>CAWUFW010007586.1:0-600000 GCA_963921515.1 Calotriton arnoldi
CCCTTGTACTAACTGACAGTGCTACAGTCATCTTCGCCCCAGCCCTCATGTCCTCCCCTCGCTCCCCCAATATGCATGCTCACCTGCGAGGCTAGCGCTTGCACAGGCAGCCCCAAGCTCGCACCAGAGAGGGCAAGGAGTGTATGTGTTGGTCCAGTTGCACGAGTGGGCTGTCTCAGGGTATGATGTGTGGCGGGACGCCGTCCACCTGCGTGGTGCCCCAAATGGAGACCCGGTATGCATGGACTATGCATCACAGTCTTCGCCTTCCGGATCCGCCACCTGCGACACCCAGTGGCTGTGGCTGCCCTTGCGGCCAGGCCGCGTCCGTCTGTGGCTGATGGCCCACACATTCACTCTTTGGCCTCTCTGGGGAGGGCTCGGGGTGGTGGCGCACGCGCTTGCACTTAGTCGCAATGGAATGTGGCGTGGTTGGTATGATGGGCAATGGATGGGATGGTGCGAGCCACCTCCCGTGACGTCAGTGCTGCTCGTGCTGTGGTGCGTCCCCCTACACTTCCATTTGACTTGTGCCATGCTAGACGTTGAGGTTCTATTGCCTGCGTGATATGACCAGGAGGAGCGCGAGGAGACCTCTCACACACCATGCTCCACTGCCATCCCGTGCACTGTATCGCCTGTGCGGATTGACTATGTTGGGGTTACACCTGGTCGACTGGGGCTGTGTGTGCCTTGTCAAGGGGCATGGCGGGCGCACAACAGGATCCAGCTTGTCCACAGAGGGTGGGCTGAGGTGCGCCTGGTACCGCTTTGTACGTGTGCCCGGCTGCTGTGCACACACGTGTTCACTCCCCCCGACAGGTGTCCTCTCACAATGCCCAGGGAAGCGGTGGTGTACTGTTCATGAGCCCTCCCAACACGGCGTGCTCCAACTTGGCATGTGCGCATCTACCCGTCACACCCACCCACCTGAGCACTGCGTCCATACGACTTCACACGACACATGTGTGTCTTCCACAGTTGTGCTACTCATTTGCGTTGACATCCAATACCAGTGGACTACATGGTCATGTCACGACTGCCGTGTACTTCACATACTCTCATCCTCTCTCATTCGTACTTGTGAAATGAGTCAGCGGAGACAGTTTTGGTTTCAAACATTATATTGAGTCTTCTGTCCTCTGTGATGCAGTATAGTGGACACTACTGGCAGCGGAATACATGTTGAGGATATACTGAGCATGATTGCAAATGGGATAGGGTGTGGGGTTACATGTGATTGGCTGTTGCATGTGGGATGTGGGCTTCAGAGTGACATCTGCTTGGCCAAGGCTGTGCTAATGTACATTTACGTATAGCTGCGGAGCTGCGGACTTTGACACAGACGGTATACATGTAGCCTACCAGACCGCTTGGCATCATGGGCACAGTCCATCTCAGTTCCATGTGACAGGTTTGCTGCGGTTGTTCCTCATGCACGCGTGCATGTGAGATGACATCAGGGCATGTGCTTGCGTGCATGCAGCGGCGTGCCACTTGTTGTTGCACTGTGGTGGTTACTGGACATGTCACAGTCACTGGGGTCGTGTTGTTGTTGTATGCACTTGTCGTCCATGCAAAGGTCCTGGTATGGGATTCCCGGGGCGGGGGTGGGAGGGGTGCAGCACCCACAGACTCCAGGCGACCTATTCATGTCCACTGAGCGGTGTGTGTGTCCATGTGCGCTGGATCCATGTCGTGTCCTGGTTGTTCGTGCAATTCCGTCCATGTGGGTGCGATACACAGAGCCCATGCCACTGCCTCCCACGATGCATGCGGTGTTCCTGGATGTGATGGGGAACAGTGTGCATGTCCCGGTCATATCCGATGTCATGGCGATGTCGTTGATGGTGTGGTTACAGTTGCCGGTCGTTTGGTATGGCTGTTGTGGTGGTGACTGGCCAGTCCGTGCGGAAGCTAAGCATGGGTGCGGGGTTGGACATCATAGGTCAATCGGGGAACCTGCGTTGTGGTCCGACGAATTTACAGGTTGTCAGGTATGCGATGCCGTCCAGCAGGGCTTCCATGTCATTGGTGGTGTACATGTTTGCCAGCCAATGTAGCGGATGGTGGCTGTCAAGGTGTTGTTCGTAAGTTGTCCCTTGGAGGACCATGATGGGGCATGCTGGGTGACATTCGATGTAGCTGTTCTCGATGATCCGTCGTGTGGAGGCACAGTGGTCCCATTTCAGTGCGGGTGCGATGTTGGCCACATACGCCATGCCCCCATAGGCAGAGCAGGCCCTGTCGTGTGCGTCCAGAGGGAGGAGTAGTGGTAGCAGGTCCGCCTTCAGACATGCCGGGTTGGAGAGGCATATCTCCACGGGATGCTGGTAGGGACACCTCCGACAGTAGAAGACGGGCATGACGCAGCTGAACAATGTGATGCGGTAAGTCAGTCGGTAACTTACGTTCAGCAGGGACAGGAGATCGCATCCCAATATATGAAACAGGTTGGTTTTGTACAGCTTGAGCTGTTCGGCGTAGTTGGGTAGGTGTGTTGCGGTTGCCATTTCGCAGCGGTGCGTTGTGGTGGCGTGCTCCGGCTGTGTGTGCAGTCTGCAATGTGCACGCTCCGAGGTTGCTGTGAGCTCTGTGTAGTCGTAGGGAGACAGGACTTGTGTTCTGTTGGCTTGTTTGGAGGACACGGGCCCTCATCCCACATGCTTCTCAGACAGTTCAAGGTCAGTGATGTGTGACTCCTTCCAATTAACTTGCATGTGGCCGACATGGGGGAGTGTTTTCTTCTTTCTTCCCCGTCCGTTGTGTGCTTCTGTGATATGCGCTATCTGCCCTGTGGTCGGTCTCCTCGGCATGCCTGTGTTGGTCTATTCTTGGACAATGGCTGTATTCACCGGCTTCTGTCGTAGGGCTGTGGTTTCGGAGTTGGAATGGAAGGTCATTCAGTGCTGTCTGCTCTCCCTTGTGTGGGCGGCAGGCTGCCTTTCCGCTCTGCGTTGGGCCTTGTGTGTGTATGTTATTCTTGGGCCACCTGTTGTCGGTCCCCGGGCTCTTTGGTGTTCCGTTTTATATGTCTTGTTCATATGTGCAGGGTGGTATGGGTGTTTCAGTGTGGTACTGGCGTTCCTCTTCCCGAAGGGGCCCTGCTTCTCCTAGTTGGTGTTGCCGCCGCTGTGTGCTACGCCATGTTTGTTACACTGGGGTGTGTCCTGCTGTTGCGTGTCTTCACTGACATGTGTGCGTCGGTTGTGTGGCGTTGGGTGTTGTCCGTGAATTGGGCGTTGGGGACATGTCTGTGGCAGGCCTGCCACGTGTCATGTGCGTTCGGGGTGGGGCTGATGTGTGTGCTGCTTGGTTGTGTCCCTGTGTCTGTGTGCGACGCATGCATGGCGCTGCGGTTGGCCTCTGCGTTGTGCGCATGTGTGGCGGCGTCATCGCCGCTTTGGGGCCGTGACGGGGTTGTTGGTTCCTAGTCCCAGGTGGTGTGTACACATGTGTTACGCGATGTTACGATTTGGCCTGTGTGTCATATGTGGATGCAATGGTGGATGTGTAGTGTACACGCGCTGGTGGGGGGTTGTCCGCTTTTTCCGCCCTTGCACTGTGTGCGCTGTTTGCGTGCACTTGTTGTGTGTGCCTACCTGCGTCTCCGCGGTACGTTGCGTCCTTGGTGGTGCATCAGCAGGAGCATGGGGAGGGCCTGCAGTGCTGGATTCATGCTCGGGGAGCCGCTTCTTCGTTGTCCGTGCTCGGCGTCCGTGTTACCGCTTCGGTTTGTCGTACGGTATCTCTTGGCCGTGGGAGCCGTTTGTTTGCGGCATCGTAATTTATGCGCCTGGCGGGACGTGTTTCGTCGGACGGTGTGTGTCAGTTGGGCTGCGCCGCTACGTGTACGGGCGCACTTTGATGGCGGACGGTGTTGCTGGCTTGCCGGCGGTGTTTGGCCTACTTTTCGCATCGTAATTGGGCGGGCGTGTGGACTGCTGCGTGCTGGCGGTAACTGGTGGTTTTTGCATCCGCCAGCACGGCGGTTGTGCTTCCGCCCGCCATCGTAATGTGCCCCTTTGTTCCTAAATAATTTCTAATGAAAAATATTTATTTTTGGGGAAATTATTTTTTATTTTATTTAATATAATATTTGTAGGTATTTGTCATATGTATTTAACATTATGTTATGTTTTTTTAAATTTAATATTAAATATATTTGTATTTTAATGTTTAACATATTTACATATTTTTTAATTTATTTTGTTTTTTAAATATGTTTTTGTTGTTAAAATTTTGTTTGTTTTTAATTTTGAACTCACTGGAGTGAGAATATTAATTGTTACTCCTCTGCAATCCAACACATTCCCTACTGTTGCACTCACTGGAGTGGGAATAGTAATTTTTACCCCTCCGCTATCCAACACTTTCTCTACTTTTACAATTGTTGCACTGACTGGTGTGGGGATAGTAATTTTTACCACTCCGCTATCCAACACTTTCCCTACTGTTGCACTTACTGGATTGGGAATATTAATTTTTACCCCTCCGCTATCCAACACTTTCTCTACTGTTGCACTCACTGGAGTGGGAATGGTAATTTTTACCCCTCAGCTATCCAACACTTTCCCTACTGTTGCACTCACTGGAGTGGTGAATGGTAATTTTTACCCCTCCGTTATCCAACACTTTCCCTACTGTTGCACTCACTGGAGTGGGAATGGTAATTTTTACCCCTCCGCTATCCAACACTTTCCCTACTGTTACACTCACTGGAGTGGGAATAGTTATTTTTACCCCTCCCCTATCCAACACTTTCCCTACTGTTACACTCACTGGAGTGGGAATAGTAATTTTTACCCCTCCCCTATCAAACACTTTTCCTACTGTTGCACTCACTGGAGTGGGAAATTTAAGTTTGAAGATTTTTAAATAGTTTAATGTTTTAATTTATAATAGAATATTTTTTTGATTCGATTTTATGTTATTGATACATATATATATATATATATATATATTTATATATATATATATATATGTAAAATTATAAAATAAATTAAAATTAATAGTTTATTAATTGTTTTAAAGTGAATAAATATGAATTATTATGTATGTGTTTTTAACTTTTTTTAATTAAGTGTATTTATTATATTTTTTTAAATTTATATTTAATCTACTTTATTTTTTTATATTACTTTTATTATTTAACATATTTAATATTTATTATTTTATTTTATATATATATATATATCTATAAAATTCAATATTTTGTACAACTATATTTTTGCATCAATATTTTTTTCCAATATGTTTGTACTTACCTGTTTATGTATAGAGAGTCGATATTTTTGCATTCTATATTTTTTCATCGATATTTTTTACATCGATATTTTGTCAGTGAACCATCATGGTGCTAGTGCTTTTCCATTCTGACTGCCCTGGACCTATATCACCTTTTCAAGACTCCATTTTTTCATTTCTCTTCTGTCTTACCTAACGTTGGATCGATCTGGCTGAGCCAGCCTGGAGGCCTTTCTCAAGTGTTTTCAGGTTGGTTGCTTAGATTGGAGCTTGGCCTTCGGAGGCCGGACCTGATAGGCCAAGGGGACCCGATAAAATTATATATGGAGACCTTGAGGGCTCCGGAAGACTCACTTAGATATCAACTAAGGTGCGTCCTCAAGGAGACGGGAGAGGAGTTGGCCTAACAGCTAGGGCGTCCGACCTCGAATCTGGGGAACTGGGTTTGAGACTCGGCAATGACGCTGAACATCCTGTGATTCTGGGCAAATCACTTAGGGGCCTATTCCGATCTCGGCCGGTAGTGCTCCGAATCGGATTCGGATTCACCGGATCCGATTCGGAGCCCTGTTTCCCGAATCGTACGCGGGTCCGGCCGAGCGAGTACGATGCAAGCACCCGCGAAATCGCCGACCGACTCGAACGCGGCTTCAACACGCTCCGACCGACTCGCATGGACACGACTCGCACCGCGCTATGGAGACGTTTCCCGGCCGGGTAAGTACGATGCGCGCCGAAAGCAGTCCGACCGACTCGCGCCGTCCGGCTCGAAAAAGCTGTCGGAGCCGGACTTTGGGGGTCCGCGTCGGACCCCCCTGTATGCGTAGGCGCGCGAGTCACACACAGGGGGGACCCATGGGTCCCCCCTACCTGTGCATGTACGCCGCGATGCGCATGGACGCGTACACGCTGTAGGGGGCGCCCTTGTCCGCCTTGCACCCATTGAGTCAATGGGAGCCCGCGTACGCGTTGTACGACCGGCTCCCATTGACTTCAATGGGAGTCCGACCGACTCGAGTCTGATAGCATGCGTGCGCATCGTACTCGTTCGGTCGGACTGCTAGGGTCCGATTCGGTCAGAATTCTCTCCGGGTCCGGCTCGGTCGGAGAGATTTCCGGCCAGAATCGGAATCGGCCCCTGAATCTCCCCGTGCCTAACAAAAATGAATGTGTGTCCTAATGTAATGTAACAGGTGCTATGTAAAGCGCTCTGATACCCGATTCGGGTCAAGTTCGCGCTATATAAAACTCTGAGAAAAAAAAAAGGAGCCTTCGCCAGGCTATTACCACCTTAGGGATAGAGGCAGCAAGCCTGCAACTATCTGAAATTCCTGAATCCTCTTGGAAGTAAGTGGTGAACAAGCAGGTCCTGGAAACATCATTTGCACTAGACATCAAATTCCTTAGCCCTAGTCCGCTCACAGACATTTTGGGAAAGGCACAACCGTACCTGTGAGAGGCCCTGTCAGCGGACGCTCGCAGGAAAATACTTTGCATGAGACTTATCACGCTAGGTATTATAGACTTTAATTCAGCGTGGGCCCATAAGGGGGTGAGCATCGAGTGCAGGCTATGCCCCTATGTAAAACAATCCTGGTTACACCTTTTGTGCTGCTGCCCCAAACTGACCAAAGAGCGCTGGCGCCTTCTTTGCCCGCTGCTTACTGCAAACGGAGCAAGGACCTGTAGGGAGGCCTCAGCTTTGTGTTTCTCAGACTCAACGGCAAGAAACTTAGCAAGATTGGGGAAATTAACACACATAATTAGGAGTACCATAAAGGAGGCGTCATAAGTAGATACAGCTCCTGTGTCAGTCTGATGGCCCTCCTCCATTTCTTGCAATCTCGGTTGCACAAGTGGGGACTGTGGCCGGGGGGACCCTCCAAAGGAATCTGAAGAATTAATACCCTTACCCAAAGTCCATTTTTATAATTTTTCCTCCGCCCTAGTTTTAGACTAGTTCTAAAATAAAGCCTTGAGAGTGTGTACAAATGAATTGAGGAACGTAAGCCCTCACAAGGACAATGGCACTAAAGGACTGAGCCATGGGCAGGGGTCTGATGTGAAATTGCTTTTAATAGATGTTGCTTCTTTTTACTGTAATGATTTTAATTAATCAAACAATAAATAAATTTAAAAAATTAAAAACTGGTTGCTTAGTCCCAAGCTGCGTCCGGCATGTTGCAAAAGTACATTTTGGAGGGCTCTGAGCTTTTCTGGATAGACAAGTCTGTATTCAAGCTGCATCACCCTCAATTTTTATTTAACTTCATTGAAAATCTTTCTCTTTTGTTGCACAAGTCTTGTGTAATCTGGAAAGATGTTTATCTGGGCAGAGTCATAGTTGATAGAGCTTTTCTTGTGCTTTAACTGTAGGATGAGCTTGATATCTTTATAGTTAAGAATACTAGTGCTAAGTGGCCTATAAGAGGGAGTGCGGGCCTGTGGCTCATATGGGCTCTTTCGATTGTGAATCTAGCAGAGGCCTGCCTCCAATATTCATGATCTGAACCAGTTATTCAAAACACACCCCAGATGGGCACCATCTATCCTCTCGGAGAAGCCTACAAGTCATGGGGCCATATTATCAAGAACGGCGATAACATTATCACCGCTTTAGCGGCAGGAAACTGCCGCTAAAGCGGCGATAAGGGGCTTGATAATATGCCCTATAGAATTCCGATAGAAGCCCAGGTTTGATGTCCTTCACACCAGAACCTGGGCTTCTATTGGAATTCTATAGGTCATATTATCAAGCCCCTTATCGCCGCTTTAGCGGCAGTTTCCTGCCGCTAAAGCGGCGATAATGTTATCGCCGTTCTTGATAATATGGCCCATAGTTTGTTATGGTAAGCTCCACCCTCTGCATCATCTACCCAATCTGAAAGGTTCTTGGTTGAGGTTAACACCCTGCCCACATCAGTTTTTAGACCCTGTACCTCGTCTTCTAGCTCTGAGATTCATCCCGCCACTTCAGTGACTCTTACCTACAATTTTTTTCCAATTTCTGTTGGAACAGAATCACATCATATTTCTCTGATTCTACTTTCTAGCACCTGGCTGACATTTTACAGCAGCATCAGTGGTCTCTGTGGCTCTGCAACTGGCTCCCCGGTTACCACCTCATCACAACCATGTTGCTGATTAGTCGTGGTTGTAGGTTTAATCAATTTCTAGATTTAGGGATTCCTGCACTCTAGGTGAAGAGCATACATCTCCAGCTAGAATGCCGCTCTCCTGGTGTCCTGGTTTCAATGACCCAGGAGATTAACTGTGTTTTAAAAAAAAAATATTGCTAGGGTACTAATGCGCTCCCTGCAGTCCCACACATTACAAAAGATGATTGGTGATGCCCCTGCCCCTTTGAGGGGCATCACCAGGAACAAAAAATATTATTTAAAAAAGCCCTAGGGCATTATGGGGCACTCTTTGCACGGAGCAGTGAATAATTCATGACCCTTTCATGCTGGTCCTTTATTATTCTTTTGGCTGTTTTTTTTTATTGGTTTCTCTGCCCCTACCTTGGGCACCAAAAACGTGACAGATGTTGGAGGCCATTAGGGGAGTCTCCAGGCCCCCGTGGCCCCTGCCAGATATCCAGCCAGTACCCATATGGCGTGCCAGCGGGAGCCTGCAGTTTTTCTTTATAGTGGGTGCCACAGTGTCCACCAGGGGCACCAACAACATGGCTCCTTGTTGGGGGCAACAGGGGGAGCCCCAAGTGCCCTGCGGTCCCTGCGGTCCCTGCCGGCTTCATAGCCAGCACCCACCCAGGGTGTGGAGGATGCCTGTTTAATGTCTTTGCTCCCGACCGGGCGAGAGCAAAGTTGAGTTCCCTGCCTGGGAGAGTGCAGTCAGGGAATACATTCATCTTCCTTACCTGCACTCTTTGGGCAGGGACCACAGTGGTCCATGGGCATGGGGTCCTCGGGACACTGCACCGCTCATTGGGTCCCTGGGAATGGGGTCCCTGGGGACAGTGAACAGCTCAGAGAGGGGAGCCGTAATACTCTGCCACGGGGATGAAGACTCATAGAGTCATGCATGAATTAGTGACATAGCCCATCAGATGAGGCTAAATAAATATCATTACCATAATCCAACTATTAGAAATGGCCCTTTATGCAGGGTTACCCCAAACATTTTGCCTCCCTCCTCCTCTTTTTCTGACAATGTTTTTGTTGGCTTTAGGACTCTGTGCACTGTACCACTGCTAAAAGTGCTAAAATGCATATGCTCTGTACTCTAAACATGGTAACATTGGTTTATCCACAATTGACGTATTTGATTTACTTATAAGTCCCTAGTAAAGTGCACTACATATGTACAGGACCTGTAAATTAAATTCTACTAGTGGGCTTGCAGTACTGTTTGCGCCACCCACTTCAGTAGACCTGTAAACATGGCTCAGGCCTGCCACTGCAAAGCCTGTGTGTGCAGTTTAAACTGCCATTTCAACCTGGAAAATTCACATACTTGTCAGACCCAAACCTTCCCTTTTATTACATATCAGTCACTCCTCAGGTAGGCCCTAGGCAGCCCTATGGGCAGGGCGGAGTGTATTTAAAAGACAGCTCATGTACTTTTGAGCTTTACATGTCCTGATAGTGAAATACTCTTAAATTCGCTTTTCACTGCTGCAAGGCCCATCTCTCCCATAAGGTAGTATTGTAATTTCTAATTGGGAAAAGATAGACATTTTGAGTTTGGCATCTCTGGACTCCCAATTTCAAATCACAACTTATGGTGAAATTAGATTTTAAGTTGCCAGTCTGAAAATGCCACTTTTTAGAAAGTTAAAGACACACAGATGATGGACGGAAAGCAGAGCAAATCAACATTCTCCCCCAGTCAATATATCTGGGTTAAATCCATCGTTCTTTTGCTCACCATGCCACCCCAGTTTAGACCCAGCCATATGCAAATCAGTCTTGACCCTGTGCCTCATGGGAACAGTCCAGACCGAACTGCCAAGCCAGGTCCTCCCTGGACCAGAAACAAACATCCTGGGACCGGTTTCGTGGCATCACCCCTCATCGGCCAGGCTAACTTGAATCCAGTGGCACAGTGAGCCCGGGACCCACATCTGGGCATACCCGGCGCACTTAGGGCGAGAAAGCATAAGACACACAATTGATGGACGGAATGCTGGACAATGCAAACATTCACCCCCAGTCACAAGGATCTGGGTTAAATCCATCATTCTTTTGCTCACCACACCACCCCAGTTTGGACCCAGCTGTATGCAAATCAGTCTTGACCCTGTTCCTCATGGGAACAGTCCAGACCGAACTGCTGAGCCAGGTCCTCCCTGGACCGGAAACAAGCATCCCTGGACCAGTTTCGGGGCATCACCCCTCATCAGCCAGGCTAGCTTGAATCCTGTGGCACAGTGAGCCCGGGAAAAGTTGGCATTTTCTTACTTTAACCATTCTGTGCCTCTGCCTGTCTTCGAATACACGCCTGAGTTGGGTGACAGCTGGACTTTGTGCATTCCCTCTAGGGTGTCACATACAAAGGGAGCTGAGCAGGGCCGGACTGGAAACCAAAACCGGCCCTGGCAAACACCCCAGGGGTGGGAGGCGCACCATAGCTGTTTGCTAGGGCCGGTTTTGGCTGATTTTGTTATAGGGGCCGATATTGCTGGCCCCCGGTAAAAAAAACAGCCCCCTAGGGGCCCAAAACCGGCCCTACCCTGGCTGCCCACCGGGGAAACGCCCGGTGCCCGCTACGGCCAGTCCGGCCCTGGAGCTGAGGTGTGTCATGCATATCCTGATGGCCCATCACCCGGCTGATGGGTCTCCCTGAGCTAGAGTGAGAGGGAGGAGCTGACACTTGCACCTGAATAGGGCTGTGCCTGTCCCCACACAAAGAGCTGCATACTCCCCTGTAGTGTGTCTGGAGCCAGGGAACGAAGGGCAAGGACCTTGTGAGGTTCAAAGGTCTCTTTGAAGTTTGCCTACTTCAAAGAGTAAATTGGGTATAAGTGCTGGGCCTCTGACGCCATGTACTCAGTTCACTTTTGGGTCCTGAGGAGACTCTGCCAAGACGAGGAGTTGCGCTGCAGGAGGGACTGCCACGTTGCTAACTGCTTTGCTGTGTTGGCCTGCTGCCTGTTGATTGCTGTGCTGTATGAGGGACTGCCACTTTGCTACTTGCTCTGCTGTGTTGGCCTGCTGCCTCTTGACTGGGCAGTGAGAAGGACTGGACCTTCTGTCTACCACCTCTACAAAATCAACCTCAAGTAGCTCCAAGAGCTTGCTGGCTTGCCTCCTGTTTAAGAAGTCCCAGGGCCATAAAAGACTTCAATCTCCCCCCTATGCCACTGTTGGACTCTGAAATCCATGAGTCGGGCAGCCCACTTCCACCCAGGATAGCATGTCATTTCCTGACCGACAGAAGGGACCCTACAAAGGTCTATCACTGCACTTTCTGACCTGCAACTACAACCTACGAGGATCAGGTCCCCGCGCCGATCAAACTTGCCGCCTCTGTCCCTGAAAAGTCTCCGATAGGACTGAGGGAAACCCTTGCAGCACATCTCACTTGGTGTTGCCCTGGTTACCGGAGCTCCCCCAGTGATGATGCATCTGCTTGCCTTGCCCAAATCAGCAGCACCAACACTGTGTGCCAACATCAGCAGCTCCGAGGTGAGGCCTGAACGAGGGGATTGCTGCATATGCATGTGTTCTTCTTTTGCATCGGACTGACAAGTCTGTCTCGAGGACAGCCCAAGGTGTCCCATTGCAGCACCACCTTCCAGCTGGGGAGCCCCAGTGATGTAAACCCCGATCAACGAGGCTGCCACCCCCACTGCTTCAGAGAAAGATACTATGTGTGAGAAGGGGACCTGTGTCTGAAATTACCTAATTGCACCGGTCCCTAAGGAACCCATGGAGCCCTTTTATCTAAGTGCCAATTTGAGCACTGTTTTGGCCACGATATTGCAAGGAAGTAATAACAAACATTCCTTATTTGAATTTGGGTTATTTCTCCCCAGCTAACGTGACCGCCAGTAACTGGATGATCTGGATTGCTGCTGAAGCACTATGTTTACCTGTATACTTTTAAAGTGCAGAACTTGAGGGGCGAGGTCAAGATGGCGGTGAGGTAGGACGCTCCGATCCGTCACTCCTGCCCGCCGCCGGCCTGCGAGCACCATCCTCACTGAATCCACACACCAGAGCGGTGGCAAAACACCCAGAGCTCCCACTCTGGGTGTTCCTGAGAGAGCGGAGCGGATTTGTCCCTCCACGAGAGCCTGGGACCGGAGGAGACGAGGAGGTGGCCTGTGAGAGAAGGCAGCTGCTGCTTGAGGAAGTTAATTGAGGCGAGCAGAGGAGCCCGGCGGAGACCGGGCTTGCCGAGGCCACTACTGACGATTGAGGGACGGCCAGTCCCTTACCGGGCCTGAGTTGCGGTCCCTGCCGGGTGCTCTTGGTCAGGTGGCCTGGCGCAGAGCCCCAGTTCCGGGGGTTCCTGAGAGGACGGTGACGGCCGGCCGCTGGTCGGGTGCCCGGACCCGGGATAGCTAACGGAGCGGCCAGTGCAGCTGGCGGCCGCAGACACTGTGCATGGTGGCCTGGTGCAATCGAGCGACGAGGGACACAGTGCAGGGCCTACTTCAGACAATCTGGACCGCGCGGCCTAGCGAGCACATCAAGAGCACCGCCCCTGAGCATTCCGGTGCGGAAGATCGCCATCACAGCGGCTGGCCCACGCAGTCCCTGAGGTGAGGAGAGTGCCGATCGGATGGCCCCAGGGGGCGCGGGAGGTCCCCTGTGCGCCCGTGTTGGGGGGTCTGAGCGCCCTCCAGAGAACTATAACCCCGGCGGGGGCTAGGGCAGCTGCAGGAGAGCGAGGGAGGCGCTGCCCATTGAATACCCGCGCTGAGGCCTCAACTGAGAAAGGCCCTGAACTCGAGGACAAATAGACAAAGAGCAACGCATGTCCTCCCCCTATAATAAACGCAGCGGCCGGACCAGGGATCAGCCGCTTGGAGAAGAGTTGCCCATGGGCCCGTGGGTGGGGACACGCGACCCGTGGTTGCCCGGTGACCTGCCGCGGCGTCCGGTGGCCATACTCAGTGACTGCCCCTACATTGTGTGGAAGGAGAGGCCCAACAAAACACAGTGGCCCACGGAACCGCGGGGAGGGAGCGGCTCTGAGAGGCCTCAGCGTGACTACGGGCTGGCAAGCAATCGGGGTCATCAGAGGAGACCCAGAGGTCCGCGTCGGACACTGCCAACATGACCAACAGCAGGTCCCCGCAAGCACTGCACACCCCACCAGCGAGAAGAGGGTGAGCTGGGGCCGCCCCCCTCATATTAGACTCACGGGACGAGGCAGGACTCCACCCGCGGCCTAAACACAACACTCCAGAAGGTAAGGGCAATAACAAATCCTAGACTCAGACCCCCAAGACCTGGAAGAGGTGGAAACAGCTTAGATCAGAGGAGCGACTCATTGGGTCTGAGCGTGAGTCTGCAGGAAGACTGGCATAGCTATGCGGAAGCAGCTGAGCCCCGATAATAAACCGTAGCACACTTAAATAGACACAGCAAGAGAAGGGGGAGAGGGCCCTGCAGGCCGACCCAAGCGACCGAAGAGTGCATAGCCCTGGAACAGACAGCGGGGGAAGTCATACGACTCGGAGCCTGATCATGTCCACCAGTAGAGTGAAGAAAGACCACTCCCTCAAAGAGATGTTAATGCATCCAGCAGTGGCACAGCAGAGGGTCCGGCGGAGGGAGAGTCATCCCACACACAGACCGAAAACGTGGCGGAAGAGCCAGTGACCCGTGCATTCCTAGAGTCGTTGTTCACAACACTCCGGGAGGACCTGCAGACCGTCAAGAAGGATCTCACTCAAGAAATCAGAGACCAGAAGGGATGTGGATGCTCTCTGGGAGATAAGGGGACGGTCGATACACAGAGATAGAGGCACTGCAGCAGGAAGTTCTCCAGCTCCGAGACCAGCATATAGACTTGCAATCCCACCTAGAAGATCTTGAAAATCGGTCCCGGAGAAACAACGTCCAGATACGAGGAGTGGCGACGAAAGCGGAGAGGGAGATATCTTTAGCTATGTAAGGGACCTCTTTAACCATATCCTTGGCAACCCTCCCAGTACAGAGCTCAAGCTGGACAGAGCACACAGAGTGGGTCCGCCTCGCTCAGGCGGGGCCCCTCCAGCAGACATCTTAGCCTGTGTACACAACTTCCAAATCAAAGAAGAAATATTGCGCAAAGCACGAACAATGCACCCTGTCACATTCAGAGACCAAACCCCTACTCTATTTCAGTGCTTGGCGGCGCTTACGCTGCAGAAGCGAAGAGAGTTCTGTCCAGTGGGGAGGCAAACTCCAACATCTGCGCTCCCTATCTGAGGCCTGCTGACTGCTGGGTCTGGAACCAACAGAGGAATCTGGTAATAGAGGGGCCTCGCCCCCAGCCCAAGGGGAGCAGCAGGCAAGATGGCGGCGACAAGGATGCAGACAATTCCCGAGGAAACCAAACCAGGTGGAAAAACCGAAAGGCCAACAAGAAGCACTGGAGTCTATTCCTGCAGCATTGGCAAAGACAGAGGATGTATGAGCTTCCAAAAGGACTGTTGTCCCACAGAAAGTTTGAAGGCGGGCAGCGGGCGGGCAAGACGTCCGGAGACTGGCCACAATATGGACCCCATTCTAACTTCCTGGCGGCCACAAGTGGCTGAAGGACTATTTTTGAACTGTTTGTTAGGTAACTTTGTTTATTTTTCCATAGGGTTAGGGGTGGTTATTGTAGGAGTCCTCCATTCACTACACGAGCGCACCCCGGGACACAACAGGGGAGCTCGGGGGAGAGAGTGGGGTAGAGGCAAGGAACGGCCGGGGCAACCAGATCCTGGGATTTACTTTACAGACGGACTGAATACTCAAAAAAATGCAATCTACTGACCTTAGAATTATCACTCTCAACGTGAGGGGGCTCAACAACCCAATAAAGCGCAGGGCGATAATTTCATGTCTGGAAAGCACTAAAGCAGACATTTGTCTCCTCCAGGAGACCCATCTCCTAGCCAGGGACTGTCACAGGCTCAAAGCCCGCACGTTCCCCACCCAATTGTTCTCTTCATGCTCTACCAAAACAGCGGGGGTGGCTATTTTAGTGTTGCGCTCGTTTAGAGGAAGGGTGGTACAGAAAGAGGCTGAAATCAGGGGGAGGCTTCTTACTTATAAATTCATGTTGGGGGGCCACGCTTTGATCATAGGTTCCACATATACGCTCCGAATGAGGGACAGGAGAAATGCCTCCATGAAGCACTGTCGGCGGCAATGGCTACTGACGAACGTAAAATAGTACTGGGGGGGACCTCAACTTGGTATTCAGCAATATCCTAGACAGGTCAGCCCAACGATATGGACAAACTGGTGCTATGTCCGCAGAAGGTCAAACCCGGCTGAGGGAGTTAGGCCTGATAGACCTCAGGAGAGCATCCCATCCCCAGGCCAGGGAATATTCATTTTTCTCTAATGCTCACAAAACATGCGCCAGGCTAGACTACCTTTTTGGCACCAAAGATATACACTCACTCTTAGTGGACACAGAGATTCTCACAGCATCTCTTTCAGATCACGCAGCGGTGACGATCACACTCTCGTTCCCCCACTGAAACGTCCCTTTAGACAGTGGCATTTGAGAGACACGCTTCTACAGCGTCCAGAAGTAGTGACACAAATTCAGCGAACCATAGAGGACTATCCTACACAATGACACTCCAGAAACACGCACTGCAACCCTGTGGGAGGTGCTTAAAACTGTAGTCCGGGGCAAAATGATTGCGATATCTGCTGCGGATAACGCAATTCGGAAAGAGAAAAGGGAGGACCTCTCCCAGCGCATACGTGAACTAGAACTCATCCATCGGAGGATGGGAGTCCCCAGAACATGGCACCAACTATCGGCGATACGTGCACAATTAGCGGCAATCGATCTAGACCGGGTGGAGTATGCGGCCCTGTGGCTGCGCCACACCTTTTATGTGGGGGAAGACAGATGTGGCCGCCTCTTAGCACATAAACTGCACGAAAGCCGACAGAGGCAGGGGATTGAGACGATACACAACCGGGATGGGGACCTGGTCTCGGAGAACACCGAAATAACGGGGGCCTTCCACGATTTCTATGAGCAACTATACTCGGGCCAAACACTAGACAATGCCGAGAGCGAAAAATACATGCTAAACGTGCAACCCACAGGCCTGACCCTGGAGCAGTCTGAACACCTAGACAGAGAAATGCGCGTCAAAGAGGTTATCGCAGCAATCTCCCGGTTAAAACCGGCAAAATCCCCAGGTCCAGACAGCTTCACTTCAGCCTTCTACAAAACATTTTGCCCGGTGGTGGCACCCCTCCTGACTCGTCTTTTTAACACATTTTTAGAGGTTGGCGCAATCCCGCCCTTGATGCTGGAGCCGGCAATCATAGTTATCCCCAAACCGGGGAAGGATAAAACCTATTGTGGGTCATTCCAGCCTATCTCACTCTTGAACGTGGACCTAAAGTTATTCACCGGAATACCGGCCTATAGACTCGGCACATAGGTGCCTGCCCTGATGGACCCAGACCAGGCAGGCTTCATCCCCCAGAGGCAGACAAGTGACAACACAAAACGAGTTCTCCACATTATCGAGAAGGCATTGAGAACATCGAGCATGTATATGCTCCTGACCATTGACGCCGAAAAGGCCTTTGTTAGGGTGCATTGGCCCTATCTGGAGCAGTAACTGATTCACTCTGGCATGGGGGTGAGAATGAGGAGAGCAAACACAAAGAGATGGTGGACGGAGTGCTGAAACTTTTCAGACACTCACCCCCAGTCACAGATCTGAGTTGAATCCATTATCGTTCTTTAGCTCACTTCGCCACCCCAGTTCAGACCCAGCCATATGCAAATCAGTCTTGACCCTGTGCCTCATGGGAACAGTCCAGCCCGAACTGCCAAGCCAGGTCTTCCCTGGACCAGAAATAAGCATCCTGGGACCGGTTTCGGAGTAACACCCCTCATCAGCCAGGCTAGCTTGAATCCAATGGCAAAGTGAGCAAGGGACCCACGTCTGGGCATACCCTGCCAACTTAGGGTGAACAAAGGAAACACAAGGAGATGATGGACGGAGTGCTGAAACTTTTCAGACACTCACCCCCAGTCACAGATCTGGGTTGAGTCCATCATCGTTCTTTAGCTCACTTCGCCACCCCAGTTCAGACCCAGCCATATGCAACTCAGTCTTGACCCTGTGCCTCATGGGAACAGTCCAGCCCGAACTGCCAAGCCAGATCTTCCCTGGACCGGAAACAAGCATCCTGGGACCGGTTTTGGAGTAACACCCCTCATCAGCCAGGTGAGGATGAGGACCCAGATATTAAATTGTTATTGTCTCCCTACCGCGACGGTCAGAGTTAATGGACATACGTCCGTGCCACTCCAGATAGGCAGAGGCATGAGACAGGGGTGTACCCTATCGCCCCTGTTATTCGCGTTACATATGGAGCCACTAGTGCAGAAAATCCGAACTCACCCACACATCACTGGAGTGCCGTTTGGAGGGGACAAACACACTATAAGTCTTTACGCTTACGACGTCTTGGTGACGCTCTACAACCCGGAGGCATCCCTAGATGCCTTCTTTGAGGAACTGGACCACTTTGGCAGGGCATCGGGGTTCAAAGTGAATGTGGGAAAATCTGTGGCACTCAATCTCCCCCTCCCACCACAGATAGTGGAACGATTCCAGAACCAATACCTCATTCAGTGGTCATACAGCACTATCCCGTACTTGGGGTTACAATTAGCATCAACCACACAGGCCACTGTCGCCATTAACTACCGCAACCTCCATAGGCAAATCCACACTGACATCCAAAGATGGAAACGCTATCCGATCTAGTGGCTGGGTAGAGTCGCTGCTATTAAAATGATGATTCTTCCTAAGATCCTAAACTTGTGTCAGACTCTCCCCTAGAAACCACCTACCGGCATGATTCATAAGTTACAAACGGAGATTCTGCAGTTTATTTGGCAAGGTCGGAGACCACAAATAAAAAAGGCCATTGGTTTCCTTCCACCTGGCGAGGGAGGGCTGGGGATTCCCAATCTTCAATTGTATTATCAAGCAGCGAAAATCCGTTATCTCGTGGAATGGAACCTGGCCGAATCAGAGAAGCACTGGTTATTTCAGGATAGGGCAGTTGCTGAAACATCGTTACAGAAGGTGTCCTTCCTCAAGAAACCACAAAGGCCACGGAACCTATATTTATCCCCCATAACACATGCAACAATGGTGGCATGGGATCAGACCAACATTAGACACAACTTGACTACCTTCCCCTCCCCCTTGACTCCATTGTTCGACAACCCGTAGTTTGAATCGGGGATGGGCGAGACCAGGTTCATGCAGTGGCACGGTTCGGAGTGTCGCGCAGTGGGTCATCTCTTTGATACAGAAGGGGTACTTTCCTTCCAACGGGTGAAAGCACACTTTGGTATTCCGGAGACCGAGAGGTTACGTTACCTACAACTCCGTCACTGGGCATTACAGCCACAAAATAGGTCTAATGCGCAAAGATATCTTACCCTATATGAACAAGTATTTGCAATGCAATCGGTTTCGCCTTTTGAACCTTATATGTATTTAGCTATGCAGCACATTAGTCTGGGTGCTGAAACATCTACTGTTCTTTAACATGGAGGGAAAGTAAGCACCAAACTACGTGACACGCCAGGTATGGGAACACATGGAGAGAAATATTGCCTTTCAGCGGGAAATGGTATAGTCCAAAGCTCTGTTTTTAATATAAAATCAGGGCCTTCGGTGGTCATATCACTGAAAATACAAGATTTAAAAAAATATTATTGTCTACGGGTGCTCGTGGGAGACAATTTCTATGAACTGGAATCTAGAGAATGCTAAAGTGATTCTGGTATTTTACTGACCTCTGCTGGTCGTTTTCTATCAAGAAAGTTAAATAGAGGCAGTTGCCAGAAAAAATTAAAAAAAGAAAGTCCCTCAGCAGTAGGCACTTCGGGTATTTTACTGACCTCTACTGGTCGTTTTCTATCAAGACAGTTAAATAGAGGCAGTTGAACAAGCAGAAAGCATTTCTGGTATTTTACTGACCTCTACTGGTCGTTTTCTATCAAGACAGTTAAATAGAGGCAGTTGAACAGAAAAAAAGTCCCTAAGCGGAAGCAGACAAGTCCTAGGGCTGATCTCCAGAGCCCACAAAGTACATACACATATAAGTATATACTAAAGTATATACAAGAGGTCTCGAATGCTCGACCTAAAAATGGCTCCTATCAAAGTCTTCGGACAAGAAGCTAATTTCAGAGTTATATATCCTGCTGAACGCGCAAAACAAACACACGTACAATGCTGGAAGAGTCAGGTGGGAAAAGGATATAGGGAGGACGCTGAGCGACAAAGAATGGGAAGGAATATACTATAGAGCCAGACACACAGCCAGTAACACGGCCCTGACAGAAACACTAACAAAAGTGGCCACATACTGGTACTATACCCCAGTGCGAATACAGAAGGCTAACCCCACACAGAGCGCGGAGTGTTGGCGGGGTTGTGGGGGCCAGGGTACACTGGTGCACATCTTATGGGAATGCCAGCACCTACAACATTACTGGACCCAAGTATTAGATGAAATTGATACGCATCTAGACACCCAACTGCCCAGATTCCCTGCGTACATGCTCCTGGGGGTCCCAAATCTTCTCACTTACCCATTGAAGTCAAAAAGAGGGCATTTGATCGGACAGGCCTTGGGGGCAGCCATGCAGAACATACTTGCTCACTGGGGAACATCACAGACTCCCACCCACACGGGCTGACTCCAGCGGTTATGGCACATCCTGGGAATGGAAAAAATTATGCTTACAGTGGCAGGGCATGTCTAGACATTGCGAGAGCTGTGGCGGCCCTTCCTGTCTCTGCTTGTACAAGAATTAGAGAACTTACCTACCCCAAATACTTACGCCTGCTGCGTCTGCCCGAGGCTATCACACCCCCAACCTCGGACCAGAACTAAAATGCAGTACCACCAATTCTAAACCCCAAATGGCCTACCGACCTTTATTTGTCTCTTTAGGATAATATCCTCAGCATGCAGATCTTTACATGTACAGCATGCCAATGTGTATACATTTATTCAAATCTGCCGCTTGATGCAGTGTTTTCTCTATCTTCCTTTTTTTGTTCCCTCCAGGTCGGTTTATACACTGAGGGGCATATTCTCAAGGAACTATCGCCGAGTTAACGGCACTTTATCTCAGCCAAAGTTGCGATAAAATTATCGCCCCATTCACAAGCTGGTGCTAACAGCCGATACCACCAGTTTACTTGCGAAAGCATCCTCAAAAAACATTGCCACAGATGATCCCGGCAACTATCGCTAATGAGATGCAGAGTAGGCATTCCCGAGCAAAAAGCAGCAACAACACCACACCTCAACGTTCTCAACGACCAGCCACTTCGGCGGTAAGACCACAAAACAGGCGATAAGGTGCGTTAGCAGCAGGAAATTAACACCTGCTCCGACCTGGTGTAAAGTCGGACGACAACCTGCACCATCAAAGGGAGCCCAGCCCAGAGCCACACATGAAGAACAACAGATGCCATGGAGCCACTCACCATGCATCCCGGAGCCCCGAGAGGGCAACAACACCCACCGCCACCACCCCCAGGACCGCCACCCCCCCTGGACCCCCTCCCGGACCACCACAGAGGCAGCGCAGACAAAGGCAGCGGACCTTCAGGAAATGCACCAGCCTCACAGACCTAACACCAGACAACGTCAATGCCCACTACAGGCTCAAAAGGACAACCATCCTCCGCATCCTGAACATCATTGCCCACAGGCTGATGGTACCAGCACAGCGGACAACCAACATCCCTCCGCAGACAAAGCTGCTGGCTGTGCTGCACCTGTTGGCCTTTGGTACCTCCCAACCAACAACCGCCAGAGTCGGAGGAGTCGCACAGCCAGCCCCATCCAAGTTCCCCACACCTGTCCTGGATGCCATCATCAGCTAGGTACCCCAGTACCTATACGTCCCCCACAATGCGCAGGAACAGCTGGAGACCAAGCAAGGACTATACGCCATAGCTGGATTCCTGCACGTGTTGGGGGCAATCGACTGCACACATGTCCTACTTGTGCCCCCTGCCGACACCGCACACAAGTACCGCAACAGAAAGCACACGCATTCCATCAACGTGCAGGCAATAGTGGACCACAGGGGACTCTTCACCAATGTCGTAGCCAACTACCCAGGCAGTGTGCATGATCCCTTCATCTTCCGACAGTCCAACATCAACCAGCGCTTCCAGGATGGCACCTATGGAAATGCATTGCACGTTGGCAAGTACCAAATGAACACACCACACCCCTCAACTCCACAACCATGCAACTCACAGCTCTGGCACTGCACACATCACAAATTCACATACAACATGCCAAACAACATGCCCACCCACCAGACACGACAGCACAACTTACTGTGGCAACATTGGTTAGCCATGTACATGAGCCATCAACGGCATGGCACCTCAGCCACACAATAGAGGAATGTGGGGAGAGATGGGAACCAGGCATGTGCAAAGGAGGCAAGTCACCCATGAATGAGAATGTACACAATGCCAAGTGTGGCGGAGATGTGCTAGACAGACTGCAGTATGCAGACCACAGACATATCCATGTCTACATGCACTGCTGGTGTCTGGAGTGTAGTGGACAGTGGACGCAACCATGTCACCCCAGCCAGTGGGGAAGCCCAAGGAAATGTAGCTAGTGACGTCCCCCTGGAAGCGTGTGCGGAGTGGGCTGGCCCGGCGTACGCCAGGCCAGCGTAGAGGTGTGAATAAAAGCACGTAGCTCTGGGCGTGGTTCTCTTCTGGAATGCCCAACGTGTCTGCCAGGGCGGTGCCTCCCACCCTGCCACGAGGCCGACGCCGTCGCCTTGAGCGGTGTGGCCTGCGATCCTGTGCGCCTGCTGCACCCCGGGCCGCTTGTCCCCGAACCCGTCATGCCCGCCCCTGCGCAGCCAGGCCTCACTGCTCACCTGCCGACACCTGCGTGTGTCAAAGAGGGCCCACAACGTGCCGGCGCAAGCTCCAAGCCCGAAGCCCGCGAACTTGGCAGCCTCCTCAGACCATCATGGCCTCCGCGACACAGGCCCGCTTTACTCCTTTTTTGTTGACGTACTCCACCGCTGCCTCGGGCCTACACTACAGTTGAGTAGGTCACACATGTGGAACTGAGTCTTGATTTCTGCATGGCGGAGTTCATATCATTGTACGCAAGGAGACGAGTAAGAGGAAGACGCGGTTCAGTCTGGAGGAGAAAAGGATCATCGTTACGGAGGTGATCGAACACTGCCGACAACTGCTCTGGTGTCACTAACTCTGTGCATCGCGGGCCAACGACACGTGGCTGTGGGCCCCTGCTGACCGCTGCCTCGGGCCTACACTGCGATCAAGTAGGTCACACATTTGGAACTGAGTCTTGATTACACAATGGCCGAGTACACACTTTATGGCTGAGTTTATATCACTATACTCCCTTAGATGTGGTGACACAAAGTATGTGCATGGCATCCCATCCACACGTGTCTGTGGGCCCTTGATGACTACGCATTCGGCCTACACTGCGGTTGAGTAGGTCACACATTGGGAATTCAGTCATGAATCATTTATGGCAGACTTGACATCATTGTACTGGCCTCATCGCAGACTGCATCCCCTTTCAGCTCCGGTGCCACTAAGTCTGTTCCCCGACATCCATGGACACTTACTGGTTGAACTTTGGTGGCGACTGAGTCTATGGACTAGGGCTTGTCTTCATCATCATGTCGGTGATACTGACTTTTGTGGCAAAAACGAGGCTGTAGCATTCCACTCCTCCATTTGCCGCTTCCGGCCGGCTCCTGCCCTCTGCATCATGCCCTGGAGGACACCTTCCACTGTCCCCTGTAAACCTCCGCTACATTCACCTTCGACATCGACGAGGACCCGCTCACCTCATGTGGCCCTATCTCACTGCACCGCAAGTCACCGTCCCGTGGCGGTGTGCCTGTGCCGGCCGCAGTGCATCCGGGGCCACTAACTCTGTGCAGCTCAAGTCATGGCCCCTGTCTGATAGCATATTGGATGGCCTCTGGGTCAATGGACTGGGGGTCATCAAGGCCATGTGTCTGGGGCCCTGCGCTGTCCGCTGCCTCCGGCCTCAACTGTGGCCCACCTGGGCTCACACATCAAATCGAGTCCTGGCCTGCCCGGACATCGCATCACCGCAGGATGCACCCGCCACCACCGCCAGGACTAACTCCAAACAACAGGTGCCAGAGTCGTAAGTGGCTTACTGCCAGACTATCAGAGTTGCTCACACCAGTCGTGGGTGCTATCATCAGCTTGTTCGCTGCTCAGCTTTTCAGGTGCCACTAACTCAGTGCACCACAAATCATGGACCATTCTGCTTGCATGTTGGGTGAACACTGTACTTTCTCCGGCTACCACCATGATGCTTCACAGTTGTTTCTGTTATGCTGGTGTTTTCTGTTTCCGCTTTCATTGTGATCACGGTTCAAGTTGTTGCCAGCACCAACGACTCCATGAGGGCTGGCTTACACTCACCCCACACACATCCAGCACATGTGTCACTGTACACGTGACCATGCCAATAAAGGGGTCGGGCGCACGTGCCCGTAGCCAATTCAACGAACTATCTGAGTGTGTCCGTGTGCTCATGATGTATGCATTTGTGCCCCGGGCACTACAACATTACATTGTGCCGTGTACAGAGGACGCAGCCATGTCACCGCAGGCAGCGGGTGGGACATTGCACATGTAGCTTTGTCATCCCCCACTCAATACATAAGGGGAGTGGACTGGGCCGGCGTACGCCAGTCCAGCGTGAGGGTGTGGAAGATCATCCCGTGGCTCTGGGTGTGGTTCAGTACTGGAAATGTGCAAAGGCATGTGTCTCTGTCGCAGTGTGGGTCTCCGTTGGGGAGTGTAGGTGGGCCCTGATGGGACTTAGACACCCACGTAAGTGATCTAGTTCGGCTTCCATGAGGTAGTGCCCCACCCGCACATGTTCGGGCCACCCCCTTCTGGCAGTCTGACACCTAGCCTTGGAATGCGATGTGTGCTTCGGTGGGCTGCTGGGAGCCAGCCGGGGTGGTGGGTGTGTCCAGCTGTGTTGTCTGTGCAGGGGGTGGGGTATCCTCGATGCAGCGGTGCTGCCCAGCTCCTGGAGGTCGATTGCCTAAGATGTCCATGGACTGTTGGGGGGCGTAGGTGTCGGAAGTGTGGTGGTCCTCTTCAGCATCACTGTAGAGTTGTCTGGTCTGCTCTGCTGGAGGTGTTGTTTGTCCCTCTGCAATGTGTAGGGGAGATGCTTGTTGACATTGTGTTGGCATGTATGTTGCCGCATTGTTCAAGTTTACATACAGATTTCATGACAATGTACATTGTGACTGTTTGGGAGGGGCGGACTATTTGATGCGGGACAGTGGACATTTGGACTACATGACGTAGTTGAGGTTGTACACGTACATTTGCATCTCACAGTTTCCTGCTATGTCAGATGTGATTGGCCATTTGCTACGCACAGGCGGACCCAGTTGTGTCCTCTGTTCTGCAGTGTAGGTGTTGGACTGTGTAACACATTGTCGACCATGTGGGTGTGCTGTCATTGCTATGTGTGTGTGCTGCATTGTGTGGGAGTCGCACCTGCAGCTGTGATTTTGCTGCCCCTTATCCCTTGGAGGCAGTGTGCCTTTGGATATTTGTGCTTTTGAGGTGCTGTGATGTTGGCGACTTGGGTCATTTGTGCTCTTGGACGGTTTTTGTACTCTTGTGCATTGTTTGTCTGCAGATGTGTTGATGACGTCAGTGGTTGTTTGTGCAGGTGGATGTGTCAGAGTGTGACCTGCTCCTTTCCGGATGTGGTCCACACTCAGCCACCTCAGTCTCGTGGCGTGCACAGTGTCATGGTGATTGTACTCCAGCCATGCTGCTGGTCATGTGGTGACAAATGCAAAAGAAACTATTGATGGACGGAATGCTGGACAATGCAAACATTCACCCCCAGTCACAAGGATCTGGGTTAAATCCATCATTCTTTTGCTCACCACACCACCCCAGTTTGGACCCAGCCATATGCAAATCAGTCTTGACCCTGTTCCTTGTGGGAACAGTCCAGCCCGAACTGCCAAGCCAGGTCCTCCCTGGACCGGAAACAAGCATCCTGGGACCGGTTTCAGGGCATCACCCTTCATCAGCCAGGCTAGCTTGAATCCAGTGGTGTAGTGAGCACCGGACCCACGTCTGGGCATACCCTTCCCACTTAGGGGCGACAAATGCAAAAGAAACAATTGATGGACGGAATGCTGGACAATGCAAACATTCACCCCCAGTCACAAGGATCTGGGTTAAATCCATTATTCTTTTGCTCACCACACCACCCCAGTTTGGACCCAGCCATATGCAAATCAGTCTTGACCCTGTTCCTTGTGGGAACAGTCCAGCCCGAACTGCCAAGCCAGGTCCTCCCTGGACCGGAAACAAGCATCCTGGGACCGGTTTCAGGGCATCACCCTCCATCAGCCAGGCTAGCTTGAATCCAGTGGTGTAGTGAGCACGGGACCCACGTCTGGGCATACCCTTCCCACTTAGGGCGACAAATGCAAAAGAAACAATTGATGGACGGAATGCTGGACAATGCAAACATTCACCCCCAGTCACAAGGATCTGGGTTAAATCCATCATTCTTTTGCTCACCACACCACCCCAGTTTGGACCCAGCCATATGCAAATCAGTCTTGACCCTGTTCCTTGTGGGAACAGTCCAGCCCGAACTGCCAAGCCAGGTCCTCCCTGGACCGGAAACAAGCATCCTGGGACCGGTTTCAGGGCATCACCCTTCATCAGCCAGGCTAGCTTGAATCCAGTGGTGTAGTGAGCACGGGACCCACGTCTGGGCATACCCTTCCCACTTAGGGCGACAAATGCAAAAGAAACAATTGATGGACGGAATGCTGGACAATGCAAACATTCACCCCCAGTCACAAGGATCTGGGTTAAATCCATCATTCTTTTGCTCACCACACCACCCCAGTTTGGACCCAGCCATATGCAAATCAGCCTTGACCCTGTTCCTTGTGGGAACAGTCCAGCCCGAACTGCCAAGCCAGGTCCTCCCTGGACCGGAAACAAGCATCCTGGGACCGGTTTCAGGGCATCACCCTCCATCAGCTAGGCTAGCTTGAATCCAGTGGTGTAGTGAGCACGGGACCCACGTCTGGGCATACCCTTCCCACTTAGGGCGACAAATGCAAAAGAAACAATTGATGGACGGAATGCTGGACAATGCAAACATTCACCCCCAGTCACAAGGATCTGGGTTAAATCCATCATTCTTTTGCTCACCACACCACCCCAGTTTGGACCCAGCCATATGCAAATCAGCCTTGACCCTGTTCCTTGTATTGTAATTGCATTTATATATCGCTTACTACCCCTGACGAGGCGTTGAAGCGCTTTTTCGGTGAGTAGCACGCTACTCCAGGATCCATAGAGGATTAGTGTTGAATTAGTATAGTGAAACATGCAAGTAAATTTTAAGTGGTGGATAGGTTAGTCAGTTATTTGGATTTGGAAGGATAGCAGAAGGATAGCAGAAGGATAGAAGAGGGGGAAAAAAAGCTTTGTATTTATATAGCGCTTGTTACCCCTGATGGGGTGTTGAAGCACGCTACTCCGGAAACATATAAAGGATTAGTGCTGAATTAGTATGGTGAAATATGAAAGTAATTTGAGTGGTGGGTATTAGTCAGTTATTTGGAGTGAGAAGGGTAGCGGAGGGATAAAAGGGAAGAAAGGTTTGCATTCAAGTAGCACCTGTTACCCCTGATGGGTGTTGATGTGCTTTTCTGGCGAGTAGGATGCTACTCCGGACCCATAAAGGATTAGTGTTGAAAATTAGTATGGTGAAGTATGAAGTAATTTGAGTGGTGGATATGTTATTCAGTTATTTGGATAGAGAAGGGTAGGTTGCGGGATAGAAGAGGGAAAGAGGCTTGTATTTATATAGCGCTTGCTACCCCTTGATTGGGTTTTGAAGCACTTTATTGGTGAGTAGCACGCTACTCTGGAACCCATAAGGATTAATTAGTATGGCGAAACATGAAAGTAATTTGAGTGGTGGATATGTTAGTCAGTTATTTGGATTGAGAAGGGTTGGGGAGGGGTAGAAAAGGGAAAAAGGTTTGCGTTTCTAAAGCGCTGGTAACCCTGATGGGGTGTTGAAACGCTTCATTGGCGAGTAGCACGCTACTTTGGAACCCATAAAGGATTAGTGGTGAAATAGTATAGTGGAATATGGAAATTGAGAAGTGAACGTGTTAGTCTGTTATTTTGATTGAAAAGGATAGTGGAGGGACAGAAGAGTGAGATTTTTTTTTTTTTGAGGTCATAGCAGTAGGAGGAGGCTTTTGAGGGGAAGAGTCAGAGGGAGAGTTTATAAAAGTTTGTTTTGGGGGATCGGTATAGTAAAAAGAGGTGTCAGATGATGCAAGGAGGGTAGAGTAGGAGAGAGTCTAGAAAGGGTTATTTGGGGATCATAGTAGTGATATGGGATAAATGAGAGAGTGGATGTAGAGGATATATTGATAGATGTATAGGGTGAGAGATAGGGTAGTGCATTGGAAAGAGTAGTAGAAAGAAGTTTGAGATGAGTCAGAAGGTTGGGCCAGAGGATATATTGAGAGAAGTATAGGCTTAGAAATAGGGTAGTGCATTTGAAATGCTAAATTAGAAGAAAGTGATAAATATATAGATCCATAAGTACATTGAAAGTATATAGATGCATAAAGGAGGTAAGTATATATAGATTAAAGATATTGATAGAGGTACAGGATGAGAAATAGGGTAGTGCATTGGATATGCTTTTTCAGGAGAAAGGTAACACACAGATCCAAGTACATGGAAGGTACATAGATGCATAATGGAAGTAAGTACATGTTGACCAAAGATGATTTTTATTTATTTATTTACAACAACATAATTATTCTATATGTTTATACAAAGCAATACACAAGGATAGGTACATATCTATAGTGAAAATAAATGCTTATATACAGAGGAATATGCTGTAAATTTCTGTTTGCGTATGGTGCTTATGTGGGGAAGAGCCAATTCTTGAGCAGTTTTCTGAAGATAAGGTGGTTGTCGGTGGATCTTATGTTGGGGGGTAATGAGTTCCATAGTTTGGCTGCTTGAACAGAGAAGGATGTGCCACCCATGGTTTTTTTCTTGTATCTTGGGATTTTGAGGCGAGATGCCCCTTTAGAGCGTAGGTTCCTTTGTTGAATGTGTTTGGTGATTTTATTCCTGATGAAGAGCGGTCCCATCCCATGTATTGCTTTGTGGGTGATACAAAGTAGCTTGAACGTGGATCTTCTGGCAACCGGTAACCAATGCAGGGCTTTCAAGGCAGGTGAGATGTGATCTCGCGGTTTGATATGCAAGAGTAGTCTGGCAGCAGAGTTCTGAATCCGTTGTAGTCTTTTCATGGTCGTTAAAGGTGATCCGTGGTAGAGGCTATTGGCGTAATCGAGTTTGGACAGAACAAGGGAGATGGTAGCTTGGACCTTGTGTGGAAATCCCAAATGAGGGAAAGTTCGTCGCAGCGTTTTTATAGTGACAAAGCTTGATTTTGCTAGTTTGTCCACTTGGGCATTTATCGACAGCTTGGAGTCCATGGTTATTCCGAGGTTTCTTACTTCCTTCGATAATTTAGGTGGTGGTCCCAGTTCATCAGGCCAGGCGGCAAGCGGGTCGTAATGTTTCCAATCGCCACAAGTGAGTATTTCCGTTTTTGAAGCATTCAATTTGAGATGGCTCCAAGTCATCCACTGATCCACGGCTCTGAGACAACTGAAAATTGGGCATTTTTCAATGTCTTTGGGGCATTCCAGTTGAAGGAGTATTTGTGTGTCATCTGCATAGTTATAGCACGTGAGGTGAAATTGATTGATCAGTACCGGTAATGATTTCATGTAGATGTTGAAAAGCATGGGCGAGATGATAGAACCTTGAGGGACCCCTGCTTTTGTGGAGTATCGTTTGGACGAGAAAGGTGGGGTATGGATGACATTAGTTCTGTTTCGAAGGTAGGACGCGATCCAGTCTAGAGCAGTTCCCTCTATGCCGGCTTCATAGAGTCTTTGTTTCAGAGTGTCATGGTCAACCGTGTCAAAGGCAGCCGAGAGGTCCAAGAGGAGTAGCGCAGCAACCCCGCTGCGGTCAACTGTATTCTTCAGGTCATCCCAGATGGCAAGAAGGGCAGATTCAGTGCCTCTTCCCGGACGGAATCCTGTTTGGAAGTCTGAGAGTATGTCATTCTCTTCAATGAATTGTGACATCTGGGCGAACGCTGCTCTTTCTATCAGTTTGCCCAGGAAAGGTCCATTTGTAATGGATCTGTAGTTGTCAGGGTTCAGCGGGTCCAAGTTTGTTTTCTTCAGTAAAGGGCGTATGTGTGATTTTTTGAGTTCTTCTGGAAATATTCCACTAGTTAAGGAATCGTTGATGATTCTTCTTACTGGAGTGGCAGCAGAGGTTGTTAAAAGAATTGTCTTGAAAGTTTGTGGTGGACAGGGGTCAGAAGGGCTGCCGGTAGGCCTGCTTGCTTTGACCAGGTCCATAAATTCATTGTGTGAGATGTGTTGGAAGGAACCGTGAGGCTGGGTTAGAGTATTCTTGGATTCTTGTTTTGTACAGGGGTTAGTGCTGGTGCTTTGTTTCTGTTTTAAGTACGAGTCCAATGTGTCTGCTTTGTCCGTGTAATGATTTGCCAGTTTGTCTGTGAAATCTTGAGTAACAGGATGAGTTCCTTCTAGGCAATTTGGTTTGCGAAATTCATTGAGTATTTTATAGAATTCTTTATTTGCACATTTAGCATTTTGAATTCTGTCTGAATAGTACCTTTTCTTGGCTTTTTTGATAGCTGACTTGTATAATCTGTTAATTTTTTGTAGGTGAAGTTTGTCTTGTTTGGCGTTTGTTTTGAGCCAGGTACGTTGCAGCTTTCTAATTTGTTGTTTTATGTCTTTTATTTCTACGTTTCTCCAAGGCGCTTTTTTTCTTTTGTGCTGTTGTGTGGTTTTGAGTGGTATCAAGATGTCAAAAGCTTACTGTAGCCACTCATATAGATTTTGAACCGAAGTTATTGTTTCCAGATTTGTACTTGATGTTAGTTGCGTTTCTAAGTGTTCCAAATTGAGTTTGTTCCATGGCTGATAGGTGGATGGATGTAAGCTAGTTTTAGGTGAGTCCCTTAATGTTGTTTTATGTTGGAAAGCAAGCAAGTGGTGGTCTGACCATGTGACTGGAGTTATAGTTTGAAAGGTAACTAGTTCAGTATTAGCAAAAATGACATCTAGGATATGTCCAGCGATGTGTGGGTTTGTGGACAATCTGATGCAGGTTCAGTGCCTCTAGGCCAGTGATTATTGTTTTTGGATGGGTCATATTGGGTTTGTCAAACAAAATGTTGAGGTCACCCAGAACGCATAAGTTGGAGTATATTGTTATCAGGTTTGAAACTGTCTAGAAGTGCGTCTGGGAATGTCGCCTTGCTAGGTGGAGGTCTGTAAAGGAGCAGGAAGTTACAGGATGAAGACGGTGTAGTATTGCATCTTGTTAGAAGAGCCTCACAATTCTTTATGGAGATGTCATCAACTTTAGTGATATGTAATGTTTGCCTGAACACAACAGCTAGACCACCTCCTTTTTTGCCTATACGATTTTGGGTGATCGTTTGATAGCCTAGAGGAATGGCTTCATGCAGGACTGGAGCCATATCATCTCCCAACCATGATTCAGTTATGAATAGTATGTCTGGTTTTGCATCTGTGAGAAGGTCGTAGACGTGATGTTTGTTTTTTAGAGAGGGATCGAGCATTTATTAGTAGACAGTTTAGAGAATGGCCTTTGGTGATAGTGAGACTTTGTTTTGTAGTAGAGTGAACAGTATTGTGTGTGTTTGTAGCAGGTGTGTTTTTAGTGCTGGCATTAGCTGTATTAGGATAGCAATCGTGTAGCTGTTCTGTATCATGTTCCTCATCCAGCATGCTACGAAGGCATTTTGATGGGTCTGCGTGTGTATGTGGTGGAGATGGTGTTTGAGAGGGAGTTGGTGTGCTATGTTGTTTTCGTGGTGTAACATTGTTGTGCAGTAGACATGGGGAAGCAAAGTTGTGAGGTGTGGCACGTCGCTTATGTTGTTTGCGTGTGTTTATGGTGGAAGGTGTATGAGTCAGGGGTGGTGGTGCAGTATGTGGGTCATGTAGTAAGGTTCTAAATTGTCCAATGGATGAGAGGCGGTTAGAAGAAAGTTGCTGTGTTGCTGTATCTGTGTTCGGTGTGGTGGAAGAGAGAAAGCTTGGCATTGGAGTTTGTTCCTTTGTGTGGTTTGAAAGGTGGGTGTATGTTTGTATTTTATGATGGTATGTATTTTGACGTGTTGCACTTTGAAGATCTTGTTGCGCTGGTGTGTGTGATATGTTTTGTTTTTGAGGAGTAGTGAAAAGGGGTGCTGGTGTATTTGTTTCTTGCAATGGATTTGGTTGTATAGTATTGTTTGTGAGGAGGTTGTAAGGTAGAAGGGGTGGTGATGTGTTTATGAGTAGAGTGTATGTTGTGTGTAGGAGGGAATGAAGTAGAGGTGAGAGTGTTTGTCTTAGACTGGTTTGTTGCATGAGTTAAAAAGTGTGGTGGTGTGCAGTGTGTGTGTTGTGCGTTAGTGTTATTATGGTAGTAGGGAGAGGAGGGTGTTTGTTGGACAAATGATGGAAGGATGAATATATGTTTGTTAGTGATAAAAGGTGGTGTGTTAGGTGTAATTAGAGCAGGGAGCGTGTGTCTGGATGGGATGCAGTTATGTATGGTGTTGAATGGGGTTGTGTTAGTGATGAATGTATTGGTTAGTGGTATAGGATAGAGTTGTGTACTGTTTGTAGGTGATGGTGGGTATGTGTGGTAGTTGGGATAGAAGGGTGTATAGATGTGGTTTGGTTGTGTTTGTAGTGCATGCTGATACATTGGTCCGTGCATAGGGTTGTGTGTGGTGTACATTTGGTGTGAGTGTGTTACTATGTTTGTGGATGGTGTGGGGTGGCTCTTACTGAATGTGAACATGGGCAGCATTTCTGGCCCTAGTCCCGTCCAGGCTCGAACAGGCTCAAACAGGTAATTGCCCTTGTCCTCTCTGCTCTTGTCCTCGACACCCGGGCTGAGACGCCCTAGGCCTCGGACTTTTATAGCCCTAGTAATCAGGTGACCCCTTCAGCCAATGGGAACCCTAGCCCTAACCCTATCCAATCACAACACTAGCCATAAAATCTAGAAACAATAGGAGACGAGGACCTTACAGCCAATCTCAGCCCTAGTCCACTTTCGAGAAGGCATGGAAGCCGTTGCCAAATGGATGAAAAACAGCTGCCTACAACTAAACACCAACAAAACAGAAGTACTCATCATGGGCCCAAACCCCGACGCCTGGAGCGACACCTGGTGGCCCCCCGACCTCGGAAACCCGCCAACCCCCATGGACCATGCAGCAACCTGGGAATCATCCTGGACTCCAAGCTCAAAATGGACCGCCAGATCAACTCTGTCTCGTCTTCCTGCTTCCACACCCTCCACCTCCTTCGTAAGACCTTCAAATGGATCCCCCTCGAACACCGAAAGACCGTCACTCACGCCCTGGTCACCAGCAGACTCGACTACGGCAACGCACTCTACGTCGGAATAAACAAAAACCTCACCCGCAAGCTGCAGAACATCCAGAACGCCGCCGCAAGACTGGTCCTCAACCTGCCAAAACACTGCCACATCTCCCAGCACCTGCGCACACTCCACTGGCTCCCCGTCGAGGCGAGAATCACCTTCAAGATGCTCACCCACGCACACAAGGCCCCCCACGGCACCGGACCAGCATACCTGAACAGCCAACTCAAATTCCACGCATCCCAAAGGACCCTACAATCAGCCCAGCTCTCCTACGCCGTGGTCCCCCGCACCAGAAAGACCAGATCGGGAGGCCGCTCCTTCTCCTTCCTCGCGGCCAAAGCATGGAACGCCCTTCCACTCCACCTCAGACAGACAACATCGCTCCCCATCTTTGCAACAAACCTCAAAACCTGGCTCTTCGACAGACCCCCTCCTTGATGGAATGGAACCTGCACCCCCCCCACCCCTAGCGCCTTGAGACCCTTACGGGTGAGTAGTCGCGCATAAACAAACCCCTGATTGATTGATTGATTGATTGATTGAGTCCAAGCACCCAATAACTTTCAAAAACCCTGATCTCTACGTCCAATAGAGGCCCTAGCCCAAGTCCAAGCAACCAATGGCACAGGAAGCCCTAGTCCCTACTTCCAATAGAAAGCCTAACCCTACTCTTAGTACCACACCTAGTCCAGCAACCAATCATACCAAAAGCCCTAATCACTACTTCCAATTAAAGGCCTAACCCTAGCCATAGTCCCACCCTAGTCCCAAAAACAATTAACACAGGAAGCCCTAGTCCCTACTTCCAATAGAAATCCTAACCCTAGCCCTAGTCCCAACCCTACATTGATTGAATCACAGACCAAGAAACCAATCAGAACCCTCAAATACCCAACCAATGAGGACACTAACCCTAATCCAATAGAAACATCAGAAACAACCTCCAATCAGTGTATACATGTACCTACCACTAGCAGACTATATAAGGTCCCAGCAACCTCAGACAAGGTTTGCTGGCCAGGGAGTTGAGAGCTGCTTCTCTTGTTCAGAATCTCCTAGGAGACAGACAGGCTCAATCCACACTTTGGACTTCTGCAGGTAAGGGCCTAATTGTCCTCTGAAAATAGTGTTTGTATAAAACTTTACTCCCTCTCCTGGACAAAAAACGAAGTGCACAGTCCCTATTAAACACAGTTTAAACAGCACACAGAAGATCACTGCTGCCTCAAAGCACACTCTGATGTAGAATATCCCTGTTGCTGGGGGGGGGGAGGAGGGGCTGGTTTCACTGACTTGTTAACACAAAATGGTGGCTGGGGGTGCACTGTTTAACATACAGGTCTTTGCACAGACACAAGGGAAATTTGGAGGGAAAACTGATAGTCACCGGGAATGAGAGGGAAAAACTACAGAGATTTAGGACTGCAAATCCCACAATTCAACACGTTAAATGGAAGCAATCATGGGCAGGAAAAACCACAAGTTTGAACACAAAACAGGTAATTAAATATGCAATCACGGGCAGGTTAAAACTACAATTTTAAACTGTAACAACCACAGGCAAAGACAGTAATCACAGATAGGGAAAATCGTTTTTTAACTCTTTTAGGAAAGAGACAGCACTAGTCTGCCTCCTTACCACTTCCTGGACTCTGCTCACTGCAATCTGGGGCACAGGTAGGCTGCAACTCACAAGATGAGGAGAATGATTTGGGGTGCACCCAGCAAAGCCTTAAGGGACCTGGGCAGGTGTGAGGGGGGGGCTTAGAGTTGCCTGGGAGCTGAATAGCCAATCCCCAGTCCTAGGTCTGCTGGCCTGGGGGTGGGGACTGGGACTGGGACTGGGGAGCTGCTTCTCTTGTTCAGAATCTCCTAGAAGACAGACAGGCTCAATCCACACTTTGGACTTCTGCAGGTAAGGGCCTAACTTGTCCTCTGAAAATAGTGTTTGTATAAAACTTTACTCCCTCTCCTGGACAAAAAACGAAGTGCACAGTCCCTATTAAACACAGTTTAAACAGCACACAGAAGATCACTGCTGCCTCAGAGCACACTCTGATGTAGAATATCCCGGTTGCTGGGGGGGGGGGAGGAGGAGGGGCAGGTTTCACTGACTTGTTAACACAAAATGGTGGCTGGGGTGCACTGTTTAACATACAGGTCTTTGCACAGAGACAAGGGGAAATTTGGAGGGAAAACTGATAGTCACCGGGAATGAGAGGGAAAAACTACAGAGATTTAGGACTGCAAATCCCACAATTCAACACGTTAAATGGAAGCAATCATGGGCAGGAAAAACCACAAGTTTGAACACAAAACAGGTAATTAAAGGGCATATTATCAACGGCCAGCGATAATTATCGCTGGCCGTGCTTAGCGATAGATATCCTATCGCTGGCTATCTCCGGAACTTATCGCCCTGGTAGCACGTTATTAACAACACGCTTCTCCAGGGCGATAAAAATTCCAGAGATAGCGAGGTTATCGCCGTTTTGCAGGGTACATCGCTGGTTTTCCAGCGATGTTCCCTGCAAAGCAGCGATATCTTCTGCTGATACGACCCTGTGGTCGTATCAGCACAATCCACCCCTATGTTAGGGATGGCTAAGTCGGGATAATAGCAGACGTTAGATTTTGGCGAAAACGGCCGTTTTCGCCAAAATCTAACGTCTGCTATCATCCTGTGGGCTGCCTTGTAAATATCGCGATGTGCACATCGGTGATATTTACAACGTAGCCCATCTGAGGTACGCCAGTAACGCCCACCTTGCATCTCATTAGAGATGCAGGATGGGCGTTATGGGAAAGAGGCGATAGGGCAAGGATTCACGCGATAGCGTGACCTTGCTAATACAGCGATAAAATTATCGCCGCTTTTCGTCTGAAAACAGACGCTAAAGCGGCGATAATTTTTTATCGCCGGCTTGTTAATATGCCCCTAAATATGCAATCACAGGCAGGTTAAAACTACAATTTTAAACTGTAACAACCACAGGCAAAGACAGTAATCACAGATAGGGAAAATCGTTTTTTAACTCTTTTAGGAAAGAGACAGCACTAGTCTGCCTCCTTACCACTTCCTGGACTCTGCTCACTGCAATCTGGGGCACAGGTAGGCTGCAACCCACAAGATGGAGGAGAATGATTTGGGGTGCACCCAGCAAAGCCTTAAGGGGCCTGGGCAGGTGTGAGGGGAGGGCTCAGAGTTGCCTGGGAGCTGAATAGCCAATCCCCAGTCCTAGGTCTCCTGGCCTGGGGGTGGGGACTGGGACTGGAGAGCTGCTTCTCTTGTTCAGAATCTCCTATGAGACATAATCAATCAATCAATCAATCACGGCATTTATAGAGCGCGCTACTCACCCGGGAGGGTCTCAAGGCGCTGGGGGAGGGGGTAAGTTACTGCTCGAACAGCCAGGTCTTGAGCTGCTTCCTGAAGGAGAGATGGTCCTGGGTTCGCCGAAGGTGAGTGGGGAGGGAGTTCCAGGTCTTGGCTGCCAGGTAGGAGAAGGATCTTCCTCCGGCGGTGGTTCTGCGGATGCGTGGTACGGTGGCGAGGGCGTGGCTGGTTGATCGTAGCTGGCGTGTGGGCGTGTAGAAGGTCATGCGGTCGTTGAGGTACTTTGGGCCCAGGTCGTGGAGGGCCTTGTGTGCGTGGGTGAGGAGTCTGAACGTGATTCTCTTGCTGACGGGGAGCCAGTGCAGGTCTTTCAGGTGCACGGTGATGTGGCTGTGTCGGGGGATGTCCAGGATGAGTCGTGCGGAGGCGTTCTGGATGCGCTGGAGTCTCTTTTGAAGTTTGGCTGTGGTTCCGGCGTAGAGGGTGTTCCCATAGTCCAGTCGGCTGGTGACGAGTGCCTGGGTGACGGTCTTCCTGGTTTCAGTGGGGATCCATCTGAAGATCTTGCGGAGCATGCGCAGGGTGTTGAAGCATGAAGATGAGACGGCGTTGACTTGTCTGGTCATCGACAGGGAGGAGTCCAGGATGAAGCCCAGGTTGCGTGCGTGGTCCGTTGGCTTGGGCGCGGTGCCCAGGGCCGGGGGCCACCAGGAGTCGTCCCAGGCGGAGGGTGATGAGCCCAGGATGAGGACTTCCGTCTTATCTGAGTTCAGTTTAAGGCGGCTGTTCCTCATCCAGTCGGCGACGTCTCTCATCCCGTCGTGTAGGTTGGCTCTGGCGGTGGTGGGGTCGTTGGTGAGGGAGAGGATCAGCTGGGTGTCGTCGGCGTAGGAGATGATGTTGAGGTTGTGTCGGCGTGCGATGGCTGCGAGGGGGCTCATGTAGACGTTGAAGAGGGTTGGGCTGAGTGAGGATCCTTGTGGAACGCCGCAGATGACTTCGGTGGCTTCGGATCTGAACGGGGGGAGGCGGACTCTCTGGGTTCTTCCGGCGAGGAACGAGATGATCCATTCCAGTGCTTTCTCTCGGATTCCGATGTTGCTGAGGCGCTTCACTAGGGTGCGGTGGCAGACGGTGTCGAACGCCGCAGAGAGGTCCAAGAGGATGAGGGCAGCTGTTTCCCCGTTGTCGGTTAGGGTTCTGATGTCGTCGGTGGCTGCGATAAGGGCGGTCTCGGTGCTGTGGTTGGCCCGAAACCCGGACTGCGAGGGGTCGAGGATCCATTCGTCTCGAGGAAGGCGGCAAGCTGTCTGTTGACGGTCTTCTCGATGACTTTGGCCGGAAACGGAAGGAGCGAGATGGGACGGTAGTTCTTGAGGTCGGTGGGGTCCGCCGTTGGTTTCTTCAGGAGGGCGGTAAGCTCGGCGTGCTTCCAGCTCTCCGGGAAGGTGGCGGTGTGGAAGGAGGAGTTGATGATGTCCCGGAGATGGGGTGCGATGGTGGCGTCGGCTTTGTTGAAGACGTGGTGTGGGCAGGGGTCGGTTGGTGATCCGGAGTGGATGGAGTTCATCGTGCGGGTGGTGTCTTCGGTGCTGATCGGGGTCCAGTTGCAGAGGGTGGTGGTGGCGAGCGTTGGTTCGGCGGTAGGGTGCGTTGTTTGTGCGTCGAAGCTGTTGTGTATGTCGGTGATCTTGCGGTGGAAGAACGCGGAGAGTGAGTTGCAGAGGTCTTGCGAGGGGTGATGTCGTTGTTTCCGGCGCTGGGGTTGGAGAACTCTTTGACGATGCTGAAAAGTTCCTTGCTGTCATGGGCGTTGTTGTCCAGTCGTTCTTTGAGTGCCGACGTCTTGGTGGCACGGATCAGCTGGTGGTGTTTGCGGGTGGCGTGCTTGAGGGCGGTCCTGTTGTCTGTGGTCTGGTCGAGTCGCCAGGTTTTCTCGAGAGTGCGGCAGTTCTTCTTGGATTCCTTGAGTTCGTTGGTGAACCAAGGGGTTTTCTTGCTTCCGGGTCTGCTGGGAGGGTTTTTAGTGGTGCGAGGTCGTCGGCGCAGGCGGTCAGCCACTTGGCGAGGTTGCTGGCTGCTTCGTTTGGGTCCGTTGTGTTGGTGGGTGTGTTCTGGCTGAGGGAGGCGGTGAGCTGCTCGGCGGTGATCTTGCTCCAGCTCCGGCGGGGAGCCTGTTGCGGGTGGTGGTGGGTCGCAGTCTTTCTGAAGCTGAAGTGGACGCAGCTGTGGTCGGTCCAGTGGAGTCCGGTGGCGTGGCTGAAGGAGATGTGCTTGCTGGACGAGAAGACGGGGTCAAGCGTGTGGCCGGCGTAGTGGGTGGGCGTGTTCACCAGTTGCTTGAGTCCGAGGTTGGCGAGGTTGTCCAGCAGGGCGGTGGTGTTTCTGTCGTTGTTGTTCTCCAGGTGGAAGTTGAGGTCCCCTAGGAGGATGTAGTCGGCTGAGGGCATGGCGTGCGGGCTGATGAAGTCTGCGATGTCTTCGCTGAATAGTGTGCGTGGTCCCGGGGGTCTGTAGATGAGGGTGCCTCGGAGGGTGGTCTTGGGGTCAGTGTGTATCTGGAAGTGTAGGTGTTCGGCGGCGGAGAAGGTCTCGTCGGAGTTAGTCGAGATGCGGATGGTGTTCTTGTGTACGATGGCGATGCCTCCTCCCGTCTGGTTGACGCGGTCCTTCCGGGTGATCTTGTATCCATCCGGGATGGCTATGGCGATGTCGGGCGCTGAGGAGGCGTTCATCCAGGTCTCGGTGAGGAAGGCGATGTCCGGTGCTGTTGCGTCGAGCAGGTCCCAGAGTTCCACGGCGTGCCTGTGGACGGAGCGGGTGTTCAGCAGGATGCATTTCAGGTGGTTGCTGCTGTTGCTCGACTTGGCGGAGGTGGTGCACGTCCGGGGGCAGGTGAATCGACAGGCTTGGCAGGCGAAGGGTCCGTGGGTGCGTCTCGGTGAGGCTCGGTAGCAGGCAGGGTTCCGGCCGGCATTGAGTGCGGTGAGTGTGGCGGCGTCGTAGGTCCGTCGAGTAGTGTTGCGTTGGTGGGTTCCAGGGGTTCTGGCGCTGGGCGCGGTCCAGTCGCGGACGGGCGCAGACGGGCTTGCCTTAGGCGCGCCTTCGGCGCGCCAGCGGCGCGCCCGCTGCGCACGTCCGCTGCGCGGCCGTGCAGCGGCCGCCATTTATGGGGAGGTGGGAGGGAGGAGCAGCTGGGAGGCGGGAGGCAGGGGCAGCGAATGGGCAGTCAGGGGCGGGGCCGCAGGGAACGCAGCGGCGGGAGTGGCGAGAGGCAGCGGGGGCACAGAAAGGAAAAACAGGGGAGAGCAGGCAAAATCACGGGCACAACAACAGTGGGGCAGCGAGGGGCACAGAAAGGAAAAACAGGGGGAGAGCAGGCAAAATCACGGGCACAACAACAGTGGGGCAGCGAGGGGCACAGAAAGGAAAAACAGGGGGACAGCAGACAAAATCACGGGCACAACAACAGTGGGGCAGCGAGGGGCACAGAAAGGAAAAACAGGGGGAGAGCAGACAAAATCACGGGCACAACAACAGTGGGGCAGCGAGGGGCACAGAAAGGAAAAACAGGGGGAGAGCAGACAAAATCACGGGCACAACAACAGTGGGGCAGCGAGGGGCACAGAAAGGAAAAACAGGGGGACAGCAGACAAAATCACGGGCACAACAACAGTGGGGCAGCGAGGGGCACAGAAAGGAAAAACAGGGGGAGAGCAGACAAAATCACGGGCACAACAACAGTGGGGCAGCGAGGGGCACAGAAAGGAAAAACAGGGGGAGAGCAGGCAAAATCACGGGCACAACAACAGTGGGGCAGCGAGGGGCACAGAAAGGAAAAACAGGGGAGAGCAGGCAAAATCACGGGCACAACAACAGTGGGGCAGCGAGGGGCACAGAAAGGAAAAACAGGGGGACAGCAGACAAAATCACGGGCACAACAACAGTGGGGCAGCGAGGGGCACAGAAAGGAAAAACAGGGGGACATCAGACAAAATCACGGGCACAACAACAGTGGGGCAGCGAGGGGCACAGAAAGGAAAAACAGGGGGAGAGCAGACAAAATCACGGGCACAACAACAGTGGGGCAGCGAGGGGCACAGAAAGGAAAAACAGGGGGAGAGCAGACAAAATCACGGGCACAACAACAGTGGGGCAGCGAGGGGCACAGAAAGGAAAAACAGGGGGAGAGCAGACAAAATCACGGGCACAACAACAGTGGGGCAGCGAGGGGCACAGAAAGGAAAAACAGGGGAGAGCAGACAAAAACGGGCACCGGGGCCACAAGCGGAGGGCGATCTTACCTACAGGAGCAGCGGGCAGACAACACAGGCGGAGCTGTGTGGTGGGGGAGCGACCTACCTGGCAAGGTCAAGGGTCGCTCATACAGGCTCAATCCACACTTTGGACTTCTGCAGGAAAGGGCCTAACTTGTCCTCTGAAAATAGTGTTTGTATAAAACTTTACTCCCTCTCCTGGACAAAAAACAAAGTGCACAGTCCCTATTAAACACAGTTTAAACAGCACACAGAAGATCACTGCTGCCTCAGAGCACACTCTGATGTAGAATATCCCGGTTGCTGGGGGGAGGAGGGGCTGGTTTCACTGACTTGTTAACACAAAATGGTGGCTGGGGTGCACTGTTTAACATACAGGTCTTTGCACAGAGACAAGGGGAAATTTGGAGGGAAAACTGATAGTCACCGGGAATGAGAGGGAAAAACTACAGAGATTTAGGACTGCAAATCCCACAATTCAACACGTTAAATGGAAGCAATCATGGGCAGGAAAAACCACAAGTTTGAACACCAAACAAGTAATTAAATATGCAATCACGGGCAGGTTAAAACTACAATTTTAAACTGTAACAACCACAGGCAAAAGACAGTAATCACAGATAGGGAAAATCGTTTTTTAACTCTTTTAGGAAAGAGACAGCACTAGTCTGCCTCCTTACCACTTCCTGGACTCTGCTCACTGCAATCTGGGGCACAGGTAGGCTGCAACTCACAAGATGGAGGAGAATGATTTGGGGTGCACCCAGCAAAGCCTTAAGGGGCCTGGGCAGGTGTGAGGGGAGGGCTCAGAGTTGCCTGGGAGCTGATTAGCCAATCCCCAGTCCTAGGTCTGCTGGCCTGGGGGTGGGGACTGGGACTGGGGAGCTGCTTCTCTTGTTCAGAATCTCCTAGGAGACAGACAGGCTCAATCCACACTTTGGACTTTTGCAGGTAAGGGCCTAACTTGTCCTCTGAAAATAGTGTTTGTATAAAACTTTACTCCCTCTCCTGGACAAAAAACGAAGTGCACAGTCCCTATTAAACACAGTTTAAACAGCACACAGAAGATCACTGCTGCCTCAGAGCACACTCTGATGTAGAATATCCCGGTTGCTGGGGGGGGGGGAGGAGGAGGGGCAGGTTTCACTGACTTGTTAACACAAAATGTTGGCTGGGGGTGCACTGTTTAACATACAGGTCTTTGCACAGAGACAAGGGGAAATTTGGAGGGAAAACTGATAGTCACCGGGAATGAGAGGGAAAAACTACAGAGATTTAGGACTGCAAATCCCACAATTCAACACGTTAAATGGAAGCAATTATGGGCAGGAAAAACCACAAGTTTGAACACAAAACAGGTAATTAAGGGGCATATTATCAACGGCCAGCGATAATTATCGCTGGCCGTGCTTAGCGATAGATATCCTATCGCTGGCTATCTCCGGAACTTATCGCCCTGGTAGCGTGTTATTAACAACACGCTTCTCCAGGGCGATAAAAATTCCAGAGGTAGCGAGGTTATCGCCGTTTTGCAGGGTACATCGCTGGTTTTACAGCGATGTTCCCTGCAAAACGGCGATAACCTTGCTGATACGACCCTGTGGTCGTATCAGCACAATCCACCCCCTATGTTAGGGATGGCTAAGTCGGGATAATAGCAGACGTTAGATTTTGGCGAAAACAGCCGTTTTCGCCAAAATCTAACGTCTGCTATCATCCTGTGGGCTGCCTTGTAAATATCGCGATGTGCACATCGGCGATATTTACAACGTAGCCCATCTGGGGTACGCCAGTAACGCCCACCTTGCATCTCATTAGAGATGCAGGATGGGCGTTATGGGAAAAGGGCGATAGGGCAAGGATTCACGCGATAGCGTGACCTTGCTAATACAGCGATAAAATTATCGCCGCTTTTCGTCTGAAAACAGACGCTAAAGCGGCGATAATTTTTTATCGCCAGCTTGTTAATATGCCCCTAAATATGCAATCACGGGCAGGTTAAAACTACAATTTTAAACTGTAACAACCACAGGCAAAGACAGTAATCACAGATAGGGAAAATCGTTTTTTAACTCTTTTAGGAAAGAGACAGCACTAGTCTGCCTCCTTACCACTTCCTGGACTCTGCTCACTGCAATCTGGGGCACAGGTAGGCTGCAACCCACAAGATGGAGGAGAATGATTTGGGGTGCACCCAGCAAAGCCTTAAGGGGCCTGGGCAGGTGTGAGGGGAGGGCTCAGAGTTGCCTGGGAGCTGAATAGCCAATCCCCAGTCCTAGGTCTCCTGGCCTGGGGGTGGGGACTGGGACTGGAGAGCTGCTTCTCTTGTTCAGAATCTCCTAGGAGACATACAGGCTCAATCCACACTTTGGACTTCTGCAGGTAAGGGCCTAACTTGTCCTCTGAAAATAGTGTTTGTATAAAACTTTACTCCCTCTCCTGGACAAAAAACAAAGTGCACAGTCCCTATTAAACACAGTTTAAACAGCACACAGAAGATCACTGCTGCCTCAGAGCACACTCTGATGTAGAATATCCCGGTTGCTGGGGGGGGAGGAGGGGCTGGTTTCACTGACTTGTTAACACAAAATGGTGGCTGGGGTGCACTGTTTAACATACAGGTCTTTGCACAGAGACAAGGGGAAATTTGGAGGGAAAACTGATAGTCACCGGGAATGAGAGGGAAAAGCTACAGAGATTTAGGACTGCAAATCCCACAATTCAACACGTTAAATGGAAGCAATCATGGGCAGGAAAAACCACAAGTTTGAACACCAAACAGGTAATTAAATATGCAATCACGGGCAGGTTAAAACTACAATTTTAAACTGTAACAACCACAGGCAAAGACAGTAATCACAGATAGGGAAAATCGTTTTTTAACTCTTTTAGGAAAGAGACAGCACTAGTCTGCCTCCTTACCACTTCCTGGACTCTGCTCACTGCAATCTGGGGCACAGGTAGGCTGCAACTCACAAGATGGAGGAGAATGATTTGGGGTGCACCCAGCAAAGCCTTAAGGGGCCTGGGCAGGTGTGAGGGGAGGGCTCAGAGTTGCCTGGGAGCTGATTAGCCAATCCCCAGTCCTAGGTCTGCTGGCCTGGGGGTGGGGACTGGGACTGGGGAGCTGCTTCTCTTGTTCAGAATCTCCTAGAAGACAGACAGGCTCAATCCACACTTTGGACTTTTGCAGGTAAGGGCCTAACTTGTCCTCTGAAAATAGTGTTTGTATAAAACTTTACTCCCTCTCCTGGACAAAAAACGAAGTGCACAGTCCCTATTAAACACAGTTTAAATAGCACACAGAAGATCACTGCTGCCTCAGAGCACACTCTGATGTAGAATATCCCGGTTGCTTAGGGGGGAGGAGGGGCTGGTTTCACTGACTTTTTAACACAAAATGGTGGCTGGGGGTGCACTGTTTAACATACAGGTCTTTGCACAGACACAAGGGGAAATTTGGAGGGAAAACTGATAGTCACCGGGAATGAGAGGGAAAAACTACAGAGATTTAGGACTGCAAATCCCACAATACAACACGTTAAATGGAAGCAATCATGGGCAGGAAAAACCACAAGTTTGAACACAAAACAGGTAATTAAATATGCAATCACAGGCAGGTTAAAACTACGTTTTAAACTGTAACAACCACAGGCAAAGACAGTAATCACAGATAGGGAAAATCGTTTTTTAACTCTTTTAGGAAAGAGACAGCACTAGTCTGCCTCCTTACCACTTCCTGGACTCTGTTCACTGCAATCTGGGGCACAGGTAGGCTGCAACTCCATCATTCTTTTGTTCACCACACCACCCCAGTTTGGACCCAGCCATATGCAAATCAGTCTTGACCCTGTTCCTTGTGGGAACAGTCCAGCCCGAACTGCCAAGCCAGGTCCTCCCTGGACCGGAAACAAGCATCCTGGGACCGGTTTCAGGGCATCACCCTTCATCAGCCAGGCTAGCTTGAATCCAGTGGTGTAGTGAGCACGGGACCCACGTCTGGGCATACCCTTCCCACTTATGGCAACAAATGCAAAAGAAACAATTGATGGACGGAATGCTGTAGAATGCAAACATTCACCCCCAGTCACAAGGATCTGGGTTAAATCCATCATTCTTTTGCTCAACACACCACCCCAGTTCCCCAAACTGGAATGGCATGGTGAGCAAAAAAACGATGGATTTAGGCCCAGATCTCTGTACTGGGGTGAATGTATGACATTCTTCTGCATTCTGTCCATCAATTGTTGTTTTTGCATTTGTCACCCCGAGTGGGACGGGTATGCCCAGACGTGGGTCCCGTGCTCTCCATGCCACTGGAGTCAAGCTATCCTGGCTGATGAGGCCTGAAAGCCCGAAACCGGTCCTAGGTTGCTTGTTTCCAGTCCAGGGAGGACCTGGCCTGGCAGTTTGGGCTGGACTGTTCCCATTGGGCGCAGGGTCAAGACTGATTTGCATATGGCTGGGTCCAAACTGGAATGGCATGGTGAGCAAAAAAACTATGGATTTAGGCCCAGATCTCTGTACTGGGGTGAATGTACGACATTGTTCTGCATTCTGTCCATCAATTGTTGTTTTTGCATTTGTCACCCCAAGTGAGACGGGTATGCCCAGACGTGGGTCCCGTGCTCTCCATGCCACTGGAGTCAAGCTATCCTGGTTGATGAGGGCCGAAAGCCCGAAACCGGTCCTAGGATGCTTGTCTCCAGTCCAGGGAGGACCTGGCCTGGCAGTTCAGGCTGGACTGTTCCCATTGGGTGCAGGGTCAAGACTGATTTGCATATGGCTGGGTCCAAACTGGAATGGCATGGTGAGCCAAAAAATGATGGATTTAGGCCCAGATCTCTGTACTGGGGTAAATGTACGACATTGTTCTGCATTCTGTCCATCAATTGTTTTTGCGCTGGTCATGTGGTGTCACTTGCATTGTCAGTGTGGCTCTCACATACGCATCTTTGCTGTGTTTCGCATGGGTTCATGTGTGTGTTGTGTAATTGGTGATGTGTGGGGTGGGACCCCTTTGGGCACATGGTGAACTGGGGCCTACTTGATGTTTGTATGTGTGCTTCAGTGTGCCACGGGGATCAGGGACATGACCCAGGGTCATTGTGGGTGTGCGGTGTGCTACACATTGTTGTGCATGTGTGCCATTGTGCCCGTCCCCCCCGTCCCTGTTCGTTACTCACCCTGTTGCTGTTGTGTCAGGTCATGTCGAGCAGTGTCCGGACTCCCGACTCCTTGCACTGTCTCCACACTGATGACTGTTGCTGCCATTTGCTCCAGCTCCTCCTGTGGCGCAGGACTCCCACCTCCATTCGCCGTTGCTGCCTTCCTGTTGGCAGCGGGTTTCTGCTTGTTTTGGCTTTTCACATCGTGCCAGCGCATCTTGGCCTCCTCGACACTCCGGCTGCATTCACGATGGAATGCCATTTTTCCATCTGTGTTGCCAATGACATGGTGGAGGTGACGGACAGTTGTTGTTGGTGCTCTGTCACCTCCGTGACGACGATCCGGTTGTCATGCGGACTGTACCCCGTCTTCCTCTTCTCCTTGGTCTTCCCGACCCCGAGGTTCCTTGCTGGTGGTCTGTGGGGCTTGTGGGGTTCGCATTGACCTGGGCACTCGTTCCGGGTGCCTCCATGTTGCTACGCAGTTAATTTTGTTTATGGTGTGTTTTTCTTATTCAGCTTTTATAGTGCATTTTCCCGCATGACGCGTGGGGATTGCAGGCCTGTCGCTGGTTATCGCTGATTTTTGTATCGCGGTTGGCCTCATCGCAACTTTATTCGCGTTTGTGTTTCGCATTTTTGCGGCATCGCATTAATTTTAACGCGGTCATTTGACGCGTTATCGTGGGGCTATCGCATGGTGCCGCCAGGTTGGGAATACTACGTTAACACGGTGTTGTTTCCCCGTGATAGACTGCGATGTGCAAAGTTGCGTTAAGCTAAACTTGCGGTGGTTATCACACGTTCTTGAGAATGTGCCCCTTATTATCTTAAGGTATACTACATACTATGGGGCATATTTACAAGCCCCTTGCGCCACTTTTGCGCCGCCGTTGCATCACTTATGTGACGCAGCGGCGACGCAAGACATGCGCCACATTCCGCAATATTTACAACGTGACGCATCTAGGGAGATGCGTCACGTTGTAAACCCCTGCGCCACATGAAACCTGCGTCAGGTTTCATGTGGGCGTTCAGCGCAGGGTGGGCGTTCCCTCGCAGGTACGCCTCGTAAAAGTGACGCAGTGAAATCTACAAGATTTCACTGAGTCACTTTACGCCATGCTGCGTCAAAACCCTGCGCCTGCTTGAAGAAGGCGTAAGGATTGACGCACCATGTTAGGGATAGGGCAGGTTGGAACAGTGCTGGAGTTGCGTCGCACTTGCGACACAACTTCAGCACTGCGCCAACCTTACGCCGGCAGATGCGTCACGCATCTGCTTATCCTTGCGCCACGATGCACCGCATTGTAAATGCGGCGCATCTGCGGTGGCGCAAGGGCAAACTTGCGTGACGCATCTTCCCTGGCGCATCCCTGCTGATTTGCAGGGATGCGCCAGGGAACGTAAATATGCCCCTATGTGTTATTGCGGTATGGTACAGCTTTAGAAAGCACTATACCTTTGACCGGCCTACCCTTGAGTAGTCTAGCCTTCATTTTTCCTGGTCCTGAGGAAATGCCGCAATCATTTTTTGACATATGAATGGCAAGAAACATGTCGACCTCCACTTGATTTTAGAGCTAATGTGGACCATTACATCCATTCTTGGACACCACTTGTTTTTATTGTAACAGAGTGATCTGAGCATTAAAATAAATTTTGTTATTGTCTCTAGCTATTTGTAAATTCACTTCATAGCAATCTACTCACTACAGCATATTCACACTGCACCTCACTCTTCACATAGGCAACACAAAAGAACTCCGGCAAAGAGCCCCCCTACATTGGGAATTGCAGCGCCGGACCAACAAGGAGCTGCCCGATGATGGAGCATGACACCCCTCAGGGTGTGTGAGGGCTCTTGCTCCTGATGGATCAGTTTCCCTGACCTGATACATCAGATGCTTCTGAACTGTCCTTTTCCCTTCCTTAGGAACTGCATACCTTTGTCTGAATTTGTACCACTGGGAGTGTGTGTGCTGGACCTTCACTTGCCCCTTGCCCCTTTTTGTAGACCTAAGGAACAGATTGACATGAGTCTGAATGCCAAGGTTACACATTGAGCTAGAGGGGACAGGACAATCACCCTTTGTCACCAACGAGGCCAGCACTGAGAAAGAAGAGCCTGGACAGAAATGAACACCAGTTCCATTTTGTCAGGATTCAATTTCATAAAATTAGTGGACATCCATCATTGGACCATAGATATTGAATTTCCGAAGGAGGGGTGACCATCCAGAAGTGTGGAAGCTGAATTAGATACTCTAAAAATCAGTTGGGTGTCATCAGCATACATTTAAAATAAAGTCCCACAGGCATGTAGCAATTTAGCTAAAGGGAGCTTAGAGATTGAATACGGTAGAGCAGTGGTTCCCAAACTTTTGACTCCTGAGACCCCCATTGAGTCACCACTGGAAGCCGGGGACCCCCAAGCAATTTGTATGATTTAAATTTCAAACATTAAAACAGTAATTCGAAAAAAAATAAACACACACGTGCACACAAAACAAATACTCAAATTACTAAGGATTTTAGGGGCATATTTACAAGCCCCTATTGTCATGGGAACGTCACTTTTCGTGACGATCCCGTGGCGATAGGGGCTTCACCTTATTTACAAGGCAGCGTTATGCCACTTAACATGGCCTAACACTGATTTGTAAATAAGGCCCCCTTTCACGCAATGCTTAGCGTGAAAGGGGTGGGCAGTGAGTGTTGCAGTGGGCGTTCCACCGCAACACCCTTTGATTTTTACGCTGCCCCCTATTTAGAAGGGCAGCGTAAATAGGAGGCAGCGCCAAAATTAAGACCAGGGAAAACCAGGTCGTAACTTGGCTAAACAAGGGGAAATGCTTTATTTCTCCTCGTTTTTGCTTTTTCCATGTGTGCTGCCTTGTGCAGCACACATGAAAAATGCAAAACGCGTTGGATTGTTTATGTTCAGGAAGGTGATCCTTCCTGCACATAAACAATCTTTTAAAAAAATTGCATTTTGTAACTTCCATGTGTGCTGCATTAAGCAGCACACATAGAAATGACAAAACTGCATTTCAAGATTGTTTAAGTGCAGGAAGGGGGACCTTCCTCTACATAAACAATCTTCCCCTGCACGAAGACACCCTTGCACTATGGTGCAAGGGTGCCTGCGTTGCTGCTACACTGCTAAGTGTAGCGCCAGCACAGGGGGAAACGCAGGGCTGCACCATATTCTTGTAAATATGGTGCAGTCCTGCATTTCTGAAGTGGCGGAGCATGTCGTTAAGCCAAGGAGGCTAACGACACGCACACCACTTCTGTTGTAAATCCCCCTTAGTATTTTATATTGAAAGAATTTGCAAAAAACAAAAGATTTTAATGGGAAGGTTGGTGCTGTATCTCCGTGACTAACTTTTAAATGGTTGGTTTTATTTCGCAGTACGAGGCTCCTGCTCCTGCCAGGGCCAGACTGGAAACCCAAAGCAGCCCTGGCAAATGTTTTCAGACCAGTCCCCATACGGTGCACACCAAGTGCAGTGGGTGAGCCTGACTACTACAAAGGGGGCTTTGGGAGGCTCTCCCCACAAGAAATTTAGGAAACAATGGTGCAGTCTAAAACACATTTATCGTTATATATTAAATTGTATTAGCTTTTAACAAATAGTAAATGAAGACCTTACTATGCACCAGGATACGACAATCTTTGTTGGGGGTTCTCCAATGGTTCCCTTATTATCACCCTCCAACAGTGCCTCTCATCTCTCCATAGCCCCTCTGCCACATGTATTTCAGTTTGTTTTATAGCATCTCTCGTACCATTGTAGGCTGTTAGAGCACTTTACATCACATACATATAGAGACAATGAATCATACGTCTAAATCAGTGTATAGAAAATGTTACATAAGGCAAAGGGGACTACAAGGTGTAGAATTCACATGTCATTCATACTGGTAGGCATTTTTAAAGAGTGCTTGGTCTGGAGAAGCACAAACTTGGGATTCACAACATAACACAGTGGTTAGCATTGACTTTAACTATAAAAATGTATTTCCACCCAAATAAACCTTTTTAGCAGCATCGGGATAATGAAAGACAGGGAAAAAACATAAGATACTAACTTGTACCATGCAGTTTGCAAGCAGCTCTTTGATGACAGTTTATAGGTCACTGTGCTAGATTACGGTTGTCACTTATGAACTGCACAGTAACAAAAGAATCTCTGTGACAAAAGCAGTAACCCACTCACCTATGCACATAAAATACTGTTTTTTAAAATGCATGGTACACGTTCTTTGCAGTAGGCATATTAACCCTCTGTGCTACATTAGATAACTCAAAGCTGCCACTGGACAAAACTCTCATCTCTCTCCAGCAGGTACATTAATCACTGGTATTATCCTGACACTTTTATTGTTGCTCGAAAACTACTATTTATACAAAGAACTTTGCAGTGCTTTTAAAACTGCTGCCTGCGGACCCCCTGGGAATGTGTCAAGGACCCCTGGGGGTCCACGGACCACAGTTTGGGAAACACTGCGGTAGAGGACAGGATGGAACCTTGGGGGACACCACAAATGAGATTAAGTTTTGGCATGAAAGATGGGGCACAAATTGTGCTTACATTCAGATAAGAAGGATCTCATCCATTTAAGGAAGATGCCAGATGCACCTGTTGTCATGTGTTCCATACAGGGCCTATTGTAGTTTTCCCTATGTTAGCCTGACTGTGCACGACACAGGCCGCGTTAGCTTTGTACACATTACTACATAATCCTGTTTGCTTTTGTGCCACATCATATTTTCACACAGAACTTGCAGTTGTTTTCTAGTTCTGTTCTTTCCTGGGATTTAGTCTGAACAGCAGACCAGGTCAAACAACAATGTCCCTTGTTATTATGTTCTGGTCAGGCACTCGCACCTAGACACAACACAGAAATGCAGCTGTTGATTATGAGCATGTGAACATTGTCATATAGGTACATCCAGTAATGTAACACAGAGAGAGAGATTGATTTTTCCTGAGAGAAGATCACGGCTGTATCTGAGATGTAATACATTCATCTGAGTATGCTAAGGTACGGTGTCCGATGCTAAACCTAGAGATCTTTGCTGTATAATCAGTTTTTCTTCTGTGGAAGGGGAGGCTATACTGTCTTATAATATGACAGGGCTTTTCATAATATACAGTTTATTGACAATGCTGATGGTATTTTTGCTGGCAGTTGTTTTCTAATTGTGGCACGCATACTGCATTTAAGACCACAATAGTTTAAATAAACATTTCAAACTTCCTTCGTGTCTCTTTCATATCTTATTGTGGACAAGTACAAGTGAGTGAGCAAAAGGGAGTGTCCTGTCACCACGATCCCTGAGAAGGGTCAGGAGTGTTGTATCTGGGGTGTCAATTCACTTGTTCCTCTGGTTATGATTTAGAGGGTAAGTGAGACACTATAGCTAGTGGGACTCCGGCTCATGGTACTGAGGTGGTATGGTGACTCGGTCTCTAACTACTGATGTTCTATGGTCCCAAGCATAGTTCTGTTCCTGAGCAGAATCCCTGCAACATGGCACCACCAACGTTTGGTCTGGTACTTACTTGCGGGACCCCTGAGTATTGCTTGTGCTTGTTCACAATACCCTCACACCGTTCTGTAAAGACGTCCATGATGCTTGGGACTTCTCCTTCACAGTGTTTATGACACACCTATTTCTGTTGAATTGAATTGATTGAAAATGATAGGGGACAGGATGGAACCTTGGGGAACACCACAACTGAGATTCAGTTTTGGCATGAAAGGAGGGGCACAAATTGTGCTTACATTCAGATAAGAAGGATCTCATCCATTTAAGGAAGATGCAGAAGCACCTATGTCAGCCAGCTTTGAGTTAAAGACGGAATGATCAAATGAGTCAAAGGGTTCCAACAAATCCAAAAATACCAGAGCGCCAACTCCTCTTTGTCCACAGTCAAGCATAGATAAAAAAAATGTAAATCCATATTTGTAAAGCGCGAACTACTCACCCTTATGGGTCTCAAGGTGCTGGGGGCCATCGTGGAAATTAAGTGAGCTATTGCCCAGAGTCACATGGTGCTGAGCTGCCGCCGGAGCCAGGGATTGAACTGTGAGCCCTTTGCTTCGAAGTCAGCTGCCCTGGCCGCTGCACCACACCTCTCCACATAGATCATGTTGTGCAGAAACAACAACCAAGTCACTGATTCTGTCCTTCCTGAAACCCATTTGATGACTTTATAAAATGTGATGAGATTCAACATAACCTGAAAGTTAGACAAACACAAATGTCTCCAAAATCATAGTAAGAAAAGCAAGGAGTGAAATGGGAGGTAATTGTCTAAAACTTCGGGGCATATTAGCAAGACCGGCGATAAAATTATCGCCGTTTGAGCTGACAGGAAACTGCCGCTAAAACGGCGATAATGGGCTTGCTAATATGCGTTATAGAATTCCAATAGAAGCCCAGGTTAGATGTGCAGGACATCTAACCTGGGCTTCTATTGAATTCTATAACGCATATTAGCAAGCCCATTATCGCTGCTTTAGCGGCAGTTTCCTGCCGCTAAAACGGCGATAATTTTATCGCCGGTCTTGCTAATATGCCCCTTCAAGAACTAAAACAGTTTTTCTAAAGTGGCTTCTCTACAGCAATCTTCCCCAAGGCGGAAATAACCCCAAATACTAAAGATTTTCTAAAAACTTAAATAAAAACGTTTTGAATTAAAAGAGTCCATTTTTATTTCATCCAACTCATCAGACAAATGTTATCTGGAGACCCAGAAGCTCACATGGAGTTTGAAGTTTTAGAAAACAATTCTACTGTTTAATAGATCCAATGTTGAGGTCTGTGGAGTCGTCACTCTAGATTGGTTAATAACTATTTCTATGGAAATATTTTCTTTCAAAATTTCTGAGAGAATTCTTTAGAGTTTATTGTCAAACAAAACATGATAGATTCTCACATAACTCATGAGAAGGGGAGACTACACTCTTGGACCCGGCCAGAAGTTGAAGTTCTTTTAAAACATTAAAAATGTATTTGGATGACCCATTTGGGTCACCCTAGATAATTATTTTGCCACCAAAAAACCTCCTTAAACACAATCGTGTTTAACACTCCTTCAGGCCCAAAACCTTGCGTAGTCCTCTCGCTCTCAACTACAATATGCTACCCTTTGGTCTAATATCGCTTCCATCTAGCCCACACACCCATGAGCCTACACCATCTCCCGGCCCAAACTAGAGCTACCGATAACAAATGTGGTGCTTTATCCTGTACTACACTTGTCTATGCCTCTGCCTACTATAACACACCTTCGCCCTAACAACCAATGTCTCCTGCAATTGCTCCCAGCAGCCACCCTATTTTTACAAGAGTCCATCAGTTCTCACTGTTAATACGCCTGCAGTAGTTAAGCCTATCACCATCGTTCTGACTGCTATTTAATAGGTATGCATAGATTATTCCCTTCATCCTTTCTTCTCTTATTTGGTTTTTCTTCTTGTTTTACTTTCTATGGGCCTTTGTGCACGGTATACATAATTTGAGTATTTGCCTATTTTTTATATTGTTTTATATGCTTGCATATATACATGGTTTTAGCACGATGGTGGAACTTTTCATTCTGTTCACTGTCCTAATACTTCTAATAACTTTCATTTGCTTCTGTCTATTGATCATTGCAGCACATATATTTATACAAGAATCACGTTGGTTCAATAAATATTGAAAACGCCCCACTGTGTATTCCTTGTATATTTCTCTGAGAGAAAGAGAGCACTAGTGACTGAGCAAAAGGGTTCTAGATCTGTTACCATGATTCCTGGAGGATCAGGGTAGTCATGTTCAGTGGTTGCCTGAACCATTTGCTACCTGCCTAGGGTTAGGGGGGGGGGGCTTATGCTGGCACTGTGAGCTGGCTGGCCTATTGGAAGACATATTCTGAAGGGGTGCATGGAATCAGTCTGTCACCATCCCAACAGTTATGCTGTCCGCAAACATGCAGTTCCTACCCTAGAGTGGAAACTACACGACATGGCACCGCCAACGTTGGTTGTGTTCTTATTTTTATGGACTGCCTGAGTAGTTCAATCGTGCCTTTTCAGAGACCCCTACTTCCCTCCTAACAAGAGAAGTCCGTGGTGAAAGGGAAAATCCTCCTCAGCTTCGTGGGTAACTCCTATTTATTGGCTGTAGGCTGTTCAAGCTGAAACTCTTAATGGATCTACTTCCCAACGTGTTACCCTCTCTGTAATTCGTTTATAATTGTGTCTGACAACGAAGATTCTTGGGCATTAAACAGTGCAGAGAACTGCAGACATGTAGTTACTCTGAAAGTATTACACCATGGTCTCACATCAAGGGGTGGAGATGTTACCTTCGTGGTTGAGGCACATGAAGCATTCAGGACGGAGTTTTTCTATTCTTGGGTTACATTCCCGGCTGCAGACAACATCACACAAATATTTCACACCTACACTGAGGATGAAATACCAGAGAACTGTATGGCATATGAAGAGATAGTAAGATTTAGTAATGATATACACAGTCTTACACAGTTCATTATGCAAACATTAACACTTAACCCTGTGCAGACTGCTCAAGCTGCACAAGCACAATTGGCTACCTTGGGCATCAGCCCACAAACGCTAAATGCAGTCATGGGAAAAGTTCCCATCAGACAGGAGGAGATTTGATTCTGGATTGCACAAAAAACAAGCCAGTTTGAAGCGGGGTTTACCCATATGAGCCTGCAGGAAAAACACAGATATTAACTATTTGCTTGCCGATGGGGATGGCTACAAAATGGGTACGGTGCAGCTCCTGCCCTGGACTTGGGGGTGGAACTGATGGTCAGTTTTGCCACAGTATCTACCATTATGTTAAGCAACATAATGGGGGAAACAGCAGCATTTTCTATATGCCAGCTCATACAGGATTTGACTCTTGCACAGCAGAAGCGCAAGTTACCTAAAATTATCGAAGAAACCTATCTACGCTAGGTAGAGATAATTTGAGAGCTAGACCTTGTAAACCACAATTAAAGAGTAATTCTGAAAAGGATAACTCTAAGGAAGCACCCAACTATTCAACAAAGAAGAACTGGGACAATAAACAATAAAATAAAGACCAGACAAAGTCACAGGGTGGGTCTCCTTAACAGGAAGCTACTGAAAAACATTATAATCTTCCAAACCGTGATAATATGAGACCGCCTGACAGGTATCACAATACTGATACGCGTTCATCTCGTTCCTTTCAGGAGTCATCCAATAAACGTTTGGAGAGAGGTGGACGGTCAGAGCGCAGATCGGAAGAGCACGTGAAACCGAAGGAGGACTCACAACGCTCATCTGACCACATAATTAAACAGGAAGATAAACCAAAACCTTCCAAGCCTCAATTTAAAAAGAAGAAGGTCACCAAACTTAAGGTAAGGCATGCCCCGGATTTTGAGAACTCTGCTTCTGAGTGGAGAACAGGCAGTGACAACACTAGACAGCGTGGCAGAAGTCACAATAGTTTGCTAGAACCTGATGGATTGTCTGATGGGAGTAGCGCTGAGTGAATATATCACGGTGGAAACACCAGATGCTAGGGTAAGTGTCCCTCATCGTTTATACGAAAAACAACTCTGTTAGGAGGGGGACATTCAAAGATTCATTAATGCTCTTTTGAGAGGACTTGACTTACGGTTACGACATTCTTTTGGCTGAAAAGGATTGGCCCCCTGATTTAGTAATGGATTGCCTAAACAGGGAAACGGTTATTTTGCCTGCCTTCTCCGATCAGTTAAACATTCATATGCCAAGAAGTGAGCGTTAGCACAAGCTCCTGCTCTATACCACAACCATGTGGGGTAAGATGACGCTTCCCCTCATCATGAGATCCCACAGAGAACGACCCCACAACCTCAACGACAATACCCAAATAAACATGAAGCTAAAAAACAAGCTGAGGAATTCCTAGAACAACTTGAATACCAAGGTGTATTAGAAAGTTGCATCTCATCAATGAATAATCCTTTTTTTCCAGTAATGAACGCAGACCATTCATATCATCTAGTATTAGACTACAGACACTTAAACACAGCTACTCGCACATTTGCAGTACAGAATACACACAGTGCAGCACTAATAAACAACACTGTGTAGAAGAAACACAAAACAACGCTTGATATATCGAATGGATTTTTCTGCCAGAATATGGCACCTGAAAGCAGACATCTGATAGCAATTTTGGCACTAGGCTCTCAGAGGCAATTTTATCGATTGCCCCAGGAGTATAAGAATAGCCCCTGGCTGCTTCAGCCAGAGTAACAGAGCTGTTGATGACCAGGCATTGTCCTATGTTGATGGCATATATCTGACAGATGATGACCTCATGGAACACTTGGCAAGAGTAGATCACATAATTTTAGGATTTGCTCACATGGGCTACAAATTAAATTTTGAAAAATTCAAAATTGCCCACCTCAATGTCCATTTTCTTTGATATGACCTGTCAAGTGAAGGCAAAAGCCTTGTGACACACTTATTAGAGAAATGTGCACTGCTTCAACCTCCAAAAACATTGAAAAGACTACAATCCATATTGAGATTCCTAAAGTTTGGCAGAACATACATTCCAGATTACGCAGAACAGGTTAAACCATTCTATGACTTGATAAGTCCAGCATTCTTAAGCACACATTAGACACACGAACACACAAATATTTTACGTTCTGTCCAAGCTCACATAATAGCTTCCAATCATTTACACACGTGTACACACAACGAACCTGGTGATCTACGTCATCGCGGGGGCATCAGGTTACACTTATGTCACGTTCAATGAAGGTGGCACAGTACCAATTGCATATAAATCGTATTTATACACTAATGCTGAAATGCATTTTTGCACCTACTGAGAAAATCCTGACAGCAGTGCAGACTGCTGAAGTGAGAGAGCGAGCCCAGGCTCAGGGTAAATGCAAAATTTTCATGACCCCAGTTCCGACCTTAAAGGCCGTCACCAAAGCAAGCATTCCAAATGCCAAAGCTTCACATCCACGATGGATATAATGAACTACCTCACTCACCGCAACAGATGTAGACTACAGATTTGATTCTACACTACAAACTACAAACACAATCTTTTCTGCAGTACAAATAAGAATATCCTCTGCCTAATAAAAGAATGCCTCTAGATCACCATGATTACATCACATATACTGACGGTTCTGCCCAGCTTGCGGTAGGGACTAAGCACCAATACTCAGTCTTGTGCGCAATTGTGAAAGGGCACATGTACATCCTGAGAAAACCTGCACACAGTCAGTTGGTGACTGCACAGTGCAGCTGGCAAAACTAAAGGCTCAAACTTTGGCACTAGGAAATACAGATGCCAGATTACCCACACAGTGGAGAAGTGTGGCTCAATGATTAGAGCGGCAGACCCTGATGCAGAGATCTGGCCGGGACCAGGGTTCAATTCCCGCCTCGGCGGGTCTTGGGCTCAATTTCCTCGGACCTGATAATTCTCGCCTCGGTGCCTATTCTAATCATGGGTCCCACTCTGCAACTCTGGGCAATAGCTTGCTTAATCTCCACAACGGCCCCAACAGCGCTGGGATGCCTGGCTTCACCTTGGGGGTGCCCAGGAGTGGACATTTCACAGGGAAAAGCCAGGAAGGGTTCCACAGCAGTATGCGTACAGCGCCAGGACACCCCTTTGGGGGTATAAGTGCGCTTTACAAGTACAAATTTCATTTCATTTCACACTTATAGTGTGTGATTCGTATTTCTGTGTATAGTCTTATAATGAACACCTACACAATTGGAGCCGGAATGGATTCAGAGATTCAAATGGATGCACAATAAAGCACAAGATGCTTTGGGAACAGGAGGCAAAGCTTAAAGATTGCTTGCCACAGACTCATGTAATACCCGCATTGAGTCATCAACGTGTTGGCATTCATGTTGCAGGGAATTCCATGGCTGACGAAGCCGCATAAACAACAATTTGCACTGCTGCGGTTGCTGCATTTACTCGGTCTAGCACGAGGATAGACAAGACATCATGGTTGCTGCCAATACTGGTCGCAACAACACTCACATGCAGAAAGGCTTTCCACTGAAATACTCCTACAAGTTAGATGCACAGAACATTCCATATGCTCACATTCCTGGAGTGCAGGATAGAGTAATACCAAACAGTGATCGCAGATCTGGGTTAATATTAGCTGGACATGAGGGTCTGGCTTCTGCAGATGAGGGGGTGACTGCTACAATTTCATTATTGCAGCAGTGCTATTGGTGGCCAGGTCTTTATAAACAGACCAGGGACTTTGTCCTTAAATGCAACATCTTCCAGCAGATGAAGGGTTCCACTGTAGTGCATTCACCCCTGACACCTCTACTGATTTCAAACAAGCCTCTGGCTTGTGTGTAATAGGACCACTGCGGCCCTCTTTCATCAGATGGGGCTTACAAGTACATCTTGGCAGCAGTGGATTCCTGCTCTCAATTCCTGTGGGTATGGCCACAGTGGTTAGCTGATGCACAAACTGTTATAAGGGATCTGTGCGTCTCTATCGGGACTTATGCAGTTGGTACATTACATTTCGACCAGGGTCCAGCATTTAGCTCTGGGGCTTACAAAGAGACCATGAGAAGTTTGGGTGTGACCCTGCCTTTCTCATCTTCATACCATCCTGAGGGAAATGCGGTTGTGAAGAGGAAAACCGTGACTTAAAGAAGTATTTGACAGCGAGGGTACTAGGCTCAGGTTAAAGTTTGATCCATCATCTATATGGGGTCCAGAGGGCACTAAATAACGTGCCAAAAAAATCCCTGGTTGGTCGGACTCACTATGAAATCCTGTGTGGGGTAAAGATGTGGGTCCCAGACCTCGACAATTCCAACACAGTGGCGACGGAAACACCATTTGACATCAATGTAGGTTAGGCTGTTTGACAGGAACTGAACGACTTCTGAGACGAACAAAGCAATGTCCAAGTAAAACGCACCGCCACTGGAGAAGTGAAGGTAGCCCCGGCGACGCCTGGCTGGATCCCGAAGGTTGGGGATCTGGTCAGGAAAAAGATTGTGGACAAGAAAGAGTTTGGGCCATCCTTCAGAGCCCCTGTACTTGTCCTGGCTGTTGAAGGTACCAGAACGGTACTTCTTTTGCCCCTTGCCGGTTGCAAAGACAAAAGATTAATCTCCATTGATCTGATCAAACCCCACTATGGGGCCAATTCTCAAGAGTAAGCCATGTTGGCTCCTGGGTAGCTACCTGCCTCCTCTCGCTACCGTAAAGGAAGTTCAGATGAAAGCTTTAATAACCAATGAAGCATACTCTCTCCATCGAGAGACAACAATGAACAACAACAAAGTATGTCTTCTACCTTTTACAACTACAACAACTGTACAGTCAACTAGTACAGATACATAGATTTCAATTCCAAAACCTGAGAAGAACACGGTCTACGTCAATTTACCACAGATCGAGTAATCTCCCAGTTCTACAAAACCTGATGAGCTGCCAAAAATAGATCGGATGGCCTCTGGCTATTTCATCGATTTTAATGGCTTCTCATTGGATTCAACTGATCCACCCCCACCACCACCGCATCTTCCTTTCAGGATGAAAGTGTGTGTTTTCTATCTTTGGCTGAAAGGGACATATTTTTATTTCTCAATGGATACATCTGTTAATTACAATTGTGTTACTTTTCCTAGTGCTTTCAATTGGTTTTATGACAGTCTTTTTCCTGCTTCTTGAATAGACACTTTCTCCCAGAAAGCTATGCAGTACAACTGGTGAACTTGGTTCTTAACCTCAAACACACTAGCCCTAGTGATTAGCCAGGGAGGGGAACCAGAGGCACAGGGCCTAGGGGCTAGCCAGCCTCCACCTGATAATGTAAACACAAAATGAGGCTGCCCCTAGTGAGGATTTCTACAGGTTTATAGAGATGCAACTACATTGGGGACATCTCACAAAAAGTGAAGGACTGGCCTCACACACCACCAGGTGTCATGCTTCATCATCGGCTGTCCTCGCCCTCTAAAAACTTGGTTTGATAGAGGGCGGGCATACACCTGGAGACAGGGATGCACTTCTAAACTAAGTGGGGGCCCGTGACTAGTGAAGGTGATCTAAAAACCATTACAGTTGCCTCAAAGTCAGGCTTTTATTTAGTTAGGCAACTGTAGACTATTAAAATTAAAGTGACCGGTGATACGGGAACTAATCATCCCTTCACCAGCGGGGAGGCAAAGCGGACGGTTGTAGGAAACACGGTGGAAAGCGCACTACGATACAGACTGCCAAGTAGGGCTTTCCCCACTCGTCCTCCCATGGAACAAGTAGGGTAGTTACCTAGGGTACCCAAACAGATGCACGATCTCCAACGGGGAGAGTGACTCCGCACCCCCCATAGTGGTTGGTCTTTATTTCTAATATTTACATAAAGACGGAGCCCTTTAGTTTTATGGTCCTGAAGAATGCTATGTACCCTGCGGGGACCGCAAGCAGAAACATGTTGACCACACTCCTTACGGTGAAGGGATGATTAGTTCCCGTATCACCGGTCACTTTAATTTTAATACTCTACAGTTGCCTAACTAAATAAAAGCCTGACTTTGAGGCAACTGTAATGGTTTTTAGATCACCTTCACTAGTCACTAGTCACGGGCCCCCACTTAGTTTAGAAGTGCATCCCTGTCTCCAGGTGTATGCCCGCCCTCTATCAAACCAAGTTTTTAGAGGGCGAGGACAGCCGATGATGAAGCATGACACCTGGTGGTGTGTGAGGCCAGTCCTTCACTTTTTGTGAGATGTCCTCAATGTAGTTGCATCTCTATAAACCTGTAGAAATCCTCACTAGGGGCAGCCTCATTTTGTGTTTACACGAACTTGGTTCTTAAACCACATTCGTCATCACACTGAGAACAAAGAGACCTTTCCCTTGTGAACATTACAGCTGTTCCAGTTCTGGATGGGATTGTTTAGGATAGGGTATCATATGATGTGTATGGCCCCACTGAGCTTTTACAAATTCTATATTTGCTCAAAATTTCTTTGCATGATGTCATTACTCCTAGTACTGTTTCTGATGATTGGGACATTGATACAGTGCAATTACTGCTAGAAGATCTAGAGCATTCAACAGTTTTTTCATCTGATTAATTGTATGAAGGTTTTGTTTTCAATATTACGGTCATCATTTTCTGCATAAAGCAAGTATTCCACATGCTGTTTACAATCACACCCAATGGGAGCATTGTCCTACACCACCACGGGGTAGTTCAAAAACATTTGCATAGAAGTTTGCTTATTTTTCTGATTATGATACATCTGGCCCTGCCTCATATTTTTATAGTCTTGCACCATCACCTGCACAGAAAAATATGCTAACTGACACCAAGCTGATATTTTCTGCTCCTTTTCTTTCCCAGCTGTTTGTACAGTGTTTCGACTTTTGGAAGGGCACAATAAATGTAAAGTCTATTTGGGGGACAAAAGACTGGCAGGTTCAGGGAACAGAGGCTTTGTTTAGAGCATGCCTGATACCACAACAAATGATTTTTCTGAACAAAACTGTGCAACAAACAACATATCTTGGACTTGCCAAGATGAAAGATTTCAACACACTACCAATTCCCACATTTGCACGTTTTGAAAACTGGCAATGGTTTACACACAGGATACATTAGATACCAAGGTGTGTAATGGCACATACAATTCATCTGACCCCAATTAGAAGGGATGGTTAGTTGGCCACTAGACACAAACAGATGTCAGTCATGCTTCCTCGACAACATTGAGGGTTTTAAAACAAGTAGGCCTCATATGCGGTACGTGCAGTTTGAACACTAGGGGTGGTGACAACTTACAGTATTGGGAAGTTGAGCCTTGACTGGCTGACAACCTCAATACTGTCTCAGGTGAAACAGCACGTGTCCCTTTTATCTGATGACCTGTCAAAAGCGCTTCTTGTATGCCATATACAACAAAATATGGAAGGTCTCTCATCAGGAAGCTGCTGAGGGATTGCACAAAATTGATAGGGCTAATTTAGTTCACGCTCTTGCAGGTATTGACAATGGTATGACCACCTTATCATCAAGGATGTACTCTTTGGGAAACAATAGTATGCTCAGCGATAGACATTGTTCAACAAGACATGTTCGCGTTACAACATGGGCAGTCACAACTTAGGTCTATCATTCTATTGAGCTGGACACCACAAACATTAAGTTCTGGCCACGTTCACAAGCCTGTTTTCACCATACCATCATACAGAACAGCAGATACTTATGGCACACAAAGATAATAAATACACTATTTTACACATAGAGAAGTTAGAAAAGTTACCTTTCACCGTTGCTGAAAATGCATTTGCGGATTGGATAATCCATGGGCATATTACATTGCCAATCTTGACATTTCATTTTCAATACTGTCTACAACGTCTCCAAGTGGGCAGATATGAAGCGTTAGGATAAGGGTTTGTACACAAATCTTGGGAAATTCCTTTGAGGTTTTGTGTCAAAATAAGGGAACTGAAGTATTTCTCAGCGGCTCAGAGTGTGAGAATACTTTTAGTGGACCCTTAGTTTGCAAGGACGTTTTGTTGCACGGGGCTTGTAATGCTTCTGTGACAAATCTGTCCTGCTACTTCAAAGGTTCTCCAGTGGCCGTGATACACCCGGCTTTCAGATTGCTCTTTAATGGGAGTTACCTGATGTTGAAGGGTGAAGGTTGCTCTGGAATGAAGCCTGGGGATGCCTATTTGCTGACGGTTTCTTCTGTTGTTACTTGTTGTACACAAGTACTGTTTCCACCTACCCGTACAGTTAGGAAGGCGACGCTTTGGCCTTCAACTAATCTTACCACCTTGCATTTTGATGCCTTGATCAAACTGAAAGCCTTACTGTTTCAAAGAGATGTGACCTTAAATTCCGCTAAGGAGACGTTTGATCTTTAGATGGCAAGGTCCTCTTCAGAGCAGTCGCGGCCGGCATGGCTAGCGGGTGGGGGGCGGGTGCGGGGGGTCGTGCGAGGAGGGGGGGGGGTCGTGGGGAATGTGGTGTGGGGGTGGTTAATAAAAAAAATAAAAAGAATAATTTAAACTTACCTTGAGGCCAGGTCTGCGTCTTCTCGGCTCCTGCTTTCCTGCTTCTGACAGGAACAGTAAGCAGGCAGCCAGGCTCCCTCACCTAAGCCAATCACAATGCTGCAAGCAGCGTTGTGATTGGTCGGGACGGCGCCCAGCCAGGGGCTTATGGGGTGGGCATGTTCTCCATGCAGGCTGCATTGCAGACTGCATGGAGAAGGGCAGAGTGCGCATGACTGGTTTGGGAGGCCCGAGAGGGCCGACCAAACAGTCTTTGTGCACTCAGGAGTGGGCACAACCCTCCTCCCTCCCCTGCCCTGCTGGAGAGCAGAGCAGCCCCGCCCACCCACAATGCGCAAACATAAAATGGTAATAACAAAAGTTATTACCATTTTATGTTTCTGCTTCTCGCACTGCGAGAAAGCAGTGGGGCGACGCTCCTCCGCCATAGCGGAGGAGCCGCACCTGCTTCATAGATACAAGTGCTACTCTGCACTAACTTCCCACAACATTTTGGAGAGCTGGTGCATCGTATTTTTAACATGTCTAGTAGAAAGGAAATAGCGCATTTTTTCAAAAGTATAGGCTCTACGTTGGTTAGCACCTTCCAGACAGTTTTCAGAGTCATTCATCTTGTACACATTCCGTCCTCTGGAGCATTTTTTGAGGTCTTCCACTGGTCCTGATTGCTGGGACAGTTGTTTTAATAATTTTGCTCCTCAATGGATGTCCCATTTCAAGATTAGATGGAGCTGACACTACCTCATGTGCTACTGTGCCATGAGCACATGGCGCATTGCATTGGGGCACCCTTGCTTCGAGAACTGAATGAGCCTTGGTTATTATCATTTTGGCCTGTATGGCTTCACTGTGTGGAGCCCGTGTGGAGCTGTCTGCTGTGCACTTTCGAGTGTGCCTTATATTTGTACCTGGGATCGCAACTGTTTGAGCCTTCGGACACACATGTACTGATGCACCCCTTAAAGGCCCATATGTATAGCTGTCTACTGCTCATTCCATTGCTCCATGAGCCTCCCTGGGATGCTTCTGGCCCAGATGGTTTTGATCTTGGCTGTGGTTCGGTGGAACCCCTACTGGCTGTTTTCGCTCCATCAGCGGCTGCTGTGGGGGTTGAATGTGAACACATTTGCTCAATAAACCTGCTCTGAGGTGTGCCTCTGGGATCATCGTCTGCAGATGCTGGGAACAGAAATGTTTTGTCCACTACTCGGAACACATAAACATTCGACCGTTCCGTTTGGTGGGAAATGTTTATTTGGACCCGTTTTTAACATCCTAAATTGATTTTAAATTGACTTTCTACGCTTTTATATCTTTATGACTGCCTTCTTTGTGCTTTGGGCTTTTAAATAGCATGATTGTCTTTTAAACAGCTTTTAGCTTGATTTCTTAAGTGTAAATTTTAGGATTCCTTATCCATATGCTGCTGCATTTTTAGCAATAGGATTTCCTCCTTTAGATAGCTTGTTAGTTGACTTATGTCCTCGGAATGGGTGTCATGTGTCTCAGTTAGGCCTACAGGGAAACGCTGCTATTTTTACATGTACACGGGTTTCTTCCTAAAGTTGCCTTCACTCTCACACAATGATTTTTGCTACACATTTGCAACCGTGACAGTGCGGATTCGTTTCTAGGAAACTATACTTGCTTACAAACTGTGGGGCATATTAGCAAGACCCACGTTAAAATTATCGCCGTTTTAGCGGCAGGAAACTGCCGCTAAAGCGGCGATAATGGGCTTGCTAATATGCGTTATAGAATTCCAATAGAAGCCCAGGTTAAATGTGCAGGACATCTAACATGGGCTTCTATTGGAATTCCATAACGCATATTAGCAAGCCCATTATCGCCCCATTATCGCCGTTTTAGCGGCAGTTTCCTGCCGCTAAAACGGCGATAATTTTAACGTGGGTCTTGCTAATATGCCCCCAACTTCGCAAGAACACTATCATGATATCTTAACACATCATGTACAAGGTTAATACATATGTTGTGCAAATGTGATTATTTGTTTCATACATATGGTGACAGAGATATCTATAACACATAAACAATGGCAGCCTGACCAAGATCTCGGCCCAAGGCAAGGATGCCTTTTGTTATAAATAAACATCAGTTTCCGGGTGTTGGCAGAGGAGCACTTTGCTGTCATTTGCGAGGCCTCTACATGCTGACGCTTTGGCCAAGCAGCCTACTGATATCTCTACGAGGGATGTCCCAGATCGTGACCACGATGGGGACCTACATTCTTTCCCTTCAGGTAACAGGGATTGCATCTTCCAGTATGGGGATTCTTTGCAGAACACACACACACACGCCCTAGACACTTAGGTTTGGGGATGCATGGTAAGAGTATGCCAGATTTTTATATTGTTTTATATGCTTTCATATATACATTGTTTTAGCACAATGGTGAAACTTTTCATTATGTTCACTGTCCTAATAACGTTCGAAAACGCCCCAATATGTATTCCTTCTATATTTCTCTGAGAGAAAGAGAGCACAAGTGACTGAGCAAAAGGGTTCTAGATCTGTTAGCATGATTCCTGGGGGATCAGGGTTGTCATGTTCAGTGGTTACCAGAACCATTTGCTACCCCCCTGGGGTTAGGGAGGCTTATGGTGGCACTGTGAGCTAGCTGGCCTATAAAACGGCATATCATGGGGGGGTGCATGGAATCAGTCTTGCACCATCCCAACGGTTATGCTGTCCACAAACGTGCAGTTCCTACCATAGAGTGGAAACTACACAGCATGATGTTGTGCCACCATTTATAAGAACTTTGGCCGCAGGAGTAGAATATATTCTTTGGATCAACCTTCTAAATGTCTCCCCTAAATTGTTTAATTTTAAGATGGTGTTCAAGTAAGATCAGTTTACTCTGTCAAACACCTTCCTTAAGTCTAATGTAACAACGGCTAAAGGAGTCCCAAAGGTAGTGGTGAGTTTGATGGCACCTATTAGCTCATGCATAAGCTCATGGAGGAAATTGCCCTTCATAAAACCCTTCTGATCCTTATGGATCAATGTCCGCGGCACCAAACTTAACCTCTTGGCCAGGAGATCACTGAAAAGCTTGTAGTCATTACTTAAGAGTGATATAGGTCTGTTTGACTCGCACATCTTGGTATTTTTCCCTGGTTTCAAAATTAAGGTAACCACCACCTCTCCCAATGATTGTGGGAGCGAAACCCCGTTTCCTAATATTTCACCAAACAGTTGTGTCAGAAATGGGATTATTATCTCTCCTAAGACACATAAAACTCATTTGGGAAGCCGTCCGGGCCAGTGGCTTTCCCTCTCTTACTTGACTTGACTGTCTTCATCACCTCTTCCGTTTCTATTTCTTGATCTAACTGGGCTCTCCGATCACTTGTTTTGTAATAGTACTTCTTTACTGTTATATGTTATGTAAGACAACTCAGTGGGTAAATGTATATCACTTACTTCTCCCTCTGCTTTGTTATATACAAGACACGCAACACGCAACAACCCATTGTGTCATCTCAGCGCCGCTCTACACCCTGCTGATGTGCAACATTTGTGTGCTCCATTGTCTGCATATGTAAAAATAAGAAAAGCTGGTAAAAACAAGTTTTCGTCAACAGCAAATCTTAAACTGAGTCGAAAAGGAATGGGGGCCTCATTCCTGCAGTCATAGAGCACAAAGTTAAATATGGCCCACATGGAATAATGTTGCAGTTAGACAACAGCCAGCCTGAAGACGTACAACCCACACATGAGTCTCACATCGCTATATATGGCATTCCCAGTAATCATGTTCCTCTCGGTGAGTGTGCTTCAGCAAAGTGCACAGTCCAGGATGCTCCTGTCACCAGGCAAACCACAAACTTTATTGTGGCCTATATTTATCATCTCCATGAAGTTCTATGTGTGGCTTTGAAGCAAGAGAGGCATTCCAGGCCAGGGCTCGGGTTGCCTCACACCATCTCTGCACACAGGAGCTTAGATCGTTGACACCGAACCCTCTGTATCTTTTAGAGCTCGAGCACCCCTCCATTTGTGTCTGCCTGTAGTACCAGCTTGCCTCCCTATACAGTCTTAGTCTCTCTCTCTATCACTCTACCTCCCCATCTCTCCCTCTCTCTCTCTCTCTTGTTTTGAAGGTCTTAAAACATGGGAGCATATTAGCAAGACCGGCGATAAAATTATATCCGTTTTAGCGGCAGGAAACTGCCGCTAAAACGACGATAATGGGCTTGATAATATGCGTTATAGAATTCCAATAGAAGCCCAGATTAGATGTGCAGGACATCTAACCTGGGCTTCTATTGGAATTCTATAACGCATATTAGCAAGCCCATTATCGCCGTTTTAGCGGCAGTTTCCTGCCGCTAAAGCGGCGATAATTTTATCGCCGGTCTTGCTAATATGCCCCATGGTTATTTTACAATGCCCTTTCCCTTTGTCCCCCTCATGCACTCCTTCTCATATAATGAACATGATATATGCCAGCATAGTTGTCGTGAAATCTGAAGCTCACCCCTCCCCCCTTAGTCCCCCACTAGTCTTACTGACGCCCCTGTTAAGGAACAAACATTGCATTTATTGATCACACTTGCCTCCAGTGCCACAGTGCTATGTCTTGCAATCCTTCATATGGTCAGAGGTCGGCAGAGCATGAGACATGGCAAAATGCAGGACCCCACTAGTACATTCTAAAGCAGCGTAGATCAGGACATCTCATTGCAGCCCCTCCTTCTGACTTAATTCTAAGCAAATGCTAGCATCCAACACATCTCAGCCCTCTCTTACTTACAGTGCTTAATTTGAGCCGGTGCTTTCCGGTGCTCAGCACTGGCACTTAATTGGTTTCCGGTGCTCTGCACCGGCACCTAATTGTCAACACCATACTTACAACAGTCTACCACATGGTGGCGCTGCTCATCTAATTTAGAGATGAGCAGAACAAGGGTTGTTTAGAAATACAATATACATTAAAATTGCTAATACCTACCTCCCCAGCCATTTCTTTAGCTTTGGGGACCTGGAATAATCTGAACTGTCACATTTACATGCGAGAGAGATGGTTAGTAGTTGTTTTGGCAGCAATGACAGGGCTGATGACAAGGGCGATGGGTGGTGCAAACTGCAGTGGCCTCCTTGTCAGAGCCCTAGCACTTAATATTTTACAAATTAAGCACTGCTTCCGGACTCCAGTACCTCTTAAATAGATTAACCAGGGGCCTCAGATTGGTCTGAATAGTACTTGTTTTCATCACACGCTTCAGAAAATTTCAATAAATTTAGCACGTCCCACTTTTCAGAGAGTGTCAACCAAACACAAAGCAAGGCACGTTTTCACGTGTTCTAGTGAAAGATTGGTTAAGAAGCACTTAGCAGACAACAATTTAGGCAAGCAGACAACAATTTAAGTAACACTGATGATACTGTGTGTAAAAGTTGCACATAATTTCCCATAGTGCCTCGTCGTCATTATGCAATCCTAGGCTGATGCAAAATTGTAGTCCTACTACTATGTTTGTGAAATGTCCCACTTTTTTGTTTTTCAAAATCTGGGAACCCTATGCTCATGGGTCATGCTCCCACCCTCTCCGCACTCCAAACATTCCCAGGCAGGCAAATTCACCTCTGATAATCTTTTTCATATCTCAGGAAAGCCAACTCCTATTAATGTAGAATTTCCCCGGCGCCGTTTTTCCAATTAGCACGAAGATTGGTGGTGTAGTAAGCTGTAAAACTCAAGCTTTAGCCAATGCTGTCATCTAGCGGACAAATTTAGAGGTTTCAACTGAGGAAGCCAGGTTGCCGTCGTGCCCAGCTGTTTGGGCCCAGCTGTAATCTGTTGAAACCAATATCAGCAATCCCAATGTATAATCTAAAAATAAGTACCCTAACCTCTAAAGCGGCGGCCTACAACCCGCTGCACAATACACGGGGAACAGTGTTTTAGCACTGATTGTCCCAGGATTGTCTCACGCTTTGCATGAATATCCACCCAGTAGTGTTTGGTGAAGGTATGTGTGGGGTGCCATATAGCAGCCTTACAAATGTCTACCCGTGGCATGTTACCCAAGAAAGCACCAAAGCTCCTTTTTCTGCGAGTAGAATCTGCTCTTGGTTCGTATGCAGCGTTTTTTGGTAGCAAAAAGTGAATGCGCCTAACCATCCGTCATCCTAATTTAGCCTTTGGGATAGGATTGGCAGTGTGAGGATGTGAAAAAGCAAGAAATAGCCGTTTGGTTTACTTGATGGACTTAATATGGTCCACAAAGTACATGACAAACATTCGCAAATCTAATATGTGCAAAGCTTTTTCCACTGACTGTGGATTTGGGAAAAAAAGAAGGCAATTCCATATACTATTTCAAATTAAATGGTGACACTACTTCAAAACGAGGGTGAGTGCACACAGTATATCAGAGGAGGAAGAAAGTCCACCACAAATATGAAAGCATGGGAGGAGCATACAACTAAATTTACAGAGACTTTGGGCCATATTATCAAGAACGGGCGATAAGATATTGCCGCTTTAGCGGCAGGAAACTGCCGCTAAAGCGGCGATAAGGGGCTTGATAATATGCCCTATAGAATTCCAATAGAAGCCCAGGTTCTGGTGTGAAGGACATCAAACCTGGGCTTCTATTGGAATTGTGATTTAAGGACCAAACCTTCTATAATCATTTTACAACCATGCGATAGTCTCACGATAACGCGACAAATGCCCGTGTTAAAATCAACGCGACGCCGAAAAAATGCGAAACACGAACGCGAAATAAGTGGCAATGTCCCCAATGACGATACAAAAATCAGCGAAAACCAGCGACAGGCCTGTGATTTCCACGCGTCCTGCGTGAGAATGCACTATAAATCAGAGAAAAAAAAAAGACAAAAAAATGTAACTGCGTAGCACCATGGACGCACCCGGACCGAGTGCAGTGGACAACGCGAACCCCACAAGCCCCACAGACGACCAGCCAGGAACCCCGGGGCCGGGAAAGGGCAAGGAGAAGAGGAAGAGGAAGACGGGGTTCAGTCCACAGGAAAACCGGATCATCGTCACGGAGGTGACAGAACACTACCAACAACTGTTCGTCACCTCCACTGTGTCATCGGCAACACAAACGGAAATATGGCAGTCCATCGTGAACAACGTGAATGCAGTCGGAGTGTTGAGGAGGTCAATGGAGGAGGACAAGAGGCGCTGGCATGATGTGAAAAGCCAAACCAAGCAGAAACTCGCTGCCAACCGGAAGGCAGCAACGGCCATTGGAGGTGGGAGTCCTGCGCCACAGGAGGAGCTGGATGAGCTGGTGGAAATGGTGGCCACAGTCATCAGTGCGGAGACGGTGCAAGGAGTTGGGGGTCCGGACACAGCTCGATATGACCTGACCCAACAGCAACAGGGTGAGTAACGACCAGGGACTGGGGGGACGGGGGGCGATGGGCACAATGGCACACATGCACAATCATGTGTAGCACACTGCACACCCACAATGACTGTGGAACATGTCCCTGATGGCCTTGGCACACTGCAGCACACATAGAAACACCAAGTAGGCCCCCGTCCACCATGAGCACAAATGCCCTCCCCCACATCACCAATCTCACAACCTACCCATGCACATGTGCTGAACCCAGCAAAGCAGCTGCCCTGTGAGCCACACTGACAATGCAAGTGACACTGCATGACCAATAGCATGGCTGCAGTCAAAATACATGACATGGTGCACGCCACGACACTGAGGTGGCCCAGTGTGGATAACATCCTCAAAGGAGCAGGTCACACTCTGACACATCCACGTGCACATACAACCCCTGATGTCAACAACACATCTGCAGACAAACAATGCACAAGAGTCCAAAATCCGTCCAAGAGCACAAATGACCCAAGTCGCCAACATCTTAGCACCGTAAAAGCACACAAGTCAAAGGCACAACGCCTCAAAGGGATAAGGGGCCGCTAAATCAGAGCTGCAGGGGCGACTCTCCCACAATGCAGCACACACACATAGCAATCACAGCACATCAACATTGACGACAATGTGGTACAAAGTGCCTCACTTACACCACAGAACAGAGGACACAACTGGTGCCGCTTGTGCGTAGAAACTGCCCAATCACATCAGGCATAGCAGGAAACTGTCAGATGATAATGTACGAGTACAACCTCACATCCGTCATGTAGCCGGAATGTCCACTGTCTCCCATCAAATACCCAGCTCCTCCAAAACAGTCACAATGTACATTGTCATGCAGTCTGTATGTAAACATGTACAATGCGTGCACATACATGGAACACACTGTTAACCTGCCTCTCCCCTTCACATGGCAGAGGGACAATCAACACCTCCTGCAGAGCAGACCAGACATCTCTTCAGTGATGATGAGGAGGAACCCCTGGCCATCTGCTCCGACACCCTCCAACGGCTCGTGGACAGCCTCCGCACCCCACCTCCAGGAGCAGGGCAGCCCAGCTGCATCGAGGTGATCCCACCCCCTGCACAGACCACACAGCAGGAAGCACCCACCACCACGGCTGGCTCCCAGCACCTCACCGAAGAACACATGGCATTCCAACGCCGTGTGTCAGACTGCCAGAGGGGGCTGGCTGAACAGGTGCGGGTGGGTTTCGATCTCATGGCAGCCAAACTAGATGCCATACGTGGGTGTCTTAGTCCCATCAGGGACCACTTACAGTCCCTAACGGACACCCACAGTCCGCTCCATGCCCTACAACACTCCTTGGCTGACCTCGCTGGAGCCATTACTCGGATACAAGAACTGTCTAGTCAGAGAGGCTCCAGCGACGACAGCACAGAGTTGGCACAGATGCGGAGGACAATGGAGAACATGGAGCGGATGCAGGCAGGAAGGATGGCTGCCACGGCTGAACACCAGCGAGATGTAGCTTGGATCTACCATGCCCTGCAGATCCTCATCTTGCCATTGCTGCCACAGAGCCTGTCCCAGATGACTGCTGCAGGAACTTCGACACACACATCTCCGCCCCCTGATGTGTCAGTGGCACACAGTGATGCAGCCATACCACCTCCGCCCCCTGATGTGTCAGTGGCACACAGTGATGCAGCCATAACACCACCACACACACCTGGCACACCTGACACAGAAGACATATCAGAGGACGAGGATGTGGATGGTAATGACTCTGTGTCAAAAAGGAGGTTATAGCATTCATCCCCTGCCATATGGCCTGTTTCTGCTTGGTAGATCCCTCTGCATCATGCCCTGGTACAACACCTTCCACTGTCCCCCGAAACACTCTGCGTCATTCACCTGGACTCCGACATGGACTGCCATATCTACTCTGGTTACCAATGACACAGCAAACAGGCTGCGGACTCAACCCTTCCTCTACCGATTAACTTGTCATTCCCTAAAGGACTCTGTTTGGCCCTCCACTGGGCAACCATGTAATGTGGGGTGTGCATGGCCATGTACTGCTCCAGCTCCGACACTCCACAGGATGTCAATAAAACATTCCTAATCTCACAGATGTGTCATGTCTATGTTCAATCAAGTATAAGAGTATGGATGACTGTAGGGACATTGATTGCACAAAAAGGTACACCCTGGGAAATGACATCAATGCGCATGTTTGACCGTGACACACATGGCAAATTAGATGACTGTGAAGGTGTGAACTAGCTGTGGCCTTTTTGATCATGAACAATAATCTTGCAACCCCCCAACGTAGCCCCACGTCCATGTATTAAATAGGGCTGTGTGTAAAAATGTCAAAGTGGATGTGGTCCGTCGGCTAGACTGCCGACTTTAGTGCTGGAAACCAGGGTTCGAGCCTCGGGGTCGCGTCCACATCCTGTGATTCTGGGCAAATCACTTGATCTCCCCGTGCCTGAATGTGTAATGTAAATATGGTGCTCATGTAAAGCGCTCCAATACCTTCGGGTCAAGTTCGCGCTATATAAATATGCAACAAAAAAAACAAAAAAAGTCGGTAGGAGGCCTAAAGTAGTGTCCCACATCACATGTGACAACAGAACATCTCTTCGCATATCTACACACACTCAACTGTGTGGACACAGCCTGGTTTGATGGAACACATTGATCAACATGGCAAGAAGTTGGACACCATACTCACATTGCTGAAGACACGTAAGCGCACAGGTCTACCAGCAACTCTCCCAACCACAAGGTCTGGCTCACAGAGGTGGAGCTGGCAATAGGGACTCACCCCTAAGTGAAATGCGTCAGTCAGTCCCTCCCTGTGTATGGACAATGCTCATTGAGGCACACGATTTGGCATGCTAATCAACACTCATCACAGTTGAACACTAGTGAAGTTGCGTAGACTTTATTATCATGTGCGTGTCAGTACGGGCAAGACAAGGGCCACAACATGCAGACCAATGCATCATACACTAAGAGGCAGCAAAGGAACATGTAGAGGTGCAAGACATGGGGAGGCACAAATGAACACCAATCATTACGGATGCCAACGGTCTCAGCCCACCTTGCCTTGCTGGACGAGTCATGTGGTGTTTGGCGAATGCTCATTGCACCGTGTCAGGGGACACAACTCACAGCCCATGGGATCTGCATAGTCCTGTACCACCGGACAGCGCTGACTGTCTGCTCTGCTGACAGTGAGCAGGTGAAGGAGTCCAACAAGGTCACATGTAGTACTACATTGCCATGTGTGTACTCTCCCTCCAGCGGTGTGTCAGGTTGAGGGACGTTGCCAGGCGCCGCTGTCCACTCACCTTGCACAGGTGTGTGTCAACCCGCAGTCTTGCAAGCACATGCATTCTGAGTCCAGGCGAATGCAGCCATGTCCACTGTTATGGTGGGATATGTGTCCATTTCTCCAAGATGCAAAAGGGTGTTGGGACCTGTGCTATGGGTTACAATCTTTTGTGGCTGCAGGAACGTAGTTACTCGTCCATGAAAGCGAGCGCAGCTTCCTGGGCAAACAGTTCCAAGAGTACGTCGTTGTCGACTTCAACGAACACGGGGGCGAGCCAATCCATTAGCTGGTCCGGACAGATGTGCTCCGTCCACGCCGTTTCACCAATCCGCAACACAGCCCAATAGGGGAGTGCTTCGATGTGGTCACTGCACACGAGGATTTGTGCAATCTCACATGCCCAACTGCCAGCACATACGCCCAATACCAAGCACGGTTACACTCCTGGTCGTGGTCCAACAGGGGGCGCACACACATGTCATAATCCAGGTCAGCTACCGTTGTGTTGGATAGGCAGACATCCATGGGCCACTCGAATATGCATGATCGACAGTGGAACCAGGGCTGGACACAGGTGATGTACGCAAGACGGAAGCTCAGACGGTAACTGATGCGCAACACTGCCAGTGGCAGTGCCCCCAACAAATGCAGCATTCGGTCACGGTACAGTTCCACCGGGGGGTTGTGCATGTGCCCGGGATGTTCTGACATTGCGTTGTTCACTCTCGTAGAACCGGCACTCTTCTGACCTGCGACTGTTATGTGGATGATATGCCACAGCTCGGAGCAATGAGTCGTATGAGTGTGCAAAGTTTGGACGTATGGGTTGTCCCCTACGTAAGTGTCAAGGCCATTCCATGCAGGAGTACCTCGAGCAAGTACTTCTGTGTGTGGGGTGTGGATACATTGATCTTTCATTAGCGCTGTGTGTAGAGTGGGAGTCGTCATCATCTGCCATGGTATCTCCCTCAGGGGGTGCCTGCTGCATGCAATTCCAAGGTCGGAGGTGCAGATGTCCTTCCGCCTTCTGTATTGAGACAAAGGGGCTTTCATCCCTAATGTTAGTCAGACTACTGCTTGTATCCTGGGAATGTGATGTGGCTTTCGCGCTGCAATTGAGGCTAGGCCTTGGGCTTATGGTGCACCAAAAGCGATGAACACACACAACAGTTGGCATGTATGAGCCAAGACCCCGAGCGGCCTTGCGCTCCTTGTACAATCCCTTCGTGCACGGACGCCCTCCGGTTGCATGCAACATTGCCGATTGCGGGCCGTGTGGCGCAGACACAGCAACAGAGACACACGCATCAGTTGGTTTCCTGTGCAGCCCAGATATGGACCACGCCCAGAGGCCAGGGATAATTGTTCACACCCCTATGCTGGCCTGGCATACGCCGAGCCAGCCCACTCGGCTTACGTATGAATGGGGGGGGGACGACGCTACGTGTCCCAGTTCTTCCCCACTGCCTGACGTGACATGGCTGCGTCCGCCTGGCATATCACGAGACTCAATCATATAGGGTCCATGACTTGCGTTGCACGGAGTCGGTGGCACCGGTTACACTGCGACCGGCACATGCCTACCGCCGTGGGACGGTGAATTTCTGTGCACTGAGGTAGGGGCACCTAAAGTGCTGAGCGGGTGTGCAGCCTGCGATGATGCCGTGTGCACTGAAATGTTTTCTGCCATTGCAAAATCAAGACCCAGAATCAAGTGTGTGACCTGGTGGACCGCGGTGCGTGGCTGCATGATGTGGAGGCTGCCAAGGTCGCGGGCCCCGGGCTTGGAGCTTGCACCGGCACATGGTGGGCCCTCTTGGAGACACGCCGGTAGCGGAAGGTGAGCAGTGAGGCCTGGGTGCGCAGGGGCGGGCAATCCCCGCTGGGCGGCGGGAGGGGCTGGGGTGCAGCAGCCTGTGTGCGCACTGGCGGCCAAGCGATGTTGCCGTGTGCAATGATATGTACTCTGCCATCATTGGCTGTGGACTCTGTTTCAGATGAGGGACCTGTTGGACTGCAGTGTCAACCGGCCGAGCAGTGAGGCCTGGGTGCACAGGGGCGGGCAATCCCCGCTGGGCGGCGGGAGGGGCTGGGGTGCAGCAGCCTGTGTGCGCAGGGGCGGCCAAGCGATGTTGCCGTGTGCAATGATATGTACTCTGCCATCATTGGCTGTGGACTCTGTTTCAGATGAGGGACCTGGTGGACTGCAGTGTATACCGGCACGTGGTTGGAGACACACCGGTGGCAGCAGGTGAGCTTTGAGGCCTGGGTGCGCAGTGTCGGCACTGTCTCTCCCTGTCCCTCTCTTCCTTTCACTGTCTCTCTCTCTCCCTCTCTTTCTCTATCTTTCTCTATCTTTCTCTCTCTTTCTCTCTCTTTCTCTCTCTCTCTCTCCCTCTCTTTCTTTCACTGTCTCTCTCTCTCCCTCTCTTTCTTTCACTGTCTCTCTCTCTCCCTCCCTCTCTTTCTCTATCTTTCTCTCTCTTTCTCTCTCTCACTCTCCCTCTCTTTCTTTCACTGTCTCTCTCCCTCTGTTGCTCTCTCTCTCCTTCTCCCTCTCTCCCCCATTCTCTCTCTCCCTCTCTTTCACTCTCTCTCTCTCCATTTCTATCTCTCTCTCTTTCTCTCTCTCTCTCTGTCCTTTGTTGAGCGCATGACACACCTTCTTATCTTCAATTTTGTCTTACAGGCTGTGACTTACACTTTGTCCAGAGAAGACCCGCCATGACTCTTCCAATTATTAGTGTTGAGTTAAATTTGAATAAATTAATTATTTTTGAAATTCTAAGATGTTTGAATGTTTTTCCTTTTTCTGACCACACATGAATGTTAATTGTTGTACTTGTGCGACATCAGGCGAATTGTTGTGTTCATGAATTTGTAAGGTAGATGTGAAATATCTTTGTCCAGGGGGGGAGGGGGTGCCCGGGGTAGGGCCCCGGGGGGCGGGGTCCTGGGGGGCGTGGGGGGCCTGGGTGTGATGGCGGTGGGTGTTGTGGCCCTCTTGGGGCTCCGGGCTGCATGATCAGTAGCTCCATGGCATCTGTTGTTCTTCAGGTGTGGCTCTGGGCTGGGCTCCCTTTCATGGTGCAGGTTGTCGTCCGACTTGACACCAGGTAGGAGCAGGTGTTAAATCCCTGCTGCTAACGCGCCTTATCACATGTTTTTGATTCTTATCACTGATCTGGCTGGTCATTGAGAATGTTGCGAAGTGGTGTTTCCGCGTGTTTTTGCACGGGAACGCCTACTCTGCATATCATTAGCGTTAGTTGCCGGTGTCATCCGTGGCGATGTTTTTTGCGACTGCTATCACAGGAAAACTGGTGATATCGGCTGTTAGCACCAGCTTGTGAATGGTGCGATGAATTTATCACCACTTTGGCTGCGATAAAGTGCCGCTAAATCGGTGATAATTCCTTGAGAATATGCCCCATAGTGTACAGGAATGCAGTAGCTCAAAAAGGGCTACTATGAGCCTAGTGAGAACACTTTTAGTCCTAAAGAAGGACTATATGCAATTTAAGGGGGAATGACCCTTTTAGGATCTTCCATGAACACCTTGATGACTGGAAATTTAAAAAGAAATTCTTGATCTCTATTTTAAAAATGTGCAGCAATCCATTAAATGAACCATTATTAATGTGTATGAAAGCCAACCAATTGCAGATGTAACTGAAAGCATACAATGTGTCATAGTAGAACTGCTAATGGTTCAACATGAAGGTTTGAAAAATAAATGACAAAATGTTTCAATTTTGCAGCATAACACTTTAAAGTGATTGGCTTCTTAACTTCTTCTAAGATATCCATGAAGCCCTCTGTAAGCTGTAACTGGCCTAGTTCTAATACCTCAGGTACAAGATTGGATGATTCAGTGACTTGTGGTTGAGCTGCAGTGGCTTCCCCTTATTCTGACTAAGTTTTGATGAAGTTGTAACTTCTTGTGTGGATGAAGGATGATATCAACATCCTCTCCTATGCCGCAGACACACAACTTATACTCTTCTTTTTGGACAAGACCCCAAAGATGTGGAACAAGTTAATCGCCTACATGACTGAAAGCACCAACTGGATAAAGCCCAACTGTCTTAAGCTGAACACCAATGAGACAGAAGTAGTGATCTACAGCAGGAACACCACACACTGGGACTCCTCCTGGTGGCTGGCTGACCTTGGTCCCTCTAGCACTCACCTCAGGAACCTCAGATTAATTTTTGGAAACAAACTGGACATGACTGCACAACTCAACACTGTCACACCATAATGCTTCCACATCCTTTCGATGCCTGAGAAAATCTTCAAATAGCTGCCTTGCAACACCCGATAGACTATCACACACACATACGCATCACCAACAAGCTGGACTGTGGCAACACCGTCTATGCCAGAATTAGCAAGCAACTCACCAGAAGATTACAGACCATCCAGAACCTGGCAATCAGACACACCCTCAACCTCCCTCACAGGTCCCACTTCACACCACACCTCAGGCTCCACCACTGTCTCCCAGTACACAAACATGTGCAGTTCAACCTCCTCCCTCACACTTTCAAGGCAGTACACAACACAGGCCCCACCTACCTGAACAGTCTCATCTCCTTCCACAAACCCTCCAGACACCTCTGCTCTGCTGGACGCCTACAGACATACATCCCACATATTCACAGAAACAAATCCGGTGGATGGGACTTCTCCTGCATGGTTGCCAAAGCATAGAAGGACCTCCCTCTACACAACTGATCTTCCACCTCTCTTCTGGAACTCTGCAAGAATCTGAGGACCTTGCTTTTCAATTAATCCCCTACCTGCCCTTTTTAGGTCTCGCCTGAGCCAGCGCATGCGCTGCTCTGGCGAGAGTTTTAGTAAGCGGGTTTTGGAAGTGCAAACAGCAGTTTGCTGGCGACCAGCTAGCGTTCATGCGAGCGTGCACGCGCGATCAGGCGCCATATGGCTTCCCTCGCCATCTGCTCGCGATTACTTTCACTTTCGCGGCCGTGTCAGTTTCACGGCCGCGCGGCCATTGCTTGTTAATCTGGTTACTGGCCAACCTTTCCCGCAACCTCCCTTGTGCAGGCGCCCCTTGTTTCACGGACCGAACATTATTTAGGGGCTGCCGCTTCCCTCTTTAGTCCCATGTGAACACACTCTTGTCGTGTGGTTTTGTGTCTGGTGTGGTGGTGATTCTTAAGGCTGCTTTAAGTATTCGCAGATGACCATGAGGCTGCATTTTTTTTATTTCGGTTTATGACTTCTTCACTTACACACTCACAGCATTGGCGGTCTTGTGTAACATTTTTAAAAAATCACATTACATCACATATTTCTCTACTTCTAAAATGTTTGTTTGAATATTTTTGTCAGCGTTAATAATTAACTTCATTTTAAATTAAATACTTTTTTTTTTTTACTTTTTCCATCTAAATGACAGTGAGGACCCAGTTTACAGATTTGTTTGAGACCCTAAGTTGAACTGCAGAAAGACTGCACTTTAGTGAATAGAAACTCCCAAAACATGAATCTACACCGGTAAATGGATTTACTCGCACATAATATTACACCATTGGAGCTGAAGAACAGAAGATCCCCTTTCTTGGAAAGGGCTATAGTACAAAGATTTGGCTGTCAGGCACTCTTGCAGTACTTGAGGCTTCAAACAGCTGCAAACCAAAATAACTAATGGCTTCCTCCTGAAATTTAGTTGTAAGTCAGAACTGCAAGAGTACGTCACACCTACTCGCAGCAATATCAGGGGTTTAGAAGGAGCTGCACAAATAAAGTGAATATTGCTGGGGTAATTCGGTTCTAAAACCTATAGACTGTCTGTCCGAACGCCCCCCGCCCGCCTTCCACCTCTTCCTAAGGCCTGTCGATCTCATTACCAGCGTCTGCCTGCCAGCCAATGTGATCAATTACTGTCCTGATTATTGTTAGTGTCAGTTTACTTGTCCAGGGACCACCTGCTTTGTTTGTGCATGTCTGTGGAACCGGGGTCATAAAACACATTGTTGTCTGGCTCGGCTGTGTGTCCAGTCACGTGCTGCTCTTGGGATCCCGCCTCGGGGAGCGCTGCGTCCTGTCTGGGGTTGCAGCCCAGCCCTCCTGTTTGTTTTCTTCGGTGGGGTTGGGGTTTCACCTACAGGGTTTTGGGCGATGAGGTTAATTGTCGCCTTGCTTCTATCCGCATCAGAGCCCTCCCGCCACACCCGGCTCCTGCATAGACTACAGCTGTGCAATCCGGCTGGGGCACCCTACAGCTGGGTGGCTAGAGATTTAGGGCAGATAGAAGACCGAACAACTGCCCTGACACTTGTAAGAACTCCTTTAAACACCTAATATTGCTATATTTTACTTCTAAACGGGCAGTCAAATTGCAGTTACCTTGCAGTTACCTTGCAGTTGAAAGAGACTTTTTTTAGATGGTGCAGCAGGTGTAGTGACACCGGGGCCCAAAGCTCTAGGAGCCCCTCTAACCACCAACTATTGCAATATTTTACTACTAAACAGGCAGTCACAAGTGCTCTACATCATAGCTTAAACACATTAACAAAGCCAATAGCTCTGGCAAAACACTTATAAGGTCCCAAAGGCAAGACCTATTGGCTATGCCAACGCTTGTTGAGGCTAGTCACACATCTGTTTAGTGGCAGGATGCTCATCTGGGTGATAGATAGTGAGCTCTACAGATTCTCATAATATGAAAAGATGTTTCCAACAGATGAGAATACCAAGGGACATGTCCATGTTGAAGGAAGGAGAGTCAGAGTTATTGCTGCTTGTTTCATTTTGTGTTCAACATAAGGAATCGTTGGTAGCAGGGGAAAAGCATGAGCAAATATCTCTAACCAGTTTATCTACGGTCATTCTCCAGGGACTGTGGATGTGGGTACTTGGAAGTGAAGCTTTGCTGGTTTGCATTTTTGGTGGCGTTGAACAGACAAACCATTGGGTCTTGTCAATTTTGGAATACATGTGTAGAATGTGAGAGCTGATCTCCCTTTATTGAGTTATTTAATGTGTCCTGCTTAGCAGGTCCACTAGGCTGTTGCCCATCCCAGCACATGCTCTACCAGCAAGTGTATCTGACATTGAATCACTGAGTGCAAAATCTTTTGTTTTAACATAGACAGTTGTAGCAAAGGCATACTCCTGAGGTATTGTATGTAGTACAAGGTGGTCATAATGACTGTGTGAATGAGGACTACTTTGTGTTGTAGCATGGACAGAAAATTGGAATGCTTGCAGAGCTAGTTGAACTGTCAATAGCTCCCATACAATGATGTGTCTGATGCTTTCCTGTGGTGACCACCGACTTTACATCATTAGTTTGCCTATGTGCGCTCCACAACCTGAAAGAAACGGGTCTGTTGCTATGGTCTCTTTCATGTGAGAGTCGATGAATAATCTGCCCAGCTATAAGTTCATGTTGTTTCTCCATTGCAGTTTGTGCTGAACATTGGGCTTTACCAACACTGGTTCCTCAGATTTGGCATTTGTGACAAATGTCTGGCTAGAGATTCCTGCAATGGTCAGGTGTAATCTTACTTTTGGGACTATGGCAATACTAGAGGCAATCATTCCTAAAATTCTAATTATCATTTGCATTTACAGAGGCTGGAAAAGGTCTTGAAATTGGGAAAGAGTCTTTGAAATGCCATCACCCTCCCAGTGCTGGGATAAGGTTCCCCTGTGTCTGCATTAAGTCTTGTCCCTAAGAAGACCTGTTGGGGCATATTTACAAGCCCCTATCACCACCAGAACGTCACTTTTTTGATGTTGTGGTGGGGATACGGACCTTGCCTTATTTACAAGGCAGTAGTAAGCCACTTAGCGTGGCTTAACGCTCCCTTGTAAATAAGGTACCCTTTCATGCTATACTTAGTGTGAAAGGGGTGGGCAATGGGTGTTGTGGTGGGCTTTCCGCCACAACACCCATTGATTTTGACCCTGCCCCATATTTACAAGAGTGGCGTAAATATGGGGCAGCGCCAAAATTAAGACCAGGGAAAACTGGTCTTAACATGGTGCAACGAGGAGAAATGCTTTATTTCTCCTAGTTTTTGCTGTTTTTATGTGGCTGCATTGTGCAGGACACATAAAAACAGAAAAATGCCATGCATGATTGTTTATGTGCCGGAAGGTGTCCCATCCTGCACATAAAAATCATTTAAAAAATGATGAGTTGCAACTTCTATGTATGCTGCACAAAGCAGGACACATAGAAGTTACAAATCACCATTTAAGATGGTTTATGTGCAGGAAGTTGTGCAGCACACATAGAAGTTGCAACTCATCATTTTTTAAATGATTTTTTATGTGCAGGAAGAAACACCTTCCTGCACATAAATAATCATTCCCCACAACGCAGGCACCCTTGTTCTATGGTGCAAGGGTGCCTGCGTTGGTGCTAGGCAGCTAAATTTAGCACCAGTGCAGGGGGAAGCGCAGGGCTGCACTGTATTGTTGTAAATACGGTGCAGTCCTGCGTTTCAGAAGTGGCGGGGTGCGGCGTTAAGCCAAGAAGGCTAACGCTGCGCTCCGTCACTTCTTTATAAATATGCCTCGTTGGGTCTTAAATGTGACTTCTTCACATTTATTGTGAAGCCGACCTTATTAAAAGCTGAATAACTCGTTAAGTATTTGCAAGGCATTGTTCCAGACTCATCCCCATTACTAGACAATCTTCCAAGTATGGGAACACATGAATGTGACCGCATCACAAGTGTACTGCTACTATCTCGCCACACATTTGGTAAACACCCTTCGAGTAGTTGTCATTCCGATCTGTGATACTTTGAATTGATAATGAACTCCAATTACCACAAGTTCAGGCAGTGTTCATTTGCCTGTCAGATGGGAAAGGATTAGTTCGAGTATTTTCTTGTAGTTCCCCACTGTGAGGAAGGAGTGTGATGACATTTTGAACAGTGATCATTTTGAAATTATTGGAAGCAATGTAGCGGCTGAGTGCCCTCAAGTCCCATATCTATTTTAATATCTTGTCCTTTTTGGGGCTCAGGAAGTGAATGGATTTCACTTCTTGTCCCTAGTGGTGCCTCGTCTATTAAAAGGATGAGATGATTCTCTTGTATTCTGTGAGCCCTTGCTGGTAGATTAGGAGGGATGTTGAGAAACTCCAAACAATATCAGTAAGTGATGGTAGATAACAACTGATCTGAGGTTATTTCCTCCCACTGGTGAAGGAATATCCGAATCTAGGGGCATATTAGCAAGGGCTTCATCGCCGCTTTAGCGGCACTTTTTGCCGCTAAAGCAGTGATTTTTTTATTGCCCTATCAGCAAGCTGTCGCTAACAGGCGTTAGCGACAGCTTTCTGGCGATAGCGGCAGGTTTTCCCATCGCCTTGCATGCCAGCGATAATTATCGCTAATGACATGCAAGGTAGGCGTTCCCAACTAAAAGCGACTGAAAACAGTCGCTAACACAACTTCCCTTATTAGCAACGCAGGCGAAGCGATAAAAAAATTTGCGCTAAGCGCGATTATCGCTAGAATTTAACACCTGCTAAAAACATGACTTACCTGTTTGTTGAATGGGAGGTGGATTGTCAGGCTAAGTCCACCATGGCGTTAATGCGTGAATATCACTGGATTTCCAGCGATATTCACGCATTTATGCCGCTTATCGCTGGATATTTTATCGCATTGGAGATAAACGTTGCTAATAGCATGTTATCTCCGCGATAATATCCAGCGATAGGCGGCGTTAAAAAAAACGCGCTATGCGCGGTTTGCGATAATTTTCGCCTGTTGTTGCTAATATGCCCCCTACCCTCTACAGGTGTTGGAGAGTCAGGACAGAGAATAAGACGATGGCCATTGTTTAGAGACAGAGTGGCCTCATCCTTGTGCACCTCTGCCCTTCCTTCTTCCATGAAAGCTTTCCCTGGAATATAGTGGACGCCTGACAGACGTATCCTTTTTGAAGGGGTTTGCTGTTCCTGGTACCTTTGTGTTGTAGTATTAGTTCCTGGTTTGGTAGACAGAGCTGACGGCTATCTACACAAACCTGCCCTTTGTTGGCATTGATGGAAAAGTTACTTACCTTTAGGAATACTTTTGCTCATGGATCCTGTATATAACCACAGATTCCTCATCTTTTGAATTCCTCTCAGGTGTCAAATGAATCTGGAAACTTTTCTACTGACTGTTCCTTTAACCAACATGTGTCACCATCAGACTACACAGATGCCTCGTCCCGCCTCTAGAACAGATGGCACACAGGCACAGAGCCATACAGAGGCACCATTCCTGCATGCTAACGTAAATTTACAACAAAGCATTCTGTGCCTTTCAACGCGGGACAGCAGAAACATGTTGATAACCATTTCAGCACAGAAACTAACATGGGGCTTTATTATCAACTAGCAGTCCGCTCCACAGAATGTAGAGGGCAGGCAATTATGAATCTGCACTTAGAGCATCTACCAGAAAGAGTGTTACGGAAGGTAAGTAAGTTCTTCTGACCGCAGAGACCATGGATACTTCTAACAACAGGTACCACAACTTTTGAATAGATATCAAAGCAGTAGCCTTGAAAAGCAGGAGAGTTTGGCAAGTGGACATTGCACTGGGGAATCCTGCAGGACTGAGTAAAAAAAAAGCCTCCCCTGCCGACCTGAGAGTCTAGCCAGTAATGCCTGTTGGAAGTGTGGATGAATGCTCATTGACCTATCTGGCAGATATCTAGCACTGGAACACCCCTGGCCAAGGCAGCATGCTGGCCTTAGCTCTGGTAGAATGAGCCCTAAGTCACACAGAGCCTCCTTTTTGACCAAAGCATAGCACATTTTTATGCAGAGTATGATCCATCTAAGGGGCATATTAACAAGGCGGCGTTAATGAATTATCGCCGCTTTAGCGTCCGTTTTCGGACGAAAAGCGGCGATAATTTTATCGCCGAATTAACAAGGACACGCTAGCGCGTGATTCCTGACTTAGCGTCCGTTTTCTGCACGCCTCCCATCGCATCGCTAATGAGATGCAAAGGGGCGTGCCTGTGTAAACAACAGGGGAAATATCGCTAACCCAGGTATCGCCATATTAGCAACGTGGGTTAGCGATATTTTAAATTGCGTTAAGTATGCCTTAACGCAGGAATTTAACGTCTGCTAAATTCCTGACTAAGGCATACCTAACATGGGGGTGGATTGTGTGGCTAAGACCACAGGCCCTATCGCCAAGTATATCGCCGTTTTCCATGGGACATCGCTGGAAAACCAGCGATGTTCCATGGAAAACATCGCTATCACTGGAAAATTATCGCCTTTGCGCTAAGCGTTGTTAATACAGCGCTAGCATGGCGATAATTTCCAGCGATAGCCGGCGATAGGATTCCTCACGCTAAGCACGGCCAGCGATAATTATCGCTGGCCGTTGTTAATATGCCCCTAATGAGGTCTGGCTTCTGGACTGTCCTTCCCTTCTTCTCACCAGAGAACCCGCAAAAACATGGTCATCCACGGGGTGCTTGTTCATGTGATTGACATAAAAGTTAAATGCTCTCTTGGGGTGTAACTGCTGCTGCCTCTTCACCACAGAGGAATGTAGCAGAAAAAAGAAAGTGGGGAGCATGATGGACTGCTACACAAGGAAAAGTGGTGTGGCTTTTGGCAGAAACGATGGCACCAGCTTCTCCAGAAAGAAGGTAGTATATACTTGTTGCACTGAGGGCACCTGCAGTTCTCTGACATGGCGCGCAGAAGTAATTGCACTTAGAAAGGCAGTTTGGAGGATCAGTAGCCTCAAAAAACAGCTGTGCATAGTCTTGTAAAACATAGACATTAAGGGGCAGATTTACAAGCCCCTTGCGCCACTTTTGCGCCGCCGTTGCGTCACTTTTGTGACGCAGCGGCGACGTAAACCATGCGCCACGTTGCGCATTATTACAACGTGACGCATCTAGGGAGATGCGTCACGTTGTAAGCTCCTGCGCCACATGAAACCTGCGTCAGGTTTCATGTGGGCGTTCCTCCGCAGGGTGGGCGTTCCGTCGAAGGAATGCCTCGTAAAGTGACGCAGTGAAATCTACAAGATTTCACTGAGTCACTTTCTCCGACGCCGCTGCGACGAATCCTTACGCCTGCTTCAAGCAGGCGTAAGGAGTGACGCACCACGTTAGGTATGGGCGGCCCACGAGCATTGCTGGAGTTGCGTCGCGCTTGCGTCACGACTCCAGCAATGCGCCGCCCTTGCGCCACAGGATGCGACACGCATCGGCCTTTCCTTGCGCCACGGTGCGCCGCATTGTAAATGCGGCGCTTCCGTGGTGGCGCAAGGAGAGAATTGCGTGTCGCAACTATTCTGGCGCATCCCTGCTGATTTGCAGGGATGCGCCAGAAGTTGTAAATCTGCCCCTAAGAAGGTAAAAAGAAAAATAATATACCACAGCAGCAAATAGGCGTAGGAGTAAACATGTGTAAGCCCTTTCAAACAACACGTCATATCTGGTGTTTTAAACACAGAGGGGTGATCAGGAAAACGTAGAAAGACAGAGATAGCCAACAAATGCCATTCAATGCTGCCCATGATAACATCTTGCTGGGCCAAAGACAGAGCACACAGAAGAATATCAGAGAGCTTCCCCTGAAGCTGATCGACCAGATGGTCCTCACACCTGGCCACAGACTGCCCAGTGGCCAGAATAGATTTTTTTGGATAGGCGACAAGCAGCCAAAATCATGTCCCCAAGGCAGCGGTCAGGTGTTGCTGAAGTGCCGAAGGTCTGGTGTGCAGAGCAGCGGAGCGAGGATCTGGGGCCAGCAGCGGAACTAAAGAGTGATCGGAGTAGCTGAGGGGGGTGCTGACCGAGGTGGAGGGGAGTAGCAGAGCCAGAGAGCCCAGAGGCTGGAAACAGCCATGAGGGAAGAAGAGTGCTCTAGACAGCAGTTCTGATCCACCATGCCCATCCTGTTTGCCTTTGTTGCAAGGGATACTACCATCCTTGCAAAGTATGCCTGGATGCCTGGTGTGGGGGAACTTCCTGGAGGTGACTGAACAGGTCCTGGCCAAAATCCCCTCCGAAAACAAAAGCTTACCTACTCCCATGGCAGTTGTCTGTTTCATTACATCCACTTGTTTGAATATGACCGTCCTATCGTTGTAATCCTTGATGTTTCAGCGAAAACGATGAGTGTCTTTTTCTTTATTTACGCATGACAGGAGGTCGAGTCCCCTGTGTATCTCACCTCTTTTTCCCCCCTTTGGTTATATGTCTTTCATTACATCTGCAAGGCCGGTTCATATATCTGCATCACTGATGATGACATTGAGCGCTCAAAAGCCTTCAGTTTTCTGAACTAAGTAAAGAAGAGATTTCAGACCACGTATGGCTCGCGAGCCCGGACAGCCCTTCCCTGTGCTATGAACAGCAAGGTCTCCAGCGTACTGGCAGCAGAGAAACACCACTCTCAGAGCAAAGAACCGGACCGCATAGTGGAAACTCAGCCCAAGTGGATGAGCTGAAAGGAATCATGGGGCACAATACTGACCTTGTTGCACAGAGAGGAGAACGATTGGAGCTGTTGATAGATTGGCCAGGTGCCCCCGGCAAAAGCAGTAGGGCGCCATTAGTCGCTCCCCATGCAGGAGCCAAGGTGGAGAAGTCCCTCATTCATTTCTCCTCAAAGGAGGGTCGCCAGTGATGGCATTAGGTGGCGCCCAGAATGGCAGCATACAAGGCATCAAGAGGGGAGGGATCGGCCTCTTTTTCACTCCGCGCGCAGCAGGATGCAACTAGGCCTGGGCGGAAAACTACGCTACGCTCGCGTAGTTTACGTAGTTTGCACAACTACGCGCTACCCGAATTGCACGTAGCACAGTGCAAAAACACGTAGCGTAGCGGGCATTTTTTGCTTGCTCGCAGTCCTCAACGTCAAGTTGGCGACCGCGAGCGAGCAAAATGACATCCCGGCGAGACTTTTTCCTCGTTCGCGATCAGCAACATCAAGTTGCCGATCACGAGCGTGGAAAACAAACCTCCCGGCGAGATTCTCAACGCGGGGAGGTCAGGTTTCTCATTGCGAGTGGTCGCGTATGCTCGCGACCGCTCGCGATGAGAAACTACCAGTCCGCGTTGAGAAAACTGCTGCTCGAGTACAAATCTACTCGAGCGGCAGAAAACGACCGCTTGCACTGTGCAAGATGCCGTTTGCAATGATTGCACAGTGCGGACAAGCATCCGGCACTGTGCAATCATTGCGAACAGCATTTCCTACCACACTACGCAGTTCGCGTAGTGCTACGCGTAGCTCGCGAAGTGCACTTCGCGTAGCTACGCGTAGCGCTACTACGCGAGCTACGCCCAGGGTTAGATGCAACGTACCACATCAAACAGGTCCTGGACTTTTCGCGCGGTGGGGGACTACCATTGGCGTAGCTTGGATAAGGTTGCAGTGATGCGTATAATCAGGAAATAACTTGGTGGTTTACAATGCAATTACATTGTTCACTAAACATTTACGGCTTAATTTTCTCTTTGTTTTCATGTCGGTCGGGATGTGCACCTCACTAAGATGGCAGCAGCATGCTGTCCAGACATCGATAAGCAGATCTTGAAGGGGTTTGTCAAGCCTGCTGCTGTGGCACGACGCAAGAACTTTCCGAAGACCATCAAGGTGCCAGCGGACAAGGTGAAATACTCCGGGGTCATTGATGGTTTATTGGTTTGTATTGTGATAGAGTATCACTCAGTGGTGCAGACATGTGCCTGTGGCCTTGTAGACCCCCTTCATGGCACGGGTTCAAATCTCCAGATAGGAGTATGTTACCTTTATTTGAGCAGGATTGTGAAGCTGGCCTAGTGGCATGGGGGCATGAAGGTAGCGCCAGGTCCTTTTCTTTGTTGGGAGTTGAGGGGGCAGAAGAAAGTTTTTGGGGAAGTCCACATCGCCCTTTGCTATCAAGACAGCCGGGCTTTACAGCATCAGTATGGTTGCAGCAGCTGCATGGTTCTCCTGGCCCACAAACTGCAGCATTATCAAACTGGAATGAGGGCTTGGGCCCGGCGACTGAGCAGAGCCAGAGGGCTGCCAGAAGCACGGCAGTTAGTAAAAATCATTGCTGCAGGAATTCCTCCCAAATATGTAGTAAAAGGTTATCTATCGGCGACATAGTCAGTAATACTGCCCCGCTATTTACATTCTGCATGTATTATTATTGCCTTTCCACAGCCTTGTCTACAGTAGTGGCACAGTTTTATTATCAGCCTGCTTCAGGAGCATCGCGAGGAGAGTTAAGTGATGCTGCTTCCCAGTTGAAGATTGGAGTCCCCAGTGAAGGCGACTCAGCATCACTTATTGCCAAGGGCACTGTAAGAAGGGCCCATGGTGGGTGGGAATCCCATCTCCTTCCACCACCCCAAGAACCCCTGTCTGCCTCTTAGCTACCCGCAGTCTTGGACCAACCTTGCTCTGGTCTCCTTCAGTACTCTCCTCTTCATCAGACAGAGGGGTATTGATTTGTGTGGGCACTGGGCAGGCAGGAGGGGGGGAGTGACCTGCTGCTGGTCCTGGACCTTTCTTCCCTACCCCAGGATGCCTGGAGTTGAACATTTTGGTGGATTTGCCTGGTGACAGGTACCCCGGCAGGGCCGATGCTCTATGCAGTGCCCTGGAGTATGTGTTGGTATCGAATTACAGGTATTGCCCATCCCTCTGAGTGATGGAGGGGAAGTTGCCACTAAGGTGTGCCCCGGATGCCCTTGGTTGAGGGCGTGGGTGATGGATAAGGAAAGGGGCCTGCTGGCACTTTGGCATTCTGGAGAGTTGCAGTGTTATGCGATGTGGAGACAAATGTTGTATTGCTTGCACAATCTTTGAGCTGTTTTGCTGATTGTGCATACTGTATTCTCATAACAATAATAATTATGTCTTTGCTGCTTACATCCTGTATTCTCATAACAATGATGTCTTCCCAACCATGGTTATCATTTTCACCTATATCACATGAAGATGTGAATAAAAGGCTATGCGCTTGGTTATACATCACCAATCTGTTGTCTATCTCCTTGGGAGTTGTTTCTTTGGGGAGCAGCGACTTGCACGTTGTAAGCGCACTATGGTCAGGCACCCCCTGCAATAGCAGTAGGGCACCATTAGTCGCTCCCTGTGGAGGAGCCAAGGTGGAGGAGTCCCTCGTTCATTTCTGCTCAAAGCCGGGTCTCCCATTACATCATCAGTTGGTGCCCAAAACAGCAGCATACATGGCATTATGGGCAAGGGATCGGCCTCTTTTCCTTTCGCTCTGTCGCACACCAGAATGCAACATACCGCATTAAACATCCACCCTCCCACTCCCAGAAGAAGGCGGAATTGGTGGAATTTCTTGCAGCAGCTACCCAAAAAAGTTTGGACTTGTTTATTGAACTTACACCCTGGAGGGTTGTTGATTTGTGTGGGCACTGGGCAGGCAGGAGGGGGGGCTGTAAGGCAAAGAGCAATAGGCAGTGGACCACAAACTGATGCCGCACTCACAACTGTTATCTCCCAAAACATTTAGGTGAAAGTATTTAGATTTGGCAATGTGTGCACTCCATGTAGACACCCTCTGCCCAAAAAGGGCCAACCTAAGTTAGGTAAAACAGGTAAACAAAGCAATCAGAGGTGCACCACTTCTACAATGTAAATCTAATTCCAAATATGTCCACAGACTTCCAGAAGTAGTTGGAAATCTCTTTATAGTTGCATCATCAATATGTATCAAAAACCAGCCAACATGTTTCGTCCACATACATGTGGACTTCTTCAGGGCACAAGGAAAATTTAAGAGATATTGATCGTCGTCCAAAAGTAAGATTGCTAGGTCCGTTTGTCTGTACTCATTGAGAGAACAATGTGAATACTTGAAAAAGTCCATCCAATGGGCCAAACATGAGAAGGTAATCATTAATTGTCCGATGTCTCCTGCTTTGTTGGATTCATCTCGCTAGCAATATGCATCACAAAACAGCCTGTGTGTTCTCAGTCCTTATCGATAAAAGAGAGAGGGTGACAAATCCGCCCCTTATTCAACACTACAATTGGTGTGGACCTCTTGCAAACGTGGCACTCCTCGCGGTTCAAAATGACAACGATTTTGATCTCGGAGGGGGTACTGTCTGGCTGATGGTCCAGGACCTTTCTGCCCTACCCCGGGTTGCCTGGAGTTGAACATTTTGGGAGTTTTACCTGGTGAGAGGTACCCCGGCAGGGCCGATGCGCTATGCGGTGCCCTGGAGTATGTGTTGGTAGGGAATTATGGGTATTGCCCATCCCTTTGAGTGATGAAGGGGAAGTTGCCACTCCGCCGAAAAGGTCTAGTCTGCGCTAACACACTGGTCCAGATGCCCTTGGTTGAGGGCATGGGCGATGGATAAGGAAAGGGGCTTGCTGGCACTTTCACATTCTGAAGAGTTGCGTTGTTATGGGTGGTGGAGACAAATGTTGTATTGCTTGCACAATCTTTGAGCTGTTTTGCAGATTTTACGTCCTGTATTTTCATAACAATAATAATTATGTCTTTGCTGCTTATGTCCTGTATTCTCATAACAATGATGTGCGCTTAGCTAGGGTTATCATTTTCACTGATATCACGTGAACATGTGAATAAAAGGCTACGCCCTTGGTTATACCACACTAATTTGTTGCCTATCTCTTTGGGAGTTGTTTCAGTGGGGAGCAGCGACTTGCAGGTTGTGAGCACACTAAAGACTGACAGCCTTGTTGATTTATCTGTTATATCAAAACCCCCAGCCCGAACCTTGCCAGTGCAATGTGTATGAAGAACATGAAGCTAACAATCATCGTCAACAATTGTGGTGACCAACATCATTGTGTCTGCAACCTGTGGTGGGCCCTCCGGCTGAGCAGTGTGAACAAGTAAAGTGTAGCTCTTAAGTCTTGCATCGGGTTGTTTCCCCTCCCTGTGGCAGAAGCACGCTCATGGGATGTGACTACTCTGGGGAGAGACTTCCACGGCAGGAGCGAGTAAGAAACTGAAGGGCATGTTTTCAACAAAGATATGCAACGCAGCATCCAAGCCAGCTTGCTGTGCCACACACGCGCCATAAGGAAAGTGCAGGGATGCATCGTATTTACGGAAATAGAATGCATCCCTGTCCTTTCCTTTGCGCTGGTGCACATTTGGCTGCCTTGCACCAACGCAGGCAACTTTGCACCATGGTGAACGGTGTCTGCATTGTATGAATGATTGCTTTTGTGCAGGAAGGAGTACCTTCCTGCACAAAAACAATCAATGGAGGAGTTTTCCTCCTTCTATGTGTGCTGCAGAATGCAGTACACATAGAAAGAGGAAAAAACGAGGAGAAATAAAAATATTTCTCCTCTCTACGCCTCACCAGGGAGGCGTAGGCTTTTGACACATTCCCAGGTTTATAAGTCCTTGTAAATCTAAGAATGCATCAAAATCCATGGGTGTTGCGTGGGAACACCCACAGCAATGCCCATGGAATGCCTCTTTGACGCAGAGTAATGCAAAACAGCGACTTGCGCTGCTTTGCCTTGCTCCATATCTACAAGGCCATGAAAAGCCATGCAAAATGGCTGGGCGTGGTTTCTTAGATATGGGTCTCCACTCTGTGCTGCGTCAAAAAAGTGACGCAGTGGCAGCACAGGTTCCTTGTAAATGTGCCCCTGAATATGGACTTCTGTGCAGCAAGAGAGAGGGTACCACCACATCGATGCTGCACTCCTACTCTGCTTTTCGCTCTTGTGTATTCCAGTACAGGGGTGAGGGGCAGAGTGAAAAAAAAACTCTGATACAGAAGGAACCTCCAGGATGTTACACTGTCCTGCTGTCCCCTTCAGAAGAGATTGGAAAATTACTAGCCAGGGTTGCCTCTGAAGTTTGTTTTGTTGCCACCTTGGTGTTTCTCCTCCAACTGTACTTTTGGTTGACAAAAGTTCTCCTTTTTTCAGATGGGAGAGCAGCAGTGAGTGGTATTTAGCACATTAATGTACGGTAAGATTTTTGAGGGCAGTGACGTTTATTTATTTATTGTATTTAAGAGATGCAGTGATCGGTTTTGGCTGAGGCTAGAAAGAAATATGATCCTTTGTATAAAAGGATGGAGAAGTCTTAGCCACATAGTACCAGGAGTTGTAAGTTACATTGGGTGTGGGGATGAAATAACTGTGATTATGGAAAGGTGGACAGAGGACTCATGAATCACCAGTGCTGATTGGAGACTAGCACTGCACCATTTGAGCAGCAGATGTGCATGTCTGCCGGTGAGGCGGTATTTTGGTTCCTCCTATAGTACTGTTGGTTGTTACCAGCGCACCTGTATCACCACACCTGCTCGTATGCGTGCCTTTTTTCTTGTGCCTAGTCCCATTGATCCACGCTGCTCCACAAGTTGACTGGTATGGTTCTGGGATAAAATGTTACCCAACTGCGTGTGTAATTATTTAGTGCACCAGGGAGACTCAGTGGAAATCTACTCATATGCCTGCTTCCTTTGTGGGTGTAGGGTACTCCTGGATACCTGCAATAGCATTATTCTGTTTCCTTCTATTAATCATTGCAGTGCCCGTATTTTACTCAAGAATCATAATACTTCAATAAATATTGAAACCGCATTCTTGTCTCTTTAGGTATGCATAGGTGGAGAAAGTATTCTTGATCTGTTACCACAATTTCCTTGGGGGATCAGGGTTGTCATGTTCTGAGGTTGCACACACATTTGTTATCCTGTAGAGTTAGGGGAACAGATGGTGTACTGTGAGCTAGCAGGTATAGGCTAACATATCCTGAGGGGTGATTAGAATCAGTCTCGCACCAGTCCAATGTTTATGTTGTCCAACAAACGCACTGTTTTACTTGAGAAAGTACATGCCGTACAACATGGCGCCACCAACGTTCAAGGTTAGGCTCCTATTTAGTGGATCGCCTGAGTAGTACACCAAAAGACCCCTACTCACCTCTTAACAAGAGACGTCCATGGTATTAGGAAAAAAATCCTCCTCAGCTGAGTAGGTACCCCTATGTATTGGTTGTAGGTTGTTCATGCTTGAACCTTTCAAAGTATCTCCCCAAGGAAGCATTCTCTGAATTCCACATATTCTGATGGCCAAAGGAGCGGCACTAAACATACCTGACAACTGTAGGCATGCAACTGTAGGAAGCTGCTACAGCATGATCACACACTTATGGGTGGGGGCATTACCTTTGTGGTTGAGGCCCACAAAGCATTTAGGACAGAAGTGTTCTATTCATTGGTTACATTCCCAGCAGCAAACAAATGCTCACAGTTGTTTCACACTTACACTGCAACTGACGTTGTAAATAACTATATGGCTTACGAAGCACTAGAAATACCATTAACATACCAAGAACAACAAAATTGTTTTGAAGGTACCCTACCACACACTGCAAAAGAAGTTAGACTAGGTTCCCTTAGTAATGAGGGAGCAACATGGCCAGTCTTAGCCGGCTACACACCACATCCAAACATAGCTAATATGACAGCAGCACAATTATGTAGATTATATTGCAGTTTAGTCAGAATATACAGGAGTCTGATACAGTTCGTTAAGAGAACAATGGCAATAAATGCTGTGAGGGCTCTTCAAGCTGCACAACCACAATTGGCTACACCGGGCATAAGCCCACAAGCAATCAATGCAGTCATGGGTAAGGTTTCCCACAGGCGGGAGGAAATTCCGTTCTGGATTGCACAAAAAAACAAGTCATAAGGGGACCCCAGGAAAAACACAGAGGGGCATATTAGCAAGACCCACGTTAAAATTATCGCCGTTTTAGCGGCAGGAAACTGCCGCTAAAACGGCGATAATGGGCTTGCTAATATGCGTTATAGAATTCCAATAGAAGCCCAGGTTATATGTCCTGCACATCTAACCTGGGCTTCTATTGGAGTTCTATACGCATATTAGCAAGCCCATTATCGCCGTTTTAGCGGCAGTTTCCTGCCGCTAAAACGGCGATAATTTTAACGTGGGTCTTGCTAATATGCCCCAGAATTCTTACAATTTGCTTGCCAATGGGGATGGCTCTCCTGGTAGGAGACTACACCACTTAAGGGACAGTCTTTGCTGCAGTATATATCAGAACCCATGGTACACCCTCAGTAGCTGTTTTGCCAGAGGTGCTTAAACAGATTCAAAATGAGGAAGGGGCAGCCCCTGCCCTGGATCTGGGGATGAAACTGATGGGCAACTTGCGGCAGTATCTGCCATAATGATGAGTAGCATTAAAGGGGAAGTAGCAATGTTGGCGGTATGCCAACAACTCACTTAGTTGACTCCGAGAGAACAGGAGCAAAATTATTGAGGAAACCTATGCAACAATAGGAAGAGATAATTTGGGAGCCAGAGCTAGCAAACCACAAATTAAGAGTAATTCTGAAAAGGATAACTCAAAGCAAGCACCCGAGTCTTCTAAGAAGGAGTGAGATAATAAGCAACAGGAGGTAACTGAGAAGTGCTATAACTTGTGTAACCATGACAATATTAATATGCCTGACAGGTATCAGGATACTGATACACGTTCATCTCGTTCCTTTCAGGATTATCTGAAAAATGCTTGGAGAGAGGAGGATGGTCAGAGCCCAGATCAGAGGAGTACGTGACACCATAGAAGGACTCACAACGCTCTTCTAACTACATAATAAAAAAAAGGAAGATAAACCTAAATAGTCAAAACCTCAATTCAAAAAGAAGAAGGTAGCTGGACTCACAGTCAAGCATGCCACGGATATTGAGGACACTGCTTCTGAGCAGGGAGTGGGCTCTGACCATGCTGAACAGCGCAGCAGAAGCCATGATAGTTCACCGGAACCTGATGGATTGTCTGGTGGCAGTAGCATTGAGTGACTATATCCAGGTGGAAACACCAAATACAAGGGTGAGTGTCCTGCATCATTTATATGAGATGCAACTCCAATTGGAGAAAGACATACCGAAATACATTAATGATCTCTTTTGGGAGAGCTTGTCATTTGGCTATGACAGTCTCTTGGCAGAAAAGGATTGGCCACCTGCATTTGTTATGGATTGCCCAGAGGGAGAAACAGTAATTTTACCTGCCTTTTCTGATGTCATCCCAGATGCAGTTAAACATTCATACGCCAAGGAGTGGGCTTTAGCACTAGCTCTTGCATTATACCGCAACCATGTGGGGTGGGATGACGGTTTCCCTTATCAGTGCGGTCAACCCCACAACCTCAAAGACAATACCCCATTAAAAATGAGGCTATAAAACAAGTTAGGGGGATACTCACAGAACTTAAATACCAAGGTGTAATAGAAAGTTACACCTCCCCGATGAAAAATCCTTTGTTTCCAGTAATGAAACCTGACCATTCATATCATCTAGTATTAGATTACAGACACCTGAACACAGCTACACATACATTCACTGTACAAAATGCGCATAGCACTGCATTAATGAACAGCATAGTGTGAAAGAAATACAACACCACACTAGATATCTCAAATTGATTTTTCTGCCAAACATAGCGCCTGAAAGCAGACATTTGGCCGCATTTAGCACGCTAGGTTCTCAAAAGCAGTTCTGTTATTTGCCTCAAGGGTATAACAACAGCCTGGGGTTGTTTTCAGCCCGGGTTACAGACCTTTTGTAAGAATATGAGGACCAGGTATTGTCCTATGTTGATGACATTCATCTGACGGATGATGACCTTTCAACGCACTCGACAAGAGTGGATCGCATAGTTTTGGGATTTGCTCAAATGGGCTACAAATTCAATTTAAAAAATCAAAGATAGCGCACCTCAATGGCCTATTTTTAGGATATGAGTTGTCAAGTGAAGGCAAAAGCCTAGCAACACATTTCCTAGAAAAGTGTGTATTTCTACAACCATCGAACACCTTAAAGAAACTTCAATCGATATTGGGTTTTCTGAAGTTAGGCAGAACTTACATTGCAGATTACGCAGAGCGGGGTAAAACCATTCTATAACCTGATAAATCCAGACATTTCAAGCACACATTGGACAACTGAACACACACGACTCTAATGTTCAGTACAAGCTGGCATGCCACCTTCAACACACTTAAACACACATGTAAACACAACAAACCTGGTGAGCCGCATCATTGCGGGTGCATCAGGGTATACCTACTTTACCTTCAAAGAGGGAGACACAGTACCAACTGCATATAAATCGCATATATACACCAATGCTGAGATGCATTTTGCACTTACAGAAAAGATTCAGACGGCAGTACAACTATAATTTCACTATTGCACTATTGCAACACAAGCTATTGGTGGCCAGGTCTCTACAAACAGACCAAGGACTTCGTCCTTAAATGCAACATCTGCCAGCAGATGAAGGGTTCCACCGTGGCGCGTCCATCATAAACACCTCTATTGATCTCAGATAAGCCACTTGCTTGTGTTTATCTGGACCACTGCGGCCCTTTACAATAAGACAGGGCTTACAAATACATCTTGTTAGCAGTGGATTCCTGCTCTTGATTCCTATGAGTTTGGCCAGAGCGATTGGCTGACACCTGAACTATTATAAAATATCTGCAAGTCTTTATAGAGACATACGCAGCAGCCACATTCCATTTGGACCAGAGCCTGACATTCACCTCAAAGGCTTAGAGACACCATGTGAAAATTGGGTGTGGCTGTGCGGTATTCCTCCCCCTATCATCCTGAGGGAAATGGGTAGTGGAGAGGAAGAACCACTTAAAGTGTTCTTTAACAGTGAGGGTATTAGGCTCAGGTTGCAGTTTGGTCCAATACCTATACAGGGTTCAGAGAGCCCTAAATAATCTGCCTAGCAAATCCCTGGGTCATCAGACTCCTTATGAGGTGCTGTTTGGGGTTAAGATGTGCGTACCAGACCTCAACAGTCCCAATACAGTGGCAGCTGAAAGACCATTTGACATCAATGAACGTTTGGATGTTTTACAGGATCTGAACTACTTTTGAGAAGTTCAGAGCAACATCCAGCAGAAACATTATGCCACTGGAGAAGTGAAGGAACCACCAGCAACTCCTGGTGGGATCCCTAAGATTGGTGAACTGGTCCAGGAGAAAATAGTGGACAAGAAAGAATTCGAGCCATTTTACCTGCGCCTGTACCAGTCCTGGCTATTGAAGTACGAGAACTATACTTCTACTGAACTTTACTGGTTGCAAAAACAAAAGATTTGTGACAATAGATGTTGTCAAACCATACTATGTGGCCGGTTCCACACAGTAGGCCAAGAGGGCTCCTAGGTAGTTACCTGGCTCCTCTCACTGCCTTACAGGAAGCCCCGATGGAAGCTTTGATCGATGATGAAGCCTCTTCTCCCCTTCAGGAGGGGACAGCTAACACTGAACATACTTCTTTCTGTTACATCAACAAGCTCTTTGCAAACATCATGCACAGAAACACAGATTTCTAATCAACAAACAGACAAAGAAGGTGTTTACCACAACATACCACCACATGAGTCTACTACCAGTTCTCCAAAACATCCAGACCTGCCATAAATAGAACGAACAGCCTCCAGCTACTTCATTGACTATGATGACTTCTCTTGGGATTCATCTGAACCACCACCACTACAACTCGAGGAAGACTGCTTGAATTCTACTTTTGACTGAAAAAGACATACTTTAGCCCACTGTGGATTTTCATTTGGATTACAATTTTGTTACTTTTCCTCTTCCTTTGGATTGGTTTTGTGACAGTCTTTTTCTTGATTCCCAATGGACACCATCTCCCAGAACGCTCTTCTGTTGAACTGGTAAACTTTGTTTTGAAACCCCATTCTTCATCACACAAAGTGTTAAGAGAGCTTTCCCTGGTGAACATTTCTGCTGTTCCAGTTCCTAATGGAATTGGTTGGGATAAGGTATCCTATGATATATTTGGTCCTACTGAACTGATTCAAATTCCATATGTATTTACAATTTATTTACATGATTTCATCACCCCTAGTTCTAGCTCTGATGATTGGGACATTGATACAGTACATGAAATGCTAGATGATTTGCAGCATTCAACTGATTTTAACCATAATGAGATGTATGAGGGCATGGCGAATTATGATGAAATGTTGTTTTCACCACTATGGTCACCATTTCCTGCATAAAGCAAGTACTCCACAAGCTGTATTTAGTTATACACAATGGGAACACTGCCCTACACCACCCAAGGGTAGCTCAAACACATTTGCACAGAAGTTTGCATATTTTTCATGTCATAATACAGCTGACCCACAGTCTTATTTTTAAAAATTAACACCATCACAGGCTCAGAAAACTATGGTCTCTAGCACCAAGCTGATATATTCTGCATCCTTTATTTCCCACTAATCTGTACAAGGGTTTGAATTTTGGAAAGACAATGTTGGCTTAAAATTGATTTGTGGAAGTAAAGATTGGTAGGTTCAGGGAATCACGGCCTTATTTAGAGTATGCCTTATACCACAGCAAACGATTTTCCTGAACAAAACTGTGCAGCAAACATCCTGTCTTGGCTTGTCTATGATAAAAGATTTAAATACACCAAACATTCCCACATTTGCAAGCAGGCAACAATTCACTAATTACACAGAGGAAACATTACACATCATGCTTTGTAATAGCTCATACACTTCTTCATACACCAATCAGAGGGGATGGTTAGTGTGGCTGTTAGTCACTAACAGATGTCAGGCTCGTTTTCTGGGTGAGAGCCACGGGTTTAAGACCAGTAGGCCCGACCCAAGATACGTGCAGACACAACACTCGGGGGTGGTAAAAACTTACAGTGTTGGGAAGTTATGCCTTAATTGGCTAAAAACCTCAACATTGTCTCAGGTGAAACAACACTTGTCCCTTCTTTCTGACGACATGGGATTACATGACTTTTTACTAGGTATTTGAAGATTACGTCAACAGCGTTTTCTGTATGCAATACACAATGAAGTGTGGAAAATTTCACAACAGGAAGCTGCCGAGAGATTGCGTGAAATTGACTGGGCAAATTTAGAAAGGGCACTGGCAGTAGTAGATAATGGTATGACTACTCTATCTACCAGAATATTTTCTCTGGGTAATATATTGTCATCTGCAATTGACATCATTCAGAGTGACACATCTTCTTTAGAACATGGGCAGTTGCAATTTAAAGCTATAATGTTACAGAGTTGGACTCTGCAGACACTTTGAGCTGGTCACGTTCCATGTCAACACCTTAATGCTACTAGCTTGTTTTTGCCATATAATCTTACCAAAGAACAAACAGTCAAGGCAAAGAAAGACACAACCTATACCGTTACACATAGCAAAGCTGGAGAAACTGCCATTAACTTTGCTGAAACACCTTCTGCAGATTGGATAATCCACTGATTTATTTCTCTGCCTATTTCGACATTTCACTTCCAATACTGCTTACAACACCATCAAGTTGGCAGACATGAAGTGCTAGGAGAGGGGTATGTACATGAGTCATGGATCTTACCTTTCAAGTTCCGATGTCGGAATAAGGAGACTGAGGTTTTTATTAGCGGGACTGACTGGGAGAGTACATTGGGACATTCCTTAGTTTGCAGGGAAGTTTCGCTTCATGGCACATGTAATACGTCTAAGGAAGTGGTCTTTAAACGTTTTAATGCTGCGCCCCCCAAGTGGCAAAAAAAATTAATCGGGCCCCCCCTCAGAACATTTCACTATTTCTATTATAGTGGCAATGTTTAAATATGTCTAGACAAATGCACGATTGCCAAACATACTATTCTGGTCAGGCAGGCCTTATTAACGTGTAAAAGTATTCACAGTGTGATTATTAGAAATGGGTGTGGGGGTTTTGAAGAATATTTTGAGTCCCTTCCTTTTGACACATACTCCCAGGTCGGATATAAGTGACAAAAGATGTTAGTGATAGCCCATTACAGAGCAATTTACTGCTGCTCATCTTTTTCTGTTTAAAACAAAAGCACTATTATCAGCAAAATGCTTCTTTTGTCCAGAGCCTGGCGCCCCCTCCCCTGGAATCACTTGAGGCCCCCCTAGGGGGGCACGCCCCCCTGTTTGAAGACCTCTGGTCTAAGGCAATCTTGAAAGATTCCCTGGCTGCTGTGATCCATCCAGCTTTCAGATTACTCTTGAATGGAAGTTACTTGATGCTGAATGATCAAGGCTGCTGTTGGATGAGACCATGTGTTGCCTATCTGGTAATGGTCTCTGCAGTTGTGGCTTACTGTACGCAAGTACTGTTTCCACCTGCCCACACATTTAGGGATGCAACGCTTTGGCCTTCAATAAAAATTACATATGTGCGCTTTGACTGTTTTAAAAAAAAATATATTTTTATTTATTTTTGATAATTTGAATTTACAACCAAAAAAAAAAAAAAAATCATGAATACACGATATAGACTGGTAGCTGGGCAATCGCAGTTGGCATAGGACAAAAAATATAGCGACAGTTCCTCCGATAGAAAGCATACGGTTAAAGTTCAACATAGTACATGTACATACATTAAGGGTCAGATCCAACTTAACCCCCCTTATCAATGATGGGTCTGGTCTCGCAATCATCAAGTCTCCTGCCCCAATCCTCCCAATGGCAAGAGCAATCCCTCCTCTTCCCCGCTCAGTTCCAAACCATAATATTTTACCCATGGCGCCCATATCCTTCGAAACTGCCGGGGGCAACCCCTCGCCTCATATGTCACTTTCTCCGCGATCCAAACTTGCTCTCCATTCCTTGAGTGAGGGGAAATGGTGATCACCCCAATACCTAGCTATATCTCTCTTGGCTACCACCAATCCCAAATTAGCCAATATGAGTTTACGCCTTGTCACGTCCACATCTGTGGGTATTCCCAGTATAAGGAATTTTGCGTCCAGCTCGAGTTGGGCCTCTAGTATGTTGTTTAGTTCCTGCAGTATCTTGCTCCAATAAGTTTGAATCTTACTGCACTCCCAGAGGGTGTGTATAAATGTACCGCGTTGTGTGTGGCATCTGAGGCAATCTGGGTTATCTGCCCTCCCCATGGAGTGAAGTCGTGCTCTATCAAAATACGTCCTATGAAGTATTTTATATTGAATAAGCCGTAATCGTAGTTTAATCGCTACTTCACGTGGGTGCATAAGGGCGGCTTCCCAGTCAATATCCTCTAGTGGGCCTGTAGTAAGTTCCCATTTAGTTTGAAGAGGGCCTAGTTTATCAGGCATATTATTAATCAATGTTTTGTAGGTCAACGAAATGGCCTGAGTCAGAATCTCTTCCTGCAAAAGTCTGCCTTCTAGTGGGGAATATTCCGGCAGTGACTCTGTGCCCAGTCCCTCCGCCTGCCAGGCATGCTTTAATCTGAGATAGGCATAAGCTTGAGTGTCGTGCAACTGATATGTGGCTTGAAGCGAGGCGAATGGGGCCAGTGTGCCTGCCTGTAGTACATACCCTATTTTAGAAATCCCTATTAAATCCCACTGCTTAAAGCCTCTTAATTTTCTAATTTCAGTCAGTCTAGTTCCCTCCCATAACGGGGACTCCCTTGTCGGCTTCCTGTCCCATTTCATTTGCTTCTCAGCACTTTTCCATGCCTCCAGCATGCGTTCGGTAGCTGGTAGGAGTCGAGTACAACCTTTGCCACCGTATATAAAGTGCCATTGTGTATGCTCTCTAAATTGTAACCTTTCCAACCTGTATGTGGGGTGGTCTCTCAGAGCGTGGTTCCATTCATTGAGTACAATGAGATGGGCCGCTCTGTAATATGCTCTGATATCCGGCAGGGCTAGACCTCCATTATATGGATTTCGCTGCAGTGTTTGCAACTCTATTCGCAGATGGGCCCCATCCCATAAAAGTAAGCGTAGTTCACTATTGAGGGTTGTGAACACGGTCTCTGGGATTTTACAATAAGTATTTTGCAGGATGTACAGCAACTGCAGGAGTGTGACCATCTTATACATAGCGGCCCTCCCCATGATCGTCAGAGGGAGTTTCCTGCACCTCTTGACATCTTCTTGGAAGTTCAAGAGAATTTGTCTAATATTGTGCTCTAGGTTGGTCGCTACCACAGTGGTAATGTAGAGTCCCAGGTAAGTGAACCCCTCTTGTGGATAACCGTAGGCAGGCCGGGTAAATCTGGGGCTCCACCAATCCAGCTATGGGGTACAGGGTAGACTTACCTCAATTAATCTGGTATCCGGCATGTCGACCATATTCTTCAGAGTTGTAGCAGTTTGGGGAGTGTCTCAGCCGGGTCAGTGACGTATAATAAAATATCATCCGCATACAGCGATATGCGTTCTTCCTCTAAAAATCGAGACTCGTCTATGAAGCCACCTAGTCCTTGACGAATTCGCACTACACAGGCCAGTGGTTCCAATATAAGGGCAAACAGTAAGGGAGACAGGGGGCAACTCTGCCTAGTGCCTCGCTGGATCGACCAACTCGTCCGAGACAACCCCGTTAACTCGGACTTTGGCCTCGGGAGCATTATACGGTAGGGCCAACCAGTCCCTAAAGATTGGTCCGAAGCAAAACTTTTCCAAGGTGGCTCTCATGAAGGGTCAATGAATGGTATCAAACGCCTTTTCGACATCTAACGAAAGTAGCAGATGGGGGTCTTTCCGATTCTGAACCGCGGCCAACCAGTTGGCCAAGCGTCGTAGGTTAAAGCGCGTGGCTCGCTTAGGCATAAAACCGGATTGGTCGCTATGTATCGAGGGGGTAATGACGGTCAGGAGCCGCATAGCAAGAATAGTGGCCAAAATTTTGGTCTCAAGATTGAGCAGAGATATGGGCTGATACGACCCACAGTCCTCCGGAGGTTTCCCTGTCTTGTGAATTACCACTACGGTAGCCATTCGAAGATCTAATGGGAGAATCCCTTGGTCTTTTGCCTTCAGGAACATGTTTAGTAAGTGTAGTGCCAGCAAGCTACTATTTAATTAAAAAAATTCTCCTGGTAGTCCGTTTGGGCCCAGGGTTTTTCCCGATTTTTGACGGCCAATGGCCTCTGTCACTTCCTCGAGAGTAAGGTCCTCCTCTAGTCTGTCCCTCTCCTCCCGAGAGAGCGAGGGAAGCTCGATTGCATCCAGGTATTGGATTATTTGCGCCACGTCCATCTGTGGTTTAGCTGTATACAAATTTGTGTAGTACCGTGCAAAGGCCCCTGCAATATCTATGGGTGTAGTATATGTGGAGCTTTGGTCTGTAATGGACGTTACCCATCTCGACTCCATTTCCTTCCTGCCCAACCACGCTAGCAGTTTTCCTGCCCTGTCACCTGTCTCGTAGAGTCGATGTTGGACTGCCAATTGCCGAGCCCTCACCTCCCTGGTCGCCAGCGCCTGATATTCCCTTTTGGTTATTTCGATTTGGCAAAGGGTATGGACAGTCAGTGTGGAGGCGCCACTGCCCTCCAAACTCAAAAGCTTGCGTTCTAAGGCCTCCATCTCCTGGGTTTCTCGTCTCTTTTTATGGGCAATTATATTTTGCGCTCTGTCTCTCAGCACCACCTTGAATGCTTCCCATAAAGTGACTGCCGTCTGTACTGAATCTACATTCTTCTTAAAATAGAGCTCTGAGTCCACCCTGAGCTCTTTAGCAACCCTTTTGTCTTTCAAGGCCCATGGGCTCAGTCTCCAGTTTGTTACCTGACGGTCACCCATCCCGCCCACCGTTAATAGAAGCGGTGAGTGATCTGAGATGCCCCAAGCTAGGTATTCCACCCTCTGCACCTGTCCGACCTCCTCCGCAGGAGCAAAGAAATAATCTAGTCTCGAAAATACTTTATGAGCCCCCGAAAAGTAGGAATAGGTACGCATAGTTGGGTGATGTCGCCTCCACAAGTCAGTCAGTCCGAGGGCATCGTGGAATTTTGCCAACATTGTAGGTCCCTGGGGCCCAGGTCTTAGTTGGGATCAATCTAGGGAGGGCTCGACCACGTCGTTGAAGTCCCCACCTATGATATGTATGGTGGGTCCGGCATGTAGTAGGATCTCCGTCAGTCTATCTAGCGTACGTTGCTGCAGTCGTGGGGGAGCATAGACACTGATAAATAAGAATGTCTTACGATTCCAAATTCCCTGCACTGCAACATAAGTGCCGTCAGAGTCCACCCATTGTTGAGTAATCCGAAAGGGAGGTGACTTTTTAATGAGAATGGCCACTCCTCTCGAGCCCTTAGTGAAACCCGCATGTGCCAGGGTAATATAGTGCCCTCTTCCCAGGAAAGAACAACTCGAACCCATCAGGTGCGTCTCCTGCATAAAGATTATGTCGGGTTTAAGTCATTTGAGATAATGAGATACGAGGCCCGCTTGATTTTGTTCCGTAACCCATTGCCATTCCATGTTAATGCCGTAAATCTGTCCTCAGTCATTGGCTTTGACTCTTTAAGCAGACTAAAAGCCTTATTGTTCCAGAAAGATGTGGCCTTAACATCTGCAAGGGAGATGTTTGATCTTCAAGCTACAAGGTCCTCTTCTGAGATACAGTCGCACTTCCGTACTAACCTAACACACCATTTTGGGGAGCTTATGCACTGCATGTTTAACATGTCTAATGCGGCAGGAGTAGTGCACTTTTTTTAGTTAGTTGGCTCCGGGTTGGTTAGCACCTTCCAGACAGTCTTCGGAGTTCATCCATCATTTATACACTAGGTGCATGGAAGCATTTTTGGAGGCTTACCGCTTGCCCTGTTCCTAAGTGTCGGGACTGTGCTTTAAATTTTTCTGCTTCGCAATGGATGTCCCACTATGAGGTCAAATGGGGATAGCACTACCACACATGCTCCTGTGTCGTGAATGCATGATACAGTGCTTTCGCACAGCCTTACTTCATGAACTGAACGAACATTGGTTCTTGTCCTTTTGGCCTTTCTGGCTACACTGCATGCAGCCCATTTTCCGCTGTCTGCTGTGCACTTTCAACTGTAGCCTGGACATATGCTTAGGATCGCAATTGGTTCAACCCCCAGATATTGAGTCGGCTCGTTAATGGCTCACTTTTACTGTTGTCCTTCGCACTTGTTATTTCTCCTGAATGCATATTACGAGCCCTCCTGGGATGCTTTGGCTACAGGTGATCTGGCTCCTGGCTCTTCATCTGCGGAATCAGCACCGGCTATTCCTCCCTTGGTGGACTCTGAGGTGGATGGATGGGAACATCTTTGCCCTATAGACCTGGTGTCTCTGGGATCAACGTCTGCAGTTGCAGGGAACAGCAATGTTTCATCTACTACTCGGAATACATAAAAACTCTGGCCGTTGCGGGTTGTGGAATCATTTTTAAATTCGGACTTGTTTTTAACATCCTAAATAATTTTTTTGTTGTCTATACACCGCCTTTTAATGCTTTTTTAAATTTCCTTTATGCTTTTTAAATATGTCTTCCTGTATGTTTTTATCCTCAAACTAAGCATAGTGCCTTTTCATAGTTTTAAGGGATTTTATGCTTTTACGTAGGCTTAGCATTATATTTCAATAGCTTTATTTCGTTGTCTTAGGTCCAAGGAATGAGTGTCACATGGAGACATTAGGACTGGTTAAGAAACGCCGGGGCATATTATCAAGCCCATTTTCGCCGCTTTTGCAGCCGTTTTTGGCCGAAAAGCGGTGATAATTCCATCGCAGTATTAACAAGGACACGCTAGCGTGTGTTTCCTTGTTTAAGCACCCGTTCCAGTTACGCCGTGCCACGCATCGCTAATGAGATGCAAAGAGGGCGTTCCCGGGCAACACAACAGGGAAAAACTCGCAAACCGCACATCGCGGTATTAACAAGCCCATGCCCTGACACCCATAGCGATATTGAAACCCGCGCTAACACCGGTTATCGCTTTAAGCTAACGCCTGATAAATTTCAGACTTAGCTATATGTGTACAGGGGGGTGGATTGTCAGGCTACGACCACCATGGGCTATCAACTAGGAATTCCCTATCGCTGCAGGAATATCGCTGGTTTTCCAGCGATATTCTCGCATTTCGCTGACTATCGCTGGATTTTTATCGCCTGGGTGATAAGCGTTGTTAATAACGCGCTAACCGGGCGATAAAAACCGGCGATAATTAAAATCGCGCTGAGCGTGCATAGCGATATTTATCGCATTTTCTTGTTAATATGCCCCGCCATCTTTACATGCTCACGTTCTTAAGTTGCCCTCTCTCCCCATAAACACAATGACATTTGACACACATTCATTTTAACATTCCTCAAACTCAGTTTGCTTACAATACCACTTTCTAGGCACCATATCAGAACACCTTGAGCACTCTGTACAAAGGGCTAAGTTCAGCATGCAAGATGTTATTTGTTTTTGGCCGCTCGGCGACTGAGCTATCACAATAGAATAAACAATAGCGGCCAGACTGGGGTATTGGCATGGTAACATGGAGGGTGTTATTATATATATATGACATCAATCCTTTGTTTATTCAGAGGAGCATTTCTCACTGAGAGGTCGGTCCATGCCGAAATTCCAGCTCAGCTGATTCCTGTCACCTCATGTGAGGGATGCTGTCCAACTCTACACCAAGACGGGGAGCTTGCAGACACTTACCCACAGGTAATGGGGAGTTCAACCACCTGGACAGGGATATGGCAGATCCACTCACCTTAGACACAATAGGGAAGAATGTGCTATGTAGGAGTACACTATATAACAGTACTTGTATGCAAGCATATAGTTTTCTGTAATATGCAAAATGGCTGAATTGTTCATTTTGTTCACCATTCTCGTAAGGCTAATAACATTACTCTGTTTTCTCTCTATTAATCATTGCAGCACATGTATTTCACTCAAGAATCACAAGCTTCAATAAATATTGAAACCGCCTTTTGTGCATTTCTTGCGTATCTCTTTGGGTATGCATGAGTGGCTGAGCGAAAGGGTTCTAGATCTGTTACCACAATTTCCTTGGTGGGTCAGGGTTGTCATGTTCTGAGGTTGCACACACATTTGTTACCCTGTAGAGTTAGGGGTACAGATGGTGCACTGTGAGCTAGCAGGACTATAGGCCAACATATCTTGAGGGGTACTCAAAATCAGTCTCGCACCGGTCCAACGTTTATGTTGTCCAACAAATGCACAGTTTTACTTAAGAAAGTACATCCATATGACACACTGAGCTCAACAGATCTTTGAATTGCGTATGTTGGAGTAGTGTGCGAACATGATATGTTACAATTTGTATTGGTTGTCAGATATTAATAGGATGGGGTTTTTGAGTAGCGTATGCTGGAGGGGTGCATTCCCACACAATAGCTTACAACATAAGCTTGGTCTGTGTAAGCGCAGGATGTGCTCAAAGTGGAAAATAACAGTAACAAGCAGAGGAGTGTCAACGGTGCCTTCTTCCTAAAAATACAACTGTCCAAACGGTACATGATATCTGCTTGAGAGTTAAGTGCTAATGGTATCCTTCCATTCAAACAGGACTATGTGACTCTGTGTTTTGGCTCTTTCAAAAGCAAGGCTTCACTAGGACCCACCTACGTTCAGGAAGAACCTCTCAGGCACATGCGGGCATATTATCAAGGAAAGTATCGCCGCTTTTCCGGCACATATCGCCGGAAAAGCGGCGATATTTCTATCGCACTATCACCAAGGACTCGCTAACATGCGTTAGCGCTTGTTTCCTTGAGATAGCTGCCGGTTATCCTGCCGCTTTGCATGTCAGCGATATTCATCGCTAATGATATGCAAAGTAGACGTTCCTTACTAAAATAATATAAAACCTGTCGCTAACACAACTTTCCCCTATTATCAATCCGGTCGCGAACCCGCATAGCGATAATAAAAGTGGCGCTAACCGCGATTATCGCTGGTATCTGAACTCCTGATTTAAAACTGACTTAGCTATATTATCCTATGGGAGGTGGATTGTCAGGATAAGTCCACCCTGCCCTATCATCAAGGAATTCCCTATCGCTGTGGTTTTATTGCTGGATTTCCAGCGATATTCAAGCATTTCGCCGCTATCGCTGGATTTTTTATCGCCTTGGAGATAAGCGTTGATAATAACGCGCTATCTCTGCGATGTAATCCAGCGATAGCGCTTAGCGATAATTATCGCTGGCTGTTGATAATATGCCCCTTAATGTAAAGGTGCCACCTAATCTAAAGGAGCAAATCTCAGTTCAAAGTTATCAGAACTTCAGTGAAGGGTTTGTCCATGTGTTGGGCTCAATAACTCTGAACATTTGTCTTTACTAACGATATGCCCCAGGAAGTAGAACAATGCCATTGGTGTGTCCTACCCAGTGCCTGCTTGTAGAACTCAATGGGACACTCCTTACAGGAACTAAAAACACCGCACAGTAAAACCGAGCAGCTAGATTGTGATGCTTTTTATGCTGTGTATTGAAGTAGGAAAGATGCAAACTGAGGGCCTCATTTATGAGAAGTGTCGCATCGCTGCATGAAAGCAGCGATGCGACACTTCTCAGTGCGCCTTCCTTGCGACCCGAATGATGCGTCATATTTACAGTATGACGCATCATATTGCAAGGAATGACAGATACATCAGTTTTACTGACGTATCTGTCAGCGCAAAAGTGGCGCATTGCTGGACTTGTGTCGGAAGCGTGACGCAACTCCAGCAATGTTCCTTTCACATGGGGCAAGCCCCATGTGTAAGGGCCTGCGTCACCCTTACGCCTGCCATGAGGCAGGCGTAAGGTTTTGACGCATTGGCATCCTAGAAGTGGCGCAGCGAAATCTCATAGATTTCACTGCGCCACTCCTACGATCCTTTCTTGCGGGGGAACGCCCGCCCTGCATACATTATACCTGACGCAGGTATAATGTAGCGCAGGGGTTTACGAAGTGACACATCTACCTAGATGCGTCACTTCGTAAATATGGCGCAACATGGCGCATTATTTCCGCCGCTGCTGCGTCACTAAAAGTGACGCAATGGCAGCGCAAAAGTGACGCAGGCCTTCATAAATAAGGCCCTGACTGATTTAATTCTAGAGTGAGTCTGTTTGCATCAAACCGTTTTCAGTGAACCACATAAATGGAAGAGCTGTTTGTTTTGATTGAGCCGGTTGCATGATGGTGCCTCTTGCTATGAAGCACAAATGTAGGTTTTCACCCATGTTGCCATGTATGCTGGTTAGTCTTCCTGTTGGGCCTGCAGTGTGACATGTTGCTGATTTTGTTCTGAATCCAACATCTTTATTTATTTCTTCTGTGTGCAGATATTGCCAACTTCAGTCTTACTTTTGGGTCTTGTGTACATAATTGAGGTATACTTGTGCCTTTGGTGTGCATGATTTTGTATTCATCGCTTTTGTATTTCTGTCTTTTTTTTCTTGTGCGCATGTTTATCTTTTGTTGTTAGTGAGTGCACAAGTTCTTGTATTGGTTTTCTTATGTACCTAGGTGCCTGTATGTGAATTGTTTTCCTCCTTTAAAGTACTTGTTACTGTTGTTGTTTCACGCTTTAGTGCATGTCTCTGCCCTCATCGATCTGCATCTGTTGTGTGCACATTGTGCTAGCTATGCATGATTAATTCGAGAAGATCGAAGCAGGTTTGATTTACCAAGTTTGCAATCCCCAAAGCTCATCCAGTAGCAGGGAAAGAGATTTTTTTTCTGATACCTCTGCTCATTGCTCAATACTCTGTTTATATTTACAAATAATAAAAACTTTGGGGCATATTAAAACCAGGCGATAGTCAATTATCGCCGCTTTAGCGTCCGTTTTCGGACGGAAAGCGGCGATAATTCTATCGCCTAATCAGCAAGGTCACGCTATCGCGTGAATCCCTGCACTATCGCCCTTTCCCCCAACGCCCATCCTGCATCTCTAATGAGATGCAAGGTGGGCGTTACTGGGCGTACCCCAGATGGGCTACGTTGTAAATATCGCCGATGTGCACATCGCGATATTTACAAGGCAGCCCACAGGATGATAGCAGACGTTAGATTTTGGCAAAAACGTCCGTTTTCGCCAAAATCTAACGTCTGCTATTATCCCGACTTAGCCATCCCTAACATAGGGGGTGGATTGTGCTGATACGACCACAGGGTCGTATCAGCAAGGTGCTATCGCCGTTTTGCAGGGAACATCGCTGGAAAACCAGCGATGTTCCCTGCAAAACGGCGATAACCTCGCTATCTCTGGAATTTTTATCGCCCTGGAGAAGCGTGTTGTTAATAACGCGCTACCAGGGCGATAATTTCCGGAGATAGCCAGCGATAAGAAATCTATCGCTAAGCACGGCCAGCGATAATTATCGCTGGCCGTTGATAATATGCCCCTTTGTATTTGGCACACAGTTAGGTTGAAGGCTGGTCGTGCATCAATCAACATCGGCTGAAGTCTTCATTGGGTCTGCACATGTGGGTTACCATTGATTCTGGAGTTGACGTACTCGGTAATGGCTTTTCTTATTATAAGTTAATGTGTTTGGTGATGTTTTTCACCACGGACAAAGACCTATTTGGCCATGTTGGTTGATGGAACGTGTAAGAAGAGATTCAAAACTCTTAGTAATTCCACTTGCACATGATGGCACAGTGTTTTCAGCCTTCCTCGAGTGAAAGGTGGAGTTGAACTGATCACTAGTCCATGTTGTTTAAGCAATGGTAGCATCATGTAGTACTTTTGTCGCAGCCGACAGTCTTTTGTGTTTAAATATGAGTGTGAGGTTATTGGACAGCTTTAGTGCACGCTCCTCTCTGTTGCATACCTTCAGTGTGGGATATGGAAGTGCCCTCTTCAGGGAGAAGAGAAATGTTGTGAATCTTCATGAGTCCATGCCTGGAGGCTCTAGACCCCTAGACCTGTGTATGGGATTTTAAAAGGACAGTATGTTTTGGGCTCTTCCTTTCCACCTGTCTGTTGCTCAGCCCAAGACAGATGAGGGAAGGAGCTTGGAGGGACTATTTTTCTTTTGTACAAATATTAAATTCTTTCATCAAGAATGTTGTTTGTTTTGGGGGGCAGAATGCAGTCATCTGCTGCTACTAATGCTCATTTTGTTTATGTAAATTACAGTTAGTGAATATATGTACATATTTGTTGAACTTTAAACTCTATGGGGGCTTATTTATAAGCTCCTTGCGCTGCTGGTGAGTAACTTTTTGTGACGTTCCGGTGGCGCAGGAGCCTGCTCCATATTTACCGGGCAGCACTAATGCCATTTTTTTTTGGCTTAATGTTGCCTTGTAAATATCGTTCCCTTTAAAGCAGTTTTCTGCATTAAAGGGGCGTGCAATGGGTGTTACTGGGGATGTTCCCAGCAACATCTTTGGCTTTTTGACACTAACCCAGATTTACAAGAAATGGTAACTCTGAGGCAGTGCCAAAAACTTACACCTCCCGAGGAGAGGCGTAAGGGAGGCACAGCGAGGAGAAATATCTTTATTTCTCCTCGTTTTCCTTTTTTCTATGTGTGCTGCATTCAACAGCACACATAGAAAGAGAAAAAAGCCTCCTGTGACTGTTTTTGTGCAGGAAGGTTTGCCTTCCTGCACAAAAATAACCATACCCACAATGCAGGCACCCTTGCACCATGGTGCAAAGGTGCCTGCATTGGCGCACTGCAGCCCAGTGTGCGCCGGCGCAGGGGAAAAGGACAGGAATACGCCGTATCTGATAGATTCGGCGCATTCCTGCCCTTTTCTTTTGCTGTAAGGCAGCGCAGCAGGGAGGCCTGAGGTGCTGCCCTACGGCAAAAACTCATAAATGAGGCCCATACTGTTTTGTCAGTGCCATCTAACACCTCATCCACAGAGCCCCTGGTGCCTCTTGCTTCTAAGTCAGCACTGGACAGTGAAGGCAGAACAATAACTCTACGCTGGCATAGCCCACTGTCTGCTGTAGACTTCATCTTGCAGCCTCGCTACTAGTCTCAACACACACTAACTGAAATACTATGCTAATTTCTACTGTCTATCATCACTCTTTCACGTCTTTGGGATGCACCTCATTCCACATTCATTGTTATTCTGGACGCACTAATTTTCCTTACACACTCTAATAGCTGTAGTGCGAACGAAAATTGAAATCACACTGTTCTGTGTGCACAATCTGGACTGCTGTGTGAGAACCTGGATAAGTGGAGGCAACGGTAGTAAGGCTTAATACATCCCCCAGGGAACTTTAAGGCAGAAACACTAGAGAGCAAAAAGCTCGACAATGAGTAATTTAGGAGGTAGTGAAAACATCTACCAAATGTAAATAAATATCCAATATTTGTAAAGCGCGAACAATTACCCGAAGGTGTCTAGGCGCTGGGGGCCGTCGGGAAGATTAAGCGAGCTATTGCCCAGAGTCACATGGTGCTGGGCTAATCTGCCGCCGGCACCAAGGATCGAACCGTGAGCCCCCGGGTTCCGGAGTCAGTCGCCCCGGCCGCTGCGCCACACCTCTTACATCTTGAACTACCTCTGAGTGCAGATGACTCTCGCAGTTGGCTAGATGATACCTGCTGAGTTTATCCACCCTGGTAATTAGGGTCCCGGCCTCTAAGGAGAGTTTAGAGTCAAGGAAATTCCTTAAAGGTCCAAACAGCATCATGGCCTCAGCATCTCCTAGCATGGCACACGTGACTCCACACCACTCCATCGCAGTTCCATGTCATGTTGTCTGTCAGAACTTGCATGTGCTTGCCATTAACGAAAGGCAGAAAGGCTTTGAGAGGCAGCCAGTGGGCATACAGCTCCAGACCGCTAATGTGGTGTCTCTGCTCCAGCAGAAACCAGAGGCCTCTGATCTCCACCTCATCTAGGTGTCTTTCCCAACCATTGTTCATGCATCTGTCAATAATGAACTCTTGATGTGGAAGGGAGATCGGTCTGCCACACATCAGTCTGGAGTCTTTCATCCACCATTGAAGGTCCCATGCTGCCTCATCTGCAACACTGGACTTGTCCAAAAGACTTTCCCATTGCTGAGCTCCACTTCTAGACCTGCAGGTGCCAATTGGCATGAGGCACCAGCAGGCTACACGATGCCTGGAAACTAAGAAGCCTCAGATCTATCTGGGCTGGAACACAGGACTGAGCCTGAAACATCAGAATCATATCCGTAATATACTGGACTCTGTGCGGGGTGAAAAAGCTTTTCTCACCACTGTGTCCAGAACATCCCCTATAAAGGGGCTCCTCTGCACTGGCAAAAGGTGGGATTTCAGCTCATCGATGGGGGAGGGATATGTTACCTGCAGGAGGACTGTGACTCACTGTGATGACCCTAGCTTCAATAGCCAGTCGTAGAGGTTCATGTGTATGTGCAGTCCACACCTGCAAAGATGGGCTGCGACCACCACAATCACTTTTGTAAATACTACTGGGGGAGGGCTGAGGTGAGGTCAAAGGGCAGGATAATGAACTTATAGTGTTCCTGCCCCCACAGCAAAGCAGAGGAAATGCCTGTGGGATTGCAGGATGAGTACCTGGAGGAGTTCATCCCGTAAGTCCAAGTACAATATCCAACATCTGGCTCTAGGTGCACAGAGGACCAGGGCCAGAATCAGCATCTTGAATTTGTGCTTCCGAAAGAAGGATCTCAAGAAGCAAAGGTCCAAAATTAGCCTGAGCACACAGTCCTTTTAGGCACCACTACGTAACTAGAGTAGCACCCATTGCCCCACTCCTTGTCTGAAGGTCTCTTACCCCTTTGGCCAGCAATGACTAAACCTCTTTGAAAAGGATGGAGGTATCTTCTGTCAGTCTTCTGAGTGACAAGAGGAGGGAGAGTGGAGGGGGGAGAGTTACAGAAAGGTAAGGGTGTAACTATGAGAGAAAACCTGCACAACCCACTGTTTTGACTTAAACACACACATGATGAGCTGCTAAACATATATCCTGGCCCCACTGTCTGTGGTTGACTCCCGAAGGGGGAATCAGAGTGGTTTAGTGGTAGCAGGTGAAGAGGAAGATGAGGACTGGCCATGTTATTGGTGATCCCATTCTCTTACCTGGCACAACCGCTCGCCCATGGAGCCTCAAAAGGACTGGATGGGCTGCTGGCTGGGCTGAGGTGGCTGCCATTGCAGATAAGCCTGGCTCCAGGAGTGTCCCCTGAACTCCCAGATTGTTAATGGAAGAGGCGTGGAGCACAAGACCAAGGCGTGGGTCACAGCACAGCTATCTTTAAACTGCTTTAAAGCGGGCAGAAACACACCCCAAGGAAGATGACGGTGCGTCTTTAGAGCCCTGCATTGGCTGACACCCCATTGCCAGTATCGGCACCCTTCGCTGCCCAGGTATGCCACTCAGCCAGTGCATATGTGCAGAAGAGCACCGGGATTCAGCTGCTGTGCCCAGGTGAGATGGGTGAGGTGCATTGACTCCCAGTGCCAAGACTAGGTCACGCACTGCCAGTCTCCAATACGCTACATTGAGGAGAGCACTTGGAGCCTGAGCAATTGGTTACAAGAAAAAGAAGGGCATTTACCTCTGCTAACCTCTTGCCATCATGCAGTGAGTGTGATAGGTGGCTGGGGGGTGGGGGGTGGGGGCAGAGACGATCCTGGGTTGGGCGAGGACTTATGTAATGGTCAAAAATGGTCAAAAATGGAGAGAGATATTTCATTTTTAATACAAAGTGAAACTGAAAGGAGTGTCCACCTTTCCGTCTGAAGGGAACCGCCAGAGAACGGTATCAAAGTTCCCTATTGGCTACTTAGACTGAACTTACTGCATTTGGCCAGCCTCTTCATAAAAAGGCACAATTATTGCTTATGTTCAGACAAACATTGTTTGGGGAATTTTCGCAACTAGCCACTGACAGACATCCACTTTCAGTCCCCACAAAGGGCTGGTTTGTATAGAGTGACCACCCTACTCTGACTGTTAGGTGCTACAGGCTTGTTCTAAAGACACTGCAGAACGAATATATCCTTTGAGCCCTAAACTACCTGTGCCCTGGCTTAAGCTACATCTTAATACTCTCTCTAGGCCATTACTTTATACACCTACTGAATGGCAACTTTACCAAATGGGCGATATTGATAATAGAGAGATAAAATATGAAAAATAGATGGCTTGTGAGCACATAAGTGGGAACATTGTTATGGTGCTGGACCAGAAACTACGTTGAGACCCGTGATTTGTCTCCTGATGTCAAAACTGGCCAGACTGCTTTTGTTCATGGATGCAGGCTTCAAAAAACACTGAGACGATAGCACAAGACATGGTCACAGAAACAGTATTGAAAGAGCTGATGGCCTTGAGAACGTTTGTTTCCTTGATTGAAGAGAACATTCCAAGACATTGATAGATGTCCTCTCAATAAGAGAGGGTTTAACAACTTTTAACTCAAGGGTTGTCCGCCACAGAAGACAAAAGCCAAAGGTAAGCCCTTCTGTGCCTGTCCAGGCCTAGACCTACCCCCGGCGCCACAAACGCTGATCCCTGCGGCCCCTGCAGCTACACCCCAACCTCCACCAGTGCACTCAACCCCAGACGGCACCACAAATGCTGATGTAGCGCCACCCCGTACTCCATAGTAGGCCTTTTTACCTGCTCTCACTGTCACGTCACCTGCACCAACATGCTCAACATCACGCCACTCAACCCCGCACAAACTACTACTCCTGCCACAAAGGAACCACAGAATCAACTCACGTGCATCCTCCTCAATGCACGCTCACTTTGCAAACATGGGAAACATCCATTACCACGCAACCATTACAATGCGGTATGGTTACATCGTGGTTTTGACAACGCAAGTCGTTACATCGACTTGCACTGGAGGGCGCTCTAGACTAAGGAATAGTGTGAATTACTATTCCAACACCTTCCCTACTGTACGTAGACTGGAGTTGGAATAGTAATTCACACTATTCCTAAGTCCAGCGCCCTGCAACGCAAGTCGATGTAACGACTTGCGTTGTCAATACCGCGATGTAACATACCGCGTTGTGATGGTACGCGTTGTACCATCATACATTCTGCAAACATGCCACCAAGGTCTGGGACCTCATCAACACCCTGTAGCCAGACATCATCTTCCTCACCAAGACCTGGCACAATCCATCCTCCACCCCCGACATAGCCACTGCAGTACTGTCAGGGCTACAAGATCACCCACTGTGACCGCATCAACAAGCCTATATTAGACAAAACAATGGTTCTTATTAGAAATATATTTGTATACTTGGTAAACGATAAGCACAATTACACAATTAGAACTGCAGTAGGATGTAGAGTAAGTCACACCAAATAGTCCACTACTGAAAATAATACAAGCCAAAACGTTTTGGTGCTCTTCAATGTATTCTTCAATATATATTTAGCTATAGGTATAAAAAGTGCGTAGTGTCCCATGTGAGACAGAACCCAAAACTACACCAAAATTGAATAATCCAAATATACAAAAAGGAAAAGAAAAAACTGGTTTCCAGAATTACAACAAACAACCAGGGAAATAATACAAGCATCACAACTGAACCCTCTTGTCAAGCATAGGGTCAGGTAAAAGGTTTGTTTGAGAATGTCAATGACTTTTCGACCATCTGTAGGATATGGGGGTCTCATCAGGACCACAGGATGTAGGGGACACCTGAAAATACAAAGTGTGTGGAAAGACTAATAGTTGAAATAAACATCATCATGGGTATGGTATGTGTAGATTGTTTACATACCTGATGGAGGCAAAAATAAACCAACAAGAGTGCACCCCACCAAAAGTGCTCAGTAAGGATAAAGTACTTATAAGGGGGCCCTGACTTGGAACAGAATAAACAAGAAATAGAGGAAAATAAATTAGACTAATAACCCCAATTGGCACTTTTAACTGACCTATAAGCCCCTAATATATTATACAAAGTGTACCGAGGGCCTGTACGTTAAATGCCATTAGCGGACTGCAACACCTATTGTACCATCCACTACAGCGGCAGTGCAAACATGGCTTCCTACCTACCATTGTAGCCTGACTGGAGAAGTTTCAAACTGCATTCTCACCTGTCAAAATAAACCCTTTCGATAGGTCTAAACCTTTTTTAAAACATATTAATAAGTTACACCTAAGTAGGCCCTTGTAGTGCTAGAGGCACTCCTATGGTTTGAAACCACGTGATGACATTTGACTACCATGATTTTAATTGACTTTTGGTGTTTTACTTTACCCTAGCCTGAATGTACGTCCTGCATGTGGATTTTTCCCTTGAATCTTTCTTTCGTGTAATCTCTTTGCAGTTTTAAAGTGGGAGCTGTCACAGAGTAGAACAGCTTGCCAAGAACAGAACGTGTGGGATGTGCATTTGAAAGCATGAGAGAGAGAGGTGTGGAATGTACTTCTTGGTCATGAAGTGCAGTGTTATGAGCAGTGGTGCTCAAATGTGCATTATGTTGTACATTGGGAGATGAAGTGCAGAGTTATAGGCAGTGGTGCACAAATGTGCATTGTGTTGTACATTGGGAAGTATTATGAAGTTCTTACTATTGGCTTTGACATGCCCTCATGTCATCTTGAATTCTGACTCTGTCTTGCTTGAGCTTTTTGCGCGCACAGGCAGGCCCCAAGATTGCTCAAGTTGTTTAGGTTATCCACGTTGAAGTTTGCTTTATTGTTGTTGAATGTACTGCCGGAGACATTCGTAAGCTTCGTTAACATAAAGGCTGGGACACATGAAAATGCAGAAGGAACGTGAGAACTCCTTTGCTTTGGAATGCTTGCATGGAAAGTGGCCAACTCCAGTAAGTTTACTTGGCGCAAGGGAAAGCCTCTCGGAACCTTCTAGTGTGCTTTGAGATTATAAAGCAGGGGCTTGTTGACTTAGAAACCAGGATTGTTCGAGCCTGAATGGTGAATGCATCGTCAGTGCAGGCATCTGGTTGCTGAGTCTCCTGACCTCGGCTGTGAATCCCCAGTCTGGAGTAGACCGGGAAGAATGTTTGTACCAGGTGAAGTGTTTGATTTTTGATTGTTGCCATTGTGATGTGTGGCTGTTTGCGTGCATATTCAGTTTCCAGTGGTTAGAACAGTCATTGTGATGCGTGACTGTCAGTGTGCACCTTCAGTTTCCAGTGTCTATAATCATCAGAGGTGTTTTCTTTGAATATTGACTTTGAGATATGTGAGGGTCTGTGTGCACATCCAAGGTAATCATTTAATTTATTTAGTGTATATATCTTTCTGATTTCTTGCAGGACATCCAGTATAACTCGCTAGTGTTTTATTCCTGCTTGTGTTTTATTATTCCCTTTCTGCAGCACACATACAAAGAGGATAGTGCCTCTCAGGATTGTTTGTGTGCAGGAAGGCATTCCTTCCTGCACAAAAACAATCCTGCCTACAACGCAGGCACCCTTGCACCATGACACAAGTGGCCCAAATTGGCACTAGGCAGCCAAAAGTGTGCCAGCGCTAGGAAAGGACTGAATGCCCAGTATAATGGTAAATACAGCACATTCCTGCCCTTTCCCTTTTACGCAGCGCAGCAGGGTGGCTTGCTGCTTTCCGCTGCGTGAAAGAATGATAAATCTGGCCCCGAGTATTTAAAAGGAACTGAGGGGCATATTAGCAAAACCGGCGATAAAATTATCGCCGTTTTAGCGGCAGGAAACTGCCGCTAAAACGGCGATAATGGGCTTGCTAATATGCGTTATGGAATTCCAATAGAAGCCCAGGTTAGATGTCCTGCACATCTAACCTGGGCTTCTATTGGAATTCCATAACGCATATTAGCAAGCCCATTATCGCCGTTTTAGCGGCAGTTTCCTGCCGCTAAAACGGCGATAATTTTATCGCCGGTCTTGCTAATATGCCCCTGAGTCTTTGTACAGCCTGGGTAGGGGTATTGAAAGAAGGTCTATTAACTTTTGGAAGCACTTAGATGAGGGGAGGGGAGCCGACCACCGGATACAACAATATGCAGACTTAAATGCTCTTAGCACCTATATCTGATTTTGATTTAATACCGTTACATTGACGGATGATGTTAGAAGGTTTTATTCCCAGGTTTAGGAAAAACAGAAATGGGAAAAATGGGAGGCGAGGAAAGGGGAGAGGAGAAGATAAGAAAAGAGAAAAGAACAGGAATGGATACAGTGAGGTACTTATCAGTTATGGATACAGTGTAATATTGGATTATCATAATTGACCTCTGTTGATAACTAATATGTTTACTTCTTGCAATAAAGTATTAGCGAAAAAACATTTTTCAATGCTGCCTCTTCACCAAAAAGCATGTAGCCATGAAAAGGCATATCCGTGAGAGATGCCTGCAAGTCCGCATAGAAAAACGTAGTGCATATAGGAATGATGACGGATCACCACACTGATGCACGTAGCACAGACACCATAATCTATGGTGTACAGAGTGCCCACAAAATAAATTTGGCTGTGTCCTGTTCCTTGCGGGCAGTTTGTGCAAAGGTATTTTTAAACTCCTCAGGGAAGGCAGCAAGCTCTCACTGCCATATCCCAGAGGGTAAGGTATCTACCGAAAAGGATCGCAGTGCCAAACTGGTGGAGGAGAACACTCATCACTGCAATTCAGTTCTCAAAAACAATCTAAAAAAAATTATCTGGTGGAGAAAGGCCGTCCCTGGCGGGGCAAATCTGGCTTTTCTTTCTGGAAGAGGAGTTGCTACTGCCATTGCCTGGAGTAGTTTTCTGAAAATTTCCAAGATTGAAATGGATCGGATGGATGTGTGTGTGTGAATGCCTACAAACAACCATTTATGTGTACGTTCCAAACGTCCAAGGCCAAGTACACCTTGGAATGCTTTGAGAGGGACATACTACTGCGGATTTCTCTGCACTTGCTGTAGAAAAATCTGCATTTACACCTGTGGAGTCCCTTTGTGGATTCCTGGTAGGCATAGCAAAGGTATTATTAGCTGGAAACATATGCTTACAATAGAATTTACCTTTGTGAATAGGTATTGTATTGTATTGCAGCATTTATGTAATGCTTACCAACCCTATGTGGGGCACTGAAGCACTTGCCTACATAGGCAGCAAACTGCGCCATGTAGGGTGTGTGGCTGGAAGGCTGTAGTCTGTCTTATTAATCCTATGTGGAAAGTGTTTCCATGTCGTGTGTGATGCCCACCAAGGTGAGGTTATGTGGGCAGCACTTACAGTGGTTTGAATGAAGAGGTTTGAGAGTTGGGCACACAGTTTATAATTTTCAGTAAACTGGCAGCTTTGAGCAGCACTGCAGGCCATGTTTGTGGCATTTCTGATGATCGTAGCCTACGTAGCTGGTTATAACTGCTGGATTGTGCAACTTTATATTTTGTTTAAGGGTGTATGGTCCCTTAGCAGACATGGTTGGAGAAAATAGTTGTGGGGAGATGTGCTGGAATGGATTTTGTTGTTATCATCACATATCTAAATGTCATTGTGAGATGTAAAGAATCAGCCGTTGTATGCAGCCCTTGGGACCTCCAGTGGAGGGCTAGACTAGAGTCCTCTGATTGTCTAGCAGTATGTCACAGATCTCTTCAGTTATGCCATGCCTGTTCAGTTAATGATGGGGTATGGGATGGTACAATCCTGGGTGACGGACAAGAGCTGTAGCTGATATGTCTTATGTGAGTGTAAGAGTATTACTGGTTGCCTATCACTGAGTGTTATGGTATAAGTATCAGTGTGAACCCGATGAATTGATATTACTATAATATAGCAAGGATGGCAATAGGTTAGCCCTTTTTAGGTTACATAGATATACAAAGCAGTGTGCTGGTTGGGCTGTTCCATATCTGTTGGCTGTAAATTGCAGATTGTACTTGAATGTGTGATTATGTTTCCAAGATCTATCCCAGGGTTGTGGGTTGATAAATTAATCTTGGAAATAGCCATGGTTTCAACTGTCTTGTGGCGTACATGCTCCTGAAGGCTTCAAATCTTGGCTGCTTGTACTGAGAACTTGGCAAGCTTGTACGGAGAAAGCAGTGCCTTCTATGGATGGTAAGGTCTAGCACTAGTGTCTTGGAACTGCTGTCCCATTATCTATATAACTGTACAATGCTGCGGACGCGCAGTGGACGTGCGCAGCGGGTACGCCGCTGGTGCCTAAGGCAAGCCAGTCTGTGACTGGATCACGGCCAGCAACGCTGCCGGTAAGTGCTGCCACAGCGCTCCGCTTCAAGCAAATGCAAGGGCAGAGCTACTGAAATTCCATACTGTTTCTTGCAACCATGTTTGCTTGCTGTTTCCAAGCAAATAAGGGAGTGGAAAAAAATTTCCCTTATGCAGGCTCTCCCTAAATGCTTATACAAAGTCCAGTTCGTCTTCTGGCAGGGATAGCAGAATTATCCCTTGTAGTGAGTCAGATGCTATGGTTTCGCCCACCTCAAGTCCACTTTTCTCTGCCTGCCTCATTAACTGTTGATCCCTACCCAGACATGCTTTAGATAATTTTAACATACTTGATGAGAACCATTGGGATTTAATGTTTCTAACAGAAACTTGGCTTAAGGATTGCTCGGCCACTGACATTACATTGGCTATTCCTCCTGACTTTTCAATTAAACATATTAACTGGATGCAGAAAAACAGGGGTGGGAATAATAAATCGCTCCTCTTATTCTTGTTCCATTTCAAAATTGAAGAACATCAATAATATCGACGGTCTAGCTTTTACTCATATTTTAGCCCCCTCCTTTGCCCTATCTGGGGTGCCTACCTCCCATCCCCCTGACGCTTTGGCTGTTTCCTTACACTTACTTTTCGATGCGCTAGGTCAATTGTCTCCTCTGCACACCAATTTTCTGGTATTAGGTGATTTCAATCTACATGTGGATGACCAGAACAACTGACTCACACAGCAGTTTTTTACCTCGTTGGAAGGTTTTATAGAACAACTAGTAATGGAGCCCACTCATAAAGCAGGTCATACTCTCAATCTTATTTTATCAAACCCCTCAACAGTTCTGGGTAACCCTGCTCTGAAGCTCTCTTGGTCTGAACACCTTTTGGTTCCTTTAACATTCTTTCCTCAGCTCCTTGTAGTGCGCAAGGGCTGGTTAGGAAAACATCCAGACTTCGGCATAAAATTTCTGAACCTCAACTTGTGGAGATGTTACAGTCTACCGCCTTCAATTGCAGGGGAGATTTTAACATGACGTGGCCAACTTTAATAACTGGCTGGTCAGTGAACTGGATACTATTGCTCCTCTAAAAATCTACACTTCTAAAAGATCAAAACCATCTGCACAATGGTTTTCAAATGCACTTAAGGTGGAGAAATTTCTATGAAAATGGTTAGAGCAGAGATGGAGAGCAGCCTATGATAAAGAGGCTAAAGCTAAACCTATCAGGCAGCATTGAAAAGCTATCCAGAAGGCTCAAAAACCTTAATTGCTTCCTCCATTACTGAGGCAGCTAATAAACCTCGAAGGCTGTTCAAAATGTTGCATTTTTTCCTCTGTCCCTATGCAAAATAAATGTTCTTTCCTCCTCGACGGAGTCATGTGAAGAGCTTTCTGATTTCTTTTTAAGAAAATTCAAATCATTTATAAGCAATTTCTTGTACAGGTCCCTCCTGGTCATGGGGCATCACTTTTTACTCATTCGGGTACTCTCCGTACTGGGTTTGATCCTATTTCTTTAGAGGACTCAGAGGCGGCACTTGTAAACTGCAAATCTGGTTCACTTCCGGACCCTTGCCCTCTTGCTATTTTAAATAATGCCACTTACGTGGTAAACCCCGTCCTAAACAAGCTGATGAATAACTCTCTGGACTTGGCACTGGTTCCTAAAGGTTGGCAGCAAGCTTTATTGCTTCCTCTATTAAAAAAACGCCTGCCGACCCAAAAGCCTTAAGCAACTTAAGACCGATTTCTCTTCTTCCCACAGTTGCTAAACTTTTGGAGAAAATTGTCAATAGGCAGTTATCATATTTCCAAGAGTCTGACCTCCTTCTACATGACTCCTATTCGGGCTTTAGTACAGGGTATAGTACTGAGTATGCCATGCTAGAGGTATCAGAGTTCATAAAGGAAAATCTGGACCCGAGCTCTCCTGTTTTGGTTCTGCTACTGGATTTATCCTCGGCGTTCGATACTGTTTCCCATGCTATTTTGTTGGATAGACTTGAGAGGATTGGAATCAGAGATCAGGCTCTGTTATGGCTGCAAGCATTCTTCCTTCCACCTTTCACTCCCTCATCCAAGCCACTTGAGTGTGGCATGCCTCAGAGTTTGGCGCTAAGTCCCTCCCTTTTTAATATCTACCTTGAGCCACTGGCGAAAATAGTGGAGGCATGGGTGTGTGGGTGGTCTCCTATGCAGATGACACTCTACTCCACCCAAACAAGACTAACTCTACTATCTGTTTTGCTACTCTTAGGTCACTTAGAAGGATGCTTCACTTTATTCTGGAGAACTTTCGTAAAACGATTGTCCATGCCTTGGTAAAGTCCAAATTGGACCATGCCAACAGTCTGTATTTGGGTGTACCAGCATACCTCATTAAACGCTTACAAACAATCCAGAACTCAACCATATGCTTAATCTTAAAACATTCCTCTGCATATTCCAGTGTTCCATCATCTTCATCATCTCCACTGGCTCCCGGTTATCATGAGGATCTAATTTACACCGCCCATGTTTGCCTTTAGGGCCTTTATTCATAAAGGTCCTCTCTACTTTAGGAGAAGATTTAAGCCCTACTGCCAAGCAAGATCCCTGAGATCTAAGAACCTCAAACTGTTTCAAATACCCCGCAATCATAAGGCTAGAAGAGGAGGTAGATCCTGCATTTCCATTGCTTCCAAATTATTAAATGCTCTGCCTCTTAGCTTGCAGTGCAGTCCGTAGGAATCCGTTTTCAGAAAGAATTTCAAAACTCTGCTTTTTGACTCCGGTCTAGTGGGCATCTAAGGCTGTGGTATGAGGTTTTTCTTATTCTGGAGCTTTCCACCAGTGCCAGGAAGCCTCTTCTGAGGCAGCTGTGCACTCTACAAGTGTCTTGTATTGTATTGTATAAGGTGGTATGATGATCCATGGTGTAAGCCTGGAGCACTGTGTCGTCTTATATTTTTATTGTTTTATTGTATGAAGTTATATTCCTTGGGAGAATCTGTGGGCAACACAGAGCACCTTAAAAACTAATCTTCTAGCTAGCCTTATGCATTCTCCAATAGGTCCAAAAACCATGTTTGTTTGGCTAAGGTGAGGTGAGCTTAGGTCAGGTATGTGCTATGTTAACAGTTCGGGTTCTTCCAAAGGAAGGTGCAGATCCATTTGAGGGTGTGTCTCAGGATGCCTACTTCATGGAGTTGTCAGATCAGGATGGGATGGGAGATGATGTTGAAGGCTGCTGATAGGTCTAGGAGGATCAGGGTTGCGCTTTCCCGCCTGTCGAGGATCATTCAGATCTCGTCCATTGCTACTATGAGGACGGTTTCCGTGCTGTGGTTGGGTCTAAATACTCATTGTGTGGCATTGAGAAGCTGGTGATTAGCAAGGTGGTTGGAGAGGTGCTTGTTGAAGGCTTTTTCAAAGGCCTTGGTTAGGGAAGGAAGGAGGGATATCGACTGGTAGTTGGCAAGTTTGGTCGGGTCAGCCGAGGCCTTCTTTAGGAGGGCATTGACGGCTGCATGTTTCTATGGTTCAGTGAAGGCGGCTGTACTAATGGAGGTGTTGAGGATGGGGGTGATGGTGAGGGCCTCATTGATAGGCCCTGGAGTATATGGTCTTCATGATTTCTGTGGTTCATCTGTGCTGATAGTGTCCCATGTGGCGATTGTGATGGCTTTGTTCGTCACTGATAGTTCTGGTGAGAATCAGGGGTCTGGTTGCGGAGCAAAAGTGCTGTATATGGTTGTGATCTTGCTTCAAAAGAGATTAGAAAAGTTGTTGCACAAATCTTGGGTTGGGTTGGGTTGATGTTGCCGGAGCCAGCTGTGGGTGTGTTGAAATCCTTGACAATTGCAAAGATTTCTTTGGTGCTGTTGGTGCTGGTGTTTATTCTTTCGACTAGGGTCACCTTCTTAGTTTCTCAGATTAGCTGGTGGTACATTCTCTAGGCAGCTTTGAAAGTGTCTTTTTATACTTCTGACTGGCTAGGTCTCCTACTTTTATTCCAGTTATTTGCAGAGTCACTTAGTCATTCTGAGGTCTTCTGTGTACCAGCAGGCATGTGTTTATGTTGTGTTGCTTAGTTTCTTAGGGGCAAGGGTACTGGCACAGCTGGTAATCCACTTGTTGAAGTTTTTAATGTTGACTGCTAGGAGGCCCGTGGGTCCGGTTTGTTCTTGCGGAGGGTGAACGTCCAATAAGCCTCTGCAAGAATGTTCAAATGTGCTGAGTCTGCTGTGGGGCTGTTTCTGTGTTGATGGATGTTGATTGTGAAAGTGAAACAGACTATAGCATGGTTGGTCCAGGTGACAAGCTTGGGTGTGTCAATCGTGATGTTGTTGAAGGTTGTGAAGACGAGATCTAGGATGTGTTGGGTGGCATTTGTGGACTCTGTGATGAATTGGGTTAGTCTCAGTTTTCCGAGGTTGTCAAGGAGTGCGGATGAGTTGGGGGTCGGTCCGGTCTTCTAGATGAAAATTGAGGTTTCAGAGTTTCCTGAAATTTGCTGTGATTTTTTATTTTAAAGTTGAGGTGTTTCATATAGTTTGTCCCTGCTTCTGTGGAGGCAGAGCAGTTGTGGGTGTCCTTATACACAATGGAGTTTCCTCCTCTGGGGCAGACTTGCCTGGTGATCTTGTATCCAGCAAGGATGGCGGCAGCGATGTCCGGCACTGAAACTGCGGTCAACCATGTTTCTGTGAGGAAGAGGTGGTCCTGGGTGGCATCGTCCAGCAGGTCCCAGATCTCCATGGCATGCTTGCTGAGCGAGTGGGTGAGTGCTAAGGAGAATGCATGATATTGGTGTGTGAGGGGTGTGTGTGTTTTCTGGTGGGTGCCAGAACCCCTATCAGAGGGTCATGGGGCTCGGAGGGGCTACTGGTCCCAATGGTGGTGGCTGACTACTTTTACTCCTGATGTCCGGGGGCCTGGCCTATTCTGGATCCAGAGCAACTGGGTATAGTAGCCCTGCTCTTGACTCACAGTGGTAGCTGTGGATGAGCAGTCAAAGGTTGCCTCAGGGGGGAGGAAGTGAAGATACAGGTTAGTGAACACGACTCATAACTCAAAGTACGCTCGTTAATGTCAATAAATCAATGTCCGGTCAAATACTTGTTATATTAACAAGAAGTATTTATTCCCAACTCAACACATTCAAAGAAGTATTATGACATTTGTAAGCAAAAACATAATCCCCTTGAGGTAGGGGCTCTAGTGTTTAACTGGCAAATTCCTGTCCTACCCTCTTCCGTGTAATATGGTCGGGTTATTGCCCATTCACTGGGGGCCACATCCACGGAAGGCTCACTAACTGGTATTACTCAAGAGTCCACTCTGACTCTTAGGAAACAGTCAAAAGTGTCTATGGTGCAGCAGCACCTTTTGCAGTGAGTCCACCGGGGACTGACAGGCTTATATCAAAATGTACCCGCTTCAGCAGCAAGGAACCATCAGTATTATAACAGGTGTCCCAGCCGGGGGCACTTGCAAGCTCTTGTCCTGTTCAGAGGAGTCGAGCTGCATGCGGTTTAGGCAACAGCACCCAGCAGGCGCAGGTTCTCCATCCCGAGTGGCACAGCCAGCCTCAACAGTAATTGGAGGAGCTCCCAGCTTCCGCCTGTGCAGTAAGTTTTCAACACACGGGTGGGGAGGGGGGTAGTTGATCTTCGTGCTCCCAACTGGAGCACAGTGATGGAGCAAAGTCCTCTCTGCATCCTCCGGAGCACACAGTGTTATTCAGGAGGCAGGTCTTGATGCACAATTTCAACCCACAGGTTTTAGCTTAAATTTTTCCAGGCAATTGCCCGATCTGATAAAACTCAGTTATGGCAGCCCCTCCTGGCATTCGGGTTGCTGCTGTACTTGCTGGCAAGATGTAGTCTACTTCTGGGAAATCACTGATACCACAGCGACCCCTCCTGGAATACGGGGTCGCAGATAAGGTTCACACAATTCTTGGTGCTTTGTCGGTGCAATCACTTCTACGGTGGCCCCCTCCTTCATATAGGGTCACCACAACATGGCGGTACAGGCTTGGCACTCCCTGCACGGCAATCAATGCATGACGGCCCTCCCCTGGCATACGTGGGTCACTGAATCACTCTTGCACACAGGCAACAACCAGATCGGTGCACAGCTGTCTCCTCACACCTTGCATTGGTAGTCCTCTTGGTAGGGCTCCCCATGGGACTCGCTCCTTCCATCGCTCTCTTCTTCCTCACAGGACACACTAGCCTTGAGAAGCAGGCTGGCGGTGGTGTTCCAGGCACCAGGGCAGGTGGTCTTGGTTTACCCGAGTGATGTCCCCTCACCCAGCAGGGAGAGCTCTTCCCAAGAGAATAGCCTTGAGAGACCTGCTCGTGGTGATTCATAATTTTATAGCTGCACAGTGACTTAGGTAATCCCAGCGCCAGGATGCCCGTTGGGTGACAGCTGCGCTATATAAATGCAACTTACATTACATTACATTACTAGCAGCTCTTAGCCCCCAGTCCTGGTCAAAGGCAGAAGTCTTGCACAACTTTACCTTCTCACACAGCCTATCTGGCTGCTTGGGAGATAGCCAGTTTTGGGGTCTCATCCTTCCCTTCTTATAATACATTTCCAGACACCAAATGTGATTTAAGATCTGGGTTTTTGAGGTTCTGTGTTGGGGTTCTGCTTCTTTTGAAATGTACACTTTTTTTCACTCTTCTTCCTCTTGAAAGGCTGGCTGTCACAGCAGTAGAGATTTCGAAGATAATAGTCCCACAACACAGGCCATGGGAGTGACTAGAGTTCATACCTCGGTGTGTCAAGCAGTGATATGTGCATCAATAGATTAATCCTGGGCTCCTGGCCCTACTGTTTATGATTTCCTTTTCAGCACAATCTCTTTCCTGACATGTGTCCAGGCCCCTTTCTTCTGATCTATCACTGAATCATAGAGCATTATTTTTAAGTCTCCCTTCCCCCAGGGTGTCCCACCAAGCTCATAGGAATTCAGCAATACACAAATCTGTCTTGGGGATTTCTCTTCTATTGATGTCTTCACCATGCAGGCCTGGGTTTCCCAAAATGAAACCCAGGGTAGGGTCCTCCTTGTAATGTACCATTGCAGGCACACCTGCACTCACTGTGCATACACAGCACACCTATTGTCTACCAACTGGCCAGTACTGTCACCTCCATGTATTCTGCCACCCCAGGAGCACATAATCATACCAGCACACACAATCACTCTGTGCGCACTGCTCAATACTGTATCCTTTCTGTATTGTTCCATGGTGTGCTATTTGCAAACACACACACTGCCAGCACACAAACTCAACATGCGCGCACTGCACAACACTTCACTCTTCATGTATTGTACTTCTTGCAAGCGCATGCACTGCACAACACTAAATCTCTTATATGTTGTATACATTGCGGACATACATAAGACAAACCATTCTTGTACTACATAGCATAGCTCTATGCCTGCACTGTAATCCCCCAGGCACACATACTCTATGCTCTTGCATTTATCGGTCCTTAAAGGGATTTCCCATGATGGAATTGTCAAACTCCTTTCTTCTTATCAGCACTTCCATTTCAGCCTGAAGATGGCGCTTTTTTCCACACTGAGCACCTTCAGTTTTGTGTTGAGCAACAACTGCACTTCTATCAGCATTGATGCCTCCTTTTCCTTGGCCTTCTTCTCCCTCCCCACTCCTAGTCTCTTTTTAGAGTTGAGGCCCGCTCTGAAGCTTTACCACCTACAGTCGACCCATGGGCTTCGACTTCCCTTTAATCACCAAATATTTTGCCGTCTAGGGAGCCTTTGAAGGCTTAAGAGTCAGAAGGTCTCGACTCGGTCATGCTTCGCCTTTGTGATGTTACCTCCTCTGTGAAGCTTCTTCTGCTCTCCTTCATTCGACATACTATTCAACGCCTACTCCTTTTTGGTCTCAATTATGACCTCTTTGGCGTCAGCTCCTTCTCCCAGTGTCAGTTCAGTTTTCTTAAGGTTCTAATAGTCACTATACAGTGCCAGGTCTTATAGCAGGATGGTTTGTGCTGCGACTGTGAAATGGCATAGTAAGCCCACCTCTGTTTCTCTCTGGTCAAGTGCTTGAGCAGGAACTCTGCGTGTCCCCACAGAGGTGATTCTTCGGCTGACAAAGGTTACACACTTTATGTGCTGCTGGGCAAACTTGCAGTGGCAAGAGGATATGCTCCATCTTCAATGCTTCAGATTTTTCAGTTGAGCATTATCCGACCAGTGTAGTTGAGATCCTCGCGGTGAAAGAAAAAAAAAACCTAAAGGTTATTTGCTTTGGGCTTTTTGCGTCCTTCGATATATTATTGGTTCTGTGTTTTCTTCCCTGCCTACTTGGTTCTTTCCTGTCTTTTCTCTTGACAAATCATGCTTCCACAGCTTTTGAGATCTCAACTTTGCTTCCAGACCCAATGGCAGAAAGAAGAATCTGAAGATGGTGACCACACAGACAGACAGGCTCCTGGGGAGTAAATACATCTGAAGTCACACGAAGAAGCACATGGCACCAAATGGTTGACAAAGCCCAACTCTTCAAAGATAATTTTCCTTCTTTGTGATTTTTTTAGCTCAACTCCATGGACATTTGGTCACAGAATTCTTAAGATTGTGGAGTTTCTTTGTTTTGGCACTCAGGATTGTGGAAGCGTGCTAAAATCTTGCATGGTTCCTTAGAAGGGCTGTCTGCTTCAGTTATGCGAGTAGACTAAGGTTATCTTTGAGGTTCTGGTGGCTCTTCTGTAGGCTGTTATAGTGTTGTGATATTGTCTTTTTGTATGCGATTTTCTTCAGGTGCATTGTAGTATTTGGAGTTGTGTTTCCATTCTTTGGATATTGCAATTAATCCTAGTTTTCTTTTTGTGGTTAAAGCATGATGTGGTCTTTATATTATTTTTTTCAATGCAGTGGACATTGGTTCGAGAAGATGTGTATGTCTTGAGATTTTATATTTACTGAGTTTTTTCCAAGATGAGAGTTGAGTTTATAAAGTCTATTTTTTTCCAATGTCTGCATAAAAGTTTGATACTGGCGGTTGTTGGTGTCATGGAAGTGTTGGTGAGGAGTGTTGATTCTGAAGGAGACGATGTGGTGGTCGCGCCAGCTCACTGCGGGGTTGCCTGCCACTGCGGTCTGCCCCACAGGCCAAATAGGACACCCAAAGAATGAGAGAAGTGTGAGTTTGGCCAAAAACAATTTATTAGAGTTTGAATGCCTCAAGGTGGTTGCGATAACTATGGCTGTAGTTAGATTTTTCTTGTTAAACAACATGTGGAGGTCTCCAAGAATTTATAGGTTGGACTAGTTCAGATGGGTCACAGTATCTAGTAAGACATATTCAAAGTTTGCATTGCTGGGTGGTGGTCTATATATTAGGAGGAAGAAACAAGTGATAGTTGGAGAGGGGTGACATTTTATTAGAAAGGATTCAGTCGTCCATGGTGAGGTTTTCAATGAGTGTTATTTTAAGTGATTTTTATATAGATGGCGGCCAGGCCTCATCCAGTTTTTCCAATACATTTTTTGTTAATGCGAAATTCAGGTCTGATGGCTTTATGGTATGTGGGAGTAGAGTCTTTGTTAAGCCATGTTTCAGCTAATGAAGAGTGGGTGTGGTGTGGTTTCGGAGAGTATAGCAAAAATGGTGAAGCACTTTTTACTGATGGATCTTGCATTGAAGACGTATAGTTTCTTACCTGTCGGTGTAGTTTTGCAGCTTGAAGACTTTTCTGGATTCACTATGCTGTGCATTATTCCGCCATCTAGTGGTTGGGTCCAGAATTGTAGTATTTCTTTTTTTTTTTTTTTCGTGGCCTGGTGGGCGTCGACATACCACCATTTGGTGTCCTTCTGTGATGTCGACGTGCTTCCTCCGGAAGCTCCCACCTTTGGTCGCCATCTTCGGATTCTTTTTTTTTTTTGATTGTTCGTTCCAGTTTCCCTTTATTTATTCCTCCTGTGTCATCTTCCTGGCGGAGGCGGGTGGGTTCGCTAGTGAATCCAGAAAAGTCTTCAAGCAAGCTGCAAAACTACACCGACAGGTAAGAAACTATACATTTTGCAGCGTGAATCTTTTCTGGATTCACTATGCTGTGCATAGACTTTGTAGCGGTTTGCTAGTTTTGTGGTGGCTGGGTGGAAGATGAACACTGGTTTGTGAATATATGTTGTAAGACCTTCTGTCCTACTTGTGCTTCTTTGTTCATCTGAATGTCCACGCAGTAGTGCTTCGTGAACGTGTGCACTGAAGACCATGTTGCTGCTTGGCAAATGTCCTGAATAGGTGCGTTTCCTAGGAAAGCCACTGTTGCTCCTTTCTTCCTTGTTGAGTGAGCATGCGGTGCTCCTTGCAAGGTTTGACCTGACTGATTGTGGCACAACTGTATGACTTGTGCGATCCATCTTGCAATGGTATTCTTTGTGACTGGTCGTCCCAGAAAACTTTTTGCAAATGAAACAAAGAACTGCTTTGTCTTCCTGCATTCCTTTGTTTTCTCAATGTAGTACATGACTGCCCTTCTGGCGTCCAGGATGTGTAGTGCTCTTTCTGCTTGTGTTTTTGGGTTTTGGAAAAAACTTGGTATTTGAATTGTTTGATTAATGTGGAACTTAGATACCACCTTTGGCATAAAATGTGGATCAGTTCTCATGACGATTCTGTCATTATGTATTTGGAAGTAGGGCTCTTGTAGTGTTAGCGCCTGCAATTCACTTACTCTACGTAGTGATGTGATTGCCACTAAGAACGCTGTCTTTAGCGTGAGCATCTGTAAGGTTGCTTTGTGGATTGGCTTGAATGGCGCCTTCATCATTTGTGCGAGTACCACGTTGAGGTTCCATGTGGGTGGTGGCACCCTCTTTGGAGGTGCTATCCTCTTTGCTCCTTCCAGGAATCTCTTGACCACTTGTGATGTGAAGAAACTCTTCCCTGTTTCTCCCCTTGTGTAAGCTACTATTGCTGCCAAGTGTACCCTTACAGATGCGTAGCTTAGTTTCTCCTGTAGCAAATATGTTAAATATTTTAGCACTGTTGATTCCCTTGCGATCTTCCTTGAAAGTTTTTCCCTACGGCACCAAAGCGAGAAACGTTTCCATTTTGCTGTGTAACACTTTCTTGTTGTAGGTCTTCTCGCCTCCCTGAGTACTGCCATAGTGCTCTCTGGTAGTTTGAGGTGAGAGAATTCCAAGTCCTCAGGAGCCACGCTGCCAGGCTTAGGCTCTCTGGTTCTGGGTGTAGGATCTTTCCGTTTTGCAGAGTTAGGCGGTCCTTCCTGTTGGGGAACTCGTGTCTTGTTCCTTGCGACATTTCCATTATCAGTGAGAACCAGGTTTGCCTGGCCCACTGTGGTGCTATGAGGATTAGTGTCATGCGGCTGATTTTGCACTTGTTGAGTACCCTGTGTAGCAGTGGTATCGGGGGAAAAGCGTAAGCAAATGTCCCTGACCAGTCTATCCATAGCGCATTCCCTAGGGACTCTGCGCATGGTTGTCTGGATGCGAAGCGTTGGCATTTTGCATTCTGGGGTGTTGCAAACAGGTCGATTTGCGGCGTCCCTCATTTCTTAAAGATTTTAAGAATCTCTGATTGATTCATCTCCCATTCGTGGGATGCTGATGTTTGTCTGCTCAGCCTGTCTGCTTCTATATTGTCCTTCCCTGGAAGAGGAATTGCCAGTAAGTCTATGTTCCTTGGGATAGCCCATCTCCATAGCTCCTGGGCTAGGGTTGACAGTGTTAATGATTGTGTTCCTCCTTGTTTGTTGATGTAAAACATTGTGGTTGTATTGTCTGTTTGAATCAACACCCTCTTACCGTAGAGCTCCTTCCGAAAGGCTTTTAAGGCTAGGAACACTGTTTTTAACTCCAGGAAGTTGATGTGTTTTATCGCATCCTGCTGTGTCCATAAACCCCTCACCTTGAGGTTGTTCATGTGGGCCCCACACCCCAGTTGGGAAGAGTCTGTTGTAATGGTCACTGTAGGAGTTGGTTGAGTGAAAGGTCTCCCCTGTGTTATGTTCTTCCTGTTCCACCATGTTATCTCCTGAAGAACTGTTTGTGTAACAACCACTAGATCCTCCCAACTCCCTGTCGCCTGTGACCATTGTTGTTGAATCCATTCTTGGAATGGTCTCATGTGCAGTCGAATGTTTGGGACTAGATGAATGCATGAAGCCATCATCCCTAGCAGTTTCCCCACTGTCCTCACTGTCAGGGCTTGCCCCTTGCAGTATAGATGTGTCTCCTTCAGTATTGCTACTGTCCTCTTTGTGCTCTGGAACACCTGCTCTACTTTTGTGTCGATTTCTACCCCTAAGAATATCTTTACTTGCTCTGGTGTTATTGATGATTTCTCCCAGTGTATTGAGAAACCGAGCTGGACCAAAGTCTCTATGACCCTTTGTATGTGTTGTTTGCAAAGGTTGTATGTGTTTGCTCTTACTAACCAGTCGTCTAGGTATGGATAGACATGGATTCCCTGCCTTCTTAGGTGGGCTGCTACTGCTGCTAGGCATTTTGTGAAGACTCTTGGTGCGGACTGGAGTCCGAACGCTAGCACCGTGAATTGGTAGTGCGTTTTGTTGATTACGAATCTGAGTAGGTTTTTGTGTCTGTTGTTCACGGGAATGTGCAAGTAAGCGTCCTTTAGATCTATAGTTGCCATGTAGTCCCCTACCTGTATCTGCGGTATTACTTCTTGTAAGGATGTTGTTAGACCTGGCACCATTGGCGTGGGTCTCCCTTCCATTTTTCGCTGTTGTCTCCTCTGTTCTGCTGGTGTTAGATGCTCTGGCGCTGCGCCACTGCCATTCAGTGCCACAGCGCGGATGCTCCCTGTGTAAATATGACATATGAATTGGTATATTCCTGATTGGCTTATTTGGTTTACCTGTTAGTCCCTAGTAGCGTGGCCTGTGGGTGGCCAGGGCTGGTAAACCGAATGCTGCTGGTGGGCTTGCAGCGCTGATTTGCGCCACCCACAGAAGCAGCTTGTAAAGTGTGTCTCAGACCTGCCACTGCAGAGTCTGTGTGCAGTCCCGAACTGCCATCTTGGCTGTGCAGTGCACCCACTTCCCAGCCCCTGAACCTTCCCTTGGCATCATATAAGCCACCCCTATGGTAGGGTGCATTGTATGTGTAAGGTAGGACATGCCTTGGTGTGTGTGTAGCATGTCCTGGTAGTGAATTACACCCAATTTCGTTTTTCACTACTGTAAGGCTACCTGTTCCCCATAGGCCAGAATGGGCAGTTTGACTATTACTTTCTATAGTCCTAACTGACCCCAGGAACATGGTAGAAAAACGAATTTAGTATGCCTGAGCTCAGAATAGTAAAATACATCTTTTAGTGAAGTTTATTTTTATATTCTGTGTTTGAAAATACCACTTTTAGAAAGTAGGTATTTTCTTGCCTAAGCCTTCCAGTGTGCTCTGCAGTTATGTGTATTGGCTGCCTGGTTTTGGAGGGACAGGGCAGGCTGAGTCAGACCTGGGTTGAATAGAGAGATCTGCATTTAGAGTATGGGGAGGGGTGGCTCCTTGACCTGAATAGGGCTGTGCCTGGCAAGGTGAATGCTGGCTCCACCTCCTACTGTGCGTCTGATGGCAGACCCCCTCTTTCTGAAAGGAAGGATGCAGCCTGGAAAACAAAGTGCTCCAGGACTGAGCAGAACTGGTTCTGGCTGGGTTCAGTGACTTGTAGCTTTTGAGAACAAAGACTTTTGGGGTATAAAAATCTGTGCTGAAACCCCTACAAATGGTATTGCTCCTGGACGTCAAGACGAACCTCTGTCCGTGTAACTGAAGGAATCTGCAGGAGGTGATGCACAAGTTACTAACTTGTGTAACGATATATCTGTAAGAGACAGTAGTTAGTGACAGATTCCTTACCTTAGAATATCCCCAGGCGTCAGGCTGGATCCGGAAAGTTTTTGCGTAGCAGTACCCTTGCGCGTCGGTAGGCGGCGTCGTGCGGCTCCGCGTCCGTCGTCGGCGTCGTGATCACCGGGATGACGTCGCGGGCAGTTCTTAGACGCCGCCCCTGCGCGCTGACGTCAGTTCTGTACACGACTTTCCGCGCCAGGAACACAGAGCCATGCAAGAAGCTGACATAGGTGTCTGAAAAATACTAGGGCCCTGAAAGGGATGTCCTTAACCCTAGAAATCAGTTCGCAGCACGGGGAGGATGGATGGGGCGGTAAGGAATCTGTCACTAACTACTGTCTCTTACAGATATATCGTTACACAAGTCAGTAACTTGTGCATCTGAAAGAGACACGTTAGTGACAGATTCCTTACCTTAGAATAGATACCCCAGCAATACCAACCCCGGTGGTGGGTCTGCGAACAAAGATCAGACAAGGAAGTCCTGGAGGACAGAACAGCCAAAGAAGCCGTCCCTCCGGACCTGACTGTCAAGGCAGTAATGCTTTGTAAACGTGTGCAGCGAGGCCCACGTAGCTGCCTGACAGATAACCGGCAGCGGAACACCGCAGCCCAAGGCCGTGGTAGCAGCCGTTGCCCTGGTGGAATGGGCACGCAGCCCAACAGGAGGCTCCTTCTTAGCCAAAGAATAGCAGGTCTTGATGCACAATGTAACCCAGCGGGAGATGGTTCTCTTGTGCACCGCCCGACCTTTTTGGCGCCCACGTAGCCAACAAAGAGCTGGTCATCCACCCGGAAGTGTTTTGTGCGGTCGATATAGAAGGAGAGCGCACGTTTTGGGTCCAGACGGTGGAGCCTCTCTTCCTCTCTGGAAGGATGCGGAGGCGGAAAGAAGGTAGGCAAAGTGATGGTCTGCCCAATGTGGAAGGCAGTAACCACCTTTGGCAAGAAGGACGGACGCGTCCGAAGAACAACCTTGTCTGGATGAACAGACAGAAAGGGAGGTTTGCAAGATAGAGCCTGGAGCTCACTCACCCGCCGAGCGGAGGTGATGGCCACCAGAAAGGCTGTCTTCAGAGTCAGAAGACGAAGAGGACAGTTATGTAGAGGCTCAAAGGGAGCGCACATTAAAAAGGTAAGAACCAAGTTGAAGTCCCACTGAGGCATTACAAACGGAACAGGAGGGAAGAGGTGTGTAATGCCTTTTAAGAACCTGTTAACAACAGGGGACTTGAAAAGGGAGGGCTGATCAGGGAGCCTGAGGAAGGCCGAGATAGCACAAAGATAACCCTTGATGGTACCCAGGGCAGAACCCTGTTGGGCCAGAGAAAGAAGGAACAGAAGGACCTCAGAAAGAGGGGCAGAAAGGGGATTCACAGCCTTTGCTGTGCACCATGCCACAAATTTGTTCCACCTGCAGGCGTATACCACCTTAGTGGAGGGACGCCTGGCTGCCAGAATCACATCACAAACTTCGGGAGGCAAGTCGAAAGGAATCAACTGCCGCCGCTCAATCTCCACGCAAGCAGGTGTAGACTGGACAGGTTCGGGTGGAGGACCGTCCCCTGCTGCTGCGACAGAAGATCCTCGCGAAGAGGCAGACAGATCGGGGGATCCACGCTCATACTGAGTAGCTCGGGATACCAAACTCTTCGAGCCCAGTCCGGAGCCACAAGAATAACTTGGGCCCGGTCGTGCCGAATCTTCTTCAACACTCTGGGTAGAAGTGGTATAGGCGGAAAGGCGTACAATAGACCGCAACTCCACTCGTGACGAAAAGCGTCGCCGAGCGAGTGCCGCCTTGGAAATTTCAACGCGCAGAACTGATGACATTGCGCGTTCTCTTCGGTGGCGAATAGATCTAACCAAGGCTCTCCCCACTGTAGAAAGAGTCCTTGCGCCACCTCCGAGTGAAGACGCCATTCGTGATCCATCATGCACCTGCGGCTGAGTTCGTCCGCCCTGGCGTTCAGGGAACTTGCCAGGTGTTGAACCATCAGGAACATGCCCTGATGTTCCAGCCATGTCCAGAGGCGCAGAGGGTCCACGACCCCACCCCGCCCTGTTTGTTGCAGTACCACATGGCGGTGGTGTTGTCGGTGAACACCTGCACTACCTTCCCTTTGACAGAGGGAAGGAATGCCTTGAGTGCAAGTCGGATCGCCCGGAGCTCCAGAAGGTTGATATGGAGCCGGGACTCCGCCGGAGACCAGAGGCCTCTGATCTCCGCCTCTCCCATGTGACCGCCCCATCCCAGAAGGGACACGTCCGTCACAACTGTGTGCTCTGGCTGGGGAAGGGAGAGGGATCTGCCCATGACCCATTGCCGGTTCGAGAGCCACCACTGCAACTGTTTTGCAGTCCCCTCCGAGATCTGGACGTAATCGGACAGGTTGCCCTGGTGCTGCGCCCACTGGAACTTCAGGTCCCACTGCAGAGCCCGCATATGCCAGCTGGCATGATTGACCAGCAGGATGCAGGAGGCCATGAGGCCCAGCAGCCTCAGGGTCATCCGTACCGAAACCCAGGATAAAGGCTGAAAGATCGGAATCATAGCCTGAATATCCCGGACTCACCGTTCGGGAGGATAGGCCCGAAACTGCGTCGTGTCCAGAACTGCTCTGATGAAAAGGAGCTGTGGAGAAGGAATCAGATGTGACTTCGGCACATTGATGGAGAACCCCAGCGAGTGCAGGAGTTCGGCCGTAGTCTGGAGGTGGGAGACGACTGCCTGGGACGAGCCCGCCTTCAGCAGCCAGTCGCCGAGGTAGGGGAAGACTGAAACCCCTGCCCGGCGCAGATGAGCTGCGACCACCGCCATCACTTTCGTGAACACCCGAGGGGCACTGGTAAGGCCAAAGGGGAGCACGGTGAACTGAAAATGCTCGAGGCCTACCGTGAACCGAAGGTAACGCCGGTCGGCAGGACGGGGTTGTGGAAATAGGCGTCCTGCAAGTCCAACGCTACCAACCAGTCTCCAGGGTCTAGGGCAGTCAAGACCTGAGCTAGGGTGAGCATCTTGAACTTCTCCTTCCGGAGGAAGCGATTGACGTTCCGGAGGTCCAAGATAGGACGCATGTCCTCCTTGTCCTTTTTGGGCACCAGAAAGTAGTGGGAGTAGCAACCACGCCCTACTTCTGGGGTCGGAACATGCTCGACGGCCCTCTTGGCTAAGAGGGCCGTGACTTCCTTCTGTAGAAGCACCAAGTGATCCCCTGACATGCGGTGGAATTGAGGTGGCATGGCTGGGGGGGTGGTCTCGAAGGGGAGGGAGTAGCCCCTTCGGACAATGTCCAAGACCCACCTGTCCGAGGTGATGGGACGCCAGTGGTGAAGGTGATGGCGGACCCTGCCCCCTACTGGCGTGCTGTGCACCTGAAAGGAGGGACTAGGAGGGCTTGGAGGCCGCGGACGGGTTGGAGGTGGTGGCCTGACCCGCACACTGGTTGCCCGAACCGCCACGGCGTTATCCACGTCCTCGGCCACGCGAAGACGCCTGCTGCGCGGGCCGGTGGCTGGGCTGCTGACGTGACTGGGCGCCCCTTCCGTGGCCACGATAGGGGTGAAAAGCAGAAGGTAGCGGAGGGCGTGTAGCAGAAAGGCCCAGGGACTTGGCAGTAGCCCGTGAGTCCTTAAAGCGCTCCAACGCATGGTCTGCTTTGGAACCAAAAAGACCGACTCCATCAAAGGGCATGTCCATGAGAGTATTCTGGACATCCCCTGAAAAACCAGTGGTTCTCAGCCAGGCGTGGCGACGCAGCGCCACCGTCGTTGCAATAGATCTGCCCAGCGAGTCGGCGGTATCAAGGCCACATCGTATGGTGTATTTGGCCGCATCCCTTCCTTCCGCAATGGCGCGGGAAAGCAGTGTCTGGACCTCCTCAGAACACTGGGGCAAAACAGTTGCCACCGAATCCCACAAGGAGTGGGTATATCGGCCCAAAAGACAAGCGGTGTTGATGGACCGCAAGCCAGCACTGGAGGAAGAAAAACCCTTCTTCCCAAATTGATCCAGGCGTTTGGATTCCCTATCCGGAGGGCGGTAGGGAAGGCGGTTTGGGAAGCGGAGGCTTGGACAACCAAGCTCTCAGGAGTGGGGTGGACAGAGAGAAACAAGGGGTCGCCCGGAGCTGGGCGATGGCGTCGGGACACGTTCCTATCCACAGGAGCCCCTGTGTTGGGCTTGGACCAGGCGCCCAAAGAACGTCAGTAAGTGCATCGTTAAACGGCAGTACAGTCTCCAAGGAGGAGGCTGCCGGCTGAAGCACTTCTGTCAAGAGATTAGTCTTGACCGTCACCGTAGGGAGTCGGAGATGTAAGGCTCCAGCTGCCCTACGCAACACCGTTGCAAAATTGGCTCCCTCCTCCGTAGCCACGGGAGGAGACAGCATGCCAGTGTCAGGGGAAGTATCTAGACCACTGGCATCCCCTAGTTCCTCTGCCCAGTCCTCATCATACTGACACTGCTGTGCCAGAGGGTCCTCAGACCCCTCCCAGTCCTCCTGGTCCTCCTCCGGTTCAAAATAAGGAGGAGGAGGGACATTGGAGACCCAAGGTCCCATCGGCGCCGGAACTGGCGTCGAGCGACGTCGGTCCGGCTCCATGTCCGGAGCCGGAGAGTACATGGGGACGACGCCGCCCGGAGCCCCGGGCGGCGTCAGGAACGGCACCGGAGACATCGACGCCGGCGGAGGCGTGGTCAGGTCGACCGGCGTCGATGGGGGTTGCGGTACCACCGGAGCCGGGATCGAGGCCGGGGCCGGAGCCGGGACCGAGGCTGGAGGCACGAGCGACGCCGGGACCGGAGTCGGCGGCGACGCCGGGGCAACCCCATCAGGGCCCGCGGGGCCCGAAGGCGCACCGGAGGGACCTTGAGGCCCGAAGAGGCGGGCCATAGCCGACAGGAATTCCTGTACTTGGGCCGGATCCGCCCCCGAACCCGGGAAGGACGGGTATTGCGGGGGCGACTCCACAGGCATGTCCGGGGCCGCGGGGACGGTGCTGGGAGGGGCCTCAGCCGAGTCGCGAGACCGGCGAGGCGAAGTCCTAGAGCGATGATGCTTTTTGGACTTCTTGTGCTTAGACTTACCGGACGACGAAGACTTGGATCCCGACGACCGGTGAGGACCCCGCGACCGACCCCTCGACCTCTCACGCGACCGGGGCTTGGTGTGGCGCGGAGCCGACTGCCGGGCCTCGAGGAGCTTTCGAGACCGCTCTCGCAAATCTTTCGGGTTGAGGGCCCGGCAGTCGGGACACGACTTTGTGTCGTGGCCTCGGCCGAGGCAGAAGAGACACTCCAGATGCGGGTCTGTGATGGACATCATCCGAGCACAGGCGTCGCAACGTTTAAAGCCGGGCATCCCTACGACACCTTGGAGTCGATTCGAAAGAAACTGTGAAAAAATTCACCAAAAAAGTTAGTCAAAAAATGACTAGAGCACTGCTCTTCCCGGATCTGCGCTTGCTGGCACGGAAAAAGAAGAACTGACGTCAGCGCGCAGGGGCGGCGTGGCGTCTAAGTACTGCCCGCGACGTCATCCCGGCGATCACGACGCCGACGGACGCGGAGCCGCACGACGCCGCCTACCGACGCGCAAGGGTACTGCTACGCAAAAACTTTCCGGATCCAGCCTGACGCCTGGGGATATTCTAAGGTAAGGAATCTGTCACTAACGTGTCTCTTTCAGATTATCCTTGTGCTTGTGTGCGCTGTTTCTTGGGTTGGCCTGCAGTGGTTACCATTGGATTTGGAAGAAGAGGGAAAAGGACTTTGAGAGAACTTTTATTTATCTTGCTAAAGCAATCACCAAAGGGCTAGGAGAGAGCTAGCCTCCTGTTGAAGTCTCAGGCACATCAGACTTCACCACCAGCCTCCTGACTCCTCCCAGCGAGGATTTCTATCTGCAGGTGAGGCTCCTGTGAGTTCCAGGGCCTCTAGTTCTACTACAGAGAAGAGAGTGCTGAAACCGTCGCATCACACGTTTGCGAGCCGCCGCAGCCAAGAGCGCCCGAAAAGTCATCGCGCTGCTGCCGCTGAGTGCTCGCAACCAAATATCCTCGCATCAAGATCCTCGCTTCACGACATGGCAGCGCGGACGCCGGGCGTCCGCCATTTTCATCGCATCTGGATCGTCGCTCCCTCGCGGAGCACCCCTTTCTTCGCATCGCAACCTGACCGCACACGCAACAGGATCGTCGCATCGTCTCCTCCCTCGCGGCAAGGAGTCATCGCATCAACGGCCTAGCGGGCAGAAGTTTGTCGCATCGTCTCCGCACTCATCAGCAGATCGGCGCATCATCCTCCCTCGCGGCAAGGATTTATCGCATCGCCGGCCTCGCGTGCAGAAAATCGTCGCTACAGCTTCTTTGCGACACTTTGTTGGTTTTGCTACGAAATCCAGGTACTTTGTAAGTAAAAGGGTCGCAGAGACCACTGCTTTGAACTGAACTCCTCTTTGCACACTTGGAACTATTTTTGCAGCATTTCAAGAGTAATCCTATTTTTCAGTATTGTGGCTTTTTTATCGTTATTGGTCTTGTGTTAAGTCTATATATAAAGATACTTATTTTTTATAACTACTTGTGTGGTGTCCCTTTGTAGTGTTCCTCACTGTGTTACTGTGTATGGTCATAAATGCTTCACACACTGCCTCCGAGATAAGCCTAGCTGCTCGTGCTACGTTACCGCAGGGGTTATCAAAGGGTGTAGCCCTCTTACTCTGACTTAGGAAGAAGGGTCCCTACTTGGACAGTGGCCAGCCATTGCCAACTAGAGCCCCCCATTTCTAACAGATGTCACTTTGAATCTTTATGAACTTGTTTAGGAACCTTACGTCTAGTATAGGTCTTAATGTTCCGTCCACCTTTTGTATGAGGAAGTACGTTGAATACACCCCCTTGTTCCTTTCCTTGTAAGGCACCCTCTCTATGGCCCTTTTGTGTAGAAGTTCTTGTGCTTCTTCGAGCAAATGACAGTACTGTCTTTGAATGAACCTGGTTCTTTGGTCTTCTACATGGTGGTTGTTTTGCCAGTTCTATACAGTATCCGTATTGTATTGTGTTTAGTATCCATTTGTCGGATGTAATCTTCTTCCACTCCTGGAAGAAGTTTGCTATTCTGCCTCCCACTGGTGTTGCATGTTGGAGGTGTTTTTTGTTGTTTGTGATCTGATGTTTTTGTACATGTATTTGTGGTTGCGCCCTCTGAGATCTTGTTAGAGTGTGCGCCAAGGTTGTAGTGCAGTCACTTGGAGGTGGGTTGCTGCCCCCCTCTTTGCTGTTGGCCTCTTCCTCGAGTGCGCCCTCGAAAGGATTGCCTCCCCTGTTGGTATTGCCAACCTTGTGATTGTTGGCCTTGCTGTTAGCCCTGGTTCCCTCCTTGGTAACCCTGCTGAAAGGTCTGGTGTGAGGCTACTGGCTGGTGGTTTCCCCTGCCTGCTGGTCTCCGTGAGGGTGTCCTCCTACGCATACCTCTGAATTGTAGCGCCCCCATGGACCTTGCAGTTTCATTTTCCTTCTTCAGCTGCGTTAGCTTGTCGTCCACAGCTGTTCCGAACAGTTTTTCCCCATTGAACGGTGTGTTCAAGATATTACTCTGCACTTCTGGTTTGAACCCTGAGAGCCTTAGCCAGGCGTGTCTTCTCTCCGTAACCCCGATCATCATTTGCCTGCTTGATGTCTCTGCAGCATCTAGGGATGATTTCAAACATGTATTGGCCATGTTCTTCCCCTCTTCCACCAAGTGAGCTGCCCTTCTCTGGAACTGGTCTGGCAGATGTTTCAGCAGTTCGCTTACTTCCTCCCAGTGTTGGAATTGATGCCTATTGATTAATGCATTAGAATTTGCTATGTGCCACTGAATGACGGCACTTTGTTCCATCTTCCTTCCTGTGAGATCCATTCTCTTGCTCTCCTTGTCTGGTGGTGGGCCGACGTTAGTGGGTACATCCGCCCTTTTTCTGGCTGTGGAAGCTATTATAGAATCAGCAGGCACTGAACCTCTGATATACATTGGGTCCATGGAGGAGTGTTTGTAATTTTTCTCTCCCCTTGGTGTTACTGCCTTGCATGTGGCAGGCTCCTTAAAGGCTTCCTTTCCCTGGTCCAGCACACTTGGGAGCATGGGTAGGAATTGGCTTCTTGTCTGTTTGGGCAGCAAGGTCTCTAGGAGGAAGCAGGACTGTGGCTTTTCCTCCTCTAGCTGCACTACATAGGTGTCTGCAGCCCTTTTTATCACCGGATTGTACATCAGGGGGTGAGGGCCTCGAAGGGTATGAGTCTATCCCTTCCTCTGGCGAGTCGGCGTCGAGATCTTGCCACTGCATGTCTTGTGTCTCCGAGGTTGCCGAACCGTGATATGTTTGGTCCTCTTCTTCCCCCTCTGCTTCGAAGTCGTATTCTTCTTCCTCCTCTTCGTCTGCCGGCTCCAGGGTCGTAGGAACCTGTAGTTCCTCGAGGTCTTTTTCGGGTAGTGTCGAGGTCTTCGGCGGGATCTTGAATTGCCTCATCGAAATCTTTCTTGCTTTGCAAGATGCTTGCCATTTCGGCCTCGAGCCTCTTCCTTTTCTTCTCGAGCTCCGATGCTTGTTCTTCGGCGTCGAGAGTTTCGGGCTCTCTCTTGGCGCTTGCCGACAATGACGTCGAAACTTGCTTTTCCCTCTCTTTCTTCGACGTCGAGGAGTCCTTTTCTTGACTACTCTTCGACGACTTCGTCTTATCGAGGGTTTTCGCCGTCTGGGAGTCCTTGTCAAAGGAACCGACGGACCGTTTGTCCTTAGACGAGCTTGCGGTCGCCGAATGTTTCGACGCCGGGGCTTTTTTTGAGGACTTTGAGTTACTCTTTCGGGGCTCGGTCGACTGTTATGGGGTCGCTGTCTCTCTTACCTCCTTCGAAGTTCTCTTTTCGGCATCGACTTGGACGTGCGCGTCCTCCTCGCCCTCGGGCCCTTCGGCGACGTTGTCCTCTTCCTCACCGGAGAGGCCCAGGTCTCGAAGCGATGGTGGTGGCCCTTGACCCTGCATATTGTAATTTGCTCTTCTTTGCCTCTCCCTCACCCTCAAGGTCTTTGGGGTGAACGCCGAGCACGCGTTGCAATCTTCGGAGCGGTGGTAGAGCGGCAGGCAAAAGGTTACAGACCGGGTGCTGGTCCTTCTGTGCGTACTTGTGGTGGCAATTGTCGCAGAACTTGAATGGTGTCTTGTCCATTACAGCGCCCAGGGAGCCCCCTGTGTGCGCATTCTCCGTCGGACGTCGAAGTTTCGATGGTTTTTCCCCTTCTCTGAGTCCCGGTTCACCGCCTCGAAGGCCGGTGTGTCGATGAGTTGTTTTCCTGTCCTTGTAGCTGATTCTCATGGATTCTTCTCTCCAAAGTTCTGGAGCTCCTTCCGTCTCGAACCAGACCCAACGGCGGAAAAAAAGAATCTGAAGATGGCGACCAAAGGTGGGAGCTTCCGGAGGAAGCACGTCGACGTCACAGAAGGACACCAAATGGTGGTATGTCAACGCCCACCAGGCCACGAAAAAAAAACGATACTACAATTCCAGACCCAACCACTAGATGGCGGAATAATGCACAGCATAGTGAATCCAGAAAAGATTCACGCTGCAAAAGCATTTAAATTGTTGAGATTCTTTCCTCTTGATATAAGAGTGCTTTGGGGGCAATGTGCGGTCTAGAATGGTGGCATTAGGGATATTGCTGCACCCATGTAGTTTATTCCACCACAATCTATCTGCTCAAGCTGTTGGCTTACACAGTCACTACTGTATGTTTACTACTGCTTCCCACCAAAAAAACATTGTGCTGCAAGTTCAGGTACATGGGCGTGCCATTCAACCAGAAGACTGCCATACAATCATTTATTGCAAATAAGAGGGGAGGTATTTATCCAACAGTTTCCTTTCCACTCTCTTCCACTTCACGCCAGAATCCTCAGTTTGATCAGCAGGTCTTTTTACAAAGGGGGCTTAAATACCACAGAAGGGAAAGTTAGCCCAAGGGGGTAAATGAAACAAGAGAAAGTATAAGCTATGTAATACAAAAATATAAATTTTATTTCTATGGCGATTTACAATAAGAATAACAAAGGTTTTCTTAATTTTTATACATCATAATTAGCGCTCTGAAATATATAAAATGAGATCTCTTATATTAAAAAGCCATATTATTATAAAATGTAAATGAATGTTGGGAAAGAGAATCCTGTATTTGAATTAGGCATAGTCCTATTTTCGACCAAAGGTGAACACAGTAAACAGACAATAAAACATACCGAACAGTTGAATTCACTTTTTTTCTGGCACATGTTTGACAGGAATGCACATGAAGAGATTTCCTGCTTTGGGACTTTGCATGTTAAATCGTTTAGAAATTCCAGACACTGACATTTTTCACACAAACAGTGTGCTACAAAACATGTATGCTGCAAGACGTTCCAAAGATAATTGATTCAGAACTGGTGATGTGTCCCATGTTGGACCATTTGCAATGACTCCTGAGAAAAGAACAGCTTTTTAAGCATTTTCGTATATTCAGTAGAGTGAGTGTTTTTTTGCTTCGTAGATATTTTAGCTTGTAAAGTTCTGTAACAGGACATTCAGTTATAAATAATCATGAGAGAAGGCACTTCAGTCTCCTACTGGACTCTTATGAATACAGCAAAACACTAGAAGAAACAGCTTTAACACTTCTGCCCTACAAATTTCGATTCCCGCAATTGCCTCCCCCAATCACAGCCCTTTCATGTATGGGGTAGTGCGGAAATTGTAAAAGGGGTACAGTCAGTATATGGAAGTACTGAACAGATTAAAATTATGTGCAAACCACTGAATGCCACTGATGTACTATAACGTTTTTGGGACTAAAGATTTTAGAGGAGTTAATCTTATGGATGACACTATTATGCCAGATTTGGAGAAGTAATGTCTTGCATGGCCAAGTGCAGTTGGCTACACAGACACAAAAAGGTAACAAAAGGGAACCCCTCGTTTCCCAGTTACACATGGGTGTCAGATACAGGGTTAATACAGAGGGATCTACATAGCAATGTTTGGCCGAGTCAGGATTTCTCCTTGAATGTCCAGTACCGTGATAATATAGGCTTATATCTCTAAAGAATGAGTAACAGCACACTTTGAATTATGTGTACACCCGAGCACCTCTCCTTTGGTATATGTGATTGACCAGGTCTCATTAGAGGATCCCATTACAGCACTTATGGAGGAAGCAGTGCTTCTTTTGTAGTATGCTTCATCATCATCAGTACTCCATCCAACAGTTAATAGCCATAGTAAAACTGGACGTCCATAAATGATAGAATGAAGACACTGATCTTGCAACTACAAGATGGCCAGCACTGCTCTTACCAAATGATTGGGGCTACCAGTCTAAAGGCAACTGAAAATCGCTACGAGTGGACTTCAGTCCAGTGCGGTTGACCAAACGACAATCATGAATGCAGACTGGTTTACACAAGAGCAGGCCTCAATAGAAGTCAGACGCGGTCTCATGACATGATCAATAATATGGAGGACAAAGTGAAAGGCTAGGGGAGATCCACTCTTTCTTATCACCTGTGCCAGCTTGTCAAAGAGGACTTGCTTCTTTGAAGATCCATACAAATAGAATAATAGCATCACAGTGGAATACTCCCTGTAAGCACCCCACACAGCATGATGTGATAAAGGGATGGCAAGGGTCTACAGGCTCTCTGCCTGTACTGCTCATCTTAATATCTTCCCACCCCTCAGCAATGTAATAGAAATATCTAAAAAAAATGAACTGGCCTTCTCCAAGACTTTTAAGCTGGTCATTAGTTTTGCTTTAAGGCTGTTGTGAGTAACCTTGCTTTAGTCCTATGGGCTTCTCGGAGGCACTGTCCTCCCTACCACTCTGGAAATCTACTGTGACCAATGTATCTCGTTATTCCATCATACTGCGTTGATGTAGCAACCTAGTCTTTCTCATCACATTCAAGGTATTTCACAGAGTGCGATCATATGGCTGCCTTAGGTCATGATTTGGAGTAAGGTGCAGTGTTCTTTCTTTTCACAATGGGATCATCCGATAGGCCTTTGTGGTACTGCATGTATTTTAAAATCAAGACGGGGAAGAAGCATTGGGGGGGGGAGAGGGGGGGTTACTGCGTACCTCCCCCCCTTCCGTATGGAGATGTTACGAAGAGAACGTTAAGTGCTGATTTAATGGTCTTCTCAAATTTACTATTGTTATAGATAATTTTTAGTGGAAAGGAATAACTGAGGCCACAGTAATAAATTCTCAAAACACTTTTTGCACAAGGACATGAAGTAACTTCATTTTTACCAATGTTATGGGAGACCAATAACCAGTAGTGGGCCAGCAGAAGAAAGACAAAAGGGTTGTGTTCCCAATGATAATAAATTTCAGAAAGTGAACTCTGTGCCCTCTGCTTTCCAGCCCACCTCAATATTAAGCTATGGTGTTGTCTTTAACTAGGCTCTAGTTAGAAAGTGAACTTATGCCATGGAATTAAAACACTACTTTTGGGTTCCCAGTACTGTAACCTTAATAAAGAGGCAGGTTAAGGAACTGCTGCCCATACGTCAATTGGGGAGCCATAGGCCCATGTTATTGTAACAGGCATTGTGCTTTCTACCAGGATTGAAGTGTTCCTGGCAGGAGAACTGGATAGCAGCATTTTGGTACCATGTGCACAGCATGCGCTTTGAGATGATGCCCCTGAGTAAAGAGTGATAGAGGTTCCAAAGGGCAAACCCCAGAGATTTTACAGTGATCCCATATTTCTGGGTGCAGCGGGTTTGCTCCTCTGTCTAGCAATGAAGACACCATGATACTGTAGGTGGGTAGGCACGGCACAACTACTAGTGTGAACGCCATCTAGAATGTGGCTTTGCGGTACATTCTGGACACGCATTGGTTCAAGAAAATAGATAAGCATGGGGCTATGGATAACCAGATGCTGTTGGCATAAAGTAACTAAATCAAAGTCCATAAACTGAGTAGCATAAAGTGAAAATGATTTTTTTGTCTTTTATGCTTTGTATGCAGTAACTAGGGATGTAAACTACTAGACCACTACCAGTGTGCCATTCTAGGTGTGGAAATGTGTACAAATATGTAAATTCTTATGAACATTCTTCCCCTTATCCCTTCGAAGCTGAAATTCTGATGCAAATGTCTTGTAATTTTGGGGATACTGTCTGGCCATCACTAAGCTAAGACACATAGTCAATAGTGGAAAAAGACACGTTCAACTTGAATGCCCATGTAAAATGAATGGATGTGGATATGTCAATTGGTAGCTGTGACACACCACATCTTGAGTGGGAAGATAAAAAAAAAAGGCTGAAGGGTTTTAAGAAGAAAAAACTGTCGGGTACTCAACAAATGTTATCCACTCCAAACCAACCTTTAAGCCCTTATGCTTTGTTCTCGCTTCTTTGAAATCTACTCATCCCAAAAATACCATCTAGTTCTTATAAAGCACCATCTAGTCCTTATACAGCACCCATAAATAGTGGAGATCGACACCGCATCTGCTGTTCGATAGCAACGAATGAAGAGCAAGATGAATATGCATCCCTCTACAGACCATCCTGGAACGGTTTCCAGTTCTTGATCTCTATTGGAGTCCCACTTTCTGGTTCCTTTCAACAGGTCAGCCACCAAGCACAGCCGACAGCTCGGCCTGTCCTACACATGGTCCCTTCCAACCCTGAGAAGAATTTTTTTTTTGCTGCAAATACCACAAGTGCTTGGCAAGACAACCACGTCGCCTTTGAGAAATGTTCTTCACTTGGCAGCAAAATGCCCTCTGTCCAAGGGCCCTGGAAGTCCACATGCGTTTCCATTCTTACAGTTACCAACGGAGTTGGATATAGCAGCTAAGACATCCCCTTCCATGGGGCACAGACTGTCTTCATTTCGCCCATCCATCCTGGCCATCAGCCTACTCTCTCCACTTTGCAAATGATTTTCTCCTCAAAGAGGGGCAGCACGGCATCTTCCTCTGAAATCTCCTGGAAAACAGCGTTGCACTCGAACTCTTGGCTTTCTTTCTTGAAATAATATCTGCTCAGAAAAAACAACATCAAATTACTGAAACGGTTTGTCCTAATCTTGCACACTAGACACAAAAAGAATAGGTGAGGGTGGAATAGGTGCAACTGAAGCAGCGTATGTTTAAAAAGGTCCCCAACAGGATGGTACTTTGTGAAAATCCATTCCATTTTAATTCAGCTTCTTTCAGTCACCCTCTAAAGGTACCCCATATAGAGAATCAAATTTAACCTATTTGCTGTCCTCATTTCCTTCGTTTCCCATCCCAATCATTTTGATTATGCAATATTATGCACCAAGATCTCTTCTCCAGTGGTCCCACTCACTTGTAGATGCCTTTTTTGCTGAGTAGCTCCTTGAACTCCCGGAGAGTGAGGGTTGGTTCCTTTGTTCTGATCATATAAGGTATTCTCTCTCCGCAGAAGTAGTAAACGATGGCAAGCCCTCCCTGAAGATGGCTTTCTGTGTTCACCTTCTTCGCCATTTTGTGCCTGCAATAGATAGAAGAAGCAGATGGTTAAAATGGAGGTCAACAAAATACTTGACACAGTGTCTTATTCTGGGTATCCACCCCCGTTGTTCTCTGCCTATGTAGATGTAAAATAAGTGAGATGGTTCCTAAGAGTTAGTTTAAAATATTATAGGTCAGATGTGAATAAACGTTAGAAAAGAGATCCTCCAATGATGAACAACAAGTTCCCAAGGCTAACCATATACATAACGTTATGCTACGGGCATTTGTCTAGCACATTTCTAGGGTGCTATTGCACTTTCAGAATCTAGGCACCCTTTATGTTTGGCAGATACTTATAGACTGGAATGTAAGTGATCTCTTGACACTGTATTTGTTCCATATTGTACAGGGGCTGACAAGAACCTGTTATGGGGCTGTTCGTTATGTGTTCCGTTACATGCTTTAAAAGGCTTGCCCATATATTTCCTTATGCGCTTGTGTATGGTTGCCCTCTGCTCCCGTTAAGGTGGTTACTTTGGAAGTGGCTTTCATACAATGTTGAAGAAACAATTGATGGACGGAATGCTGGACAATGCAAACATTCACCCCCAGTCACAAGGATCTGGGTTAAATCCATCATTCTTTTGCTCACCACACCACCCCAGTTTGGACCCAGCCATATGCAAATCAGTCTTGACCCTGTTCCTTGTGGGAACAGTCCAGCCCGAACTGCCAAGCCAGGTCCTCCCTGGACCAGAAACAAGCATCCTAGGACCGATTTCAGGGCATCACCCTTCTTCAGCCAGGCTAGCTTGAATCCAGTGGTGTAGTGAGCACGGGACCCACGTCTGGGCATACCCTTCCCACTTAGGGCGACAAATGCAAAAGAAACAATTGATGGACGGAATGCTGGACAATGCAAACATTCACCCCCAGTCACAAGGATCTGGGTTAAATCCATCATTCTTTTGCTCACCACACCACCCCAGTTTGGACCCAGCCATATGCAAATCAGTCTTGACCCTGTTCCTGAATGTATGACATTGTTCTGCATTCTGTCCATCAACTGTTGTTTTTGCATTCATACAATGTTGAGCACATGTGGACTCATCAAGCTATACTTACTCTTCGGAAATCTTGGCTGTAGAAATGCCAGATGATGGAAGACTCTCCTGGACCTTTGACCGCTCTCTCGTTAAAGTGGGCTGCACACACCTGAAATGGTTGCAGAGAGATTCATTAATGCAAGTTTATACAAGACATTCCACCATTTAAAGTAATGATACTTCTAATCACCCACCCTCCCCAGTCTGGTACAGCCTGTCTTCTAAATTGTGCCTGCGCACCATGCAATATGTTATCTGTAACAGCCAAAGAGGCCTCACATCCATACTCTTGCACTAACAGTGGAATCACAGTGATGCTCCCTGTAGGTGTACAAAACTGGGCTTGGTCCCTCATGTCCAAACAAGGATTCTGCATGCAAAAAGCGATGTAAAATTCAGCGGCACAACAGCAAATACTAACAGAGTAGTACAGCAGGCTTTCCTATAAAGACCGCTCTCAGTAAAAGTTATAGCTATTAGATATGAAAAAAACAACTTACGTTGATTCAAAGCCAATGCCCTAATTTAAACGCTCATTTGCTAAACGATGTCCAACGTCTTCCACTGGGCTGCCAAACCCACATAACATCACCGTCTCTTTACTTGTACCACCTTGGCATCAACATTGCACATTTGCACCACCCTTGCTCTCTGCTCATGTTTTTTGTTTTCTTAACAGTGGCTCCAAAACCACACTGTTGCATCACCTAAGCAATGTTCTGTAAGTTGTCCCCATGTGGCATCTGTACCGTTGAGCCACACCTCAACGGTACAAAACATTTACATTCTGGTGTATCTTTCTGAACACTATAATGCAAATATGGTTACAATCAGCGTCTTCCCCGCCCTTAGCACGAAACTTAATAGGCCCTCAGGTTCACGTTGACAACAAGAGGTCCGCACCTGGGTTTCTGCATCTTGGGTGCCTTCTTCTCTTCCACTAGTCGACGCCGGGCCTCTTCCAGCTGGTCAAGGGTGTTGGGTGCGTTGAGGGGAGGCATGGAGGTGTCCTGCAGGAAGAGGTGAGCTGGCTGCGACGCAGAGCGGTGAGACGCTTTCTTCACATCTGGGCAGTGGCTGAAAAGGGAAAAGATAAAGCTCGAACATTATGAACTGCACAGAAGAGACCATAACCATCGGACTACCAATGTGGTTTATACCTTTCGCCGTTGGCACATATTCATGCTAAAGGCATTTCATTCCAACTTCCCAAGAGGGTTTCAGAGTAGGGGTGACAATGCTGGAGAGCATCTATTCAGACTCCATGCTCTGCTCACCTTGCTGTAGTTTCCCGCTGATGTTTCTTCACAATCTTGGCACTCTCCAGCACCCACTGCCAGACGCTGTGATTGCGCCCCATGTCCTGCTCCGCGGACAGAGGCGTCGTCAGCCCCGTCGATGCCACAGGCTCTTCCGTCCTCTGCGGGAGGGCGCAGGTCTCCGTCTTCCGGCTTCCTTTACCACCCAGTGAGCTGCAAAAATGCAAAACGCATTTAGTTGGCCATGTTTCTGGAAAGTACAGCTGCATTTCGGATCTACATAGAGTTCTTGGGTGGCTCCATAGCGCACACTAAACTGAACTGTCACTATGCGCTGAAATCTCACCCTAGGCTATACCAATCTCCTCCACTCAACATCGGTAGAACACAGTCGTGCCTGGGATCCGTTCTGCGAGCCTGCAGTTACATACGGATGGATTCACCATGGGGAATTACGTCACTGACCTATCTCGCCAAATTAGTATTTGCTGCACTATTTTAGCTGTGCAAAGAGCATGAAGACATTTGCAAAAGAATACAGTTGAGCTAGTCTGCCAACACATTGTTTTGAAATAGTTTTGAGGACTTAGGAAATAACATGCCAACCCGAAGCTATGCCCACCCCAAAGAGACATTCCACAAAGACATTCCGCTTTGAAACGTAGTATGTTTGGGCAACTTTCATGATGAAGTAGCAGTGTTTCGGTACTGCTGGTTGCAGCTTTTAAGCGGTATAAACAACGGACTCTCTTTACTCCTGCCTTTGGTACTCAATTGCATGAGCCACAGGAAGACTGAAATAATGAGTTGGCCTTGCCAGAACGCAGATCTGCGATCTACAGGTTGCAGAGACATTTCAGGAGCACGCATTTAACCTTCTGATGTATATTACTAAACCAAACACCTCCTGCACTGCGGAGACTTTACAGCTTCCATATTTGGAGTCTATTAATTACTAGCCACATAGAACGGGGTGTGTAAGGCCTGACTTGGCTGGAGTACCAAAAAACCCCAGACATAAAGCAGTTTTTTTGCTCTGTACAAGAAATATGTACAAATGTAATACTGTTAGTATATGTATTATCAATATGTGGAATAAACTAAAAGTATTTAACCCATGTTCTCGATCCCGACAGACTTCAAATGTGTATGTCGTGCTTAATTTTTCAAACACGTTATAGGGCAATAAAGGTGTTTCATCGCAAAATATGTAGGCTTTGAAAATGTTGTATGTTATGATGCTGCCTCACTATTATAACCAGTAACAAAGTAGAATAAGTTGGCTGTGTCATAATACTGATATTAGAGTAAGTCACATCGCTCATAAAATTCCCTGGGGACCCATTTGCGCTCTCCTAACACTTACCCGCCAGAGATCCTGCTATCCAAGGTTGAGGTGGTTCCAGTTTCTGATTCCTGAGGCGTCTTTGTTCGAAAATGGCAGGCTGATGAGCCAGGCAACCGGAGGTGAACGCCTTGCCCTTTGACCTTCCTCTGGTTGAGGGGAGATTGGGAGCGCGGTGACAGGGTGGCCGGCGTCTTGAGCACCCGCGACAGGTGGTCGTCGAGAATGGACTGTGGGTCATCCTCGCAGGAGGCGGGAGGCAGCACTTCCGGCTTGGTGACTGGCACCTCATATTCATCTTTTTCTTCTTCCTATTGGTTCGACAAAAGCTGGTTAGTATCTACGATCACATCAAGGGGCTTCGCGCTCATTCACAAGTCTCTACCAGTCATACCAGTGTATACGCCATCAGACTTAGCCCCCCGCTAACCGTCTACCCAACCCACGTGACCATCATTAGGGCTCTCGCTCTCTCGGCGCTCGCGCTTCCATTACAGGCGCGCGCAGTGACGGCCCTCCCCGCACTTCGATCCTAGCAGCTGCCTCGGTCTCAACAGGCTGTGACATGTCAACCAGTGCTGCTGCCAGCGCTGCATGCCAGGGCTTCCAATCTGTCGAGCTTTCTTGTTATTGGTGCCTCGTTCTGGAAATACTCTTAACCTCGCCCTTCTCTTACTCGTCTTTTTTCACCACAGATCCAGTGTCCCATCTACCTGCCGGCTGTTCCTACGAGTAACCCTTTCCCCCTCTCTTTCGTATTTACACTACTGTTTAAGTAGGGTTTCTGCACAATGCGCCTTTTCTCTTTTGGTGGCTCTTAAGAGTCATTCTTCAGCACTCCTGATAGTCATCTCCCTTACCGACCCCTCTTTTTATTTATTTTGTTGCTTTAAATCCTTTTACCTTCTTTGAATTTTTCCCTACAACTGCCCCAGACTCAATCCTTTACAGCACACTGTCCTGATGAGATCCTCCATGCTTCCTGATACTTCCAGATCCATCCCCCTTGCCGGCTTCCCCTCTTTTCGACTTCCATAAACTTGCCACAGATCTCCCCCTCTCACTTTCCTTTCCGCATCTTGGTGACGCAGTCCTACTCACCTCTTTCAACCTTTGCAATCTCTCCTCCAGCCTCTCCTCAGCCTCTCTCTGCTTCTTCACCCGCTCCAACGCTGCTGTCAGCTTGGCGGCAAACTCCTCGGGGTTGGCAGGCAGCATTTCTGCAGTGGGACGCTTGGTCCTCTGAGGAAAGTTGGGGGGGGAAAAAACATGGGTCACTTCAGGGTTTCCTTGGAAGAAAGTAGTCTATGACCACACAATGGAAAGTACAACAGAGAGTAAGTGTGGGAATGCACTGTAGTGCAAGATGGTAGCTGGGCTTTGTGATGTCATTAGAATGGGAGGTTTATCCATGTTCAAGGAAATACTGTTGGTGGGTCTTTTATGCTGGAGGTTATGAAGATGTGAAGATGCATACTCAATAAAGAAGATCTTTGAAGAAACCTACATTTGTGTACCTGATTACTACAGAATTGTCACTGCCTAGTAGAGTTCACAAGTTGGCTTGCACAAACTGGTGCTGCTAACAGTTTTCAGAGACTGGGTGCTGCCACCAGTGTAACACCACTAAACACATAGGGATAGCGAAAAATATAAGCGTCACACAAAGAAGAAGTGGGGCAAATGAACCATACCAATTGAGAAGGAGAGAGTGGTATGTAGCCAGTGATGCATTTAGGAGCACACCGTCACAAATATATTACTAAAGCTTGATCTGGGAGCTCCCAGTCATTCACAGACAACACATTTCCCATTGAAATGGCCACAACATTTGCATTAACATGCAGTTTTAGTGATAAAACTATATAGCACACAATGTATAGAAATTGGGTTGCAGAAAAAATGTAACGTGTGTACATCACCATGTATCTTGATTTATTAAAATATTTGTTTCCACACTTCAGAGGTACAAAAAATGTGCTTCAGTGTTGTGCTTTCCTAACTGGTGGTGTATTATGAATAGGTCTACAGTTTATTTACAGGTGCTTAAAAACCGTTGTGTTTAAAAAAATTAATTAATTTTTTTTTTAAAAACTGGTACCCTACAGCCTTTCAATTCAGATTTCCTGTTCCCAGCAAGATTGTTACATAGATCACTTAAAAAAAAAAAAAAATCTTCTCCATGCTAAAAGAATAAACAGCAATTTGGCTGAAAACAGAGCCCGACATTTGAGCTCTTCGACAAGATAAAAACAAAATTTAAAGGCATCATTATTGCTCATTCACCTTCTAAACTCAAGGATGGCTATTTTGGGGGTGCTGTAGACCCCTTCCCACCCCTACTTCCAGCGCCTATGCTTGCACACCTCTTCATAACAGCAAAAAAAACAAAAAAAAAAAAAACACGCACATGGTTGGATCTGGTAAAAAATAAAAAGTGTAGAAAGTGATGCACTATGCAACAGAGTCGGTGTGGGTTCAAAATTTAGAAAATCGCCACTTACATCCCCAGTTGGGATATTTACAATTACCGATCTCGTACCCAAGTTCAGTTCACCCCAACCCCCACTCCCTATCAGTCAGTGAGGTGCAAGTGACCGGAGCCTGGAGTTGGAGGCGAAGACTATACATTAAGCCTCAGGTGCCCAAATTGGGACATTGCGAGCCAAGGTCGTCTCACGGACCTGTAGTGAACATCCTGCAATAAGGGCTCCCTCGTTAATCACCGCAGCAATCAACACTATTGAACAGCAACTCCATGACTCGACTGCACAAAAGTAAACATTGTAAATCAATACAAGGGCTTAGATTTGGCTTTGCCTTAGATGTAACTTAATGTAAAACTGGGATCTGACCAACTGTACACCAGTCCAGCTAGCCTCCAAGAAACTTGGATTCCCACCCTTGGTCAAGTGTCTCGAATTTACAAGTCAAAATGTTCTTATGCGAGTTTGTATGTTAACGTTTAGCTAATAATCCCCACCACTGAACTTACAGGCACAAATGGGAGAGAAGTCTGCCCATTGGAACTGATGCTTCGGTGAATTTCTCGCTGTTGCTGCTTTTTGCTACGGTACGGCGGCACTCCATCCCTGCAAGAAAGCAAGATCTGTATTTAATACTCTTTCATGCATGGTATTTCCCACCAGAAATTGGCTAAGACTAGAAGACAAATGGTGAGAGTCTGAACCAATTACATGTGCACATTTACCCAAGACAGAAAGGCGTGAAGACATCATACAATGCAGCAATAGATTCAGAGGGCAGGACAAGCGTAGAGAGGTCCATGTGCATTGTTCACCTTTTATAAGCCTCGGCTAATGATAGGGCGGGGCAGTTAAGAGATGTCAACGAACAAAAAGAGCAGGCTGAAGAAATACATGCGATACTATATATCAATTAGCACCAGAGTGGCAAGGAAAGACTGTGCCACTTTACTCTCTCAAGACCACAGGCCTCCTTGACCACTGGGTGGGGATGTGGTTGTGGGAGATGCGACCAGTGTTCATATAGGAGTGTTATAAAGGCAGGAGATGCCATTCAGCTCACAGGGTTTTTTCTTAGGCAGGTAGAAAGGCTGATACTACCCTTACTTATGGGTGCCAAGGAGGATGAACATGTTACCAGACTGTATGCTTGAAAGGGTGCGTATGCTACTTTTCTTTGCAGGACCTAAATTGAGAAGGCGGAGACACAGCCCTTCTCTGTCAGTGTCTAGGACAGAGAGTGAATAAAGAAGGAAGGGAGGTTGGAGAACATATCCTACTAACAGGTGCTTTATAGGATCTTCTTGTTAGGTGTGCAAGTGGATGGGGACTGTCGCAGGTGATGACTAAGTGGAGTAATTAGGCTAAGCAGTGCGGGGACCAACTGACATGGCAATGGGTAGAGCTGGAGCTTGAAGGTGATGGGCCTCGCTCCTCCTTTTTGGGGATCTGTACTTACACACTCCCATCCGTTAAGGACATGCTGTCCTCCGTTAAGGCATCGCTTGAGATCTCGCTGTCGTTGATGCTGGCAGCTGGTGCATAATACTGAAAAGGGGGTTCTGTTCTTCGAGCGAAGCATCTGCAAGGAATAAAAGATGGGGAGACCTTACAATGCGATCCTGGCAGTACTGGTTTTTCAATAAAAGCAAGTTTGAGCAACACTGAACATGAGCCTTCTTCTCGATTACCAGAGGAATACCCAGTTAGTTTTACTCTAGTTGCACACAACATCAATAATCCCGGAAAGAAAAGAAAAAAATAACATTAAAAGAATACAGCCTCTGTCGACAGACAGCAGGTTGAGCCTGCACTCCCATGCCCACTCCTAAAGATTTTCAAGTTTTACAAAAACAAGTAGTAATTCCAAACCAACCACCAGATGCGGGAAGTAGCGCGTAACACGAGATGTAAACCAACACATGCTATAACATATCTACCCATGTGGCTGTACTTCGTGGTCCTGGGACCGGAACCCTCATGAGACCAAACTACAGATACTCTAGCGTTCTCAGAGAGACTACTGGGTCAACGGAGATGCAACAGCTCTCAAGCGCCTGTCCTTCTAAGACTAACTAAAGCACAGCGAGAAGCGTTGTACTAATCAAGACCAAATGACATTGTGGGGGAAGTCACCACCAGAAGGCAAGATGCTTTGTTCTTGTGAAGAGTGCTTACAAATTTTCTGTGAGCTAGAACATAGTCCGGCTTATAGATCACAATTGGCAACTTATATCAGTCAATATGCCAGGCAAGCAAATTATTTACAAGTGCTAATACATTTTGGTCGAACGAACTGTGGCATATTCCTGCTGGTTCCGATTTCACCTCCAGGGGTATTATACCTTTTATTCCTACTATGGCATTCTGGAATTACATTTAGAAGATGCTATAGTCTGCCACAATGAATCTGGTCTCCAAATAATTTGGAGCTTTCCACAGGTCAGCGGCTGTCAGTTCTCTAGATGATTGGTGGGCCTGCAGCAACTCAGGTATTCCGCGTGTCGCCCGGTAACCAGTCACCTCTGAGGGCTTGACACTCTTCGACTCTTGGTCTAATCTGCAGATGACATCACTTCCGATATCCTTGCTCACATCTGCCACAAGCTGATTTCAAAGAGTCACAGGGTTTGATGGTTTAGACACAGGCGTAGCAGGAAGTGCCTCTCGTTTCCTGAGTGAGCCTTTACAAAGAAACACACAGCGCTTTTGGGCCTTTGTTCTGGTGCCTGGGCAGCATCTGGGGGCAACTTCAAATAAGAAGCCACAGCCGTGCTCATGCAAAACACATCTGCTGACATGCCTCTGCGTGCTAAGCAAATACTATATTCACCTTGAGCACCCTAACTCCTCAATGAACCAAAAATCATAATCAAACCACTGACGAGGGTTTGCAATATTCTGCAGCGGAGTGAGAAGATAAGGGGCTGATGCAACAATGTGCAGGGGGACACATGAAATAGGAATATTGAAAAGAAAAATTGGAGACACCTCACGTAAGCAACCAAGATGGCGAAACTGAATAGTCATTGTAGTGGAACGGGCTTCACATCACAGGTATATCCTATTAGTACTGGGATGAATGACTGTCCATCTAGGATTCAGTCAATACATCTCGATTCTGAATGAGTTTCCATGGTAACAGTCAGAGCTATGTGGTTTAGTCATGTCACGTCCCTGCTTCAATGTCGGTCCACAAAGACACACACTTTCTCTGTCTTATTGTGGTCTAAAAAGGTGTCCCAGAAACCATCCATGTTTCACTCAATGTGGTGACTAGGCACATGGTAAAAGCACTGGGGTATGTTACCACCTGTTAACTACAGCTGGCTAACAAGTTTCAGGTTCTGCCAAACATGTGACCCTGAAAAGACCGAGAAGGGCACGTGACTGATTCGACTCGGGTCCTACTGTTGCGTCAGAGGCTCTGGCCTGCTAGGAAATCTCCCAGCCCCCGATAGGACAGCCCTGCGTCTGTATTCAGTTACCCAGACGCAAGTCCCACCCAAAACAGGGAAGTCTTGGCCAGCAGAGGAGCTGTATGTACACCAGCCATGAAAGGGAAGCCTAGCGCCTCCCTAGCTCGGCGACTGTGCGGGATGATGAAAACAAGCTCGGTTCGGCCTGCTTTAATCTGCAAGCCGGCAAAGCAGGGGTCACAGAGGGGAAAAAAAATGAACGGGGGGGGCGTTGGACGCAAGACTAGACTTTGAGTCGCTGCACGTCTCTAGATGAAGAAAAGAGGCACCTCGCGCCGTAATCCAGCATAAGCCTTTAAAAAAAATGTGAAAAAAGGAATCCTTGCTGAAGAAACTGTGATTAAGAGATAAGGTGTCTTTGAAACGGCTCGTATTGTTGGCAGTGGTAGAGTGGGGAGAAAAGTCAGAAGTCTTTGTGCAGGGGGGGGGGGGTTGCTCTCGCCAGCACAGGCGGCTTTCTTTCACATCAAAGGACTGTTGTGTAGGAAGGAAGAGGGGATGTGAGTAGAGCTAACCTTTGACACCCCTCCCCCCACCCCCCCACACTTGAAAAAGGCGAGAGATGCAGAGGAATGCGTAAATGCTTATCCAAGTGGAACCTGGTGACGAGATGCGCAGTCCAATAAAAAGCAAGGCGTTTTGCGCCAAACTGGGATTTTGGATTTAAGATCATAGCAACTCGCCGTTCGTGGTCTCCTTTATTCCAGGCATTGTTAGTGTGTTGAGTAGGTGCGCCTCGAGTAGAGAAGTATGCGCTACGTAACGGTTGCAGGTTCGAACCGGGCCTGGGCGAAATGTATCTATTCATAGTTCTGAACCCAGAAAAATATAGCAAGTGTTCCACCAGAGCAATTAACCTCAGCCCTTTGTTACTTTTAAATATACAGATGGAGAATCCACAGAAAGACAGCGCTTGGCTGTAAAAGCTCATGAGTGTTTGTTTGTCTATACTAGCATTAGCCAGCGATGCCCAAACTGTGCCTGAACACACACAAAAACAGCTACACATCGCTTTTACATGATGTTGAACATCTTAGAGCTTGCCCGCTCGGGGATAGGGTTTTTCATGGTGGTAAATGTCTTCAAAAGCCAATAGCCAGCTTTGCAAGTTGCCCTAATCAGTGTCCAACCATAGAGCGAGACAAATATGAATTCCCCTTGACGACAAAGCAAGCCACCACTCCACACCATACAGTTTTATTGTGCCACTTAACCCCAGAATCAAGTGAATGACTGTGGCTAGTAAACACAAGCTTACTGAAGGGGGGTATATAAACTGTCTACAATATTACCTCATAGAAACGTATCACAGGACAGCCAACCTGGTCACCCATTTGAGGACTTCTCCAAAACTCTGGTAGCCATTCCACTGCGCAAGAAGTGGATTCTGTCCACGTTTTTCCTGAAGGAATGACACCAGGTGTTGAGTAAGTTATCCAAGTGGGGATGCTGAAAACTAACTGTAAAATATCAACAGGCAATTCCACCCTGGCTGGGAGGCTTGGATGCAGCAACTCCCGAGGCCTTAGTTTTAGCTCTGCTAAGGAGTTGAGAAGAACACAGTAAATGTCTAAGATGGGTGCAACCTCCCAACAAGATAGATTTTCTTTGAAGTCGTGTTTAAAACTCCCATGCTCTGTTTTAGTTATTTAGCACAACCAGGGTCATGTCGCAGTTGTTCAAACAGAGCAGAACTCTTGCACAAGCCTCCCGTTAGATTTTGGAGTGTCTGACTGCACAGGGATGTTTGTTGGTATACATGTATGTCAGTAAGATTAGGTTTCTCCTTTATTCCTCATGGTTTTATCTGGATCTGAAGCCTCAATGTTATTTTCTAGAATTGCATCCGATGGCATCATGTGCCATACAGCCACTGGTTATCATTCCAGGCAAAGTATATTATGTCCAATGTTCTGGTGAGTGAATGCATTTGGAAAGGCATGCTTTTGTAGGCGTTACAAACCTCTCTAACATTGAGGTACACCCTCTTAAAAAAAAAAAAAAAAAAAAAAAAAAGGGGGGGGGGAATGGTTTTCTAGGGAAACATCACACATTAGATTCTGTGCATTATTTAGATGTCCTTAGATTTTGTTCTAACCTTTAGAGATGAAAAAAGAGGCTGTCACGCTGTCTTTGAGTGCGCCTTTACATTGTGGGAGAGGTTTTGTTTATACCGTATTCATTCAAAGGACCGCTCAGCTTGGACTCCTGCCCACAGTGACCTGCCCTTGACCGAGAGCCATGAAAGTGCCGCCGGTGTGCTCAACCCAAACCTGCCAAACGTTTTATTGTTTTATTTGGCTGCGTGACCGATTACCGAAGGTTTATAACTCCATTTTACAGTGCTGCATCTGTGCGGCCCCTTTCATCTCCATGGAAAGGGCCCAGTGAAGGAGAAAACGCACACTGTAAAGCAAAGAGGGCTTTCTTGCAAGGTCCTGGACGCCCTGTACCCCTTCCCGGTATCTTTCCTATTATTTTCTTTAGATGTAGCTGATAATTATACCACCTGTGTCAGTGGCAGCCACGCGCTGGCAGCAGACGGTGACGCACCGATGTCAAAAGCAACTTGGCCCCGCCTGCGCGTGCTCATCAGGAGGCGAGCCTTAAATGCAACATATGGCGCCTTCCGTTTTCCACCAACTTTTATATAAACTTTCACCTGCCTAAACTTAACTTCACTTTAATGTTAGTCAATGAAGAGGTTAAATCCAAATATTTTTTAAACTATCCCTATTTTCATGCTTATAAATGTTGGCATGCATGCAATAGGCAAACCCTGCCCTTGCGAAAGAAAAATGGAAGAGGCTATCAAGAGACACATAAGCAACAAACTTTCAAAATTCGAAAACAACTAGAGTTATTAGTGTTGGCCACATGCGAGTCATCTGCTCCTGTTCCCATTATATGGTTGCGACCCCAGGCATCTACTCGCTTTTATTGTGTAATATACAAAATAATGTTCATGGTTTCAGCACTACATTTCACGCTCCACACAGACTGTGTATTGGTAAAACTAAGGCATACATTTACATTTAACCCAGTGTCAAGAGCAAGCAGCGTGTATACAACCTAAATGCACAGTAATTCATTAATACCCAGGAAACAAAACGTTATTATTGGACCTAGGAGACCAATGGCGAATCAAAAGCACACTTTCTGAATGATTCCAATTAGTGGAAGGCAAAATTCTAGAAGGCACCAGCCAAAAGCCAGATTCAAAAGGACATTAAAAGAAACTGATTTAAGTCACTAACCAATAATAAACCCGATGTACAAAGAACAAAAAACAAAGCATTGAAATGAATCTCATTTAATGAAAGAAACCAGGTTTTAGAACATCAGAAGAAGAGGCAGTTTCTTACCTTTGATTTTTGGGTGGGATCCGGGTAAAGGCACGACTCAGTTTCCCAATCCTTGCAGCTCCACCATGGGAAGGGCTTCCAAATTCATCCTCCTCAGCCAATGTTGGAAGACATGACCCAGGTGTAGGGCTTTCAGGTGTTGGGCTATCTTCGGCAGCACGGGCATATTCCCGACAGATGTTCGAACGCATAAATGAAGGATAGGCCTCCACTTCCATGACCCTTTGGATTTCCTGCTGTGCCTGGTCAAACAGGCATGGATCCAGCTGCTGGCTGCGCACTCCCTCCTTGACTTGTGCTCGAGTAGTGGTCTTTAGGCGTCCAGAGACCGCTTGGCTATTTTGCACATACCAGCGATAGATGGCTTTAGCAGTTCTGGAGGTTTTCGGCTCCGATGGGTCCATACAACGGAAACCATTGCAGGCAAACCAAAAGCTGAGCAAATCTCCTTGGCCCTCTCCTTCCAGATACATTCGAAAGAGGGTGGCTCCATCCTGGTCCTCCAGCAACATATGGAGGGAGCGTCCCCATCGGGAAAGACGGGAGTCCAAAGCAACACATCCTTCCGCCTCCCGAAGACATAGCCCCTTCATTCCTCCTTGAAGGTCATAGCGGGTTTTATGTGGAGCAGGTTTTTCCACCTGTGAAAGAAAGTGCACTGGTTAGTAAGGTACAATGCATTGCTATGCAGAGTCACACAAAACTTAGGAACATGCCTGAGAATAACTCACCAGACTTCACCTCACTTTGCTGAAACAAAGTCTGTGGTGTGGTGCCCATGCACTCAGTGCCCCAAGACAGGCGGCCAGTCAAACAGCTCACACACATGTACGATGAGTGTACAGTACTATTAAACACACCATATATAGTACAATCACCCGTGCTCATGTCAATGCCAGATGGGTGCTGGTTAAGGATAAGGTGTGGGGTGTCCATGATACCAGAGCACCTTGAATCCGGTCAATGAGAATCCCAGAACTCTAAAGGGCACCCAGACTTAAAAGTGCTGCTGGACCATACAAATGGTAGAATCACATCTTAAGACTACTTTAGTCGTCTACTGGTGGTCGGTCACCCCTAGCACTTTCTTCCCACTGGACAATTCTCAGCTTTGCCACCAAAACCCTAGAACTTCTAATGCAAGTGCCAACTTCAGCTCACAATTACCCAGCTAGATGTCTCTCCTGAAACCAGGCTCTCTACAAACTGATATTGGCGAGGAAGGCTAAACATCACGTATCCCCGAAATACCTTTCAGATTCCCCATCATGCAACATTCCCACCTATGGAGATCTCCTATACTACAGCAAGACCTCCATGTGCCTGGTCTAGATTTCAAAACTAAAAATTTTATAAATATTACTGCATTTTTACAGTTAAGTTGTTTTTTTGTTAAACATGGTAATTACTCTCCCTTTCATAATGAGTTATTATTATTAATATTTTATGGGGATTTCACCATCCAACCATAACTACCACTTGGCCTTTATCCTTTTCCCAGATAGTTTCGCATGGCTGCTCCATTAAGAAACCTAAAAAAGTACAACAAACCTGCTCTTAAAGGACTGTCTATAGTGGTAGATGGATTCACTCATTTAAAACTGCCAGAAATGCATCAGACACCCCTGCCACATGGGCTTCATTCATCCTATTGGTGTCTGATTCGAAGACTGCCTTTACGGTCTCCAAAACGATATCTCACAGTATTCAGCTGGATTTATCTTCGAGGGATTGAAAAACTTCCACTGCTAATTATTCTTTGCGTCTTAGTCTGGTATGCCACGAAAGCTAAAGCCAAATTGAATGCCATGTCCTTTAGTTGAATATCTTAAGAGTCTCACACATTTCAGTAGATGTTGAATTATTTACACTATCTTTAACGCAATGTCTCATATCCCATAGTCACAGGATCTTATATACTTTGACATGGACTTGTGAGGAGCGTCCAATGCATGAATACCTAAAAGTCTCACTGAATTCCTCTTCATAAGTAACTCTCTTATAAATTTGTAAGCATCTCACAGTTAAGTGTGCCACATCCCCCAGCTGAGAAAAACTGCTCACCACCACCACAGATTCTCACCTGGAATTCTCTTGTCTCCTGGCCAGGCACTGGTGGTCGTAGGGATGTTTCACGAAACACATGCCCGGCATCGGGCAAACACGCCAGCACCCCAGCAGAACTCATGGCTCCTTGCGCAGGTAGGCCTCGATTACCTGGAAAGAGAGAAGCAATACAAATTTGAAGTTAGATACCAAGAATTGGAATTCTGCGTAAAACTTCTTTTAGCAGAGATGAGAACAAATGACAAACATTTACGCATGTCAAAAAAGACTTTGGGAAATATACAATTAGCAAGTAATAACTAGTTTGATGGTAAACACAAAAAACATCAGTTTTTGAAGTATGCCTTTGGGCTTTAGTGCGCGTGTTTTTTAAAACTGGTCTTGTGCTTTTAGAACTCAGTGGCTGCACAGAGTAGTTTAACTTCATAGCGTTGTACTTATTTATCTGTCCCTATAAGACTCAACAACTGTGCATGACTGATGACATTCTCACTGCTAACTAACCTAAAAGGTCTTCACATTCAAGACCCACCAACCTGCAGAGAACCACACAATGGAGTTGGGAATTTAAAAAAGATGTCCTAACTCTGCTCTTGAAGCCGGTTTATAAGAATATGATGTTTGTCCTACATGACCTTAGGGTTTTATTTTGGAGTTTTCAGATGTGAGACACCAGTCAAAAAGAGGTGGTAGTTAAATCTACACTAGTGCCCTCTGAATCGGGTAGGCGGGACATCTGCCACTTTTTGGGGAATGTCATCCACCAAAATCCAAATAGGACCCCATCTACTAACAGTATGGTGTCACCTTGTTAGGATAGTGCATTTCCATTCTACTTTTGAGCGTCTTACTCACAGCAGCCAATGAACACATTGCTTCCAGTCCTGGACCTTCCTTTTACAAAACATGATGTTGTATCAAGACTACAGCCCGAATAAACCACTAGTTTGTAAAAGAAAGCCCATGACTGAAAAAAAGCTGCCCCAGTTATATAAACCATATGGGAAACCTACCGCAAGACAGAGGAGCCCTATAGTGCTAGGTGCCTACCCACCAGTGTCCGCCGCTTCACGATCATCTCACCAGTGCGGCGTCCATTTTCAGTGTCTACTCAGTAATAGAAATCACGAGCCACCAGAAAGCAGCAATAGCACCAGTTCTAAAAGTATTCATGGTTTAACAACTTATCAATGGGGTTTGTTACGAGTCAATCTGTCAAAATCAACTGGTCACGAGCCACTGTGACTATATAATCTAAACATTTCTTAGCAGCCATTCTTTAGCAGCATAGATCACTTCTGGTGAAGACCAATCACAAAAATACTCTTTGCCCATCCATTAACCCAAAAGTGCCACTTCTTATGGCTGAATATGGGATACACACTCTGGATACCTCTATCAATGCAAGATCTTGCGGTATTTCTCTTATGAGGGAGCAGTCACATTTCTACTGTCAGTGGGACTTGAGACAAGAAAACTGGCTCCTGAACAACGCTTTCTGAAGACCTTAAGGCCAAGGGGAATTAGTCGAATTAGGTGAAGATTGAATTTCTTCATGGAGATAGTTATGAAAGGTCCAGATTTTGTCAGTCTAGGGTTTGAAAAAGATACCCTTTCAGCCTATGCTTTCATATGCAACTTGTGTATTTTTTTTTCTTTCTTCTATTGCTCCACCGAATAGATATGATACAGATCGGTTTGTGTGCCAAACTCCTGTGGATTCCTTCTGCTAGCAGCAGAGTGCACCTACATAGTCAGATCTGTAACAGCAATGATTAAGACATCCCTGTCCGATTGGTACAGCCGAGCCCACACTGCCTATTTATGTCTGTGCTACCTCGGTTTGTGCATGGTTTACTCCACTGTGTCTTCTTAAGCATTATTTTAATTAAGTTACTACCGGTGACCGACCCACTACTTTCTAGAAGGCGTTTCAAACCATCAACTAAAGATGCACACCAACAAGTCTCTCATCGGTATCCTCGTTATCAAATCATACCTATATCCCCATCTGTACTTCTTCCTCTGGGGCATCCATTCTAGTTGTTATCTCTACGTATAATAATCTGCATGGGCATCTTAACACATATATAACATTGCAAGAATTGCAATTTGTGCGGTTCTTCAATTCCCATGTTGTCTGGAGTCCCAAATCTACTGATTTACATTTCTTGGTAAACCAGCATAACCGCAATTGCCACATGGTTGATGACCCTTAGGAGCTAGTGATCTACAGTTCGACTGAAGTAAGGGGCTTGGATGGGGCCATTTAGGTCTAAGCACAATTCGGTAATTCTCGTGGGTTTTATCTTTTCAGAAATACAGATTAGGATGTAAACCATATGGTTGTATTGAAGCACCGTGCTGGTTGAACTACAGCCACAGGACAAAGCAACCTTTTTATCAGGATCTACAATACGTGGTTTCTCCTAAAAATAACATACTCTAGATAATCAACTTACATAATATTGTTGCCTCTAATACAAGCTAGGTACATTTCCCAGTGTTTGTCAGCAGGAGTCGCTACCCCTACTTAGACCAAGAAGTGTTATTCTAGGCCAAATGGGTTAAGACAGCTGCACCCACAGAATGTTGCATGTATGCCCACATTTGTGTTTGTTTACACCTTGATTTGCATGGTGTGTGTTTGCCTTTGCAGTGTCACTGCCATCACGTGCCACCTTATGAATGGTTATATGATTTCAATTGCTGCAATAAGAATGGTATTTCATATAAGAGAACTGTCCGCCAATTAGGTTTTTTTCCTAGGTGATATTTAACAAACCTATAGGAAAGGGAAGGTAGGAACATTGCCTATATTTCTTCACGCTAAGAATAAATGAGGAATCCTTTTTGAGCTCTGATGAATTCCTGAGACCAATGAATGCCTACAGAGCGGCAGAAACTTGTTGGCAAACCAGAGGGATGCCATGGACATTGCACCCAATAAAATCCACTAATTTTACTTTATAGTATTTTCATCTATACCTAAGGTACCACCTAATAAAGGTAATCCTTGTGTTGTACCTTAAGGTATTTTTTTTATTATAACCGGAATTTTATCTAGAAGATAATTATATGTCAAGAACTCCCTCAAAAACTGAGGTATAGTCCGCCCTGGTAGTACCATCTTGCCAGGGTGTGGCGAGGTGGCCGATGATAAAGCATGCCACATTACGTGGGTGAGGTCACCTCATCCAATATCTCACATTTCTGAGGATTAGGTGATCACGTGGGGCAGAAAACACTTAGGCAGATAGACAGGAGTAAATGCCCCACCTCCACTGTAAGTCTAATCACTCCCTTTGGTGATAATCATTATCCCATCCGACCAGCCCGCCACAGGTCAGGTCGGCTCTTATCGAGTCAGCCCTGCTCTGTGGTGGAAGAAGGTGCTCTGAGGGGTCAGGCTCTTCAGTGGAAGACTGGCTAACAGCAGTGGTTGGGAGATGCACGCCATAACTTTAGTGGACCACAACACTACAAAAACATTACCGAAGCATTCCATATCATGCCCCTCCAAAAAGTTTTAAAGAATAAGTACACATATTTGGGTGAAACAACAAGCAGGAAGTTGGCTGGTTTTATTGGTTTTTAAACCGTGACAGTGAGGGGATGAGGGTCACCGAGAGTGCTATAACATAAAGTAACAAAGTTACATTTTGGCTTTAAAATAGTGATGAAAAAGGTAAAACATGAATGCCAGTGAGGCAATATTCGGTGCAATGCTGCTGAAAGTGGCACTGGGTTTGCGTTGGTGCTTCTACACAGGTTCTTTCACAGTGCTATTTTTCCATGGTTTCTCTTTGAACATTCTCCACATCTTAGTGTCTCTCTGGTACCAACTGAATATATGAAGCAGTGAGTTTGGTGGAAAGCCTGAGTCTCGCTTGAACTCCAGTCGCTTCAGTGGGTTCTTAATAACGGGATGATTCTGGGACTTTGTGCTGTACACCATCCAATGCCCAAAAACATGTGGCTCTTCCACTGTAAGCGGGTCTCTCTAGTGACAAGATAGCAGGTGGGGGTGTGTGTCCAGATTGAGGATGCTTCTAGTGCCCAGGTACACGCCACCACCGCCAAGCACTAGGATGACGCACAATAATGGTGGTGCTAATTTGTAAACCACCATCAACAGGTACCTACAAATATGACTCCATGTTTGCTCGCATCTTACCGGTAGGTGCCACAACCCACTGACGTCCTTCCGGTGTGCAAGAAGTGGAGAAGCAGGGGAATGTGCCAAGCCGGAGGGGAACAAAGGTAAAATGCTTATGTCAGGGGCAGAGGACATGACCGTATAATTAAAAATGTTGACAGTACGGATCCCTCTCTCCCTCAAGAAGACTTCAAAGTGCGCCGCAAAAAAAAAAAAAAAAGTATTGAGAAAGCTCCCGCTCCCACCCCTGCGGTGATTGCATGTGCACTTGATGGTTCTTCGTTTGATCTCTTGCATGAAACTCCCAATCTCCCGTTTGGACTGTGGCCAGCCCAGTGATTAAATGTAATAATTTAATTACACAAATGGCTGCTCAATTGCAATCTGCACCTTAGCGCGGCGAGATGAAAGGCGTGAGTCAGCCGGGCAGGGCCTGGCACCAGGGCCGCTCAGGTTGGAACAGGTCTCGCCCGCCAGCAGGGCTCGGCGCGCGCCGTGCAGACTTCTACAAGCCCAGAACATGAGCTGGGCCTCCGGCTTCGTCGAGACCCTCAGTCCGCGTTGTCGATATCAGAGCCACAGATTCAGAACTTCTGGAACGATGATAAGACTGATAAATCGCATGGGCACACCCGTGTGTAGAAGCAGGGTGTGACTGGCCTGTAGGACAATCTATAGAGTCGCACAGATCAGAGTATGGGCTGCTTTTTTGGTTGTTTTTGAGCCTGTTTTATAGCTTGGTGGGCCGGTTTTACTGTTGATTTCTGGGACATTACTACATTTCTCACACAAAATATGGCTAGATTCATTTACGGGTGAGGCTATTTTGTCTTTTACATCCTATAGGGATCTAAAGGTTTTGGAATGGTCGCCCCATACATAATTGATCCTGGCATGTTTCCTCATAGGCATCTATACACACCAAAGTATGTAGATACCACTCTGGCGGACTCAACCAGTATTGGGAGTTCCAAGATAACTTATTACTGGGTTTAAACAGGGATCCAGACCTACAATAAAAATAGGTCAGGCTATATATCTATCCTCAGTAATTAGCTTTATTTGTTGGGTACCTTTGATGTGGTTGAAATTAGAATATTTTGGATGCCCGATTAAATGATTTATCTACCTAAAGATTTAGTCAACATGTTTCACCACATTACAAGCCCGTATGGGTCAATGGCCTTCTTCAGGGCTCTTACACTCCCTATTATTTACGCTGGTGCCATGCACAATCATGAGTCCAGGGTTGCATTTCCCCTGTAGTAACACATTTGTCAAGAGGTAAGTCACCCATCTTATTACCCTGTCGCAGTGCTGCTTCACCGGTCCTCGCCATGGTGCAGCAGACTGGGAACTGACATCAAGAGAAGAATCCCACCAAATGTGGGACGACCAGTTTTTAATGGAATAGGCCTCTGAAAGTAGTTTGCCCTGATAAACTTCGATAACATCACACTTGAAATGCTCTACTGCCTTGGGCGCCAATAGAATGTTTTCTAAAGACAACTTAACCACCATAAACTTTAATGGCAATTTGTTTACAGGAGCTTGCTCCCTACCCCTCTTCAAGAAAATATATTTTTTTCATTGGCTTACATGGGGTAACAACATAAACATGTTTTGAGAAACAGTTGGTAACAAACAGTATTGTTTGCATGGTAAGACACAAATATTAAACGCACACAGACAGGTACGGTTTGCTGACCCATTTCATTTCCTGCCTTTGCATACAAGTACTTGTAGATCTGACAGGCGACTGATTGTACTCCAGCCCCACTAACCTGACAAAGATTGCCCTGTGAAATACTGTGTGCACATTAATGAACTGTTGTTAGTATTACCCCGTTCACATAGCTTGGCCTTGAATCTCGGCTACTTTTGTTGTGTTCTGAACTGGACTGAATGAAACTTTGCTCCCAGTTTCCTACTCCACCTCCATCTTAAGACACTGGTCATAAAAACTTGCAACTGTCGGAAGAGATGACTTTCCAGGACTCCACGACTTTCTTCATCAGAAACCAGCGCTGTCAGACTTTAAAACAAATGTACCCCCTCCTAATTATTTCACCCCTTTCGTATCTTCCCACACAAGTTTAAAGCGCCAATTATATACGGAACTGCCCTCAAGGTGCTTGGGAGAAATCAGAATGTGAATTCGCCTAGAACACGCCTGGAAGAGTGAAGTTTACTGTCCATGGACATTCATTTTTGGGCTTTATGGGGGCTGGCAACAGAGGTACACATTGTAATGGCAAGAAGAACTGGGCACTCGGTATACTCTATTGGGGCACACATCGATTCACGGTATCTGATACAGAATTATGGGTTGACTGGCCGTCTTGTTATCATGCTGGAGGCCTTCTAGGATAGCGAGTGGGTTGAGCATCTGCAGGAGAGATCTGCAGGTGATCGAAAAGTCACATTTATATCCCAAAACCGTGTCTGCCTTTGGGTATTTTTCATGCCACCGAGTTGCGTAATAACAGATAACTGTTACGCCACCAGACATTATCCACTGCGTCTTTTTATTTCTTAAGAATTAATCTTGTTTTGTATGACCGCCTGAAAGCAGTACGAAAAACCGACTCCCGTCAGCCAGCGGCCCTCAGCTGTTTTCGAGGGAGCACTCTAGTCTCTGCGGCTACTCACTCTGGGACAAAGGCCCCAAGTTTGTGATGATGGAGGGGAGGGACTCCCTAACCCGCTATCCCTCGGATACACTGATAGAGGCGGTGTGTGCACACCTGCGTGTCACACCTCTGAATGTGCCAAGTCCCCACGGCCGAAACTTACAGCTGCCCTTAGAAGAGGCGGTGGGGCTGGAAACACTTGGGGGAGGGGTGAGAAGTTGAAAGCAGATGGTAGAAGTGTTAGGAACTCCACTGGAAGTGATACATGGGAGGGCGCACGTTCAGAGCAGGCTGAGGCCCCAAAGGGAAAGGCCGTGACAAAGTTGAGGGCGTTATAAAGGGGCGTATTGGAGAACCAGGTGGCCGGGAGGGTAGAGGGCGCCACTGTGAGAAATACGTCTTCACACTCGGCCACATTCCTGCGCCTGCTCCTGTGTGTTTGGCCCAACAGCCGCCTCTTGCAGAGCACGGCAAGGCCTGCCCTCGAATACCCTGCTTCTAGGAGCACCCCTGGTTTTGGTTGGGCGTTTGGCCCAGAAGTATTGGATAGGGGGCTGTCACCATATGTGGCGTGTGCCCTCAAAACCTGGGTATACGAATAGATTTTCAGGCGCAATCCTTTGGCATGAAGCACACACTGTCTCTTTGGTGAGAGGGCGACGCAACCAACAAGGTAGCCACCCGACATGGTACCAGAAGAGAGAAGTGGTCTAGTGGGGTGGGTACCAGACGAAAGGAAGTGATCTAGTGGATCACTTCCTCTCGTCTGGTACCCTCCCTCTTCCCGGTCCCCAAAAGACCCACTCCTGTGACCCTGGCCTAATCCCTTCAGGTCCCTGGACCAAAACTAGATTTGATGCTGGCCAGATCGTAATTAGCAGGGACAGCAACCTCGTGTTGTTACCCTACCCCGCCTCCCTTTACTGTTTACAGGAAGGGGTCTGTGTAAAGTGTGAGTAAGGATTAATCTTGGAACGGTACTGGATTACCACTGGTTTTGGACTTCTCTGCTATGCTTGCCCGCAGGTTCACTTCTGGTCCTGATCTATTTGAACTTTAACGATGCCCCCTGGGCGGAAACAAAAACTGTCTGTACTTACCGCGGTGCCCGAGCAACTTTGGCTGATGCCCGGTGGAGCTGTCATATGCAGCTATAGAGGAGTTTGGCTCTGGTTCACCCCTCGGCCGGCACCTACCCAGCCAGACATCGTTATCCTCGCCTCCCCGTTGTGTTTTCCGACCTGCATTCCCTACCCCAGTTTACCATTCCCCCTCTACCTCTTAACTCACCATAAGACATGTGTACGCGCTAGTAATCTCACATTATTGTGTAATCTCATGTTTTTTTTCTTTTCTCCTATGTCTATACTGGTCTATGTAATTATGGAACCTGTAACTCACTGATCCTCATGTAAAGCGCTCTGATACCTCCGGGTCTAGCCAGCGCTATATAAAACTTTGCAAATAAATAAGATTAGGCACTGGCGCCCCCGTAGCATCACTTCTGGGGCGGGCCTGGGAGGGGACCGGGCGTGCAGAGTTCTTAAGGGGCTGGTGCTTTTGTTGAGGTGGTGGGAGAGTTACATGGTTATCAAAAGGCAATAAGTGCGGCAAAGATCCTTAAAAATGGTCGTGAAGGAGTGTTTACGCCGTGACTTCGGGAGGATAGCGACCAGTGCTTCTATATTCCCATGGGCCAGTTGATGTCCTGAGCAACTACAGACCAGCCCTGGTTTGGCTTTATCTTGTGAGGGAGCTACATGTCCCTGGACCAGGGGGTCTGAATGCAAGCCCCGGGGCAAAGAAATACCTGGTCGATCGTGATAATTTTAAAAAAAATATATATGATGTTTCCAGCTTAAACGGATCAGAAGTTAATAAAAATGTGTCACGTGTTCACATGCAGTGGAAGGCCCTTTGAAAAGGTCAACTGGCCTTCTTCCAGTGTTTTATCTCTGTATTCAATTGTTACACTGGTACTAATGGGGTGACATATTTGCCCAGAAAGTAATACCATGTGTAAAAATGACAAAATAATTAAGTAATACTATCAGAAGATGTGCCACATTATGCAGCATAATTTGCCCCCTTTTTGCTGCTCAACTTAGTCAACATTGCCGCATAATTGGGTGTTCCCCTGCCGCATGAGGCACTGGGTATAGCAATGTTATTAACAGTGACACACAGGAAACGACACCTAACACAACCAGGAGGCAGCCTTTGAACCCTATGCCAGGGCGGGCTATAATAATGTCAGACTTTGTCAACAAAAGTGTGCTACCAGCCTTTCTTCTCTTTTAACATGCCCGAAAGCCCCCACCTACGTTTGGAACAGCTTCCAGTTTTGAATAGACCTCATCCTTAAGAAACTAAGTTGTAGATTTCATTCCAACCTTAGTTTGGGAAGACTAGTAATTTATACTCGGTGTCCTAGGCAAAAAGAACAAACCATCATACCCCTATGCTGCCATTCATGTAAAAGGAAGCAGCCTGTCACCCTGCGTCTCCTTGGCACAAGACAACTCGCCAAAGTGGGAAATGTCTTGCCACAGACCCCCAAAAGGTGACCACTGAAAATGTTAAAATATGCCGAGGGAAACAAACATATCTTAATAAGCCCTCAGAGTAAAGCATGAAAGTCCATCCGAGGCCGCAACACACATCCAATGTTATGTCAGTGTCCATGCTCATCATGCATGAGACCCCACCCTCATACATCCCACCCTCATGATGTACGAGACCCCATCCTACAACATCCCACCCCCATGTGCGAGACCCCACCCTCCTCACGAACGCGCCTGGCCGCTGCACAGCCCGGCCCCCCTCGTGTAAGCCCCCCAGCACCCTACACTTACCCACGGTCTTGTATGTGGCACTGAATCTTGCACTAAACTTTAGACACGACTCTGTACTCTCCAATACCCGACGCTGCTTGTCTATATGATAGTCCATCTTTAGCACCCGACCATCCTCCTGCACGACAACCCATCTTTACCACCCCAGCCTCCCCGAGCATGAGTCCACGACAGCCCATCTTTACCACCCCAGCCTCCCCGAGCATGAGTCCACGACAGCCCATCTTTACCACCCCAGCCTCCCCGAGCATGAGTCCACGACAGCCCATCTTTACCACCCCAGCCTCCCCGAGCAGGAGTCCACGACAATACATCTTTAACACCCCTTAACACCCCAGCCTCCCCGAGCATGAGTCCGCGATAGTCCATCTTTAACACCCCGGCCTCCTCGCACACCTGGGTGCCCATCTCACAGAGCCTACTCACCTGGCGCACGAGTCCCAAATGCCCCACGCCATCATCCTCGTGTACGCTAGTTGACCCATCACCACCCTCTTCAAGTACAAACTCCTTCCCGCACCGCCTCCCCGGCCAAGTGTACACGAGGACTGTCCTACAACACGCACCCTACTCAAGTACAAGACCCCGCCCTTCCATCCTTACACTGCCCCTCCCGCCCTAACACAACACATCCTATAAAAGACGACCCTCGCCATGCGCATGACAGTGCGTCTGACAGCAGCCGACGCTCGTCACGTACACGGCACTCCATGCTACAAATACAGTCTTAGGACTGGCTCCAAGAATTTGGAATGCCCTTCCGACAGAGATCAGAGCCAATCCCTCGACTGCCTCATTCAAAAAACAGGTCAAATGACTACTAGTGGAAGAACTGCATCAACAATAGCCTCCATGTCTTTTGCTAGTCAATTACCTGCATTCTTGACAAGCATTTTTACTTTGTTGTGTTGAAATTTATGCTTGACAATGTACTTTCACTTTATGTTTGTAACTCGGGCTTGACAATCATTCTCACTTGGGGTTTAAAACGTATCTCAGCTGTCTTAATAGTAAGGTGATGATGAAACTGCTCGGCCTCATCTGGGTGGGCTGTTTATTGTTTGTTCATTTTCTACCTACTCTTCCCCTAGCGTCCTCATTTATTTTATGCCTCAGGTTCCTCTCATGTTGCCTTATGGGGGTGCTTGGGTGTGTTATTGTATGCTTAACAATTTACTTTCACTTTATGTTTGAAACTTATGCTTGACAATCATTTCTACTGGGGGTTTAAACTTACTTTGTTTGTCTTTGAAGTCAGTCTATGATGACACTGCTTGGCCTCATATTTGCTTTTTTGTAAGTGTATTTATATTGTCTCTGTACGTATACTCAGCTTTCCTCTTTGTACAGCGCTCTAATACCCGGTTGGGTCTTGTTCGCGCTTTATAAAACTTTTCAAATAAATAAATAAATACAACACTCCACCTTCCCAGCGTAGAGCCCCCCACCCCCTTCCTCATAGTGGAAATGAGGTCACCTGACACTACAGCATCCCACACCTGTAACTTGCCCACATCAGGATGCAGAGCTGTGCGGCTAGCCCTGTAGATGATGAAAAGAAGCGCCCACTTGTAGCCTTCCATCCTGGTGACATCACTAGGCGCAAACAGCGCTATACAAACACAGAAGCCCGGATCATAGCAATCCAAAAGGAACTTTAGAACTCATTTACGCTGTTCCTGAAGTCTCTTGAAGAAACCTCTAAACTGAGGCGTGCTTCAGTGGCCTGTTGGATACTCCGAAGTTTTCAAACAATAAACCGGTGCGAAATGCATAATGCTGCTGTGGGTCCCATGCGGGTTACCGGTTTGAATCTAGGTGGGACTAGCTTGTCTTTCATCCGCCGAGGCGATAAAGCAGCCCTTTACTATGGATTATATGCAACGTTGAGTTGCGCGAGTTCTGTGGCAGTGACAGGAAGAACCACACACAGGTAGCTCTGAAGCCTGCGCCAGAAGTTGTCCAAAACATTGGTAAACGTAGGCCCAATCAAATTCAAAGTCCCAGTGACTGCAAAAAATGCCAAGAGTGCCTCCCTGCATTTTTGTCCAGAATTAGCCACCACACAGTCATTTGTAAACACTCGAGTCTCCATGATGGACAGACGGGTCAACGAGCCTGCCCCGGAGATCTGGATGTAACCTGTAAGTCTCAATCACAGCGAACCAGGTCAAGCCCGTTCCGCTCATCCTTACGATGACGAAATAAGATTCAACCATGAAAAAAAAACACGCTGCTTTTAAATATGTTTTAAATTGAAACCTTTTTTTTTTTTTTTAGTTTCAACACACATAACTGTACTTTAGGCCAAGTGAACCACGAACAAATATTTTAACGCAAACGCATTAAAAAAAACAACAAAAAACACATGGTTGTTTACGTAGCGCTTATCATTGGAGATCAGCTTGTTTCGAAGATCTACCACACTTTGGCAGGTTGGGAAATCAAAACACATGGATGTAGCGCGATCTGCTCAGGTTTATATTTTGCAAGCAACAACACAAATAGCTGGTGACGGCCCTTACACTGGTTGAAAACAGTAAACAAGCCAACATGATTTCAAACCTTTCTTTAAATTTCTGAAACATTATGAAAGTTGTGCATTATATCCTGCAATCTCGGCATAAAGAGATGCATACACTAACAATACATCTAAACATTTCACTGCATTTATTGCAACTGTACTGGCGAACGCATAAGTAACTTCATACCTTACACGTAATTGTTTCTAAGCACTGTAATAAACGTATAACGATAATAACACATTCCACGAGCACTTTGATACATTGAAAACGGACACAACAATGCCTAAGACAACACGAAACATCTATTCACACAATTAACACACAATAGATCGTCTCTAGTAATCAAATCGCAAGGCAGCTGTGGGCAGAACACAACGGAGGATGTTTCCAACAACAAAAAAAACAAAAACAAAAAACACACTTGGCTAAACCAAACCCGATGGCCACAGAATGTGAGAAAGAACAGAAAAAAACGCACACCAGAAGAAAAAAAAAACCCACTCCCGTCGTAAACCATTCTTATGATCCGCATTGTCAGTGCACACTGCTAAATATAACCACATGTTCCAGCACTGGAGCAGAACAAATCAAAACCACTCCTACCAACTGCGTGCGAGTCAGGCACACACAGTAAAGTGAAGGCCTCTTGCAGCTGCAAATGAAGTTTTTTTGGGGATGGGAGAGTTTAAGGGGGGAGCACTTGAATTCTTCTGGTTTTAAACTGAAACGGCGTGGGCCCGTTTGTAAACGCACATAATGCAGCAATGCTGCATTTGTAAAAATCGTTAAGATAATCATCGAGGAAAGAGAACTGAGGTTGCACAACTTTGTAGCAACTTTGGCGAGGGGACAGAAACGAGTGATAGAGTAGGGGGGGGGGGGCGCAAGGAGGGCTTGATCGAGGGCCAGGGAGGGCGAAGGCGCACAGGGAGGGCGAAGGCTGTGTCGACGAAGGCATCGGGTGCCTGGGACAGCTGTGCAGGGACAGAGCGAACTTAGGCGAACATGGGTCCGAGAGTGAGGGCCGGGTGCTTGGGGGCAGATGGTATAAACAGTGCGAGTTAGAAATCTTACCTTGTTTCCAGCTCGGCGCTTTCCTCCTTTCTGTATTTTTCTTTCTACCCCTCCTGTCTCAGAAAAGGAGCGAAGCAACTCGGTTAAGGCAGCTCCTTCATAGCCCACGGGCCCCCAAAAATCCGGAGGGGCTTCTCCCAGCCTGCAATGGAACCATGATCCCGGAGAGCGAGCTGGATGCGAGCGTGGGGCTCCAAAAAGGGAAGGCGGCGGAAAATCCAAGCCTCTGCTGCCTGCTCTCCACCTTCCTTGAGACTGGAGTGGGGAGGACTTGAAAACGCTTTCTTCCTCCTCCTCCTCCTCCTCCTCCCCCTCTGAACTTTTTTTTTTTTTTAATCAAAACCAAAAAGCCTTTTTTTCTCCACTCCCCCGGGGGACAAAGCCAGGAGAACAAAGGGGTGTTATAGCTTTAATGAAACATCACTGGGAAGCCTGCAGGGCTGGGTCCTGGCAGGAGAGAGACAGCCAGGCGGACAGAGAGGGGCGGGGGAGTCGAGAGAGGGGAGGAGAGGTAGCCCCCCGTCGATCCTCTTACCTTGGTCCAGTCCTGAAGCCGAGTGGGCCGGGGGCTCCTCTGCAGGGCGCTGTGGAGACTTTCGGCTCTCTACCTCCCTGCCAGGACCTGAGGTCTCTGAATTCCTTTCTTGGAGCCAGGCTGCCCCCACCCCCTCTGGTTAAAGAAAAAAGGAGCCTTTGAAGCCGGCCTGGCCAATCAGCGGCGGGAGTCTCTGGGAAGCTATTCCTTTCATCCCATCTTCAAAGGGGGCCCTTCAATCATTTGTAACCCTTGAAGTGCTGGGGAGAGGGGAAGCGGGGCAGGGGTGGGAGGGAATGGTATGTGGGACTTTGCAAGTTGCAAGAGCTGTTAACCCTGTGGCTGCCGGAGGCGAGGAGAGGCACAGCATGGCTAGGGTGGAGCGGGTGACACAGAGAGGGGGAGATCATGTCACAGCGGCCTCCCCCACCCCTCTACGGCTGGAAAAGGCCCAGAGAGGACACGAAGCCCGTGCCGGGAGGACCACCCCGCCCCCCTCCTTTAAAAAAAACAACTCGCACTGTAAAATGGCATACTAACCTTGCACGGGAGGGGAGGAGGAGCCGGGGTGGGGGGTGTGGGCAGGCTAAGTCACCCTGAACTCCAAGAAGTTTCCGTGGCCTGCCGGCTGAGCCTCCCAGTGCTTGTTTCTCTCCCTCTCCCACAAACTGTCGGAAATTGTTACTTGCATGTACACTTGTGAGAGCGCGTGTAGTCATGACGTATCTCCCTGACCGACGGAACGTCCCCCAGATGTGTCTGTAATGGATATGTACCAAGCTTCAAAAACAAAGTGTCCCTTAAAAGGCTTGAAAGTACTCTATATAAGACTTAATTGCCGCCACATTTCTGAAATTGAAAAATACTTGTACCAAATCATCCAGAACAACTCTTGGTGGCTGAAATGCATTGTGGGATGGCAACACTTCAACCAGCCCCCACTGCCTTGTTCTCCCTGAAATATAATCTTGCAGACTCAGGCTGTCAGAATTTAGTGGAAGGAAGTGCCCCTTGGAGTGAATGCATCATGTAGTGTATTGTATTGTATTGTAATTGCATTTATATAGCTCTTACTACCCCTGATGAGGCGTCAAAGTGCTTTTTCTGGGAGTAGCACGCTACTCCGGAACCCATAAAGGATTAGTGTTGAATTAGTATAGTGAAATATGAAAGTAATTTGAGTGGTGGATGGTTAGTCAGGTTTTTGGATTCAGAAGGATAGCGGAGGGATAGAAGAGGGAAAAAGGTTTGCATTTATATAACGCTTGTTACCCCTGATGGGGTGTTGAAGCGCTTTTTTGGAGAGTAGCACGCTACTCCGGAACCCATAAAGGATTAGTGTTGAATTAGTACAGTGAAATATGAAAGTAATTTGAGTAGTGGATTTGTTAGTCAGTTATTTGGATTGAGACGGGTAGGGGAAGGATAGAAGAGGGAAAAAGGTTTGCAATTATGTGAAAAATCACCACTCCCGCATCATTGCACAATTCTAGTAGCCCTAATAACACCCAAGTAGGTCATTCACCATCAGTGCACACCTTCCCAGGGATGTGGGTGTGGGGGGGCGGGTGGAGATCTTCCTCAAAAGGGCAGACTTTCCCCATATAGCTGGTGAAATGTCTTTTCCTATTTATCTGTCTTTTTTTGTATAGTGAGACCACTACCCTGGGCAAAAAGGGTGACAGCTCTTTATGCCACGGTACAGTGATGTATTGTGAACGTTATTAGCGGAGTTATCATTTCACTAGTCCCACAGGTGAGAGAAACATTAGCATCAAGGAAACACTTAACCTTTACCTGATTCAGGCGCTGACCTGTTTATATGATGTTTCTAAGAAAGTTCTGTTCCAAGTCGCACTTAAAAGCCGAGATTGAAGTTGCACGTCTGATATTTCTGGGAAGCATCGTCTGAGGGTGGAGGTATTTTTCAGTCGGGGTGTGTCAGCTTTAGGAGTGCTTAGTTTATTAAGAATGTGTTTCCACTGGAGAGTTGACGCGTCAGATATATATGCATGAGTCTTTAGGTACATCACAATGCAAGCAAAGCTTGCAGCCGTGGAAGCAGAGCGACTTTCCCAGGGAAGCCAACCTAGTGACGTGGGGACATGTGTCATGCGCTCAAATGATTCCCTATTTGATACCACATGGGTTGCCATGTAAACAACCACTTTGAGGGGACCAAGGGAGATTTGAGAAGGGAGTAAATTGTCATTTTCATAGATTACAAAAGTGCTGGATGAGGCTTGGATTGCTGATTTAAGGTCTTGTTTTGGAAAGAAGAATTTGAGACTAGGGAGAAGTTTTAATTTGAACCTGGAATTTCTGACCATCTCTTTCAAGTGAAGGTCAAGGTGGAGCACTGTGTCAGGTCTGAAGCCAGTTAGGTTGATGGTGACAGGCCGATGCCTTTAAGTTGATTTGTCCAGCCTGTGGTTAATTCATTTCTGTTGTAAGGGCAGAGCAGGAGAAAATCTGCATCTGAGGACTCAGTTTATGTTCCATATTTATCATTCAGTTTCCATATTTGAGGAGGCAAATGCCTTAAGGCTGTTTGATCATTCCTTCATGTTATATAACTTGGCTTGGTCGACACATTGGAGAAACATTATTTCCGTTTGCTTACGTCATCAGCTAGCAACACTGTTTAATTTTAGAGGACTGAACCTTCAGGGACCCACATGAAATTTTAAAACAGTTAAAAAAATTGTTGAAAATTATGATGCTGTTTGATCAATAGGACCTGAATCACTTGAATACCCGTTCTGTCGCTGGATTGTTTGGAGGGTTCATGGTCAAAGGCTGCTGATACGTTGAGAAGGACCACAAGGCAGGAGTTCTCAGAGACACAGAGTGCCACCCACATCTGTTTTGAGAACAGAGTTTTGAGCACTGTGAGCAAAACAGAAACCAGACTTGAAATCTCTTAAGAGATGATTGTGACTGGTATACTTTTCTGTTAGGTTGATAACACATCTTTCCAGAATCTTGGAAGGGAAGGGGAGGGAAGTGATGAACCTGAAGTTGTCCTGCACGTCCAGGGAGGTATAATGTTTCTTGAGAAAAACCTGGACATAATGAGAAAAATTGGGAGTGAGTCTTGGTTCAAGGAGGAATTTATGATTGGTAATTTTAAAAGGGAGAGGGCATTAGAGTGTTCCTCAGTATACTCTTCTCTTAGGTTGGTAATGCATTGTTCCAGAATAAGAATAAGGTGAGCTTTTAGTTGTCATGTGACATAGAAAATATTGGGAAATCATCTTGGTTCTGAAAGTTTATGATTTGTTACCCTGGAGGGGAGAGGGTGTTAGACTAAAGAGTTTGCAGTAGGCTCTGATGAGGTATTTTACGGTTTAGTTTGAGTGATGATTTTCTTTACAGCAATTCTGGTAGTGCGGTCAAAACACTACACAGTCTGTGCAGGGAACTACAAGACAGGTACCTCCATCTTGTAGCCCCAGTCTCTCTGTGCCCTAAACAGCCCAGTGAAGAAACAACAAAAAAGGTGGTAAGAACACAGACTTGTGCTGTGAATTTTTCAAACTTTAAAACTGCTGATTTTCTAGTCGTGACTGTTTAAATAGAACTCTTGGTTTCTATGCAATTTGGTCTGTGAACACTTTTTTTTTCCACCCATGAATTTGTGTCCTAGTTTTCCGTGTACTGTGCTTAGGCCTGCGTGGGCAAGCAATTGAAAAAGTCGGGGTGTTATTACCACAGGAAAATTGGCGCCTGTCTGATAAGCGTAGTATTTCCTAATTCAAGTAAACTTGCGGTGCAAAGGTGAGGGAAAACACCCTAGACCCCCAAAAAAGTAGGACCAAAGATCCCGTCAGTAAACTAAAGCTTGTCCTATGCACAAGCTTAGGTATTCAATGAGAGTACACCATAATATCTTAAAGAAACAAATGCACACAATAAATAATGTCTCTTGAAGTCCTTTCTTTGTCTTTTTATTTGGAAGAAAGGAACGTCCAGCCAACACGTGTTTCGTCGTTGGGGATTACCCCGCGACCTCTTCAGGGCTGTTCGGTTCTCTGTGTAAATATTGCATGCCTCTCTGCCGGTTATACGTATTCTGTACCGGATGCATCCGGTACAGAATGCGTACCCGGCATGAGATGAGACTTGGCGTACTCGCTTCATATATCTCGTTTCACCCGGACCACTATACATTGTGGGTCTTTGCTTACTGGCCACAAAAATACGGACATACTACTGCTATAGGATACAAGATTCCTAAGACTACCTTGAAGAGTGATACTAAACACTCATAGGAGTTGTACCATTGACCAGCCGGGTCGGAAGTATAACCGGCAGAGAGGCGTGCAATATTTACACAGAGAACCGAACAGCCCTGAAGAAGTCGCGGGGTAATCCCCAACGACGAAACACGTGTTGGCTGGACGTTCCTTTCTTCCAAATAAAAAGACAATGAAAGGACTTCAAGAGACATTATTTATTGTGTGCATTTGGTTCTTTAAGATATTACTCTCATTGAATACCTAAGCGTGTGCATAGGACAAGCTTCTGCATGGGCAAGCCCCCAGCTCACCCCACCCCCCCCCCCGATTTTGAAAGTTAAAAAGGCAAAGTACACCCTCAGAGGCTAAGCAGAGTGTGTTTAAAAGACTACTACATCTGCTTTATGGTTTAAACTGTGTTGTGAAAACTGCTGTAATTTTTCCAGCCTCAGCTGTTTGAATTTGTGTCCTAGTTTCCCTTGTACTCTGCTTAGGACTGCAGGGGCAAGCCCCCAGGGGCTAATCTAACCCCCCGTTTGTTTGATTTTTAAAGTTAAAAAGGCAAAGCACACCCTCAGAGGCTAAGCAGAGGGTGTTTAAGAGACTGCTTCATCTGCTTTTTGGTTCCAACTGTGTTTGAAAAGTGTATGTAGCACTCATTTGTGGCTAGAAAAAAGTGATTAAGTACGCAAATAGCAGTATATTAAGTGGCTTACATTTGGGCCTTACCTGCAGGGTTAAAACCTGGACCTGTAAAGTGTGGATTGAGCCTGTCTGTCTCCAAGGAGATTCTGGTCTTCAGGAGCAGCATCCCTGCCCCTGGGCCATCAGTCAGAGCTTAGGGTCACATGCCCCTTATATAAGTTTCCTATTGGTCGTTACATTTGTGCAATGATTGGTTCCCATATCTGGGGTTCCTATTTGGCTTAGGGTTAGGGTTCTGATTGGCTGATAGGTTTGGGATTCCGATTGGTTCCTGAGGCTAGGTTTTCTATTGGGCTTAGGGTTAGGGTTCTGATTGTTTGCTAGGACTAGGACTGTGATTGGTTGTAAGGACCTGGTCTCCTATTAATTCTAGGGTTTACGGCTAGAGTTGTGATTGGTTAGGGTTAGGAATAGACTTCCCATCGGCCGAAGGTGTCACCTGATCACCAGGGCTATTTAAGCTTAGGGCTCAGGGCGTTTTAGCCCGGACGTATGGGCTAAGGGCAGAGAGGACAGGGGCAGTTGCCTGTTTGGGTCAGGTCGGGCCTAGGGCCAGAAATGCTGCCCTTTTTTTTATTCACTAGCTCCAACCTTAACCCATCCACAAACATATTAACACACTACCAGCAAATGCACTCGACCCATGTACTACAAACAAACCCTAACCACATTTAATTATCTCAAAAACCACAAAAAAACTCTACAACCCACACATAAATACCCTTTTACTCCATCTACCATACAATGGCACCTCTACTCTCCCACAAAACACCACTCTGTCCTATACCGCTAACAAATCCACACATCACCAACACAACACAAAGCCACATTATACATAACTTTAATCCTTCCAGACACACACTCCCTGTTCATACAAAGCACCATCTCTACCCTCTACTTGCCCCTAATGGACCCCTTTCTGTCACCACCAAACCTGTACTCAGTATTAAATCAATTCATCCACCAACACCATACTCCTCTTTTTACCAAAACACAAAAAATAATCCTTACACTCCACTACACATATTACCTCTTCCAGCCATCAATTCTAACACAAACACTCATAACATACACTCTTTCCCAAAACACATCACCACCCCCTTTGACATTCAAATTCCTCTCACCTACAATTCTCCACATACAAATCCTTCTCAGAAAACCACATCATCATCATCTCCTCTCACTACTCCACAAAAACAGTACATAATACACGCAGCAGCAAAACAAATAAAAAAATACACACACACTATTGTATAATACTTTCCATCACAAACTAAAAACATACACTCACGCCCACTCTCCTGACTACACAAATAATATACATCCTAAACCATCTTTACTGCCAACCTTTCTTGCTTACCCAACACCGGACACAAATACACCAACACAACAATTCTCGTTCAAATGCCTCTCATCCATTGCACAATTCAGAGCCTTACATCATGACCCACATGCTGCACCACCACCCATAACTCACACTCTTCCACCCTAAACAGACACAAACAAAATAAACAACATGCCACTCTTCACAACTTCGCATCTCCATGTCTATTACATAACAAGGCTACTCTACAAAAACAATGTGAGAAGTTGGCCTGGTATATGCTGTTCACTAGTTAAAGTGGACACCTTGCACCAGTTCAATTCAACTCTTATGGTAGGTAGGTTTAAGACAACCTTTACAGAAAGCTATCCTAGTGGTAGCTGTGGAGAGCAGCCTTCAGGCTAAGTCTTGGAGGAATGTAAAGCAGCTTGCTTTACCACACAATCTCTTGAATCACCAAATGAAAAGACACCACACAGGTATATATATCAAATATATATGTATTTATTACTAAACAACTCTCTACTAATCTCTTGTGAGATTAGAAGTCAGGAACATATGCACAAATCAACGTTTCACAACAAATTGAGCACAAATATGGCTGGGGCCCTAGGGGCGTACCAGACCATATACTAAAAAAGAGACTTAAGAACAACGACTTGCAAAGGGACAAGGCCCAGGGCCTTCAGAAGTGCTGGGGCCTCACGAAACCACCCAAGGCAGGTAAGTAAAGGACCCACGGGGGACGCGTGCAGTGAAGGAACACAGGCGCGGATCGCCGTAGACTTCAATGGGGCAAGTCGCGGTTGGAAATTAAGAGTTTAAGGGCACTTCGGGAGTAGCTACAAGCAAGTCACTTACAGGGTAAGTAGTTCTAGGGCCAACACCCACAGGAGCACCGTAGTGCTGGAGTTACCTCACCCATGGAGGCCGGGTGCATAGGTGTCCTTTGGTGTCGGGTCGCGGCGTCGTTTTCAATGGGAGCCAATGAAGACTTGCTGCTTGTGAAGCCAGAAGAAGTGTCCAGTGGAATCCAAGCCTGGATTCGGCAGGACGAAGACCTGAAAGCAGAGGGGACAGTGTTCAAAGTCACTTGGCAGTGACCCGGGGCAAGGAAGATGAATGCCCACCGTCGTCGACAGATTCAGGTCGTTCACGGGTGTCTTGACTCTTCGGCCACGAGGTCCAGGAGGCGTCGAGGACGACCAGGAGCTGGATTCAGCGTGTCCCACGAATTCTGCAGCTGACTGCGGTGTCAGCGACCCGATTGGATCCAACAAGCCTTGGTAGCAGCAAGTCTTGTGGAAAGAACAAAAAGTCAATGGTGCAGACCAGCAAGGTCTGGGGGACTCACCCAGCAAGGGTAAGTCAGGGAAGGCCTGGAGCAAACAGGGGAGCCCTTTGGATTTGTAGAAAAGTCTTCAGGGGACCCACAAGCCGGCTGGCAAGGGATCGCGAAGACGCCTTGGGAGGATTCCTTCAACAGGGGCCCACGGTCACTCGGGACGGGGTAGGCCTCTGATCTTGGGAGGGATATCTGCTAGAGGCTGGGACCACACGTGGTCCAAAGCACAGGTTCGTAGAACGTCGTGAAGGGGTTGCACTCGAAAATAGTGCACGGTACCCAGGGACTGCGGTTCCTCGTCACTCGTGGGGTCCACTTGCCTCAGCTTCGCTGGGGACTCACGATGGCCTTGGAGAAGTCAGGAAATCCTCTTCCTGGGCTGCAGAGACTTCGGCCTCCGGCGGGAGCGGCGTAGTTTGCGACCATCGTTGCAGTTTTTGGTGCCTGCCAAGCAGGGGAGTCACTCCTTGACTCCAAGGAGATTCTTCAGTCTTCCAGAGGTAGTGGAACGTCGAAGGTCCGGGATTCTTCTTTAGAGCGTCGTCCAGGGATATCTAGTTTGCAAGGTCAAGGGTTCCCTATCTTATACTAAAAGGAAGGGAGGGACTAGCTCTATGACCCCACCTATGGGAGGGTCAAGGGAGTAGGTGGCTACACCCACTTCCCTTTGTCCAGTTTCGCGCCAGAGCAGGGGCAGGTAGCCCCTGAGCCGGTTTGAACTGGTGTATGCACAGAGGAGCCTTCTGCTCCCCCAGTGCAGGACTTCAAAGCATTCTAGGAGTGCACCCACCCAGCCCCAATGCACTAAACCCTGTCTGGGAGGTGGTCACACCTCCCTGTGACAGGATACCTATTGTTGGGCCTCCTCCACTGCGAGTTTCGGTCATCAGCAGGAGGGCAGCCCATTGTCTGTGACTGGTGGCATCCATTTTGTGATGCCAGGGCTCTTCAGGATTCTACCGCGTTTCCACAGTAGGTACATGTCTATCCTTCTAGAAGGGTGGGATCATACTCCCACACCAGGTACTGGTGTGGGGGTATGATTCCAAGGTGTTTGACACCAAACACGACATGTTTTGATGCAGCCATTCCAAAGTTAGCATTAACCGCGAGGTTATAATGCACTTAAGAGTATATGGTTTGACCGCATTCACAAACAGCCCCAGAGAATAGACTCTGAGAGCTGCAGAGGGGCCCTGCTCAGGCAGAGGCACCCTCTCACATAGAAACTAAGCACCCTGTCCTCAGGATTGATAGGGCCTGCCTTAGGGGTGACTGATAGGTTTAAATGTGTGTGCAGGGGAGATATAGGGAACCTATATCTCAGTGAGGGGTGCTAGCACCTCCTCACCCAGGCTGCAGTAGCAGGCCTGTGGTGTCAGATTTAGTCTGCTTCCCAGGGGTGGCATAATACATGCTTCAGCCCCTGGTAGGCCTGTGAAGTACCTATGCCCTTGGTACCTAAGGTACCATAGACTAGGGACTCATAAGGTACCACAGTATCCAATCACTAGTGCACCTAGAGTGCACTCCAAGTCGTTTAGAGAGAACAGAGAGGCTGGGGCCCTGATTGGCAGGGTCCCAGCCAGACTATAGCCAAAAACCAGTGTAAACATCAGAAAAAAAGTGGGGGCAACATAAGAGGCAGATCCTACTCTCCTACACAACCCCCCCCCCCCAAACGCAGGGACACTAAACTAACCTTGACCAGTTGAGTCTTCGTGCTGTAAGTGGAAATACATTGAGAGTCCATCTGCATTGGCATGTTGGGTCCCAGGACTATGTTCCACTGTATAGTCCATCCCCTGTAGGGAAATGGACCACCTTAAAAGTTTTGGGTTTTCACCTTTCATCTGTTTAAGCCATAGGAGGGGCTTGTGGTCAGTCTGAACTATGAAGTGAGTGCCAAACAAGTATGGCCTCAGCTTCTTCAGGGCCCACACCACAGCAAAGGCCACCCTCTCTATAGCTGACCAACGTTTCTCTCTAGGGGTCAGCCTCCTGCTAATAAAAGCTACTGGCTGGTCTTGACCTTCATCATTCAGTTGAGACAGTACAGCTCCCACACCCAGCTCAGAAGCATCTGTTTGGACAATGAACTTTTGGTGTAGTCTGGACTCTGTAAGATGGGGGCAGTGCACATGGCCTGCTTTAGGTCTTCAAATGCCTTCTGACAGCTAGCTGTCCACTGAACCTTTTTGGCATTTTCTTTGAGGTCAGATCATTCAAGGGGGTCACTATAGATCCATAACACTTCACAAACCTCCTATAGTACCCAGTCAGGCCTAAGAAGGCTCTCACCTGTGTCTGGGTGGTTGGAGCAACCCATTCCATTATGGTTTGCATTTTGCTCTGTAAAGGCTGAACCTGGCCTCCACCCACAAGGTGGCCCAGGTACACAACCCGACTCTGCCCTATCTGGCACTTAGTGGCCTTGATAGTGAGGCCTGCTTTCTGCAGAGCCTCCAAAACATTTCTGAGGTGGACCAGGTGATCCTGCCAGGAGGAACTAAAGCCAGCAATATCATCTAGATAAGCTGAGCAATAAGTTTCCATCCCTGCCAGAACTTTGTTCACCAACCTCTGAAAAGTGGCAGGTGCATTTTTCAATCCAAAGGGCATCACCACAAAGTGGTAGTGCCCACCAGGGGTCGAAAATGCTGTTTTGGCTTTTGCACCATCAGCTAACCTGATCTGCCAGTAGCCAGCGGTTAGGTCAAATGTACTCAGATATTTGGCTGAGGCCAAAGTATCAATCAGCTCATCTGCCCTTGGTATGGGATAGGCATCAGTCCTGGTGACTGCATTGAGGCCTCTGTAGTCTACACAAAACCTCATTTCTTTCTTACCACCCTGGGTATGAGGCTTGGGTACTAGGACTACTGGGCTAGCCCAAGGGCTATCTGAAGGCTCAATCACACCTAACTCCAACATTTTCTGGACTTCAGTCCTGATACAGTCCCTGACATAGTCAGGTTGCCTGTAGATTTTACTCTTGACAGGCAGACTGTCCCCAGTGTCCACCTCATGGGTGCACCAGGTAGTCTGACTAGGGGTCAGGCTAAACATATGTCTGTACTGCTGCAGAACTTGTCTGCACTCAGTTTGCTGATGGTCAGTGAGGCTGCTTGCCAAAGCAACACCATCGACTGACCCATCATCAGGGTTCTGTGAGAGCAGGTCAGGGAGAGGGTCACTCTCCTCCTCCTGTTCCTCATCAGTTGCCATGAGCAAGCCCATGTCAGCCCTGTCAACATATGGTTTCAATCTGTTGACATGGAGCACCCTCAGGGGGCTCCTGGGAGTTCCAAGATTCACCAGATAGGTGACTTCTCCCTTTTGCTCAACTATTGTATGGGGGCCACTCCATTTGTCTTGGAGGGCTGCTGGGGCCACAGGCTCCAACACCCATACTTTCTGTCCTGGCTGGTACACAGTCAGCACAGCCTTTGGTCATGCCAAGCTTTTTGTAATTCTTGGCTGGCCTCCAGGTTTTTGGTTGCCTTCTTCATGTATTCGGCCATCCTGGAGCGGAGACCAAGTACATAGTCCATCACATCCTGTTTGGGGGGTTTGAGAGGTAACTCCCAGCCCTCTTTTACCAAACATAATGGACCTCGTACAGGATGCCCAAACAGAAGCTCAAATGGGCTGTAACCAACCCCCTTCTGTGGGACCTCTCTGTATGCAAACAACAGGCAGGGAAGAAGAAGGTCCCATTTCCACCTAAGCTTCTCTTGGAGTCCTTTAATCATTCCCTTAAGGGTTTTGTTGAAACGCTCAACCAACCCATTGCATTGTGGGTGATAGGGGGTGGTGAACTTATAAGTTACACCACACTCCTTCCACATTGCTTTCAAATATCCTGACATGAAGTTGGTACCTCTGTCAGAGATGACCTCCTTTGGGAAACCCACTCTGGAGAAAACTCCAATGAGGGCTCTTGCCACCACAGGGGCTGTGGTGGTCCTCAGGGGAATTGCCTCTGGGTACCTGGTGGCATGATCCACTACCACCAGGATAAATCTGTGCGCAGATGCAGTTTGAGGGTCAAGGGGACCAACAATGTAAATCCCTACCCTTTCAAAGGGTACCCCACCACAGGTAGTGGTATCAGGGGGCCTTTGTGGTGCCACCTGCCTTGCCACTGGCTTGGCATCTGACACAGGAGCGACAAAACTCCTTTGTGTCATCTGACATATGTGGCCAATGAAAATGTGGAACAAGCCTGTCCCAGGTCTTGTTTTGGCCCAAGTGACCTGCTAAAGGGATATCATGTGCTAGGGTCAAGAGGAACCCCCTAAACCTCTGAGGTATTACCAACCTCCTGGTGGCTCCAGGGGCTGGATCTCTACCCTCAGAATATAGGAGTCCCTCATCCCAATAAACTTTATGGGACCCATTAGCACTCCCAGCAGCCTCAGCAGCAGCCTGCTGTCTGAGGGGTTCAAGAGAGGGGCAGCACTGTTGCTCCTTACTCAGATCTTCCCTAGAAGGCCCCCTGCCCCCAAGAACTCAACCTGATCAGGCTCAAGTCCCTCTGGGGCAGTTCCTTCTTCAGGATCTGCTCCTCCTCCCTCAAGAGGGGAATCAGTGATCTGAGACAGAGGGGAAGGCACTGCCTTACCCCTACTGCTCCTCTTCTTGGGAAGCATCTGGTCCATGGTTTCAGGATCCAGAGCTGGTTCAGTGTCATGTATTTTGGCCTGTGACCTGGTCACAGCAAATACCTCTGCAGGGATGCCCAACATCTCAGCATGAGTCCATAACTCTACTTCAGACCAGGCTGAAGTTTCTAGATCATTGCCCAATAGACATTCTACAGGGAGGTCTGCACTGACTACAACCTTCTTGAGGCCAGTTACCCCTCCCCACCTAGTTGTAGTCGTGGTGCTCTTTAACTCTGGGCTCACTCTCCTTGTTAGTTGCCAAACCTTCATTATCTCAGTTGAATTAATGATAAATAAAACGATGTGCCAGCAATTTGAGCCCTGTAGCTCCGTAGTGAAGATCTGAGAGAAACAAGCAAAAGCAAAGGCACGGCGCGTTGTGTTGAGCTTGTGGACATCTTGTAATGCATGTTTACTGTGCCCTCAGGGGCACGCTCGGGGTTGTACCCATATTCATTGAATAGACGTTTTTTTCCGGACTGCAGTGACAGCAGGCACACCGATGTCCGTGTGCTCACACTGCTCACTTATCACTTGTGGAGAAGTTACGGCATGACGTCATGCCAGGTGAGCGTTGTAGGGGAATGGAAATCCTCTAAAGAGAGTCATTTTCTCTCTGGATTTCCCTTCTCCTTTTTAAACTCAGGAGCAGCAACATTGTCGTGGTGTCACCAGGGCTTTAAGTGGAAGATTTTTCAATATTATATACAAGCCATAGTTGCTGCTTATTTATCTTATGCAACTAACAACCATTGCCAAAGCCAATAGTCCTGACTTGCTGTAGGTATGACGTTACTTGTTGTATCGCATATCTGGATGAAATGACAGAAACAGCAAAATACAAGTCGGGCGGCACACTATGCTAAGCACAGATTTTTAGCTTACATGTTTTTAAGTCACGCCCTTAATTACATTGGCCACGCCCCTATATGATTAATTTTTAAAAGCTCGGTCGGACCGAATATGTTAAAATCAACCTTGTCCCATACTATACCATCCGGTATAGGAACTGCTGTAATGTTCACTGATGACAAGTCTCTTTGCTCACGATGTGATGATGGATGTGGCTTCAGTAGTATGTTGACCTTTTGGGCTGTGGAACTTTGTTGAAGATAGCGTCCATTAATAAGCATACTAAAAGTTAGTACTAAGCCAAGCCAGAAAAGAGAAAACAATATCCCAGAAATTACCCGGAGTTCAATCCAAGGTGATACCAGGTATGTCTTTTTTAGAAAGAGAAGAAAGTTCTTTATTTGCTGCTTGAATGGTTTTTTGGCTGGCGTCGTTTCCGGCTCGCTTGGATCCAGAGAAAACGTATCAAAGTTCATGAAATAGCCAGAAGCAGTTCGATCAATTGTAGGAATTGCATCGGGATTAGTATAAATATTATTTTGCTCTTGACGAGGCATGTTGACGTAGACTTCTGTATTAGGTCTAATTGCAACTTGTGAATTAATCTGATGTTCATTTTGAATTTGAATGTTTGGTTCAAGTGGAACAAGTTCCATAGCATTGTTGCTTAGTCTTTCATTCCTTACAGGTGGCTCTTCAAACGTGATGATTCTTTCTGTTTGAACTTCTTGGATTGTAGCTAGAGGAGGGCGTCTGCTACTGTGGAGACCATGAGGCCTACTGCTTATTATCGGCCACATAGTGTGGTTTGATTAAGTCGATTGAGACAAATCTTTTCTCCTTTTTCCCGGCAAGAGGCGGCAAAAGTACAGTTCTTGTTCCTTGTACTGCAAGGACTGGTACAGGTGTTCTGTATGAAGGTCCAAATTCCTTTTTGTCCGCAATTTTCTCTCTGACCAGACCCCCGACTTTTGGGATCCAGACAGGTCTTGCCGTGTCTGCCTTGACTTCCCCAGTGGCGGTGTGCTTTAGTCGGACATTGCTTTGTTTTGCCCTGGATTCATTTAGATCCTGTAAAACAGCCAAACGATCATGGATATCAAATGGTTTTTCATCCGCCACTGCGCCTTCACAATCAAGATCAGGTACCCACATTCGTGTCCCAAAGAGGACTCCATATGGAGTGACACCCCCTAGAGAGTTTCTTGGCTGGTTGTTTAATGCCCGCTGTACCCCATAAAGGTGTTTGACCCAACTACCGCCCTTGCCTAATACCCTAGCTGTTAAAGATTGCTTTAAGTCCCGGTTTTTCCTCTCCACAACTGAATTTCCCTCAGGATGGTACGTAGAGGAGTACCGCAATGCTACGCCCATTCCTTCCATGGCCTCTTTGTAAGCCCGAGAGCTAAACGCAGGGCCGCGGTCAGAATGTAGTATGTGCCGATAAAGACTCGCAAATCTTTGATAACAGTTCGAGCGTCAGCCGAGCGCTGAGGCCATACCCATAGGAATCTCGAGCAGGAATCCACTGCAACCATAATATATTTGTAAGCCCTGTCCGTTTGTAAGGGGCCACAGTGGTCCAAGTACACACAGGCGAGAGGTTTGTCTGATTTTAATAATGGCGTCTGCGTGGGTTTGGCTACCGTGGAGCCTTCCATCTGCTGGCAGATGTCGCAATTCAAGACATAGTCTTTAGTTTGCTTAATTAACCCTGGCCACCAATAGTGCTGTTTCAGTAAAGAAATAGTCGCAGTAACGCCTGTGTGCGCAGAGCCCAAACCCTCGTGTGCTGCGAGTATTAAACCTTGCCTACGATCCATATTTGGTATTTCTCTATCCCCCACTCCAGGAATCTGAGCATATGGAATGTTACTTGCATCTAACTTGTAGGAGTATTTGAGTGGAAATATTTTAGGTACTGCTGTGCTGCCTTTGCGTGAAGCAATGACAGCTACCATAATCTCACCGTCTATTCTCGTTTTTGAACGAGTGAGTGCAGCTACGGAAGCCGTGCGAACAGCCCCCTTTGCGGCTTCATCAGCCAATGAATTCCCTTCAACGTGATCGCCATCACGTTGATGACTCAGTGTATGGATCACGTGAGTACTTGGTATCTCGTTTTTCAACTCTGCTACCTGTTCCCATAGCATTTTATGCTTAATTGTTTCACCTTTCGCATCTTTAAACCTGTTTTGCTCCCAATGGTATAGGTATTCATTATATGACTGAACACAGTAAAACGAATCACACACGATTAGTGTGGGGAATTCGTGATCAGTATTTACAAGTGTCAGTATCAGTGCTTTTAACTCTGCCAACTGAGCCGTGCAGTCTCCTAGAGATTGCGTCTTGGTGTAACTTGGATGGAACTTGCCATCCCGCATGCGACCTTTAACAATAGCACACGCTGCGCTGTATTGCTGCTTACTTCCTATGGCAGGTTGCGCAGATCCGTCAGTATAAATAATATATTCATACTGATCGAGAGGCAAGATTTCATTTGGTAGAGGATATTCGTGTTCATATTGCAGGAATGCCTGTGTTTTTAAACTTGGATCAAATCTGTATTCAACGTCCGTTGCAGTAAGAGAATTAGCCCATTGTATCCATCTTGGATGTAAGGCTTTCGCATTTGGAATGCTAGCCTTTGTAACAGCTTCTAAAGCCGCTACCGGGGTTACGACAATAATGCGTTTCCCCTGTGCTAGTGCTCTTTCTCTTGCTACAGCAGTCTGAACAGCTGTCAGGATTTTTTCTGTTGGAAGTGAAACGCATTTCTGCATTTGTGTACAGGTGTGATTTGTATGCGATTGGTACTGTTTCTCCTTCATTGAAGGTTAAGTAAGTGTACCCGCATTGACCTGCAATTATACGGATCACCAAGTGGCGTACATTTACGCGTGTTTGCATGTGTTTGGAAGCTATCATGTCTTCCTGGAGTGAACGAAGAATATTAGTATGTTCTTGTGTCCATTTTCTGGCTGAAAAGTCAGGTTTTATTAAGTCGTAGAAAGGTTTTACCCTTTGTGCATAATCTAAAATGTATGTTCTGCCGAAATTTAGGAATCCCAGTATTGATTGTAAATTTTTTAATGATTTTGGAGGCTGGAGCAGCGCACATTTTTCTAAAAAGTTTGCTGCTAGACTTTTCCCTTCACTTGACAGCTCATGTCCCAAAAATAGGACATTGAGGTGGGCTATTTTTGATTTTTTAAAGTTAAATTTATAGCCCTCAGTGGCAAATCCCATAATAATGATGCTAAGTCGTCGTCCATTAGATAAATATCATCCACATCCGACAACGCTTCTTCATCAAATTTTTGAAGTAACTCTGTTACCCTTTCTGAAAATACCCCGGGCTATTCTTATACCCTTGGGGGAGTCGACAAAATTGTCGCTGGGACCCTAACGCTGAGAATGCGGTCAGATACCTGCTTTCAGGCGCTATATTTTGGCAGAAAAATCCATTTGCGATATCAAGTGTCGTTTTGTATTTTTTCCGCACAATGTTATTCATTAATGCGGCACTATGTGCATTTTGGACAGCATATGTCTTTGTGCATGAGTTTAAATGTCTGTAATCTAAAACTAGACGATATGTATTGTCGGGTTTAGAGACGGGAAACAAAGGATTGTTCATTCGAGAGGTACATTTTTCAATGACCCCCTGGTATTCAAGTTGATCTAAGATCTCCCTGACCTGTTGTTTAGCTTCTTGCTTTATTGGGTATTGCCTCTGAGCATTAGGTGAAACTTTTAACGGGATCACGTGGCAGGTTGAATCCTCATCCCACCCAGCGTGATTTTTGTACAATGCTGGAGCTTGGGCTACTGCCCACTCCTGTGCATATGTATGTTTAAGGTGAACAGGAACATGGTCGGAAAATGCAGGAAAAATTATACTTTCTCCCCTGGGGCACTCCATTACGAATGCTGGCGGCCAATCTTGTTCGGCTAACAGGATGTCATATCCAGATGATAAGTTCTTCCAAAAGAGGCCTTTTACTTTCCTGGGCTTGTCCCCCTCCATCCGGAGTGTTATTACATATAACTTGATATATATGCGAGAGGAGTTGGCCTAACGGCTAGGGTGTCCGACCTCGAACCTGGGGAACTGGGTTCGAGTCTCGGCAATGACGCTGAACATCCTGTGATTCTGGGCAAATCACTTAATCTCCCCGTGCCTAACAAAAATGAATGTGTGTCTTAATGTAACGTAACTGGTGCTATGTAAAGCGCTCTGATACCTGATTCGGGTCAAGTTCCCGCTATATAAAACTCTGCAAAAAAAAAAAAAAAAACTTATGTGGGACGCTCACCCTTTTGTCTGGTGTTTCCACCGTGATGTAATCATTCAAGTCCGCTGTCACCAGAAATTCCTTCAGATTCTGGCGAGCTATTGTTACTTCTGCCGCACTGTCTAGCATCGTCAGAGCCCATTCCCTGTTCAGAAGTTGTGTCCTCAGAATTCTGGGCATGTCTGATTTTCAGACTAGCAACTTTCTTTTTCTTAAATTGAGGTTTTGATTTTGGCTTATCTTCGTTTTTGGAAGTAAAGTCTGGAGTGCGCTGCTTGTCTCTGGACTGTGTGCGCTCCTCTCTGTGTTCTGACCGTCCTTCTCTCTCGGAGTTTTTCTTCGAGCCCTGAAAGGAACGAGAGGAACGTGTATCAGTATCTTGATACATGTCAGGTTTCCTAAATTTATCCCTGTTCCTAAGGTTGTACCTCTTTTCAGAGGGCTCCTGTGGAGGAGACCTACCTCGGGACTGAGATCTGTTGTCTTTAAACATTTGTTGTTTTTTATTATCCCACTTCTTTTAAGAAGTAGTCGGTGTCTGCTTAGAAGTGTCCTTTTCGGGACTGCCCATTATTTGAGGTTTTACAGCTTTTCCCCCCAAACTGTCCCTGCCTAACTCTGCATACGCAGTTTCAATTATTTTGGTTTCTCCTGTTCTAATGGAGAGAACTCCCGTAGGCGTTGGCGGATTGCCACTGATGCTGCTTCCCCTTTAATGTTAGCTAGTATTATTGCTGATACCTGGTCGAAGTTATTTAATAACTTCATCCCCAAGTTCAGAGCAGGCTCTGCTCCGTACTCATTTTGTATTTGTCTTAATACATCTGGTATCACTGCTAATGAAGGAATACCATGAGTTCTGGTATATATGGCAGCAAAGACTGTACCCCAAGAGGTACAATCCTCTAACTGTGGTGTAATCTCCATGGGCAAGCAGATTGTTAACATTCTGTGTTTTTCAAATGGTGTGGTATTTGGGAATACTGCTTCTAACTGGGTTATTTTCTGAGCTACCCAGAAAGGAATTTGTTCACGTTTTGTGGGCATTTTACCCATTACCGCGTGTAATGTTTGTGGAGTAATTTTAGTAGTTGTGCTCTGTGTAGGAGCTGTATTTGGTGTAATTACTGTTGGTTGGACCGCAAGTGTCCTCATGACGAATTGTGTCATGTTTCTGTAAAGTTTTATCAACTCTTTGTGTTGGAAAAGCAATTCATTATTTGGCATTGTGTCAATGTCAGGATGTGGTGCATAGGTCGCTAATATCAGCCATGTTGCTCCTGGTCTTCCTAATGGACCGAGTCTTGCCCCATTAAACCAGAAATTATGTTCCTGGTAGGTAAGCGGAATCTCAATCTCCTCAAACGGAGTGTAGACTCCTGGGACTTCTTCATGTGTATAATGATGAAAAGTTTGTGTTATAGCATTTGCTGCTGGGAATGTAACCCATGATTAGAACACCTCTGTTTGGAAATCTTTGTGTGCCTCTATCACGAATATTACTACACCTCCTCCGGCTGGTACACCATTTTTGAGGAGTTTAACTGTGAGTGTGTGTCTTACATTGGGTGCAATCTGTATCTGACTGACCTATTTGTGCCAGCAGGTCTAATTCTCCGTTGTCGGTAGTCATTGTGTTGAGAACACGGAATAACTGTCCAAGGAAATTAAGATAAGGTGTTTTGCACAATTTTGGGAAAAATGTCCTTCAAGCTTGATTAACCAACAGCCAATAAATAGGATATCTCGCCTACTCAGCTGTGGCGGAGTTTGTCCCCACCCACTCCAGACGTCTCTGGTTTTTGTGAGTAGGAGTCTCTGAGAATAAGCACGATTGAACTACTCAGATTCTACTGTTAAATAAGTACCAAACCAACGTTGGTGGCGCCATGTAGTGTAGTTCCTATAGTACCCCTGCAGGACCTGCGCTTTTGGATAACATACACTGTGGGCCTTGTGGCAGACTGATTCTGAGCACCCCCACTGCGTATGTTAGCCTGTTTTGCATTAGCTAGCTCACAGTGCCACTAGAATCTCCTTTTTATCGGAGAGATTAGTTTTTGGCAAACTCAGAACATGACAACCCAGATTCCTTAGACTCGTGGAAACAATGTACTACTTTTCGCTCAGTCACTCGTGCTTGCTCATTGGTCTCAGAGAGTTACACAGAAGAAACAGTCGAGCGTGTTTACAATAAGAATTTATTGCACAGTTGTTCTTCTAGTATAAAATATATGTGCTGCGACAACTGTTAAACAGTAGCAGAGATATATGATCAGCAGTACAGTGAATAAGAAAGGATAGTACAGTTCTACCATTTTGCAATAGTCATGAACATATACATGAATATAAAATGCATTTATAAAATAAAGCTCATACTCCTACGATGCCTGTCTAGATGTACCTAAGTGTACCTAGCATGTGAGTAGGTGCGAAAGAAGTGAAGAATCCCGCTAGGATTTAGTCAAACCCCATTACCTGAATAATGAGAGTGTGGGACCTCGTCCTGGTCTCAAGTTGGACACCCCGCAAGGGATGATTAGACCACTATCAGCTGGAGAGACTGCATGCAGGAGCCTCAGCGTCTCTGCTCAGTGTGTCGGCCTAGAAGTCTCGGTTCCCTCTGACTACTGATAGCAAGAGGTGCTGTATTTATACAGAAAAGTATAGAGTCCCTTTGTCCCTTGTGTCTTGTGTTAGCCATTGTCAGGCGACCCCTGACCTTGACTGGTAGGTCGCTCCCCCACCACACAGCTCCGTCTGTGTGCCCTGCTGCTGCCCCTGATTGTGCTCGTTTTTCCTTTCTGTGCCCCCTTGCTGCCCCTGATTGTGCTCGTTTTTTTCCTTTCTGTGCCCCCTTGCTGCCCCTGATTGTGCTCGCTTTTTTCCTTTCTGTGCCCCCCTTGCTGCCCCTGATTGTGCTCGTTTTTTCCTTTCTGTGCCCCCCTTGCTGCCCCTGATTGTGCTCGTTTTTCCTTTCTGTGCCCCCTTGCTGCCCCTGATTGTGCTCGTTTTTCCTTCTGTGCCCCCTTGCTGCCCCTGATTGTGCTCGTTTTTCCTTTCTGTGCCCCCTTGCTGCCCCTGATTGTGCTCGTTTTTTCCTTCTGTGCCCCCCTTGCTGTCCCTGATTGTGCTCGTTTTCCTTTCTGTGCCCCCTTGCTGCCCCTGATTGTGCTCGTTTTTTCCTTTCTGTGCCCCCCTTGCTGCCCCTGATTGTGCTCGTTTTTCCTTTCTGTGCCCCCTTGCTGCCCCTGATTGTGCTAGTTTTTTCCTTTCTGTGCCCCCTTGCTGCCCCTGATTGTGCTCGTTTTTTCCTTTCTGTGCCCCCTTGCTGCCCCTGATTATGCTCGTTTTTCCTTTCTGTGCCCCCTTGCTGCCCCTGATTGTGCTCGCTTTTTCCTTTCTGTGCCCCCTTGCTGCCCCTGATTGTGCTCGTTTTTTCCTTTCTGTGCCCCCTTGCTGCCCCTGATTGTGCTCGTTTTTTCCTTTCTGTGCCCCCTTGCTGCCCTGATTGTGCTCGTTTTCCCTTCTGTGCCTGTTTCCCGCCGCTGCGCCTGTGGCCCCGCCCCTCACTGCCCATTCGCTGCCCCATTCCCTGCTCCTCCCTCCCACCTCCCCATTTATGGCGGCCGCTGTGCGGCCGCGCCGTTGGCGCGCCGAAGGCGCGCCTAAGGCAAGCCCGTCTGCGCCCGTCCGCGCCGTGACCGCGCCCAGCGCCAGACCCCCTGGTCCGGGCATCCCCCGCGCCCGCCACATCAACAGACGCCGATACGACGCCAGCACCCTCCACGCACTCAACCCCGGAAAGATCACGCCTGCTACCAGGCCACCCCGAAGCGCACCCAAGGGCCCTTCACCTGCCGGAACTGCAGCTTCGCCAGCACCCGCCCCGCCAAACCACCGCCCAGGAAAGAACCCAACTACCTCAGATGCATCCTCCTCAACACCCGCTCCGCCCGCAAACACGCCATCGAACTCTGGGACCTTCTCGACTCAACCTCCCCAGACGTCGCATTCCTGACGGAGACCTGGCTGAATCCCGCTTCAGCCCCCGACATCGCCATTGCCATCCCGGACGGATACAAGATCACCCGCAGGGACCGCACCAACGGAGTCGGAGGAGGCATCGCCATCGTCCACAGGAACACCCTCAGAGTCTCAACCAACACCGACGACACCCTCAGCACCGCCGAACACATGCACTTCCAGATCCACACCGATCCCAACACCACCCTCAGAGGAACCCTCATCTACAGACCCCCGGACCCCGACCACAGTTCAGCGATTCCATCGCTGACTTCGTCAGCACACACGCCATCGCCTCCACGGACTACATCCTCCTCGGGGACCTGAACTTCCACCTCGAGAACAACAAAGACACCAACTCCACCACCCTGATCGACAACCTCGCCACCCTCGGACTCAGACAGCTCGTGACTACAGCCACCCACGCCGCTGGCCACACGCTCGACTCCATCTTTTCCGCAAGCCCACACGTCTCCTTCAACCACACCTCCGAACCCCACTGGACTGACCACCACTGCATCCACTTCACCTACAGGAAGCCCACCACGCACCACCGCACCGAACAAATGCCTCGCCGCTGCTGGAGCAGAGTCAGGGAAGACCAGCTAACCACAACCCTCGCCCTGAGCCCACCCGCCGAACCCTCCGACCCCGACACCGCCGCCCGCAACCTCAGACAGTGGATCGACGACTGCGCCAACACCCTCGCCCCGCTCAAGAATCCGCCCAACAGCCACACCAGCAAGAAAGCCACCTGGTTCACCGAAGACCTCCAGGCCTCCAAACGAACATGCCGAAAACTGGAGAAGATCTGGCTCCACGAACGGACAGCGGACAGCTACGCCGCCCACAAGAGCGCCACCCGCAGTCACCATCACCTCATCAGATCCGCCAAAAGGGCCTCACTCAAAGACCGCCTAGACAACAACGCACACAACAGCAAAGAGCTCTTCAACATCGTGAAGGAACTCTCCAACCCCAGCTCCAACACCAACGACATCCAGCCGTCGCGAGACCTGTGCGACTCACTGGCCACCTTCTTCCACCACAAAATCGCCGACATCCACGACAGCTTCAACACCACGACCGCCCCGGCAACCACCGAGACCACTGCCCCCACAACCACCAACCGCCTGCTCTCCTGGACCAACATCAACGACGAGGACACCAGCGAGATCATGAACACCATCCACTCCGGTTCACCGCTAGACCCGTGCCCTCACCACATCTTCAACAAAGCCAGTACAGCCATCGCGCCCCATCTCCGGAAAATAATCAACATCTCCTTCGAGACAGCAACCTTCCCGGAAAGCTGGAAGCACGCCGAGATCACCGCCTTACTCAAGAAACCCAAGGCAGACCCCAAGGACCTCAAGAACTTCCGACCCATCTCTCTGCTCCCGTTCCCCGCGAAGGTCACCGAGAAAATCGTCAACAAACAACTGACCCGCTACCTCGAGGAGAACAACATCCTGGACCCTTCCCAGTCCGGCTTCCGCAGCAACCACAGCACCGAAACCGCCCTCATCGCAGCCACCGATGACATCAGGACCCTGCTAGACAACGGAGAAACAGCAGCCCTCATCCTCCTGGACCTATCAGCCGCCTTCGACACGGTCTGCCACCACACACTACGAACACGCCTTCACGACGCCGGGATCCAAGAGAAGGCCCTGGACTGGACCACATCCTTCCTTTCCGGCAGAACACAAAGCGTCCGCCTCGCCCCCTTCCGATCCAAGGCCACCAAGATCATCTGCGGCGTACCCCAAGGCTCCTCCCTCAGCCCAACGCTGTTCAACATCTACATGGCACCCCTCGCCCACGTCGCCCGACAGCACAACCTCAACATCATCTCCTACGCCGACGACACCCAGCTGATCCTCTCCCTCACCAAAGACCCTCACACCGCCAAAGCCCACCTCCACGAAGGAATGAAGGCCGTCGCCGAATGGATGAGGACCAGCCGCCTGAAGCTGAACTCGGACAAGACGGAGGTCCTCATCCTTGGTTCCAACCCTTCAGCCTGGGACGACTCCTGGTGGCCAACATCACTGGGAACAGCCCCGCCACCCACCGACCACGTACGCAACCTAGGGGTCATCCTCGACCCCACCCTCTCCATGACTAAGCAGGTCAACGCCGTTTCCTCATCCTGCTTCAACATCCTCCGAATGCTCCGCAGGATCTTCAAGTGGATCCCCACCGAAACAAGAAAAACAGTCACCCAGGCCCTCGTCACCAGCAGGCTGGACTACGGAAACGCCCTCTACGCAGGAACGACGGCTAAGCTCCTGAGACGGCTGCAACGCATCCAGAACGCCTCTGCACGTCTTATCCTCGACATCCCCCGACGCAGCCACATCACACCCCACCTGAGAGACCTGCACTGGCTCCCTGTCAACAAGAGGATAACCTTCAAGCTCCTCACCCACGCACACAAAGCACTCCACAACTCCGGACCAGCCTACCTCAACAGACGACTCAGCTTCTACACCCCCACCCGCCAGCTCCGCTCGACCAGCCTCGCCCTCGCCACAGTCCCCCGCATCCGGAAAACGACCGCCGGCGGCAGATCCTTCTCCCACCTCGCCGCCAAGACCTGGAACACCCTCCCCACCAACCTCCGACAGACCCAAGACCTACTGGCCTTCAGAAGACTCCTCAAGACCTGGCTCTTCGATCAGTAGCAGCACCACCCCCTCTTCCCCCAGCGCCTTGAGACCCTCGCGGGTATGTAGTGCGCTTTATAAATGACATGATTGATTGATTGTTAGGTATGAAGATGACGTATGGGATGAACCGGTTACCTAGATGTTTATGCAGGTGGATCCTAGCCCCTGCCTGGTTTCCTAGAACTCTTATGAATATTTAATCATACTGGATGAGCACATCGAAGATGGTATAGGAGGCCATTGTTCGGGAAAAACCCTCCTTCGGTACCCAAATCACAGTCTAGATAAGGTTCAGCCCTCAGCGCCCGTTATTGTGGAGAATAGGGAACTAATGTAGGTGAAAGATTATGCCTATATTAGGGCATCTCAAACCATGCCTATATTAGGGCATCTATATGAAACATAACAACCTGATCACCAGGGCTATTTGAGCTTAGGGCTCAGGGCGTCTTAGCCCGGACGTATGGGCTAAGGGCAGAGAGGACAGGGGCAGTTGCCTGTTTGGGACAGGTCGGGCCTAGGGCCAGAAATGCGGCCCTTTTTTTTATTCACTAGCCATCCACAAACATATTAACACACTACCAGCAAATGCACTCGACCTATGTACTACAAACAAACCCTAACCACATTTAATTGTCTCAAAAACCACTAAAGAACTCTACAACCCACACATAAACACCCTTTTATCCCATCTACCATACAATGGCACCTCTACTCTCCCACTAAACACCACTCTATCCTATACCACTAACAAATCCACACATCACCAACACAACACAAAGCCACATTATACATAACTTTAATCCTTCCAGACACACACTCCCTTTTCATACAAAGCACCATCTCTACCCTCTACTTGCCCCTAATGGACCCCTTTCTGTCACCACCAAACCTGTACTCAGTCCTAAATCAATTCATCCACTAACACCATACTCCTCTTTTTACCAAAACACAAAAAATAATGCTTACACTCCACTGCACATATTACCTCTTCCAGCCATCAATTCTAACACAAACACTCATAACATACACTCTTTCCCAAAACACATCACCACCCCCTTTGACATTCAAATCCCTCTCACCTACAATTCTCCACATACAAATCCTTCTCAGAAAACCACAGCATCATCATCTCCTCTCACTACTCCACAAAAACAGTACATAATACACGCAGCAGCACAACAAATAAAAAGCACACACACACACTATTGTATAATACTTTCCATCGCAAACTAGAAACATACACCCACGTCCACTCTCCTGACTACACAAATAATACACATCCTAAACCATCTTTACTGCCAACCGTTCTCGCTTACCCAACACCGAACACAAATACACCAACACAACAATTCTCGTTCAAATGCCTCTCATTCATTGCACAATTCAGAGCCTTACATCATGACCCACATGCTGCACCACCACCCATAACTCACACTCTTCCACCCTAAACAGACACAAACAAAATAAACAACATGCCACTCTTCACAACTTCACATCTCCATGTCTATTACATAACAAGGCTACTCTACAAAAACAACATCCCCCCAACTCAGTCTAAAACACCATCTCCACCACCTATACTCGCACACCCATCAAAATAACTTCTAAGCCTGCTGGACGAGGAATACAATATAGAAATCAACACAATTGCTATCCTCATACAGCTAATACCAACAATAAGACACACCTGCTGCATGTTTAAAAAATACTCCTCACTCTTCTACAAAACAAAGTCACACCATCACCAAAGCACAATCTCTAAACTGCCTACTAATAAATGCTCGATCACTCGCTAAAAACAGGCATCACATCTAAGACCTACTCACTGACACACAACCTGACTTACTCTTCATAACTGAATCATGGTTGGGAGATGACATGACTCCATTGTTGCATTAAACCGTTCCTCAAGGCTATCAAACTATCACACAAAATCGTATAGGCAAAAGAGGAGGTGGACTAGCTGTTATATTCAAGCAAAACAATACATCTCACTAAAGCAGACAACTTTTCCATACCAGATTGTGAGGCCCTCTTCACCAGATGCAACCCAACACCAACTTCTTCCTGGAACTTTCATCTGCTTTACAGACCTCCCCCCAGCAGTGCACATTCCCAGGTACATTTTTAGACGCAGTTTCAAACCTGATAACACTACACTCCAACCTATGAATTCTGGGTGACCTCAGCATTTGGTGTGACAAACCCAGTATGCCCCATCCAAAAACCATCATCACTGGCCTTGACACACTGAACCTATATCAGATTGTCGACAAACCCACACACATCGCGAGACACATCCTTGATGTCATTTTTGCAAATCCATAACTAGTTTCCTTTCAAACGATTACTCCAGTCACATGGTCAGATCACCATTTGCTAACTTTCCAACACAAAACACCACAAAGCAACACACCTAAAACCACCATACATGCATCCACCTATCGACCGTGGAACAAACTCAATTTTGAATATTTAGAAACACAACTAACATCCAACACAGATCTAGACACAATAAATTCAGTTCAAAAACTGTATGAGTGGCTACACAAAGCTTTTGATATCCTAATACCACTCAGAACAACAAAACAGGCCAAAAAAAAAATTGCCACCTTGGAGAAATACAAAACTGAAAGAGATGAAACAGCAAATTAGAAAGCTACAACGCACCTGGGTCAAAACAAAGAGCAATCAAGACAAACTTCTCCTACAGAAACAATAGATTATACAAGTCAGCTATCAAAAAAGCTGAAAAAAGGTACTTTTTAGACAGAATTCAAAATGCTAAATGTGCAAATAAAGAAATAACTCATCCCATTACTCAAACATTCACAGACAAACTGGCAAATCATTACACAACCAAAGCAGACACGTTGGACTCCTATTTTAAAAAAAAGAAAACCACCAGCATCAACCCATTTCCCAAAACACCCTCCAAGTGTAGGCTAACCCAGCCTCTCCAGTCCTTCAAGCAAATATCACAAAGTGAATTTATGAATCTGGTCAAAGCAGGCCTGCCAGCGGCCCTTCTGACCCATGTTCACCACAAATATTCAAGAACATTCCTCTAACTACCTCTGCTGCCACATGAGTAAGAAGAATCATCAATAATTCCTTAACTGTCGGAAGTCTTTCCAGAAGACCTAAAAAAAAGGCATACATATGCCCATTATTAAAGAAAACTAACCTGGACCCACTTGACCCCGACGACCACAGACAGATTACAAATGGACCGTTCCTGGGCAAACTGATAGAAAGAGCAGCATTACCCCAGATGTCACAATTCATTGAAAATCACTCCATACCTTCTGACTTCCAAACAGGATTCCGCCCAGGAAGTGGCACATAATATGCCCTAATCGCCATCTGGGATGACCTTAAAAATGCAGAAGACTGCAAGAGGGTTGCTGCACTACTTTTCTCAGACCTCTCAGCTGCCTTCAACACAGTTGATAATGACTCTCTAATCCAAAGACTCTATGAAGCCGGCATAGAGGGGACTGCCTTCGACTGGATCACACCCTACCTTCAAAACAGAACAAATGTTATCCATTCCCCAACTTTTTCATCCAAACCATTCTTCTAAAAAGCAGGGGTTGCTCAAGACTCTATCATCTCACACATGCTTTTCAACATCTACATGAAGCCATTACTGGCAATCATCAATGGATTTCAGCTCACGTGCTGTAACTATGCAGATGATACACAAATAATCCTTAAACTTTAAAGCCCCAAATACATTGGAAACTCACAAATCTTCAGATTGCCTCAGAGCTGTTGATCAGTGGATGACATAGAGCCATCTCAAATTGGATGCTTCCAAAACGGAAATACCCACATGTGGTGGCTGGAAAAAGTATGACCCATTTTGTGCCTGGCCTGACGATCTGGGACCACCTCCTACGGAAACGCACTCTACGCCGTAATCAACAAATTCCTGCTCCGCAAACTCCAGACCATCCAGAACACCGCAGCCAGACTCGTCCTCTGCATCCCACGACATGAGCACATCACCCAACACCTGCGAGACATCCACTGGCTCCCCGTCGAGAGGAGAGTAACCTTCAAGCTACTCACCCACGCCTACAAATCCCTCCACAACACCGGAACCGAATACCTCAACGAAAGAGTCTCCTTTCACGTACCCAAGAGAAACCTCCGCTTCGACGACCACTCCCTTGCCGAAACCCCGCGCATCCGCAGAGCCAGAGCAGGTGGAATAGACTTCTCCTACATCGCAGTGAAGACCTGGAACGAGTTCCCAATCAACATCAGACGCTCCCCCACTCTGCACACCTTCAGGAAGAGCCTCAAGACCTGGCTCTTTGGCTGACTCAGAGCTGCACCCCTCTTCCCCCCAGCGCCTTGAGACCCTCACGGATGAGTAGCGCGCTTCACAATTCCCTGATTGATTGGCCTCCTAAAATATCTAAGGAAGTATGAAACCTTGAACTCCAAGTTATCAGTGAATGCCCAAGTGGACAAATTAGCAAAACCAAGCTTCATTACTGTGAAAACTCTGCAACGCATCTGATTCTTCCCCCACCTGGGATTTCCACACAAGGTCCAAGCCACTATCTCTCTTGTACTGTCTACACTTGATTACACCAATGGCTTCTACCACGGTGTTGTATTCTACTATGTTGCTTTGCTGATGCTGTGATGTCTATAGTGTCAGGTGCATGCTAAAAATTTATGGTTTAAACAGTGAACTCTGTAACTGCACTGGCTGCTGCTTTGCTGTACTATGCAGGTGCTTATCAACTGCTGTGTAGTCTTCCTTTCAATAAACCTACTCTTCAACCAGACCGCCTCAGAGTCAATCACTACAGATTTTCTGGCGACGATTTGGACTACACAGCGGAACCCACAGCGTGAGTTCTTCAACTTTGTCTCAATTCTCCTGTCCACCCTCAACATTGCCACTTCTCTTCTGGTGGACGCCTCATCACCTGCCTGTGTTTTATCTACTCGTCTGGCTGCTAAAACAGTGGAGATCATCTGGACCTTTGTGTCGACCTACGGCTACTCTCAGTCGCCGAGTCTCCTTGCCTGCCTAAGGACATAAGGTTTTGGACTTTCCTCAACCGTACCTGCTTGTCCTTGCCGGCCGACGGAGCCTCTATGTATTTCATCACGGATTTCTCTTCCCGTCTCGCTGCCTTTCGCTCCTGCTGTCGGGGCAGTCAAGGATTGGATTCTGTTTCCGTGCTGTTCTACCGCTGCCTGCTTTTAAATTCCGCTGTCTCTTCGCAGTTCTGCTGCCACCTGCTTTAAATGACCCACGCCTGATCACGCTTCTCTCAACTTGCTGGTGGGTCAATTTTGATTATTTTGTCCCCTTTTCCCAGCTTTCTACGGTTGTTGAGCATGAGCATACCCACGCGCTGGTGCATGTGCATTAGATTTTACACGCACGCGCAAGAGAACGCTCGCGCATGTGTTTATTTACGTCACGTCTTTCAGTCTTCTGTGCGTTGCCTGGACAACCATTCTCATTGTTCAGCACGCCTCCTGCTTCACACTGTTTATTCAACAACGTGCTGTTTTCTCCAGCCAAATTTTTTTTTTGCTTACAGCGTTTTACCAGTATTGACCTGCTTTTAAGCTCTCCTTGCACTTGAGCATTGCGAACTGCGGTGATTCGCACACCATTTCCACTTTCATTCACCTGCCTTCTGCCTTCTACTGTCAGTTGTGGATTTCAGTGATTCACACACTTTTCACAGAGTTTCAAATGTTTTTCAAATAATTTTACCTACGTGTGGATCACAGTGATTCGCACACTTTCTACATTGTTTTCTTTGCTTTGTGTGCACTGCTTTTTCTACGTGGATCACAGTGGTTAACACATTAATCGTTCAACTTGACATTTTGTTTACTTTACCTGCATTTTTTTTTACTTAACATCGCTTCAATTGTTCTTGTTTGAAACTTGTTTTCTGCCATGTGTACCATGCAAGCCATTTCACCACCTCCAGCTTTCCTAGACACCCCAGGAGAACCACCTGTCAAATGGGATGTCTGGTTCGATGCATTCGAAACATACTTAGGCGCCATTGGAGCTTTAAGGTTTGGTGCTGAAAGGAAGAAATGTCTACTCCTTCACTCTTTAGGTTTTGAGGGCAGGTCCATCTTTAAATATTTACCAGAACTGATTTTGGACGACAATGAAGTCATCGATGAATATCAAGAAGCCGTGCGCAAACTCAAGATACGGTTTGACAAACAACCGAGTTTGATGGTTCTAAGGCACAAGTTCTTTAAGAGGAAGCAAACCGATGGTGAGGATGTTGATGCCTACATTTCTGTTCTTAGGAGGTTGGCTTCAGTTTGCATTTTCGAAAACTTTACTGATCAACTTATTAGAGATCAGTTTGTTTGCCAGTGCAAAGATATATTAGGCAGAAACTGCTGGCTATGGGGAACCCGTCACTCAAAGAAATAATTAAGGTTGCAAAAAGCATTGAAATTTCACAAGTTTCATTGAAAGAGCTTGATGAAAAACCACTTGAAAGTGTCAATGCTGTTGGAGTAGCCAACAATGTAAAACTTAGGTCTGTCAAGAGCAGTAGCAACAATGCCACCAAACCTAAATCTGATTTTACCATTCCTAACAATGTGTGTCTCCGTTGTGGTAGCTCTCCTCATTCGAAAGGAAGTAGATGCCCAGCTACGAATGTTATGTGTAACTTTTGTAAAAAAAATGGGTCATTATGCTAAAGTATGCCTCAAGAGGAAATTTAAGAAAAAGAGTGTTGCTTGTGTTATAGAATCTGACGACGACTCTGACCCTGAGATCATTTCTGTTGTTCATGATGATTTTTCCTCTAGTAATGTGTTAAATGAACCCGTATCAGGTAATCCTTCTCTATGTGTTGACCCCATTGTTGAAATACTCGTTGGTGATAAAAAACTCCAAATGTTGGTTGACTCTGGTGCTAGGATTACCATGATAACTCAAAAATTGTTCACCGAAAAATGGGGTGACAGAGAGTTATTTCCTCCTGACCGCTCTCCTGTCTCCTATGAGGGACGCAAAATTGAACTATTAGGTTTCATTGAAGATGTTCTGATGTTCAAAGATAGAAGGATCAGAGGGAAAATTTAAGTTGCCGTCAAGGGGCTCAACATTCTCGGGTGGTTTCACCAGGGATTGTTTGGGATGGTACTCAAGCCAGGCACCAAGGAGCAAGTTATGCTAGTGACCTGTGAAGATGAGGGAAGTAAGTGGAAAACCGAGTTTCCTTCTGTTTTTGGTTATACGCTTGGAAAAATATCAGGTTTCAAACACAAAATTATTGTAAGGGATGGTGCTATTCCCGTCAAGCACAAACTCAGAGGCGTTCCATTTAGCATTAGGGATGACCTCAACAAAGAACTCAAAGACTTGTGTGACAGGGGCATCATCGAACCAACAGAATCATCTCTATGGTTGTCACCTTTGGTTGTGGCCCGCAAACGTGATGGACAATTGCGTGTGTGTGTCGACCTCAGATCTCTCAACAAAGAGATCTGGGTTGACTCCCACCCTTTGCCTAGAATTAACGATCTGTTCACGAGTGTTAAAGGTGCACAAGTATTCTCGAAGTTGGATCTGGCTAGCGCATATCACCAGATTGAACTACACCCCGACTCTCGTTCTCTCACGGCGTTTGTGTCCCCTCTTGGAACATTCCGATATCGAAGAATGCCTTTTAGGCTTGCCTCCGCTGCGTCGGTGTTCCAGAGGGTTATGCAGAATCTTTTGAGGGAGGTTGATGGGGTGCTTGCCTTTCAGGATGATGTGCTGATCTATGCCAAAGATAATGTTAAACATGACACCATCCTCAGAAAAGTACTCAACATTTTTAAAAAAATGGTATTGTTCTTAAGTCCGAAAAATGTAAGTTTCTTTGCAAAGAGATTGAATTTCTTGGTCATTTACTATCACACGAAGGTATTAAGCCTAGGCAAGGACTTATGGATGCCATTTCCAATGCTTCTGCACCCAAAGACAAGACTGGCGTCAAGTCCTTGCTAGATTTGTTTGAATACTATTCAAGGTTTATCCCTAATTATGCTTCAATTGTTCGGCCCATTAGCAATATGCTCAAGTTAGGAGTCAAATTTGATTGGTCTGAGGAGTGTGATCGTGCGTTCAATGTAGTCAAGTCTTCTTTGAAGAACAGTGAGGCTCTCACCCCATTTGACCCTGATTTGCCCTGCTGTATAGCTGTAGATGCTAGTCAAGTGGGTTTAGGCGCTATCCTCACACAAAATTGTGGAGACAGAGAAAACACTGTTGCCTTTGCGTCTAGGGTGCTGAGGAACACTGAGGTCTAATATTCCGTCATCGAAAAGGAATTACTTGCTTGTTTATGGGCTATTGAAAAGTTTCGTCCCTATGTGTGGGGAAGACGTTTTAAACTAGTTACAGACCACAAACCTCTTGTTTCCATCCTTGGTTCTGGTCCTAGTAAATGTTGCACGCCCAGGATAACAAGGATGGTTAGCAAGCTGCTTCAATACCAATTTGATGTTTCACACATTTCTGGCGGTAGGAATGGTAGGCCAGATTTTCTTTCCCGTTTCCCTCAAAACAGTGATGGATGTGAAGGTACTGGCTTCCAAGAAATGTGTGAGGAAGATGCTGAAGATTGCTTTGTGGCTGCCATGGACATCTCTGATCTGGCTGTTGGGTCGGAAGAGGAGTGGAGGGCAGCTTTGTTAGAGGATAGTCTTCTTCAACAAGTGTGTGTATTAGTCAGAGAAGGCTGGCCTAGGGAAAAGGGGTTGTCTCCTCTCTTGCAGCCCTATTGGAAAGTTGAGTCTGAAATCTCTTTAGAGGATGGTGTACTCATGAGATGCGACAAACTTATACCTCCTCACTCTATTAGGCCTACCATTGTCAAAAAAGCTCACGAGGGACATTTAGGTGTCACGCTCACCAAACGTTGTGTTCGTCAGGACTTCTGGTGGCCGAGCATGGATGCTGAGATTGGTGTGCGGGTGGAAAATTGTTCTGTGTGTTGCTTGGCTGAGAAAACCTTTAAGGTTTCTACTCCTCCCCTTTCACCTATCGAATGTCCTTCTGATCCCTGGGTAAAGGTAGGAGTCGACATCATGGGTCCATATGAGGTATTACCTTTGGGAAAGAAGTACATTTTAGTTTTGATGGACTATGCATCTAAATGGCCTGAGATTAAGATTGTCAAGGAAGCTAGCTCTACCAGCGTTATTGCTTTCTTGAAAGAAGTTTTTCTGAGGGAAGGGTTTCCTCAGTTCCTTGTCTCGGATAATGGGACTCAATTTCTAAGTGAAGAATTTGAGTTTTTCCTGACTTCCAGTGGTGTGAAACACTTAAAAAGTTCCCTCTATCACCCACAGACGAATGGTCTCATAGAAAGAATGAATCGGGTGGTGGGTGAGTGTGTTAAGTGGGCGGTGGGTGGTAACCATGATGTTATAAAGTCTTAGAAAGCATGCTTTGGTTTTATAGGACCACTCCCCACTCATCCACCAAGGTTTCCCCGTTTGAGCTACTAAGGGGTAGGAGGGCCAATACTTGTTTCAGGCCTGGATGGATGAGCAAATGGTTACAATCTGAGTCCAATGTCTATTCCCTTATGGAAATTGTCAAGTTTAATTCTGCTTGTGTGCAGATTAAACAAAAGGTATGGTTTGACAAAAAAAAGGGTGTCAAGGTTGTTCCTCTTAATGTGGGTGATTTCATTCGTATCAAGATTCCTGTGCATACCAAGAAAGGGAAGTGTAAATATGGTGAACCTATCAAAGTGATCAAGATCGGTAACAATGCAGTTCAAGTGGAAGGGGGTCATTGGTGGAACCTGTCTAAAGTAGTTAAGACAAGGTCAAGCCCTTTGTCGAATGGTCAACATTAGCTTGTCCCACCTGTTCCTTTTGAACGTAGAAGGAGTTCCAGAGTCATCGTTACTCCTAAAAGGTTTTGTGAATAATTTGTTTGTATTTTATTTCTTAGCTTTATTTTCTGGTGTATCTTGTTTTTCTTTTCTGTTCTTTTCTTCGTTCTCTACTTCTATTTGTAGGAGAAGGGGAGGTATGTTGTATTCTACTATGTTGCTTTGCTGATGCTGTGATGTCATAGTGTCAGGTGCATGCTAAGAATGTTATGGTTTAAAGAGTGAACTCTGTAACTGCACTGGCTACTGCTTTGCTGTACTGTGCAGGTGCTTATCAACTGCTGTGTAGTCTTCCTTTCAATAAACCTACTCTTCAACCAGACCGCCTCAGAGTCAATCACTGCACACAGATCATCTTTATCAACTTTGAAAAGATAGGATTCAGAACTATGCTGGCAGACTACTGCATGTAAAGCCACAAGCCCACATCTCCCCTGCCTTGAAGGCCCTATATTGGTTACCGGTTGCCAGAAGATCCACATTCAAGCTGCTTTATATCACCCACAAAGCAAAACATGGAACAGGACCGCTTTTCATGAGGAATAAAATCACCAAATACATTCAGCAAAGGAACCTCCACTCCAGATTGGCGCCTCACCTCAAAATTCCACCATACAAGAAAAAAATCATGGGTGGCACATCTTTCTCTGTTCAAGCAGCCAAACTATGGAATTCATTATCCCAAACATAAGATCCACATATAGTTATCTTATCTTCAGAAGACTACTGAAGAGTTGTCTATTTCCTACATAACCACCATACTGAAACACAAATGTACAGCATTCTCCTGTGTATAAAAACATTCAATTTGACTATACTATGTATCTAGATATGTGTATTTCTTGATATAAATATGTATAATAATATGCACTTATGTATCTATATATTTATTACTTTACTCCTACTGTAACACATTTTTTTTACTCTCTCCAATGCACTACCCTTTATTTCACCTTATACCTCTCTCAATATATCCTCTACCTCCACTCTCTAACTCACCGCAAACCTCTTTCTACTACTATGATCTCCGAAATAACCATTTCTAGACTCTTCCCTCCTCTATTCCTCCTTGGGTAACCCCAAACCTCATTTTAATACTATGATCTCCCAATCAACCCTTCTAAATTCTTCCCTCACCTATCCTTCCTTTCACTCATCCTAAAACTCATTTTACTACTATGATCTCCCTAAATCATTTCTAGAGCTTCTTCCCTTCTCCATCTCTCCTTATACTCATCCCAAACCTCATCTTAGTACTATGATCTCCCAATAAACAATTTCCAGACTCTTCCAACTTCTATCCCCCCCATTATCATTTTCAATCCAACTAACAGACTCACATATCCGCTGCTCAAATTAATTCAAATTTCATTATACTAATCCACCACTAATTCTTTTTGGGTTCCAGAGTAGCGTGCTACTCGCCAAAAAGTGCTTCAACGCAGCGTCAGCATTAGTAAACGTTACATAAATACAATTACAATACAAGTTACCAGGGAGTTTTGTTTGAGTGAAACTTAGACTCTGTGTATTGGACAGTGGTATGGGTGCAACTACATTTGCCATGATTGTCACAATTGTATTTGAGAAGTGGGAGGCTACATCATTAAATATAGATAAGAGTGGAGTCAAGAAGGACTCTACGCATTGTTTCTGTAGGGTGTGGGAAAGTTCTCTGGAGCACTTTTGTGCTTCAATTCCAGCAAGGAGGATTTTGTGTTGTATATAGTTTGCTTATATGATTACCTAACAACCTTGAGAAGTCGGGTGGCTGTTGTGCCTGGAAAGGCAAACAATTTGGAAGAAATTACCAATCAAGCTTAGGAGTTGTGTAGATTTGTATACGGTTTTTCTTTGTGAAAATTATTTCCAGGAAGAACATCTATTGTGATTTTGGAAGATGCAGAGTTGCAGTATATTCTCAGATAAGAAAGATTCGAGGAGGATTGTGTGAATGTTACCCTCTTTTCTCCAGTGGAGGTGGAAATCTCCTGAGAAAATCTGATCACATGAGATGAGTTGGTCAGCATTGTAATCAAGGAAATCCTAAGTAAAGCTCTTTTTTGCTGGCAGGTGGGTAGTAGAAGCTGTTTAGCCTTTTAAGGTTTCCTAGTTGTGTTTGTAATTTCCACAGTAAGGCATTAGAAAATGTTGATCAGTTTGCATTCAAGGAACTTCCTGTAGTTAATGGCAATGTGCACTTAAAGTTGAGATTGCTTGACTTTTTTGAGGTTGCCTGCGCAAATTGAGTTCTAGTTATGTTTGACATTAATACACAACAGGGGCTACCCATAAACCACCTGGAAACCGGGGCAATTAACACATATAAAAAAGCGGTACCTTGTGGGATAATTAATTATATATAAGCATTAGTAATTGTTCATCAAAGCATGCCAAATCATAGAGAAAAACAGTGAAATCAGCCATAACCCATTTATATGCATTCATGATATTTAATACGTCTTGACCATGCTCAGTGCTCGAGTGATCACACAGGTGTGATAATTAAAAGAAATATACAAGTGTGTATAATACAGAAAAGGCGATGGATAATAAAGGTTTGTTGTTGTTTGCCCTGTCAAAGTGCTTAATGTCAATGTAGCAAACACAGTTACTTAAGAACAAGTCCAATTGCCACAAGCATCAACGGTGTTTCGACCCAAAATGAATTAAAGGGTCAGCGTCAGGATATGACATTTAAAAAGCAAAAGCCAGTTTGATGTACTTGTGTACTCCGAAGTGACATTCGGGCAGCAGTCGGAGAATCACCACTGTGAACAGAAAATTAAACTCGGTGCAACAAGGCATCACCATGGCAGATAGTGTGCCAAATAGACAAAATCTGGAGAGTCGAAACGCCGTCAATACTATTGTTAGGGCGGCGCTGCGTGTGGATTAGTGGATTGTTGTTTAGCAATACAGTACCAAGAAATACTTGCGATGTATAAGGAAGTAATGTGAGCCCACCTATTGTTGGTGTAGTGTTGCTTTGCAACAAAATATGGGTAGAGTGAGCACTCTTGCCAATGCATTTCACATGGTTTTAAAGGCAGCTGGTAGAACAGCTGCTAAAATGAAGATTTTTTCCAAGTAAGAGGCTAAATTTTACCCAAGAGTGAAGAGCATTCTCATATTTAAGCCGATGCATCAAATTGATGTATAGTGAATGCAGGTCTGAGATGCATAAATGAGAAAAATAAATACTTTAAAACTGAATTCTGACAACCTCAAAATTTGAGGGTTGTGGAAACTTCCACCCACCTAGTTGTAGTCGTGGTGCTCTTTAACTCTGGGCTCACTCTCCTTGTTAGTTGCCAAACCTTCATTATCTCAGTTGAATTAATGATAAATAATACGATCTCTTTGGCCTTCCGGGTGAATAGAGGAGCTTCTACCTGCTTCTGACTGCTTAACATGGGCCACAGTTAGTCCCCTTCCGCCTAACACCATCAAGCAGAAGTAGATCAGGCTGCTGTAGTTTCCCTCCTTGACTAGTATCTCTCTACAAATCGTTAAAAATGTGGCGGCGAGATAGATTCATCCCAGAAAGTCGAGTTCCTTCTGCGTTCTCCCTCACATTGCTCTGAGACAGTGCTGGCTTGATTCGATAACTTCATCCTTCCAAACCATCCATCATAGAAAGAGCCATGTCTCTCAGATTTATTCTAGACAAAAACCTCAATGTCCACTCTCACATCAGAGCTTTAGCGAAGGAGGCACACTACCAAGTCAGACTACTCTGGGTAATCAAACCACTTACCCCGCTTGATGACTTCAAAACTGTGATTAAGTATTTTTTAGGTCTCGCCCTGAAGCCAGCGCTTGCGCTGGTCTGGGCGAGACATTTTGTAAGTGGGCTTTCAGAAATGCGACCACATTTGTTTGGGCTTGCCTAGAGCGTGCGGGTACGCGCACAATGACGAGCAGAGGCGCCATATGGCTTTCCTCTCTCGTCACGGTGCGCGCACATCGCACACCACTCGCCAGCCTGCTTGCACGTGCACAGCTGCTGCTCGCACTCCCTCCTCCCTTCTCCCCCTCCCTTTTCGTGAGCTTTGATCAAGCTCCTCTGCTGCTGGCATTCCCCCTCCCTTCTTGCCCAGCCCTTCTTGTCTAACTTTCTCTCTCTCTCGCCTGCCTCTGCTGCTGGCATTCCCCCCTCCCTTCTCGCTCAGCCCTTCTTGTCTAACTTTCTCTCTCTCTCACCTGCATAGGGTCGAAATCTGATTATGAAAAACAAGCACTGGTCGCCCAAAACGAGTTCCGTGCCCACCACCCTCGCATGAAGAACTGGCTCCGCTATGGTTGAAACGTGCCCCTTTCCCTGTGTCCGGTTTCTCTGCAATGCTACGACGTGAAAACTACGGCGCTTTTCTCCCGGGAAGAAAATGAACTGTTTTCGTGCTGTGGTTTTGGATAAGACAGGATGCCCCTGGCCTCAGTGGTGCTGGAGCACTTCTGAGAGTGGGTCGTGCTGTGACCACTGGTAACAGCTCACTAAAAGCAGGGGTTTGAGAAATATCTACTCCGTAGCGTAGTGAGTAGGCAGAGGAGTCACACTACTCCCCTGTTGAAGACTGTTTCCAAAAGGCTGATGGATCGAAACATGGGCGCCCGTGGTGCATTTTGGAGCATATTTTCCTAAAGATATTGGTAAAACTACACTTGAGTGTGTAGTACAGTTGTGCCTCGTCATTTGTGCAAACCACACTTTTTTAAGTACAGGGTCTCATGTCTGCAATGCCCTTGCTGCAATAAAAGTGTTCAATGTAAAGTGCCCGGCTTCTCCTTCAAATTAGGTGTGTGCAGTATCAAATGCCCGAAATGAATAAAGCATAACCGGATACGCACTGTGAACGAACGTGGGCATTTCAGGATGAGATGAAAGCACACATCTGACATGGGACTTAACAGTGGTTTGTTGGAAACAGTTCCAGCCCCTGACTGCCTAAAAGTATGTCACTTGCTGCAACAAAAAAAAAACTACAATAAATGCTTGTTTATTGCTCATTCTCCTGCCAAACTCTCTGCGAATTAACCTCTCTCTCTACCTCTCCCTCTCTCTCTCTACCTCTCCCTCTCTACCTCACTGCCACTCTATCTCTGCCTCTACCCCTCTATCTCTCTACCTCTCTACCTCTCTCTCTCTAACTCTCTCTCTCTCTACCTCTCTCTACACCTCTCTACCTCTCTCTCTCTACCTCTCCCTCGCTCCACCTCTCTCCCTCTCTCTCCCTCTCTCTCTCTCTCTACATCTCTCTCTCTCTACCTCTCTCTCTCTACCTCTCTCTCTCTACCTCTCTCTCTCTACCTCTCTACCTCACTACCTCTCTACCATCTCCTTCTACCTCTCTAACTCTCTACCTATCTCTCTACCTCTCTCTCTCTACCTCTCTCTCTCTACCTCTCTCTCTCTACCTCTCTCTCTCTACCTCTCTCTCTACCTCTCTCTCTCTACCTCACTGCCACTCTACCTCTGCCTCTATCCCTACCCCTCTATCTCTCTACCTCTCTCTCTCTACCTCTCCCTCTTTCCACCTCTCTAACTCTCTCTCTCTCTACCTCTCTCTCTCTCTCTCTCTCTCTCCACCTCTCTACTCTCTCTCTCTACCTCTCTCTCTATACCTCTCTCTACCTCTCTCTCTCTACCTCTCCCTCTCTCCACCTCTCTCTCTCTACCTCTCTCTCTACCTCTCTCTCTCTACCTCTCTCTCTCTACCTCTCTGCCTCTCTCTCTACCTCACTACCACTCTACCATCTCCTTCTACCTCTCTAACTCTCTCTCTCTACCTCTCTCTCTCTCCCTCTACCTCTCTCTCTCCCTCTCTCCCTCTCTCTCTCTACCTCTCTACCTCTCTCTACCTCTCTACCGCTCTCTCTCTACCTCTCTCTCTCTACCTCTCTCTCTCCCTCTCTCTACCTCTCTCTCTCTCTACCTCTCTCCACCTCTCTACCTCTCTCTCTCTACCTCTCTCTCTCTACCTCTCTCTCTCTACCCCTCTCTCTCTACCTCTCTCTCTCTACCTCTCTCTCTCTACCTCTCTCTCTACCTCTCTCTCTCTACCTCTCTCTCTACCTCTCTACCATCTCCTTCTACCTCTCTAACTCTCTACCTATCTCTCTACCATCTCCTTCTACCTCTCTAACTCTCTACCTATCTCTCTACCTCTCTCTCTCTCCCTCTACCTCTCCCTCTACCTCTCCCTCTCTCTCTACCTCTCCCTCTCTCCACCTCTCTAACTCTCTCTCTCTACCTCTCTCTCTCTACCTCTCTCTCTACCTCTCTCTACCTCTCTCTCTACCTCTCTCTCTCTACCTCTCCCTCTCTCCACCTCACCCTCTCTCCACCTCTCCCTCTCTCCACCTCTCACCTCTCCCTCTCTCCACCTCTCTACCTCTCTCTCTCTACCTCTCTCTACCTCTCTACCTCTCTCTCTACCTCACTACCACTCTACCATCTCCTTCTACCTCTCTAACTCTCTAACTCTCTACCTCTCTCCCTCTACCTCTCCCTCTTCCTCTCTCCCTCTCTCTCTCTCTCTCTCTCTCTACCTCTCTACCTCTCTCTCTCTACCTCTCTACCTCTCTCTCTCTCTCCCTCTCTCTCTCTCCCTCTCCCTCTACCTCTCTCTCTGCCTCTCTCCACCTCTCTACCTCTCTCTCTCTACCTCTCTCTCTCAACCTCTCTCTCTCAACCTCTCTCTCTCACCTCTCTACCTCTCTCTCTCTACCCCTCTCTCTCTACCTCTCTCTCTACCTCTCTCACCTCACTACCTCTCTACCATCTCCTTCTACCTCTCTAACTCTCTACCTATCTCTCACCTCTCTCTACCTCTCCCTCTACCTCTCTCTCTACCTCTCTCTCTCTACCTCTCCTCTCTACCTCTCTCTCTCTACCTCTCTCTCTCTACCTCTCTCTCACCTCTCCCTCTCTCCACCTCTCTACCTCTCTCTCTCTACCTCTCTCTCTCTCCACCTCCCTAACTCTCTCTCTCTACCTCTCTCTCTCAACCTCTCTCTACCTCTCTCTCTACCTCACTACCACTCTACCATCTCCTTCTACCTCTCTAACTCTCTACCTCTCTCTCTCTACCTCTCCCTCTCTCCACCTCTCCCTCTCTCCACCTCTCCCTCTCTCCACCTCTCACCTCTCCCTCTCTCCACCTCTCTACCTCTCTCTCTCTACCTCTCTCTACCTCTCTACCTCTCTCTCTACCTCACTACCACTCTACCATCTCCTTCTACCTCTCTAACTCTCTAACTCTCTACCTCTCTCCCTCTACCTCTCCCTCTCCCTCTCTCCCTCTCTCTCTCTCTCTCTCTCTCTACCTCTCTACCTCTCTCTCTCTACCTCTCTACCTCTCTCTCTCTCTCCCTCTCTCTCTCTCCCTCTCCCTCTACCTCTCTCTCTGCCTCTCTCCACCTCTCTACCTCTCTCTCTCTACCTCTCTCTCTCAACCTCTCTCTCTCAACCTCTCTCTCTCTACCTCTCTCTCTCTACCCCTCTCTCTCTACCTCTCTCTCTACCTCTCTCTACCTCACTACCTCTCTACCATCTCCTTCTACCTCTCTAACTCTCTACCTATCTCTCTACCTCTCTCTACCTCTCCCTCTACCTCTCTCTCTACCTCTCTCTCTCTACCTCTCTCTCTCTACCTCTCTCTCTCTACCTCTCTCTCTCTACCTCTCTCTCTACCTCTCCCTCTCTCCACCTCTCTACCTCTCTCTCTCTACCTCTCTCTCTCTCCACCTCCCTAACTCTCTCTCTCTACCTCTCTCTCTCAACCTCTCTCTACCTCTCTCTCTACCTCACTACCACTCTACCATCTCCTTCTACCTCTCTAACTCTCTACCTATCTCTCTCTACCTCTCTCTCTACCTCTCCCTCTCTACCTCACTGCCACTCTACCTCTGCCTCTACCCCTCTATCTCTCTACCTCTAACTCTCTCTCTCTACCTCTCTCTACCTCTCTACCTCTCTCTCTACCTTTCCCTCTCTCCACCTCTCTCCCCCTCTCTCTCTCTACCTCTCTACCTCTCTCTCTCTCTACCTCTCTACTTCTCTCTCTCTCTCTCTCTCTACCTCTCTCTCTCTACCGCTCTCTCTCTACCTCTCTCTCTCTACCTCTCTACCTCACTACCTCTCTCTACCTCTCTCTCTCTCTACCTCTCTCTCTACCACTCTCTACCTCTACCTCTCTACATCTCTTTCTCTACCTCTACCTCTACCTCTCTCTACCTCTCTCTCACCTCTCTCTCACCTCCCTACCTCTCTCTCTACCTCTCTCTCTACCTCTCTCTACCTCTCTCTCTACCTCTCTCTCTCCACCTCTCTCTCCCTACCTCTCTCTCTCTCTCTCTCTCTACATCTCTCTCTCCACCTCTCTCTCTCTACCTCTCTCTCTCTACCTCTCTCTCTCTACCTCTCTACCTCACTACCTCTCCACCATCTCCTTCTCACCTCTCTAACTCTCTACCTATCTCTCTACCTCTCTCTCTCACCTCTCTCTCTCTACCTCTCTCTCTCTACCTCTCTCTCTCTACCTCTCTCTCTACCTCTCTCTCTCTACCTCACTGCCACTCTACCTCTGCCTCTACCCCTACCCCTCTATCTCTCTACCTCTCTCTCTCTACCTCTCCCTCTTTCCACCTCTCTAACTCTCTCTCTCTCTCTCTCTCTCTCTCTCTCTCTCTCCACCTCTCTACCTCTCTCTCTCTACCTCTCTCTCTATACCTCTCTCTACCTCTCTCTCTCTACCTCTCCCTCTCTCCACCTCTCTCTCTCTACCTCTCTCTCTACCTCTCTCTCTCTACCTCTCTCTCTCTACCTCTCTGCCTCTCTCTCTACCTCACTACCACTCTACCATCTCCTTCTACCTCTCTAACCTCTCTCTCTACCTCTCTCTCTCTCCTCTACCTCTCTCTCCCTCTCTCCCTCTCACCTCTCTACCTCTCTCTACCTCTCTACCGCTCTCTCTCTACCTCTCTCTCCCTACCTCTCTCTCTCCCTCCCTCTCTCTCTCTCTCTACCTCTCTCCACCCTCTCACCTCTCTCTCTCACCTCTCTCTCCTCTCTCTCTCTCTACCCCTCTCTCTCCACCTCTCTCTCTCACCCTCTCTCTCTACCTCTCTCTCTACCTCTCTCTCTCTACCTCTCTCTCTACCTCTCTACCATCTCCTTCACCTCTCTAACTCTCTACCTATCTCTCTACCATCTCCTTCTACCTCTCTAACTCTCTACCTATCTCTCTACCTCTCTCTCTCCCTCTACCTCTCCCTCTACCTCTCCCTCTCTCTCTACCTCTCCCTCTCTCCACCTCTCTAACCTCTCTCTCTACCTCTCTCTCTCTACCTTTCTCTCTACCTCTCTCTACCTCTCTCTCACCTCTCTCTCTCTACCTCTCCCTCTCTCCACCTCTCCCTCTCTCCACCTCTCCCTCTCTCCACCTCTCCACCTCTCCCTCTCTCCACCTCTCTACCTCTCTCTCTCTACCTCTCTCTACCTCTCTACCTCTCTCTCTACCTCACTACCACTCTACCATCTCCTTCTACCTCTCTAACTCTCTAACTCTCTACCTCTCTCCCTCTACCTCTCCCTCTCCCTCTCTCCTCTCTCTCTCTCTCTCTCTCTCTACCTCTCTACCTCTCTCTCTCTACCTCTCTCACCTCCTTCTCTCTCTCCCTCTCTCTCTCTCTCTCCCTCTACCTCTCTCTGCCTCTCTCCACCTCTCTACCTCTCTCTCTCTACCTCTCTCTCTCAACCTCTCTCTCTCAACCTCTCTCTCTCTACCTCTCTACCTCTCTCTCTCTACCCCCTCTCTCTACCTCTCTCTCTACCTCTCTCACCTCACTACCTCTCTACCATCTCCTTCTACCTCTCTAACTCTCTACCTATCTCTCTACCTCTCTCTACCTCTCCCTCTACCTCTCTCTCACCTCTCTCTCTCTACCTCTCTCTCTCTACCTCTCTCTCTCACCTCTCTCTCTCTACCTCTCTCTCACCTCCCTCTCTCCACCTCTACTCTCTCTCTCTACCTCTCTCTCTCCACCTCCCTAACTCTCTCTCTCTACCTCTCTCTCTCAACCTCTCTCTACCTCTCTCTCTACCTCACTACCACTCTACCATCTCCTTCTACCTCTCTAACTCTCTACCTATCTCTCTCTACCTCTCTCTCTCTACCTCTCCCTCTCCCTCTCTCTCCTCTCCCTCTACCTCTCTCTACCTCTCTCTCTCTCACCTCTCTCTCACCTCTCTCTCACCTCTCCACCTCTCTCACCTCTCCCTCTCTATCTCTCTACCTCTCTCTCTCTCTACCTCTCTCCCTCTCTACCTCTCTCTCTCTCTACCTCTCTCTCTACCTCTCTCTCTCTCCACCTCTCTCCCTCCCTCTCTCTACCTCTCTCTCTCACCTCCCCACCTCTCTCTACCTCTCCCTCTCTCTGTACCTCTCTACCTCTCTCTCTCTCCCTCTCTACCTCTCTCTACCTCTCACCTCTCGCCCTCTCTCTATCCACCTCCCCACCTCTCTCTCTCACCTCTCCACCTCTCACTCTCCCTCTCTACTCCCTCTCTCCTCACCTCGCTCTCTCTCTACCTCTCTCTCTCTACCTCTCTCTCTCTACCACCCTACCCATCTCTCTCTACCTCTCTCTCTACCTCTCTCTCTACCTCTCCCTCTCTACCTCACTGCCACTCTACCTCTGCCTCTACCCCTCTATCTCTCTACCTCTAACTCTCTCTCTCTACCTCTCTCTACCTCTCTACCTCTCTACCTCTCTCTCTACCTTTCCCTCTCTCCACCTCTCTCCCCCTCTCTCTCTCTACCCTCTCTCTCTCTCTCTCTCTCTACCTCTCTACTCTCTCTCTCTCTCTCTCTCTCACCTCTCTCTACCGCTCTCTCTCTACCTCTCTCTCTCTACCTCTCCACCTCACTACCTCTCTCCACCTCTCTCTCTCTCTCCCTCTCTCTCCACCACTCTCACCCCTACCTCTCTACATCTCTTTCTCACCTCCACCTCTCTCCACCTCTCTCTCTACCTCTCTCTCTACCCCTCTACCTCTCCCTCTACCTCTCTCTCCACCTCTCTCTACCTCTCTCTCTACCTCTCTCTCTCTCTCTCTCTCTCTCACCTCCCTCTCTCCACCTCTCTCTCTACCCTCTCTCTACCTCTCTCTCTCTACCTCTCTCTACCTCTCTCTACCTCTCTACCTCTCTCTCTCTACCTCACTACCACTCTCACCATCTCCTTCTACCTCTCTAACTCTCTACCTCTCTCTCTCTCTCCCTCTACCTCTCCCTCTACCTCTCCCTCTACCTCTCTCCCTCTCTCTCTCTCCCTCTCTACCTCTCTCTACCTCTCTCTCTCTCTACCTCTCTCTCTCTACCTCTCTCCCTCTCTCTCTCTACCTCTCCCTCTCTATCTACCTCTCTCCACCTCTCTACCCCTCTCTCTCTCTCTACCTCTCTCTCTCTCTACCTCTCTCTCTCAACCTCTCTCTCTCTACCTCTCTCTCTCTACCCCTCTCTCTCTACCTCTCTCTCTACCTCTCTCTACCTCTCTACCTCACTACCTCTCTACCATCTCCTTCTACCTCTCTAACTTTCTACCTATCTCTCTTCCTCTCTCTACCTCTCCCTCTACCTCTCTCTCTACCTCTCTCTCTCTACCTCTCTCTCTACCTCTCTCTCTCTACCCTCTCTCTCTACCTCTCTCTCTACCTCTCTCTCTCTACCTCTCCCTCTCTCCACCTCTCTACCTCTCCTCTCTCCACCTCCCTAACTCTCTCTCTCACCCTCTCTCTCAACCTCTCTCTACCTCTCTACCTCTCTCTACCTCACTACCACTCTACCATCTCCTTCTACCTCTCTAACTCTCTACCCATCTCTCTCACCTCTCTCTCTCTACCTCTCTCTCTACCTCTCCCTCTCCCTCTACCTCTCCCTCTACCTCTCCGTCTACCTCTCTCGCTACCTCTCTACCTCTCTCTCTCTCTCTACCTCTCTCTCTCTACCTCTCTCTCTACCTCTCTCTCTCTACCTCTCTACCTCTCTCCCTCTACCTCTCTACCTCTCTCTCTCTCCCTCTCTCTCTCTACCTCTCTCTCTACCTCTCTCTCTACCTCTCTCTCTCTACCTCTCTACCTCTCTCTCTCTCTCCCTCTACCTCTCTCTACCTCTCTCTACCTCTCTACCTCTCTACCTCTCTACCTCTCTCTACCTCTCTACCTCTCCCTCTACCTCTCTCCCTCTACCTCTCGCCCTCTCTCTATCTACCTCTCTACCTCTCTCTCTCTACCTCTCTACCTCTCTCTCTCTCTCTCTACCTCTCTCTCTCTACCTCTCTCTCTCTCTACCTCGCTCTCTCTCTACCTCTCTCTCTCCACCTCTCTCACCTCTCTCTCTCTACCACCCTACCTATCTCTCTCCACCTCTCTCTCTACCTCTCCCTCTCTCTCCACCTCTCCTCTCTACCTCACTGCCACTCCACCTCTGCCTCTCACCCCTCTATCTCTCTACCTCTCTCTCTCTAACTCTCTCTCCACCTCTCTCTCTACCTCTCTACCTCTCTCTCTACCTCTCCCTCTCTCCACCTCCTCTCTCTCTCTCTACCTCTCTCTCTCTCTCTCTACCCTCTCTCTCTCACCCCTCTACCTCTCTCTCTCTCTCCTCTCTACCTCTCTCTCTACCTCTCTCTCTCACCTCTCTCTCTCTCTCTCTCTCTCTCCCTCTCTCCCTCTCTACCTCTCTCTCTCTCTACCTCTCTCTCTCTCTACCTCTCTCCTCCACCTCTCTCTCACCTCTCTCTCTACCTCTCTCTCTCTACCTCTCTACCTCTCTCTACCTCTCCCTCTCTGCACCTCTCTACCTCTCTCTACCTCTCGCCCTCTCTCTATCTACCTCTCTACCTCTCTCTCTCTACCTCTCTACCTCTCTACCTCTCTCTCTATCTACCTCTCTCTCTCTCTACCTCTCTCTCTCTCTACCTTGCTCTCTCTCTACCTCTCTCTCTCTACCTCTCTCTCTCTACCACTCTACCTATCTCTCTCTACCTCTCTCTCTACCTCTCCCTCTCTCTCTCTCTACCTCTCCCTCTCTACCTCACTGCCACTCTACCTCTGCCTCTACCCCTCTATCTCTCTACCTCTCTCTCTCTAACTCTCTCTCTCTACCTGTCTCTACCTCTCTACCTCTCTCTCTACCTTTCCCTCTCTCTACCTCTCTCCCCCTCTCTCTCTCTACCTCTCTCTCTCTCTACCTCTCTACTTCTCTCTCTCTCTCTCTACCGCTCCCTCTCTACCTCTCTACCTCTCTACCTCACTACCTCTCTCTACCTCTCTCTCTCTCTCTACCTCTCTCTCTACCTCTCTCTCTACCTCTCTACCTCTCTCTCTACCTCTCTACCTTTCTCTCTACCTCTCTCTACCTCTCTCTCTACCTCTCTACCTCTCTCTCTACCTCTCTCTACCTCTCCTCTCTACCTCTCCCTCTCTCCACCTCTCTCTCTCTACCTCTCTCTCTCTACCTCTCCCTCTCTACCTCTCTCTACCTCTCTACCTCTCTCTCTCTACCTCACTACCACTCTACCATCTCCTTCTACCTCTCTAACTCTCTACCTCTCTCTCTCTCTCCCTCTACCTCTCCCTCTACCTCTCCCTCTCCCTCTACCTCTCTCCCTCTCTCTCTCTCCCTCTCTACCTCTCTCTCTCTACCTCTCTCTCTACCTCTCTCTCTCTACCTCTCTCCCTCTCTCTCTCTACCTCTCCCTCTACCTCTCTCTCTACCTCTCTCCACCTCTCTACCTCTCTCTCTCTACCTCTCTCTCTCAACCTCTCTCTCTCAACCACTCTCTCTCTACCTCTCTCTCTCTACCCCTCTCTCTCTACCTCTCTCTCTACCTCTCTCTACCTCTCTACCTCACTACCTCTCTACCATCTCCTTCTACCTCTCTAACTTTCTACCTATCTCTCTTCCTCTCTCTACCTCTCCCTCTACCTCTCTCTCTACCTCTCTCTCTCTACCTCTCCCTCGCTCCACCTCTCTACCTCTCTCTCTCTACCTCTCCCTCTCTCCACCTCCCTAACTCTCTCTCTCTACCTCTCTCTCTCAACCTCTCTCTACCTCTCTACCTCTCTCTACCTCACTACCACTCTCACCATCTCCTTCTACCTCTCTAACTCTCTACCCATCTCTCTCCACCTCTCTCTCTCACCTCTCTCTCTACCTCTCTCCCTACCTCTCTCTCCACCTCTCTCTCTACCTCTCTCTCTACCCTCTCTCTCTACCTCCACCTCTCTCGCTACCTCTCTACCTCTCTCTCTCTCTACCTCTCTCTCTCTCTACCTCTCTCTCTCTCACCTCTCTACCTCTCTCCCTCTACCTCTCTACCTCTCTCTCTCTCCCTCTCTCTCACCTCTCTCTACCCCTCTCTCTACCCTCTCTCTCTACCTCCCTACCTCTCTCTCTCTCCTCTACCTCTCTCTATACCTCTCTACCTCTCTCTACCTCTCTCTCTCTCTACCTCTCTACCTCTCTCTACCTCCCTACCTCTCTCTACCTCTCCCTCTACCTCTCTCCCTCCTACCTCTCGCCCTCTCTATCTACCTCTCACCTCTCTCTCTCTACCCTCTCTCTCTCTACCTCTCTCCCTCTCTCTCTCTCTCTCTCTACCTCTCTCTCTCTACCTCTCTCTCTCTACCTCTCCACCTCTCTCTCTCTACCACTCTACCTATCTCTCTCTACCTCCCTCTCTACCTCTCCCTCTCTCTCTCACCTCTCCCTCTCTACCTCACCTGCCACTCTACCTCCTGCCTCTACCCCTCTATCTCTCTACCTCTACCTCTCTCTCTCTAACTCTCTCTCTCTACCTCTCTACCTCCTCTCTACCTCTCCCTCTCTCCACCTCTCTCCCTCTCTCTCTACCTCTCTCTCTCTACCTCTCTCTCTCTCCTCCTCTCTCTCTCTCTCTCTCTCTACCCTCTCTCTCTCTCCTCTCTCTCTACCTCTCTCTCTCTACCTCTCTCTCTCTACCTCTCTCTCTCTACCTCTCTCTCTACCTCTCTCTCTCTACCTCACTACCTCTCTCTACCTCTCTCTCTCTCTACCTCTCTCTCTACCACTCTCTCTACCACTCTCTACCTCTACCTCTCTACATCTCTTTCTCTACCTCTACCTCTCTACCTCTCTCTACCTCTCTCCCACCTCTCTCTCTACCTCTCTACCTCTCTCTCTCACCTCTCTCTCACCTCTCTACCTCTCTCTACCTCTCTACCTCTCTCTCTACCTCTCTCTCTACCTCCTCTCTCTACCCTCTACCTCTCTCTACCTCTCTACCTCTGTCCACCTCTCTACCTCTGTCCACCTCTCTACCTCTCTCTACCTCTGTCCACCTCTCTCTACCTCTGTCCACCTCTCTACCTCTCTCTACCTCTGCCCATCTCTCTACCTCTCTCTACATCTCTACATCTGTCTAGCTCTCTCTCTACCTCTATACACCTCTCTACCTCTCTCTACCTCGCTACCTCTCTCTATACTTCTCTACCTCTCTCAAATATAGCTACAACGCCTACGTATAATACGGTACACTAAGTGGCAGCCGCAGCCTAAAATCACTTCTTGTCCTTAAAAAAAAACAATCATTACCATATCCAATATATCTTCCCTTTATGGCCTTATAAATATTTACTTCTGCAGCACAATATCCTTTCGCCAACAACATCAAATGTTGCACAGCTAAACACTTATAAGGTCCCAAAGGCGAGACCTATTGGCTATGCCAATGCTTGTTTTACTTCCTGCTTGCTAGCATTCCCAAAGTTCACCTGTCTTCACAAAAGGAAGATCTCAGTGCTGTTGCCCTGCTACTCAACAGTTCCAGAAGATCAGAGCACAGAACCCCAGTCCTGGTGACACTACAGTGCCTTCCCATCAAGGCAAGGTGCATCGTGAAATTAGTTTGCATAGTTCACAAGGTGGTATATGAAGAGCCTACTTTCTATCTGGCACGCAATTTAGTAATTTAAGGAGGGTCCCACTCTCTCCAAAGCACTGACTGTCTGACATTAGAAACCGCTTTATTCAAAAGAAATAGAACCCGGAAACAAGGTTTCTCCAGAAATGTTCTGAAAATCTGGAACAACACTGCCCCCTACTGCTAGGGGCCACTCTTATGAGAATTTCAAAAGCGAGCTCTAAGGCTTATTCTTCAAATAATTTCTCCTACTGTGACTGGCATAAATCTTCTCTATAAGAAGACATTAGTTCCAGATGAGACTCCTACACACTTACTAGGCTGGTCACACAGGGATTTATTATCAAGCTCAAAGAAGTCTTCTGTCGCATTCAACATACCACAAATCAACCTATGCTATACTGCCTAATTGATGTCATGCTTTAACGATACAATTCTGCCTGGCGGATGTCATATTGTAACTAATCTTTCCTTCTGATTTCCTCTGTACAGTATTCAGCTGTACCGGTGGGTTTTGTTTGCACTATATTAAACTACAAATAAATAATAAACAAAAAGCCCAGGTCTGAGTAGGAGAGCCACTGTTTCTCTCCACCTTTAGATGCTGCACTGGGTCCTGGTGCGTGATCGGATCATATTTAAGTCTCAATGTCTCCGCCACAGAGCCCTTTAAAATAGACATTCACCTTTGTGTCCTCTTGCTTTCATCCTTAGGGTGTGAGGAAAAGTGTTCTTCTGATCGGTATCATTTGTACCAGGACTCCATTGTTTTTTCATTGCCATTTTGTGTCAAACACTTCCACACGACCCACCTGGTCGTTTCTGCTGATGCCTGAGGAAATTCTAACTAACACGACAAAAAACATCTTGCAGCCTGCATTTCTGCCCAGGAACTGTCGCACACCCAACCCCCCTGTTCTTTGCAGTTCGACAGAAAACCATGAGACACTCACGCCCTGTGTAAATGATTTGTTTCCCATCTCCTGCTCCCTGCCTGGTAAACATCCTTGACACCGTGATCAGGTTATCTGGACAATGGTCTGACTGCTGGGCCTTGATCAGGGTGATTGGACAATGGTTTGAATGACCGAGCTTTGATCAAGCTGATCGAACAATGACCTGAATGACCGTGCTTTGATCAAGCTGAGTGAACAATAATTTGAGTACCAAGCCTTGATCAGGTCACCAACTACAAACACCGTCTGGATCTGGTTATCAACTGCAAACACTGCCCTGATTGAACAATGGACTAACAGCCAAAAGACTGGAATGAAAAAGTATAAAAGGCTTGTAAGCTGCGGAGTAAAGCAGCAGCCTCCTCTGTCTTGTTTCTAACGAGCTTGGGACTCTGTTCCATAGCCCGGGCTATTTGAATAAATCTGGGTTCCTCCTGCAGACGAAGGCTCCTGTGTCTCCTTTTACTACGTATGAAGGGTATGGAAGACTTGGGCAATTCCCCCGCTGCCGAGACCCAGTGAGTGGGTTATTCCGGTTCTTCAAATGGCACCCGAATAGGGACTCCACGAGTACGAAGGTCAGGCCCGGTGGATGTGAGGAGGTGCACGGAGAGACTCCGACGGAGGCGCCCTACCCGAGGGATTCTTGCAATCCGGTAAGCCGAACGACTCGCCCGCTGTTCCTCCCCACCCGGTCTGGGCCACATGACCACGTCCTCGCTGGAGTCCCCTAGCAAATAATTTCTGGAGCAGGACACAGCCCTACGTCTGCAGAAGAGAACTACCCCTGTAAGGTAAGGGTGGACTGATCACCCACCAAGTCTGTATGATTCTGCTGTTATTGACCTTTGCAAAAGCCAAGCAGGCGAGGTGAATTTTAAAACCCGCCGGTGTCTGTTACCTATTTACAAGCATGCCAGTCAGTAGTAAGTTCAAGAAATTATGTTGTTGTATGTGTACGCAGGACTCCCAGCTGGAGGCGGCTTGTCCGCTTCCTCCAGAAGGGACCCCTGGCCATACGATGTATGTTAAACATGGCCCTTCTGCCATAATGTTTTCCTCATTCTGGGTAAAATATACGAAACAAAGTAACGCGGAATTACAGTGGCCACTTTATGGCTCCTTTAATTCCCAAGTTCTCGCCAACTTAGAGGAACAATTAATGAAAAGAAAAACGCGCCCGTCTATGTTTGAATCTGTCCGATTTTGGAGGAAAGAGATAGAGCAGAGAGCTAGAAAGCAGAAGGCTCAAGAAAGAAAACAGGAACGCATGTCAATGGCCGACCACGCCAGAGTAAATTTACAAAATCAAATGACAAAATCGGTAGAAATAGCCAACAGGGAGCATGGGGCCCGGGTACAAAAATGCTATCCAGCTCGTGAGGAGAAAAGAAAGGGCCATGTGGATGGGGGAGAAGAAGGTGATTCCTTGCTTGATACCATGCTAGAAAGCCCTCCTGCATATGCCCCAATGTACCCTGCCCTGACGCCTCACACCCCACATGTCCCCCGCCACCGCCCACTCCTGCCCCCACTGCCCCTCCTACTGTTCTTCCTGTCACACCAACCTTCCCGATTTTTCCTATGACACCGACCACGCCCGCTAACCCTGTCCTCACTGCGGGAATGACAACAAGTCTCCATCCGCCCAACCCCTGCGGCTTTACCCCTACTCGCCCTTTTCCTACTTCCCCGTGGTCTACAGTTAAGCAGGATTTATATAAAATGTTCAATTCCCCCGACTGGCCTCCTTGCGCTCTGCAATCAGCTTTTCGTCCCTTCGAGAAAATGACCTACAGAAGCAACAGTGTGAATGTTGGATAAAGAACGGGAATATTTATGCCTTTAAAGACATATGGTCCACCTTTTCCCAGTGGACGATTATGGAACAGACCACCTGGGCTGAATACATGTGTACGCTGGTCATGCAAAAATTTGAGAATGCGCTTATGCAGATACCGACTGGATTAATGGACCTTAGGTCACAAATAAGAAGAGGCGATGTTCAGGGAGAGGGGATGTTTGGTGCTGTGTCTGCTTTAATGGCTTACCGTGATATGCCCGCTTTTTCCAACACCCCTCTAGAGACAGCTATGCCAATGTCTTTGTTAACGCACTTACCGATGCCCAAAATAATGGCCGAGGGGCTGTTGAGGCACACTGGCGCAGGCTTTGGGTTCATGTTCCTTGGAAAAGGTCAGAAGTAATGCAGTTAAAAGAACAATTACCAGATCCCCGGAAGAATCCGGCTGCCTTTTACAGAGAATTAGGTCAGATTATATCTGCAGGTACTCTCGTTCTTGAGGATATAGATTTACTTTTTGGTACGGTTGTTCCCACTGAAATTTGGGACAAGATTCGACATACTGATCATGAAGTGGCGTTGGGAGGTAAATGGGCTGACCTAGAGGCTATGGAAGAAGCAAGGGTAGGAGGGACTAAACCAGAAGCTGCCATCCTGACTTTGCCCGGTAAAATAATAACGTTTATGAAAACACTTTTGCCGGAAACTGTCATTAACTGGGATAAAATAAACGCCTGTAGGCAGCGAAAAGATGAGAATGTGGCGGACTTCTTTACCCGTTTTGAGACAGAATACAAGGGACATAGTGGTTTGGATCCCCGGACCCCAGGTTCTGGCCCAGTGTTTGTCGATAAGTTTATCAGCAACTTGCTTCCTGAGATTTCCACCAGGCTTAAGAAAGTTGAAAGTACGTGGTCTGCCCAAACTATCACTGGTATCTTGGCTATGGCACAATATCATGAGAATAGGGAGAATGAAGATAGAGACAAGGAAAGTAAGAAGGTTAGGGATCTTAAGACTAAGGCACTTCTGCAGCAGGCTTACCCTCCCCGAGGTCCCGATGCCCGCGGGAATTTCAGACCTCAACCCCAACACCCTCCGAGGGCTCGCCAGTCTACCCCTCCAGCCCTCAACATACGGGAGCCCTCCAAACAGATCAGTGTGCTTATTGTAAGGGGTACGGCCATTGGATAGACGAGTGTCCCGTGTTAGCTGAAAACATCCGAACAGGGAAGACTCGGCCTCGCGCTCCCAGGGAGGGAAGGCCGACTAGGGACCATGGCCCGCCCCATCCACAGGATAAAGAACGTAGGCCCAGAGATCACGTTCCCGCCCGCCGCGCCCGGCCAATAGGTTTGATGGGTACGAAGCAACACGCACTTATTACAATGATGATTATGACGAAGTTGATGAGATAGGGTCCTACCAAGCATAGGACAGCCAGGAAAGGGGTATTACCAGAGTGCAAATTCCAGTGGATCAAAGGGGCCCGTATGTTCAAATGTCAGTTGTGGGGAACGATCAGAATTTTCTTTTGGATACTGGGGCCACCAGGTCTTCTATTGCACGTCTGTCAGTCCCGGAGGCACCCCTTTCTGGCAAAATAAATGTCTCCGTGGGTTTTGTAGGAACACCTGTGACGAGCCCTGTCTCTGAACCCCTCCCTCTCGATATTGGCCCTGCACATGTTGACGCTCCCTTGGTCCTTACTACAGGTTGCAGTGAAAACTTGTTAGGCATGGATTTACTGAAAGCTCTGTATGCGACCATATCATGTAGTCCCCAAGGTGTATCCCTAACAATTTCTCCCACCGCAGCTTCCTATATGTATCTGTCTGGTCCCCTCCCACCAGAATTGCAGTTTTTACCTTCCTCCCTCTGGGCATCATCAGACACTGATGTAGGGTGTCTCAACATATCCCCTCATGTGGTACGCATCCAGCCAGGTGCACTTCTCCCCGCCTCCGGCAGTATCGACTACCCGCGGAAGGAGAAATGGCCCTTTTAACAATAATATCTGAATTAATGGACAAGGGCGTAGTGGAGGAAACACGTGGCAATATCTGTAACAGTCCCATTATTCCCATTCTTAAAAAGACCAATGGAGATGCTCTCTCCCCTAAAATATACAGATTCGTGATTGACCTGAGAGCCCTTAACAAAATAACAATCTCCCAATATCCTGTTGTCCCCGATATTACAGCCCTCTTAACGATGGTCCCTTCTGACGCAACGCACTTTTCTGTCATAGACCTGAAGAACGCTTTTTCAGCATTCCTATACATCCTGACAGCAGACATTTTTTTGGTTTCTCCCTTGGTGGGCGAAGCTTTAGATTCTGCCGCGCCCTCAAGGTTTCACCGAGAGCCCCAGTATCTATAGTCAAGCCCTCAAAAGTCAACTAGATTCCTTGGAACTCCCTGATAACTCCACACTATTACAATATGTAGATGACCTCCTCATTGCTGCAAATTCTGCCCCATCATGTAAAGAAGCTACTCTCTGTTTGGTACGCCACCTTGCCCTCCATAATCGCAAAGTCTCTTTAAAAAAGCTTCAGTTTTGTCAAGAGAAGGTGACCTATTTAGGTCATCTCCTCTCGAAGGAGGGAAGGCAGCTCACCGCTGATCGTGTAGCCATTATCAATGCTATGACGGCCCCACGAACACAAAAGCAGGTGCGAGCCTTCATAGGCCTAACCTCATACTGTAGACAGTGGATTTCCAACTTTTCGGCCATGGTCAAACCTCTTCTTGCCCTCACCACTAAAGACATATCAGACAGTTCCTTTCCATGGACTAGAGAGCATGCGTAGGCCTTCCAAGATTTAAAGAGGGCTCTGTGTACTGCTCCAGTCCTCGGTACTCCTGATTATAGCAAGCAATTTTTTCTTTTTGTACATGAGACAGACGGCTGTGCATGCGCAGTCTTGACCCAGATGTTCGGAGGTCACCATCGGCCATGTGCCTATTTTTCAGCCACCTTAGATCCTGTTGCAAGGGCTCTCCCAGGATGCCTACGGGCGACCGCTGCGGCCGCCCTCATGGTCCGTCAGAGTGCGGGGATCGTCATGAACTCCCCTGACTCTGATGGTCCCCCATTCTGTAGATACCCTCCTTAATAACACCAAGACACAGTACCTCACTAGCGCACGACTCACAGGATATGAACTGACACTCTTTTCCAGCCACATTAACATCAAGAGATGCACTGTACTGAACCCCGCAACATTACTCCCACTGGATACTCAGGATGCCCGCTTAGACCCACATGACTGCATATTAAGGACAGAGGAGGAGACGAAGGGACGGGTTGACTTACAGGATACCCCGATAGCAGAACCAGAAGGTACACTATATGTGGACGGATCATGTCTCAGAGGGCCAGATGGTAACACCTCAGCCGCCTAAGCCCTCACGACATTAGGACAAGTAGTAGAAACAGCTCAGATTCCGCAGTGCTCTGCTCAAGCAGCAGAATTAGTGGCCCTCACTAGAGCCTGTGAGTTAAGCAAAGGGATGACGGTAAATATTTATACTGACAGCCAATATTCCTTCGGGGTGGCCCACAACTTCGGGAGGTTATGGAAAGAAAGGAATTTCCTTACTTCCCTTGGGACCAAGATTCAACATGGCCCCCTAATTCACCGATTGTTAGACTCCCTGACACTCCCCAGAAAGGTGGCCATTATAAAATGTAAGGCCCATAAGAAAGTGACAGATGATGTTGGGAAAGGCAATGCCCTGGCTGACCAGACGGCCAGACAAACAGCTCTTAGAAAAAGGGAAGGAATGTATGTAGGAGGTCCCGCTAGGTGGGTGGCAGACGAGGGCATGGTTGAAAACACAGTACAGAGTGTGATCGATATTCAGTCCCATACTACTCCTGAGGAACTACGGGTGTGGAAGGAGCAATTAGCAAAGGAGGGAATTGATGGTTGCTGGGTCCGCACGACTATGGAAAGACAATGGATGTTACCTGACAGTCATGTGCTACCAGTAGTTACGATGGCCCATGGTCCTGCTCACATTAGTGCAAAGGGATATGTAAACTGTTGGAACCTACATGGTACAACTCTAAGATACCAACATATGCTGAAAAGCTGGTTAAAACATGCATGATTTGCCTAATGTATAACCCAGGAAAAGGCACAGTTACTCCTAAGGGAGGATTCTCTCCTCCTACCTTCCCTTTGAAGTCCTCCAAATAGATTACATCCAGATGGACCGATGTAACAATTTAAAATATGTCCTAGTGGTGGTCTGTACCTTCAGCCGATGGGTGGAGGCCTACCCCGTCAAAGACTGCACCGCTATCACTACCGCCAAAATGCTATTAAAAGAGTACCTCCCATGATTCGGTTTGCCCCGCTTGGTCTGGAGTGACAACGGGACACACTTTACGGCTCAAATTATGGAATATATCTGTACAGCATTGGGTATAAAACAAAAATTTCATGCAGCTAACCACCCCCAGTCAGCAGGTCTAGTGGAGGTGTACAATGGCATCCTAAAAACTAAAATGGCCAAAATAGTAGCCGAGACAGGTGTCACTTGGGTTGATGCTCTGCCCTTGGCCCTATTGTCTACAAGAACAACAGCCCACACCAGGATAGGGGTATCCCCCATGAGATTGTGTTCGGGAGGCCTGCCAATGTATGGGGTGTCCCGCGGCCTAAGAAACTGTCTGATGTTGAATACCCTGTATTAACTGATTATCTGTACAGTCTAACTAATACCTTTCGTACTCTTTATCACCAGGTGCATGAGGCCATACCTGACAAAAGCGAGGGCCCAGGACACGTTATCCAACCTGGTGATTGGGTCTTAGTAAGAAATTTTCAATGGACTAAGAGCCTCGAACCCCGCTGGACACAGCCCCGTCAGGTGTTGCTGGCCACCCGCACCGCCGTGAAAGTAGAAGGTCGGAAGAATTGGGTGCATTCGTCCCACTGTAGGCGTGTGCCTCTGCCCCTCCCCTATGATCAGTGGGTGAGGGAAGGACAAGGAGACTCAGAAACAGAAACAGTCCCGACGTTTGTCCCATTCAGCGATGCCAGACTGCATTTTACATCTACGGAAGCAGAGAGTGACAGCATACTGAAAGGAAGGGTGGAACCCTCCCTTAACTCTGCTCAACGTCCAGAACAATTGTTTCCCGACCATACTGACCCTACTTCCGACCGATATAACTTGCGCCCCCGAGGGAAGGCTTTCCTTTGACTTTGCCAAGTGCCTATAGGCTGTAGGGCTGTGATCTCCCCGGCCGAGAGTAGTGCTGGTGTGTCAGACTAAGGTACGCCATAGGGCTCTTGGCACCTGCGCCCAGTGAAGCAACCACCAATCACAGACAGCCACTAGAGGTCCCTGGCTTAGCACAATGGCTGCCGTCCAAAACACTCGAATCCAGAAACAATATGTCAGTCTCCGACATAGTAAATGCTTCATGGCCACCGTGGTGACGCTGTTTGTCTCCCTCATCCTGTCTATTCTTGGTTGGCTGTTACTAATCTACCATCCTGTTACCTCACCAACCCCTACCCCAACTCCTGCAGAGCACCAGTATTACACGCTACCAGCCCACGAGTTACCCCGCCGTGCAGAATTCTTTAATAACACCTTCATCCAAATGTTGCATCATCATCAGCTGATCATGAACATTTCCAACTGCTGGGTTTGCGGACTGATGCCGCATTCCATGATACACCCTGTCCCATTCTTTCCCTACCCCTTTTCCATCTCTGGGTCTTGTCTTGCATGGTGGATGTTGATACAGGAGGCCTACACTGTCAATGGTACTGCCAATTCTGCCCTTGGAACATTTCAGGATGACTTCTGGCGGAACAGATCTGGCCATGCCAATGATCCTTTTGCCCGACCAGCTCATCCACATCGCTGCTATCACCAGATGAACTCGGTGAGATGGTAGTATTCAACTCAACCACTCGACGAACATTTTCCAGATTCCGCACAAGAAGGATACTGCCCGATGAACGAGACACTGTGAATGTCATAAATATGCAAGGCCGTGTCTGCATCCATGGCCTAGGGACTAAGAAAGTTGGTACCAGTACTTGTAATATCACAAAATCTTTAAACTCTACATCTCCTCCGAAGCTGGTGGCATCCCCCAACACCTATTTTATCTGTGGCACTGCCGCCTACACTTGGCTCCCCGTAACTGGTCTGGTACCTGCTATCTGGCCTTCCTCCTTCCGCCAACGTATTCTACCCATGGGAGTTACCACCTGTTGATGAAGGGCGCTCTGCGTCGCTCACGTAGGGGCGTCATATCAGCAGAGGATACAGCAGGCCAGGAAACCGGGGACTTCCTTAAAGGTTTCCTTCCATTCTGGGGCCCCATGGCAAACAGTCGGGCTGTACGAGGACTGACCAGGGTCCTTGAAGCCACCATCACAGTAACAGCTGGTGCCCTCTCCAACATCACTGCAGAACTACAGGCGGACCGCCTTATAACACTGCAGAACCGCATGGTCCTAGACGTCCTCCTTGCTGATCGTGGTGGTGTGTGTAAATTGATCGGCTCCAGCTGCTGCGTGTACATCCCAGACAACGCACCTTCAGTGTACTATGCCATCCAACGTCTGCATCGCCTTTCTTCCGAAATTCATCTGGATAAAGGCAACTGGTCCCTCACAGGCTGGATCTGGGGCCTCCTTTCCCAGTGGGGGTGGAGGGTCCTCATCTTCCTTGCCTTGGGAATAACTGTCCTGGTCTCCTGCTGTTTGTGCTTCCAGTGCCTGCCAGTGCTCTGTACAATGTGTGTCCAGACCATCCAGCCTCCACCCTCCAACATTCACAACACCAATATGATGATGATGCTCCAACAAGAAACCGATGGCCTTATGAACATTGACATTTCTTAAAGTATTTGCCACTCAATGGCAAAAGGAGGGTATGAGGAAAAGTGTTCTTCTGATCGGTATCATTTGTACCAGGACTCCATTGTTTTTTCATTGCCATTTTGTGTCAAACACTTCCACACGACCCACCTGGTCGTTTCTGCTGATGCCTGAGGAAATTCTAACTAACACGACAAAAACCATCTTGCAGCCTGCATTTCTGCCCAGGAACTGTCGCACACCCAACCCCCTGTTCTTTGCAGTTCGACAGAAAACCATGAGACACTCACGCCCTGTGTAAATGATTTGTTTCCCATCTCCTGCTCCCTGCCTGGTAAACATCCTTGACACCGTGATCAGGTTATCTGGACAATGGTCTGACTGCTGGGCCTTGATCAGGGTGATTGGACAATGGTTTGAATGACCGAGCTTTGATCAAGCTGATCGAACAATGACCTGAATGACCGTGCTTTGATCAAGCTGAGTGAACAATAATTTGAGTACCAAGCCTTGATCAGGTCACCAACTACAAACACCGTCTGGATCTGGTTATCAACTGCAAACACTGCCCTGATTGAACAATGGACTAACAGCCAAAAGACTGGAATGAAAAAGTATAAAAGGCTTGTAAGCTGCGGAGTAAAGCAGCAGCCTCCTCTGTCTTGTTTCTAACGAGCTTGGGACTCTGTTCCATAGCCCGGGCTATTTGAATAAATCTGGGTTCCTCCTGCAGACGAAGGCTCCTGTGTCTCCTTTTACTACGTATGAAGGGTATGGAAGACTTGGGCAATTCCCCCGCCGCCGAGACCCAGTGAGTGGGTTATTCCGGTTCTTCAGGTGCATCCTGGATTTGCTGGGACAGTCCTGTTGTTTCAACACCTGTCCCAACACATTTCAGTCCTGCTCCAGGTTTTATGCATTCTAGAGCAGGACTAGTTGGAAGTCCATACCAGAACATAACAGAAAGCAATTTGATTAATACAGACAATAGGGTATGTAAAAGTTGCATATAATTCCCCATAGTGCCTCGTTAGCTGTGTCTTCTATGCTGGTGACTGTGCCATTTAAGTGATTCTGTATCCCAAGTTGATGCAAAATTGTATTCCTACTTCTATACGTGTAGATTGTCACAATTTTTGATTTTCAAAATCTGGTCACTCTACCTTTACTCTGACAGGTATGTTGAAGATCAGTTTCTCAGCCATTGCTTACTATCCCAAAACTTTACAGTGCTTGAATTGGTCGTAGCATGTCTTCTTGTTTGATCTCCAAGCCTCGGGATGGACTACCAATCTCTCTAGTCAAACAGGGGATAGCATAATTATTTTCTCTGACTATACAGCCTGCTTCATTTCCCTCTGTGTTTAGAGCCAGGATGTCTGATTAGCCTACAGAGGCCTCGATAAAATTTCAAATCAAATTGTATCAAATAATGAGAGTGTGGGAGATTCTGAGGTAGAGGTAGAACCCCGTTTTCGCCATACACAACCAAACGTCACCAATGGGCATGCGGATTACATTTGATTACATTTGTAAATTTGCTACGAAATAGGAGCATTTCAACATGAACAGCTGTACTAGCAACAAGATGATAGCATATAAGTTAGAATCAGTTTTGATGGAAACGTATTGATGGTGGCAGGTAAGAGAGATTGTAAGTTATCCCAATAAATAGACAGTACATACATTTGCCATTTATATACTAAATGGTCACAATCTCAGGGCGAGAGGTAGAAGATATAAGAACAAAAAAGTGTCAGAAGTGGTTTGGTATTATTGCAATTCTTGAAGGAGGAAGTTACTTGAGAGCGGTGTGAAGTGGTGAGAGTGAACGCAGGTGTAGTGGGTTTGTATTTCTCTGTATTGTTTAAGCTGTGTTCCTTTTTGCCTTGTGCTTGGAGTGTGCGTGTTCGGGGGTCATCGCCAACAGATATTTTACTATCCAGCCAGGACGGCAACAAAGTAGTGTTTACCTTTCTACCCCTCAGTAACTCAAAAGGAGTGACACCAGTGGTACAGTGTGGCGAAGTATTGTAATTTCACACCTTTTCCTCCAAAAACCTTCCTACGTCAAGGCCAGAAGCCAGAGCCGTTTGAATTCCTTCTTTAAGAACTTTATTGCCCCATTCCACCAGTCCATTGGAAGCTGGAGAATACATGGCTACCTTGAAATGCTTGATATCTTGTGTCTCCAAAGATTTACACATCCTTTCTGACACAAAGTGAGTCCCATTGTCCGTTACCAAAGATCTAGGAGTCCCTTCTAACAAAAACACCTTTTTAGAAAACTAATGGTATTATCCGTATTAGGTGAATCCACAAATTTGTAATACGTCCATTTCGAATGGTAGTCCATGGCCAAAATTAAACACCTCAAATCATTCGCCGAAACATTATAAGGTCCAGAAAAATCCAAACCAACTTTATCCCAAGGTTTCCCTGGAAACTCAGTTGGATGCAAAGGTGACTTCGAAAGTTTCCAGTGCTTGTCAGAAAGCAAACATTCTTCACAACCATCCACTAGACTCCTAACCTGAACATCTAAAGCAGGCCACCAGTAATGTTGTTTAATTTTCATGCAAGTTTTTGTCACACCCAAATGTCCTTCGTGAGCGACCCTAATAATGGAACCTCTCAGACTAACCGGAGGAACAAATTTATCCCCTCTCAACACAAATCCATCTTTGACCGAAAGTTCATCAGCCACTAAAGCGAAATTCCTCAACTCTCCAGTTAAGCTTCTCACCTCCGGCCATTTACTAGTAGAGTATTCCAACACCTTGGACAGAATAACATCTTTCGAGCAAGCAACCTTCCATTCCGTTTCAGAAATAATTGCACTACAATTCTCAACTGCATCCAGCACAGCAACACACTCCACCTCATCTTCATCAAAATCTTCTACATCATCATTCTCCATCAACATCCTTGACAAGCAATCGGCTCGAAAATTTTTACCACCCTGAAAATGTTTCATATCAAAGTTGTACTCTTGTAATTTTGAAACTAATCTAGTCAACCTGGCCGACATGTTATTACTGGTGACTTTGCTGAAAATAAAAGTCAGCAACTTGTGGTCCGTAAAGATTTCAAATTTGCGACCCCAAGTATACATTTTGAATTTTTGAGCCGCCCAAACACAAGCCAACGCCTCACGTTCAATGGTGCTGTAATTTCGCTCAAAGTGTTTGAGCGATCTCGACGCAAATGCCACAGTTTGCTCCTTGCCATTCACTCTTTGACTGAGAACAGCTCCCGGACCATTCATGCTTGCATGAACTGTAATCAAAGATGGACAATCATCCCGAAAAGCATGCAATGCTTGACCAGAAACAATCAAATCTTTCACCTTTGCAAACACTCCATCCAGGTCTTGTGACCACAAAAATGTCTGACCCTTTTTGAGCAAGACACGTAGAGGCTCAACAACTTGAGCATAATTGCCAACGAATCTAGCGTAATTCTCAGCAAGCCCCAGGAAAGAGAGGAGAGTATCTTTATCACAAGGTGGTTTAGCTTCTTTGAGAGCCGTGATAACAGAAATTTTTGGCTTCATACCTTCGCTAGATACAGTATGACCCAGATAATCCAGCTCTCTCACCCCAAACTTACATTTATCCGCCCTTACAGTCATGCCATGTTCACCAAGAGCCAACAACACCTTCTTCAATAAATCATAATGCTCTTTCGAACATTAAGAGAAGATCAGGATATCATCCAAATAGGCTTGCACACCTTTCATGCCCTTAAAAAGTGTGTCCATTATCCTCTGAAAAATGCTAGCAGCAGATGCTAGGCCAAAGGGAAGCCTCAGGAACTTATAAGCACCAAAAGGTGTAACAAACGTTGTCAGTTCCTGAGACTCCTTAGCCAAAGGAATCTGATGGTAGGCAGACTTTAGGTCGATTAGTGAGAACCATTTAGCTCCCCCCAAATTTGCTAGAAGTTCATGAATTTTGGGGAGGGGATGGCAGTCGATGTTCTTATTTAGGCCCCTCAAGTCCGCACAGGGCCTAATCTCGCCAGTCTTTTTGCGGGCAACAACAATGGGGGCCACCCATTGCGAGGATTCAGTGGGTTGAATAATACCTTGAGAACACAACCCCTCAAGCATAGATCTTAACTCCTCTCTAGCACTCAACGGTACAGATCTGATCTTGTGAATCACTGGTTGAGCATTAGGTAATAATCTGATTTTGCGTTCGAATCCCTCCACACAACCAACGTGATCATTGAACACCGGTTTAAATTCAGCCAACAAACTCGTAAAATCAACTCCTGACTCGCCCACACTACACACAGAGATCTCCCTGACCCTAACTGGATTGTCTTCACCTGGCACTAAATACAAGCCCATCCAAGCAAGATCTTTCCAGCCCACAATGTTCTTCCCCTTTACAGCCACGTACACTTTAGTAAAAATATTGCGACCCAAAATTTCAACATTAGACATAAAAAACCCCAACATGTCAATGTCCTTCTCTCCGAAGGCCTTTGGGTTTACATCCGTATGGGAGAAAGTAACCTTTTTGCCCCAGTTCTCGTAGAAATAGGAATCGCGGAGGATTGTTGTCGGAGATCCAGAGTCTGCCATAACCTTGGTCTCCAATCCATCAATTAAAGCGTCGCATAAGGGACCTTTAATCTACAATAGATCATCTTTATAATCCAAAGTCAAAAGTAAATTGTTAAAGGACTCTGCACACCTGTCCATTTAAACGTTCACACTGCCCACTTGAACAGGTTTTCTTTGACTCTTGCAAACGTTTTGGAAATGACCCATTTTTTTACAAATAGAACAGCGCTTACCCACCGCAGGACAGCCAGGGAAATTACCAATGTGGAATTTCGAACCACACCTGTAACAAAAAGATTGGCCTTTCTTTTGAACAAATTTCAGAGTCTTATCTTTTACCCCTACATCGAGCAAACTATCCTCAGAGGACTCCTCTTGGTTGGAAACCAGTTTAACTTTAACTGAAGAGTTTGTTTGCATGGCCTTAGTTGAAATGACAGACCTCTCAATGCTTAAGGCTAAGTCTATTACTTCAGAGAGAGAAGGATTTTTAGAGCTCAGGATCCTTTCTTTTATTTTGTGTGAAGTGCAATAAAAAACAAATTGGTCCCTGATGAAATCGTCCAATAAAGGCCCAAACCCACACGTAGTAGCCAGGACCCTTAGAGCTGAGATGTATTCTTCCACTTTTTCCTCTTCACCCTGTTTGCGTTTGTAAAATTTGTGCCTTTCTAGCTTTATATTGGGAGCTTCAGAAAACTGTTTCTTAAGTCTTGCGATTGCCTTCTAAATAAATGTTCCAGTGCCTGTCACCAGATTGACCCGGAGGAGGAGGGATTGGAGGCAAACTGTCAAAAATGCGTTGAGCTGCTTGGCCTAAACTGCCAAAAAGTAATGCAAATTTGCGGGCAGGAGAGTACTCTGTGGCATCAATAGCCACCAAGTGATTTTCAAATAAACAAAACCACTCTGACAAGAGCATACATGGCTTGCCCGGTTTCCCAAGGAATGGAGGAAGCTGTGTGATTTGTTTGGAGTAGCCATGGTTGCACCTCACGATCAAAAGTGCACCTTAATTTAGCTTTAAATCCACTACCCCACACCCAAAATAAAACAAATACCGCAAGGTTCAAAGGCCAACGTAGAAGCTCCTTTCCAGAAGTGTGCAACCGTAGAAATTACAGAGGTGTGCGTGTCACCGAACACGCAGCTTGCCTGTAATGATCAAGTATCAGATGGGTGAGCCCATCACCGTGGTGCGCGTACTGAAGATATGCTGCTTGATGAAATTTTGCTGACTGAAGGGTGTGCGCATCACCGAGATGCGCGCGATCTGCCGAAACACTTTTTGGAGCAAGAATGAAGAAATGAAGGTGTGCGCATCACCACGTTGCGCAATCAGCTGATCACGATCCGCCGTCAGACTTGGGTTGCAACCCGAGCCAAGATGGCCGCCGTACGTCCTCACATAGCGTGAGCGCGTTGGACAGCGCGACCGTGGTTTTGTTACGCGCTAAGCATGCGCCAGATCAGCGCGTGAACGTAGCGCGAGCTGCCAACGGTCGACCAAAGGAAATCCGCGAAAACTGCAGAAAATGAAGAGAACAAGAGTCCTACCAGTCCCCGCTTGGCACCAGGAGAAACAACCAAGTTCTGGTTGTCAGTGAGAAGTTTCTGGCAGACGACAGACAGCAATTGGCGAGATGACCCCACCGCATGGAGTTCTTCTGGTGGATCGGGTAGCTGAAGCTGGTTCCCGATCGTCGCCAAATATGGTAAGTAGACAATAACCACGAAGAAGTCGCTCTTCTTAACTTGAAGGTAAGTTTATTCGGATAAAGCTTCAGCCACGGCAAGGAGCAGCGCACCTTCAGAGGTTCGATCTGTAACTGACAGAAGCCGATCGAACCCCCGAACACGCACACTCCAAGCTCGAGGTTAAAAGGAACACAGGATAAACAATACAGAGAAATACAAACCCACCAGCTTCAGCCACCCGATCCACCAGAAGAACTCCACGCGGTGGGGTCATTTCGCCAATTGCTGTCTGTCGTCTGCCAGAAACTTCTCACCGACAACCAGAACTTGGTCGTTTCTCCTGGTATCAAGAGGGGACTGGTAGGACTCTTGTTCTCTTCATTTTCTGCAGTTTTCGCGGATTTCCTTTGGTCGACCGTTGGCAGCTCGTGTTACGTTCACGCGCTGATCTGGAGGTTCTGAGTGTGACGCGCGCATGCTTAACGCGTAACAGAACCTCAGTTGCGCTGTCCAATGCGCTCACGCTACGTGAGGACGTACGGCAGCCATCTTGGCTCGGGTAGCAACCCAAATCTGACGGCGGATCGTGATCAGCTGATTGCACATCGCGGTGATGCGCACACCTTCATTTCTTCATTCTTGCTCCAAAAAGTGTTTCGGCAGATCACACGTATCTCAGTGATGCACACACCCTTCAGTCAGCAATATTTCATCAAGCAGCATATCTTCAGTACGCACACCACGGTGATGCGCTCACCCATCTGATACTTGATCATTACAGGCAAGCTGCATGTTCGGTGACACGCACACCTCTGCCATTTCTACGGTCGCACACTTCTGGAAAGGAGCTTCTACGTTGGCCTTTGAACCTTGTGGGATTTGTTTTATTTTGGGTGTGGGGTAGTGGATTTAAAGCTAAATTAAGGTGCACTTTTGATCGTGAGGTGCAGCCATGGCTACTCCACAACAAATCACACAGACTCCTCCATTCCTTGTTAAACCGGGCAAGCCATGTATGCTCTGGTCAGAGTGGTCGTCGTTTATTTGAAAATCACTTGGTGGCTATTGATGCCACAGAGTACTCTCCTGCCCGCAAATTTGCATTACTTTTTGGCAGTTTAGGCCAAGCAGCGCAACGCATTTTTGACAGTTTGCCTCCAATCCCTCCTCCTCGGGGTCAATCTGGTGACAGGCACTGGAACATTTATTTAGAGGCAATCGCAAGACTTAAGAAACAGTTTTCTGAAGCTCCCAATATAATGCTAGAAAGGCACAAATTTTACAAACGCAAACAGGGTGAAGAGGAAAAAGTGGAAGAACACATCTCAGCTCTAAGGGTCCTAGCTACTACTTGTGGGTTTTGGCCTATATTGGACAATTTCATCAGGGACCAATTCGTTTTTAATTGTGCTTCACACAAAATAAAAGAAATGATCATGAGCTGTAAAAATCCTTCTCTCTCTGAAGTAATAGACTTAGCCTTAAGCATTGAGAGGTCTGTCATTCCAACTAAGGCCATGCAAACAAACTCTTCAGTTAAAGTTAACCTGGTTTCTGAGCAAGAGGAGTCCTCTGAGGATAGTTTGCTTGCTGCAGGGGTAAAAGATAAGACTCCGAAATTTGTTCAAAAGAAAGGCCAATCTTTTTGTTACAGGTGTGGTTCGAAATTCCACATTGGTAATTTCCCTGGCTGTCCTGCGGTGGGTAAGCGCTGTTCTATTTGTAAAAAATGGGTCATTTCCAAAAGTTTGCAAGAGTCAAAGAAAACCTGTTCAAGTGGGCAGTGTGAACGTTGAAATGGACAGGTGCGCAGAGTCCTTTAACAATTTACTTTTGACTTTGGAGTATAAAGATGATCTATTGGAGATTAAAGGTACCTTATGCAACGCTTTAATTGATGGATTGGAGACCAAGGTTATGGCAGACTCTGGATCTCTGATAACAATCCTCCGCGATTCTTATTTCTACGAGAACTGGGGCAAAAGGTTACTTTGTCCCTTACGGATGTAAACACAAAGGCCTTCGGAGAGAAGGACATTGACATGTTGGGGTTTTTATGTCTAATGTTGAAATTTTGGGTCGCAATATTTTTACTAAAGTGTACATGGCTGTAAAGGGGAAGAACATTGTGGGCTGTAAAGATCTTGCTCGGATGGGCTTGTATTTAGTGCCAGATGAAGACAATCCAGTTAGGGTCAGGGAACTCTCTGTGTGTAGTGTGGGCGAGTCAGGAGTTGATTTTACGAGTTTGTTGGCTGAATTTAAACCGGTGTTCAATGATCACGTTGGTTGTGTGAAGGGATTCGAACACAAAATCAGATTATTACCTAATGCTCAACCAGTGATTCACAAGGTCAGACCTGTACCCTTGAGTGCTAGAGAGGAGTTAAGATCTATGCTTGAGGGGTTGTGTTATCAAGGTATTATTCAACCCACCGAATCCTCGCAATGGGTGGCCCCATTGTTGTTGCCCGCAAAAAGACTGGCGAGATTAGGCTCTGTGCGGACTTGAGGGGCCTAAATAAGAACATGTTGATCGACTGCCATCCCCTCCCCAAAATTCATGAACTTCTAGAAAATTTGGGGGGAGCTAAATGGTTCTCACTAATCGACCTAAAGTCTGCCTACCATCAGATTCCTTTGGCTAGGAACTCTCAGGAACTGACAACGTTTGTTACACCTTTCGGTGCTTATAAGTTCCTGAGGCTTCCTTTGGCCTAGCATCTGCTGCTAGCGTTTTTCAGAGGATAATGGACAATCTTTTTAAGGGCATGAAAGTGGAGAGGTGTGGTGCAGCGGCCAGGGCAGCTGACTTCGGAGCACAGGGTTCACGGTTCGATCCCCGGCTGCGGCAGCTCAGCTCAGCACCATGTGACTCCGGGCAATAGCTCACTTTGGGGCATATTATCAAGAACGGCGTTAAAAATTATCGCCGCTTTAGCGGCAGAAAACTGCCGCTAAAGCGGCGATAATGGGCTTGATAATATGCCCTTGAGAATTCCAATAGAAGTCCATGTTCTGGTGTGAACACGGGCTCCTATTGGAATTCTCCAGGGCATATTATCAAGCCCATTATCGCCGCTTTAGTGGCAGTTTTCTGCCGCTAAAGCGGCGATAATTTTATCGCCGTCCTTGATAATATGCCCCTTAATTTCCACGACGGCCCCCAGCGCCTTGAGACCCGTAAGGGTGAGTAGCTGCACTATATAAAAACGGACTTACTTACTTACTGAAAGGTGTGCAAGCCTATTTGGATGATATCCTGATCTTCTCTAAATGTTCGAAAGAGCATTATGATTTATTGAAGAAGGTGTTGTCGGCTCTTGGTGAACATGGCATGACTGTAAGGGCAGATAAATGTAAGTTTGGGGTGAGAGAGCCTGATTATCTGGGTCATACTGTATTTAGCGAAGGTATCAAGTCAAAATTTTCTGTTATCAGGGCTCTCAAAGAAGCTAAACCACCTTGTGATAAAGATACTCTCCGCTCTTTCCTGGGGCTTGCTGAGTATTATGCTAGATTCGTTGGCAATTATGCTCAAGTCGTTGAGCCTCTACGTGTCTTGCTTAGGAAGGGTCAGAAAGTTTTGTGTTCACAAGACCTGGATGGAGTGTTTGCAAAGGTGAAAGATTTGATTGTTTCTGCTCAAGCATTGCATGCTTTTCGGGATGATTGTCCTTCTTTGATTACAGTTGATGCAAGCATGAATGGTCTGGGAGCTGTTCTCAGTCAAAGAGTGAATGGCAAGGAGCAAACTGTGGCGTTTGCATAGAGATCGCTCAAACACTTTGAGTGAAATTACAGCACCATTGAACGTGAAGCATTGGCTTGTGTTTGGGTGGCTCAGAAACTCAAAATGTATATTTGGGGTCGCAAATTTGAAATCTTTACGGACCACAAGTCGCTGACTTTTATTTTCAGCAAAGTCACCAGTAATAACATGTCGGCCAGGTTGACTAGATTAGTTTCAAAATTACAAGAGTACAACTTTCATATGAAACATATTCAGGGTGGTAAAAATTTTCGAGCCGATTGCTTGTCAAGGATGTTGATGGAGAATGATGATGTAGAAGATTTTGATGAAGATGAGGTGGAGTGTGTTGCTGTGGTGGATGCAGTTGAGAATTGTAGTGCAATTATTTCTGAAATGGAATGGAAGGTTGCTTGCTCGAAAGATGTTATTCTGTCCAAGGTGTTGGAATACTCTACTAGTAAATGGCCGGAGGTGAGGAGCTTAACTGGAGAGTTGAGGAATTTCACTTTAGTGGCTGATGAACATTCGGTCAAAGATGGATTTGTGTTGAGAGGGGATAAATTTGTTCCTCCGGTTAGTCTGAGAGGTTCAATTATTAGGGTCGCTCACGAAGGACATTTGGGTGTGACAAAAACTTGCATGAAAATTAAACAACATTACTGGTGGCCTGCTTTAGATGTTCAGGTTAGCAGTCTAGTGGATGGTTGTGAAGAATGTTTGCTTTCTGACAAGCACTGGAAACCTTCGAAGTTACCTTTGCATCCACCTGAGTTTCCAGGGAAACCTTGGGATAAAGTTGGTTTGGATTTTTCTGGACCTTATAATGTTTTGGCGAATGATTTGAGGTATTTAATTTTGGCTATGGACTACCATTCGAAATGGATGTATTACAAATTTGTGGATTCACCTAATACGGATAATACCATTAGTTTTCCAAAAAAGGTGATTTTGTTAGAAGGGACTCCCAGATCTTTGGTAACGGACAATGGGACTCACTTTGTGTCAGAAAGTATGTGTAAATTTTTGGAGACACAAGAAATGAAGCATTTGAAGGTAGCCATGTATTCTCTAGCTTCCAATGGACTGGTGGAATGGGGAAATAAAGTTCTTGAAGAAGGAATTCAAATGGCTCTGGCTTCTGGCCTTGACGTAGGAAGGTTTTTGGAGGAAAAGGTGTGGAATTACAATACTTCGCCACACTGTACCACTGGTATCACTCCTTTTGAGTTACTGAGGGGTACAAAGGTAAACACCACTTTGTTGCCGTCCTGGCTGGATAGTAAAATATCTGTTGGCGATGACTCTGGTTTGAGGAGTGTGGCAAATGTTGTCAAGGAGAAACAGTTGGACATGAAGAAAAGGTTTGACAAGAGAAGTTACCTATGTGATTTGGGAATTTCTTTTGGTGATTGGGTTTTGTTTAAAAAACCATACAAGGTGAAAAAAGGTGAATCTGTATTTTCGGATCCTGTTCTAGTCTGTAAAGTTAGTAAAGGTGCAGTGTTTTTGGGAGGCAAGGGTTGGTGAAACAAGAGGCAGTTGGTGAGGTTGACGAAGGATCAAGCTGAATTAATTAGAAGCAGGAAAGTCTCATTAAGGGAGCAGGATCTAGAGTGGACGCATCGGTTGCATGATCATGAAGAGTCTGAGTCCAGGAGTGAGAATGTGAGTCCGTTGGTTGATGGGCCTCTTGGTTGTGCCTTGGATGGTGATTTAGATAGTTCTGTTCTGGGGTGTCGTATTAGAAAACCTCCTTCCAAGTTCAAGGATTTTGTTAGATACTAACTTTTGAGGTTCTTTGGAGGCTCATATCTTTTTGTGTAAAGGGAGGAGGTGATGTAGTCATATCTTTTTGTGTAAAGGGGGAGGTGATGTAGTGGGTTTGTATTTCTCTGTATTGTTTATGCTGTGTTCCTTTTTGCCTCGTGCTTGGAGTGTGCGTGTTCGGGGGTTCGATCGGCTCCTGTCAGTTACAGATCGAACCTCTGAAGGTGCGCTGCTCCTTGCCGTGGCTGAAGCTTTATCCGAATAAACTTACCTTCAAGTTAAGAAAAGCGACTTCTTCGTGGTTATTGTCTACTAACCACATTTTTCATCAGGGACCAATTTGTTTTTAATTGCGCTTCACACAAAATAAAAGAAAGGATCCTGAGCTGTAAAAATCCTTCTCTCTCTGAAGTAATAGTCTTAGCCTTAAGCATTGAGAGGTCTTTCATTTCAACTAAGGCCATGCAAACAAACTCTTCAGTTAAAGTTAACCTGGTTTCCGACCAAGAGGAGTCCTCTGAGGATAGTTTGCTTGCTGTAGGGGTAAAAGATAAGACTCCGAAATCTGTTCAAAAGAAAGGCCAATCTTTTTGTTACAGGTGTGGTTCGAAATTCCACATTGGTAATTTCCTGGCTGTCCTGCGGTGGGTAAGCGCTGTTCTATTTGTAAAAAAAATGGGTCATTACCAAAAAGTTTGCAAGAGTCAAAGAAAACATGTTCAAATGGGCCTCTTGGTTGTGCCTCGGATGGTGATTTAGATAGTTCTGTTCGGGGGTGTCGTATTAGAAAACCTCCTTCCAAGTTCAAGGATTTTGTTAGATACTAACTTTTGAGGTTCTTTGGGGGCTCATATCTTTTTGTGTAAAGGAGGAGGTGATGTAGTCATATCTTTTTGTGTAAAGGGGGAGGTGATGTAGTAGGTTTGTATTTCTCTGTATTGTTTATGCTGTGTTCCTTTTTGCCTCGTGCTTGGAGTGTGCGTGTTCGGGGGTTTGATCGGCTTCTGTCAGTTACAGATCGAACCTCTGAAGGTGCGCTGCTCCTTGCCGTGGCTGAAGCTTTATCCGAATAAACTTACCATCAAGTTAAGAAGAGCTGCTTCTTTGTGGTTATTGTCTACTTACCACAGCACAGCAGTTGAAAGGAGTTTGAGTCGAGGGGACACAGTAGATGGAAGGACGGATTCTTACTGACGGGTATGGAAGTTTTGGAGTGACTAAAGTTATAAATGGCCAAATGTAAGTTTCAAGATGAAATCTAATGACTTAGGATCTCAAAGAGGGAAGTTGGGGACAAGACATTGATTGCATTGAACACTGCGAACAACAGCTTGCATGGGGCTCTGATTTTGTCTTCAGCCAGTTATTCTGATGGCAATAGTCCGAGGGAAGGGTGTATGCCAACTTGCAAAAATGGCTTGCAATGAACAGGATGGAGATCCTATTAGTTGAGTCCTTTGCTTGTTGGGAGCCAACAGTTGCTACAAACTGATAATATTAATGGATACGTTTAGGCCATTACATTGGAAGAAGGAACCCCTGAATCAGTACTGCATTCGCTGCTTAGGCCCATGAATCACTCCTACCAGCCATTGATTAAAAACCAAAATGAGCACACACAGTAATTTTGAACTACCCAGGCTAATAGGCAAGATCAAGCCAACAAACAAGGGAACATTGCTAAGAACTCTGGAGCCCTCGGAAGGAGACACACCAGAATTCAAGGTGCTACAGTGCTGCTGGACCCGTTGCTTGCAAAAAAACATGCACACGGACCCCCTACTCCCTAGCCATATCTCTGAAGAAAGTGACTTGCTTACCGCATGGTGGTATTGGGAAGGCCTGACTGAATGGGTGGAGGCAGGCAGGCATGGAAACAGTAGGGGACATGTTTCGTGAGGGTGCACTCCTCCTGTTTGAAGAATTCCGAGGAGAATTTAGTCCACCCGGGGGATTTTCTCCTACATAAAGTGGTGACAGGTGCGTTCCACGCACACTTGAAAACGGCCTGTCAGAACCACACCAGAACCACATCTACACAACACTTGTCACTATATTATAAGGGCCGTGGGCACAGTTAAGGCCTCTATGGAGTGATATGCAGCGACACAATACAACCTCTGGACACTCTGAAGCCCGATGGGAGACAGATCTGTGAATCCCCATACCAGAAAGGGACTGGGGCAATATCTTGGCGAGAGTACCTAAAGTCTCCAGAAACGCACGATTTAAGTTAATTACTTTTCTCTTCATAGGGCATACCTGACCCCAGACCAAATCACCAAGTATTTCCACACTATGGGAGCGGCCTGCCTGAGATGTGTGGCCATAGGTGCGGAATTTAAACACATGATCTGGGAATGTCTTTCTTTGGTACATTACTGGGAGGAGGGCACAACAGTGGTGGCAGATGTAACGACCCCGAGTCCCGCGGAGGTGGTTCCCGGGACATGGCCCGGAAGCAAAGCCAGAGGGTTTAAATAAATGGTCCGGAGTCGGTCGTGACTTCTGGCTCACACTGAGACACTGTGTGTGTGTGTCATTCTTGGCAGCTACTGTGAGGCCCATGAACAGCACTCGTAAGTGCCCTGTAACACTGGCGACGAGTGAGGTGACTGCTTAGCACCCTGTCTAACCTGCGCGAACCCTGCACCGCCTGCTCTGCCGCTCAGCACTGGGGAGACGCCGAGCTACTGGCGGCCCTACCTGCATGCTGTTGGAGTGACTCGCCGCGGCCAAAAACCCCACACACTGCCTGCTGCACTGTGCGACCCACAGCGGCACGACGTCCTGCAGAGCGTGGTATCACCGCCAGTGAGAGAAAGTACAGCGGCCCGCATACGCTGCCCTCAGGGCCCGCTGCTGACTGCACGGCTCTGCGCGCCAGCAACGACACGGCGGTCCCGCCCGAGACACCGCCCATGTGCACGCCTGTCTGCGCTCTGGCCCAGGGCTCCCAGCGGCAGCAAGTGCAACGGACCGGCACAGCCTCTGACATGAAGGCCCACGCGCAGGACCCCACAGAACCCCCTGAACATGTGGTCCTGAGAGAGAGAGAGAAAAGGCAGGCCTCAGAGGAGCACAGCCAAAGGATAAATAAAAAGGAACAAAACACAAAATAAGAGACACTATCCACCACAATAGCAAGAACTGCAAAGGAACGCTGTTAGAACTGGGGGTCTCTAGTTGGCAATGGTATACACCTTTGACCAAATAGGGACCCTTGCTTCTAGTCAGGGAAAGGGGATTACACTACTGGATAACCCCTTCTCACCCCTTGGCACGAGCAGACAGGCTTATCTCAGAGGCAGTGTGTTAAGCATTTGTGAACACATACAGTAATACAGTCAAAACACTACAGATGGACACCACACAGGTTTTATAAAAATAAGTATTCTTTATATAGACTTAACACAAGACCACAAACGACAAAAATCCACAATACTGTACTTAAAATAGACTTAAAGATGGTAGAAGTAATTTAGTTCAAGTTGATGATAAATGCAACACGTTTCTCACAAAAGTACCTTGGATGCGTAACGCAAAACAAACAAAGGGTCTGCAGGGAGGGCGATGCGTTGATGCTCGTACTGCGTCTCGGTTGCGGTGCGGCAAGCAGGCGCCTCGATGCGATGCGACGATCCGGTGCGATGAGAGTGCGCCCTTGATGCGATGCGACGACGTGAAGATGATGCGTGCACGCCCGACGGCCATGCGGCGAACTCTGTACTTTGGAGCCGCGACAGGCCCTGCGACACGCCTCTCCGGTGATGCGATGGCAGGCAGCTGCGACACGCTTCTCCGGTAATGCGACGGTGACCCTTGCGGTGGCGACATGCTTCTCTGGTGATGCGACGGCAGGCGGCTGCGACGAAGACACGCTTCTCCGGTGATGCGACGGCAGGCAGCTGCGATGAAGACACGCTTCTCTGGTGATGCGGCGGTGGCCTCTGCGGCGGCGACACGCTTCTCCGGCGATGCGACAGCAACAGCTGCGACAGTGACACGCTTCTTCTCGTTGAGTCGCGCTTCCAGCTCCCAGCGACACGTAGGCTTCTGCAGACAGAATCCCCAGCAAGGGAATTCAGGAGGGAGTCTTGTAGCCCGAGACTTCAGCAGGAGGCAAGCTCTGGTTCAAGCCCTTGGAGTAATATTCTGCAAGATGATGAAAGTTCTTTGAAAGTTCCTTCTCCTTTCCTTGGCAATAAAGAAACCACTGCAGGCCAACCCAGCAAACAGCACACTGGCAGAGGGGCAGTCCAAACTCCTGCAGCTTCCTTGGTTCTTCTCCTTGGCAAAGGTTTGTCTTGTTGTTCCAGAAGTGATCTAAAGGCCCCAATATTTATACCCAAAAAATGTCTTTGTTCTCTGAAGGCAGAGAGTGTCTGTGCCTGACCAAAACCAGTTCTGTGCAGCTTCCTGGCAGGAGGTGGAGACAGCATTGTGTGAGAGCAGACCTGGCCCAGGTAGCTGAAAGGAAATCTCCTCCCCCTACTCTCTATTCTATGAGGTCTCAGGGGAGTGAAAGGAAATCCCCGCCCCCTACTCTCTATTCTATGAGGGCTCAGGTCAGTGAAAGGAAGTCTCCTCCCCCCTACTCTCTATTCTATGTGGGTCCTATTCAGCCCAGCCCTGACCCATCAGACTGCTGGAGCCAAGACCCTCCTGTCACTCACAAAGCAGACAAGCAATACACAACCTAGCAGAGGCAGCTGGATGTTTAGGCAAGAAAATACCTACTTTCTAAAAGTAGTATTTTCAAACACAGAATGTTAAAACCAACTTCACTAAAAGATGTATTTTATCATTCTGAGTTCAGGCATACTAAATTCGTTTTTTCTACCATGTTTCCTGGGTCAGTTAGGATTATAAGATGTTATAATCAAACTGCCCATTCTGGCCTATGGGGACAGGTAGCCTTGCTATAGTGAAAAATCGAAATTGGTTGTAATTCACTATCAGGACATGCCACACACAGCAGGGCATGTCCTACCTTTTACTTACAATGCACCCTGCCCTTGGGCCTACCTTAGGGGTGGCTAACATGTAGAAAAGGGAAGCTTTAGGGACTGGTAAGTGGGTGCACTTACCAAGTCAACATGGCAGTACTAGACTGCACACAGGCTCTGCAAGGGCAGGCCTGAGCTACACTTTACAAGCTGCTTCTGTGGGTGGCACAACCAGTGCTGCAAGCCCACCCGCAGCATTTGATTTACAGGCCCTGGGCACCCATGGTGCACTATACTAGGGTCTGACAAGTAAATCAAATAATCCAATCATGGAGTCACTAATCCATACATCAATTTACAATAGGGAGCACTTGCACTGTGGCACTGAATAGCAGTGGCACAGTGCCCAAAGCATCTAAACCAGCAACACATATCAAAAACAGAGGAGGCAATCAGTGAAAAAATGGAAGGGAGACTCACGCCAATGGTACCAGGTCTAACACGTGTCCCCTCCAGCTGAAATGTGGGGAGAACTACCCAACCCCTTGGAAGTCCTCTTCACTAAGGCGGAAAAATCTGGACAGACCATCAACATTGGTGTGTTCTGTACCAGGGCGGTGTTCCACTGTGAAGTCCATCCCCTGTAGGGAAATGGACCACCTCAACAGCTTTGGATTCTCACCCCTCATCTGCATCAACCATCTGAGGGGCCTGTGGTCTGTCTGAACCCGGAAGTGAGTCCCAAACAGGTATGGTCTCAACTTCTTCAGTGCCCAGACCACAGCAAATGCCTCACGCTCAATTGCACTCCACCTCTGTTCCCGTGAAAGTAACCTCCTACTGATGAAGGCTACAGGTTGTTCTAGGCCCTCCTCATTAATCTGTGATAGAACAGCCCCCACACCATGCTTTGAAGCGTCTGTTTGGACAATGAATTCCTTTGAGAAGTTGGGCGCCTCAAGCACGGGTGCTGTGCACATGGCAGTCTTCAGGGCGTCAAAAGCCTTCTGCCAGGTGTCAGTCCAGTTCACTTTCGTGGGCTGCTTCCTGGAAGTCAGCTCACTCAAGGGTGCAACAATGTTGCCATACCCCTTGACAAACCTCCTGTAGTACCCCGTGAGTCCTAAAAAGGCTCTCACCTGTGTCTGGGTCCTGGGGGGTTCCCATGCCAGGATGGTATCAATCTTGGGTTGTAGGGGCGCCACCTGGCCGCTCCCTACCTGGTTCCCCAAGTACACCACAGAACCCTGCCCGATCTGGCACTTACTCGCCTTGATCGTGAGGCCTGGCTTTCGCAGTGCCATCAACACTTCCCAGAGGTGGCGCAGATGTTCTTCCCAACTGGCACTGAACACTGCAATGTCATCCAGGTAGGCGGCACTGAAATCCTCCAGTCCAGCCAACACCTGGTTGACCAACCTCTGAAAGGTGGCAGGAGCATTCTTCATCCCAAAGTGCATAACCCGGAATTGGTAGGGCCCATCTGGTGTGGAGAATGCTGACCTCTCTTTTGCCCCATCGGGTTAAGGCGACCTGCCAGTACCCAGACGTTAAATCAAACGTGCTGAGGTACCGGGCAGCCCCCAACTGATCAATGAGCTCATCAGCTCTGGGGATGGGGGGCGCGTCAGTCCTGGTGACTGAATTGAGTCCTCGGTAGTCCACACAGAACCGGAGTTCGGGTGTGGCACCAGGCGCGGCAGCTTTTGGGACCAAGACCACTGGGCTGGCCCAAGGGCTGTGAGAGGACTCAATCACCCCTAAGGCAAACATCGTGGAGACTTCCTCCTTGATGTGAGCTCTGACCCTGTCAGTCACTCTGTAAGCCTTGTGCTTCACAGGAGGACTGTCCCCAGTATCCACGTCATGGACGCACCACTCAGTGACACCAGGAACCAGGGAGAATAAATCAGAGAATTGTCCCAACAATTGGCGACAATCTTGCTGCTGTTCAGGGGTCAGTGTGGCAGAGAGGCTGACACCATCCACTGACCCATCTTGCTCTGTGGCAGACAGGAGGTCAGGAAGAGGCTCGGTCTCCTCAATCCATTCCATCATCTGTCGCTGGGAGCATGCCCACTTCGGACCTCTCTAAGTGGGGCTTCAGGCAGTTAACATGCAGGACCCGCAAAGGGTCCCTAGGAGACCGCAAGTTCACCAGGTAGGTGACATCACTCTTGCGCTCCACCACCTCAAATGGTCCAGTCCACCTGTCCTGGAGCGCACAGGGCTCTACAGGGGCCATGACCCAAACTTTCTGACCAGGTTGAAGCTCAATCAGAGTGGCATTCTGATCGTACCACCGCTTCATTTCCTCCTGACTGGCTTCCAGATTCGCCTCAGCGTGTTGTCTGAATCGCCTAGTCTGGTTCCTGAAGGCCAGCATGTAACTGTATACAATTTGGGGAGGTTTCCTGGGAGATTGCTCCCAGCCTTTCTTGACCAGACTCAAAGGTCCTCTTACCGGGTGACCATACAGCAGTTCAAAGGGACTGAACCCTAAGGACTTCTGTGGCACCTCACGGTAAGCAAAAAGCAGGCATGGCAAGAGGATGTCCCACTTACGCCTCATAGGTTCCTCAAGACCCATGATCATGCCTTTAAGGGTCCGGTTGAATCTCTCAACCAGCCCATTACCTTGGGGGTGGTAAGGAGTGGTGAACTTATAGGTAACACCGCACTCCTGCCACAGGGACTTCATATAGTTAGATATGAAGTTTGTACCACGGTCTGACACCACCTCTCTGGGGAACCCCACACGGGAGAAAATCCCCATCAGTGCACGTCCCACCACGGGGGCCGTCACTGTCCTGAGAGGGATGGCTTCCGGGTACCGGGTAGGATGGTCCACCAAGACCAGGATAAACCTGTTGCCCATGGCTGTCTTGGGGTCCAGTGGCCCCACAATGTCAATGCCCACCCGTTCAAAGGGGGTACTGACTACAGGGAAAGGTTGGAGAGGAGCCTTGTGCTTCCTCCCACTTTTCCCACTTGCCTGGCAAGTTTGACAAGTCCTACAATGAGTATCTGAACTCTTGCGCATCTGGGGCCAATAAAAGTGGGTGACAAGCCTTTCAAAGGTCTTGTTCTGCCCCAGATGTCCAGCTAAAGGCACATCATGAGCCAAACCCAGTAGGAAGGCTCAGAAGCGCTGGGGTACCACCAGCATACGGGCTGACCCAGGCTCAGCAACCTTAGGCTCGCTATACAGGAGGTCGTTCTCCCAGTAGATCCAATGTGATCCAGACTGATCACCCGCTGCCTGGTTTGTGGCCTGTTGTCGCAAACCCACAAGAGAAGGGCACTTCTTCTGCTCCTCACAAAATTCCTCCCTGGAGGGGCCTCCTTCCTGCTGCCAATGGGTCAGCTCAGGCAGGTCCCCCAGTTCGGCCACTTGTTCCCCTGTAGGTTCCAGGGCATCCCCCTCAAGGTCTGCCTCCTCTTGGACCGTGGGAACTATGGGGGCCGGTTTCCCACGCCCCCTACCTCTTCTCTTTAAGGCAGGGGTCTGGGCCATATTTTCAGGCTCCAGAACCTCTTCAACACCCTTACTGGCTGCCATAGACCGAGTGGTCACACACGCCCACTCAGGCAGACCCAACATCTCCAAATGAGACCTTCTCTCCACCTTAGCCCAAGGAGAGCTCTCTAAATCATTGCCCAACAGACAATCAACAGGCATGGCTGGCCTCACAGCTACTTGAAGAGTACCTGAGACCCCCCCCCACTCAAAGGGAACCTGAGCCACCTCACACTGGCTCTCTGAGTTGTCCGCGGCAACTACAGGGAAGAATGCATGGGGGATAACCTGCTCTCTGGACACCAGCCGGCAATTGACAGCTGTCACACTAGCCCCAGTGTCTCTGAGAGCTTCCACCCTATGGCCATTGACGGTCACCCACTGCCTGTACTTCTTAGTGTTATCAGGCAGCTGGGTCTTAGGGACCATCTCAAAGTCTCCTAAAGAGACAAGGGACATCTCTGCGGGACCCCACCCACCTTGGGCACCCATCTCCTCCCCCCCCAGGGCTACACTCGCCATCTGACGGGGTGGTGCACGTGGTGGTGCTTGGGAGTCCCTTAGGGGACATTGTGCATCATACCAACGGTGACCCATTTGACCACACGTGAAGCACTTAGAGGGGCCCCTGTGAACAGGTTTACCTGTCAGGGCCTCTTGCTTTTTCTCAGGGGGAGGCTGGGAACCCTTCCCTTGGGAATTACTTTGGGGCCCTTTCTGGAACTCCCTCTGTTTACCCTTCTCCCCCCCACTCTTCTGCTGGGGACCCTGCCCACCTTTGGCGAAGTCTCCCACGTGACCCTTGTGGACCCGGGGGCTTACCCAGCGGTCCGCCTCCTCAGCAAATTTCCTTGGGTTAGTTAACTTACTATCAATAAGGTGCTGGCGTAGCTCTGGAAAACAATTAGCAGACAAGTGCTCCCATGCAAACCAATCATAGAGTGCTTCAAAAGTATCCACTTTGCTACCCTTCACCCAACCATCCATAGCTCTGCAAAAAAAAGACTGATACTCCACCCAGGTAGTTGCCTCCAGCTTCTTACAATTCCTGAACCTCTGTCTATAGAGTTCTGCGGTCAAACCACACCTTGTCATCAGGGCTTCCTTCATGTGGGCATAAGACATCCTATTCTCACTGGGTAGGTCTAACAAGGTATCCCTCCCATCACTCACAAAGCGGCCCCACAACCCCGCTCCCCAATCCTTCTCAGGGACCCGGTGGGCCAACATTGCTATCTCATAGGCTGCAAACCACTGCCCAATATCTTCCTGTCTGTGGAATTCCTTTATGACATCCTTGGGAATATGGACTGTGCTTTCTGCAGGCACAGATGGTGCGCTGCCACCAGAGGGATTGATTTCTAAGCTTTTTGCTTTGAGCTCTAACTCCCTCAACATTCTCTCATGTTCCAACCTCATTCTCTCTCTCTCCAAGGACAACCTGCTATTCTCTAGGTCCCTCTGACCCTCCATTTTGAGCCTGGCCATCTCCAGCTTGTGCACACTGTCTCTTTCCCTGTCTTCCAGCTCTCCTGGAGACGGGCCTTTGGAAGAGACGCTACTGCCAGGCGGGGACGGTACCCCTTCCCTGGCTGGAATCAATGGTATATTCAGCTGCCCCTCTGCATCCCCAACTGGCTCCACCACCAGATATGGGGTATTTCTTGCTTCCACCCAGGCCCTCAGCGCCTTTTGGTATTCATCCGTTTTGGCAAGGCCTTGGGTAGCAACTTTAAATGTTTTGCAAAAGCACTTTAGCTGTTTCACATTGTAGGTTTCCAACCTCTCTTCCTCAAAATCTAGATCCATAGATGCAACAGATGCTGGTCGGCTCATGGTAGTAAGAATTGGCAGTTTTCAGAAAAAATAACAGTCCAAGGAGAAAAAAAAAATTCTACCAAAAAAGTATGTGGTTGCGTTTGGTCTGCACTCACTAGTAGTGTACACCAATCACTGTATATGAGTCACAAATGCAAGTCCGAATCTTCACCGCTGACCACCAATGTTAGAACTGGGGGTCTCTAGTTGGCAATGGTATACACCTTTGACCAAATAGGGACCCTTGCTTCTAGTCAGGGAAAGGGGATTACACTACTGGAAAACCTCTGCTCACCCCCTTGCTAGCTTGGCATGAGCAGACAGGCTTATCTCAGAGGCAGTGTGTTAAGCATTTGTGAACACATGTAGTAATACAGTGAAAACACTACAGATGGACACCACACAGGTTTTATAAAAATAAGTATTCTTTATATAGACTTAACACAAGACCACAAACGACAAAAATCCATAATACTGTACTTAAAATAGACTTAAAGATGGTAGAAGTAATTTAGTTCAAGTTGATAATAAATGCGACATGTTTCTCACAAAAGTACCTTGGATGCGTAACGCAAAACAAACAAAGGGTCCGCAGGGAGGGCGATGCGTTGATGCTCGTACTGCATCTCGGTTGCGGTGCGGCAAGCAGGCGCCTCAATGCGATGCGACGATCCGGTGGGATGCGATGAGAGTGCGCCCTTGATACGATGCGACGATGTGAAGATGATGCGTGCACGCCCGACGGCCATGCGGCGATCTCTGTACTTTGGAGCCGCGACAGGCCCTGCGACACGCCTCTCCGGTGATGCGATGGCAGGCAGCTGCAACGGCGACACGTTTCTCCGGTGATGCGACGGCGACCCTTGCGGTGGCGACACTCTTCTCCGGTGATGCGACGGCAGACGGCTGTGACGAAGCCACGCTTCTCCGGTGATGCGACGGCAGGCAGCTGCGATGAAGACACGCTTCTCTGGTGATGCGGCGGTGGCCTCTGCGGCGGCGACACGCTTCTCCGGCGATGCGACGGCAACAGCTGCGACAGCGACACGCTTCTTCTCGTTGAGTTGCGCTTCCAGCTCCCAGCGACATGCAGGCTTCTGCAGACAGAATCCCCAGCAAGGGAATTCAGGAGGGAGCTGGTGGTGAAGTCTTGTAGCCCTGAGACTTCAGCAGGAGGCAAGCTCTAGTTCAAGCCCTTGGAGTAATATTCTGCAAGATGATGAAAGTTCTTTGAAAGTTCCTTCTCCTTTCCTTGGCAATAAAGAAACCACTGCAGGCCAACCCAACAAACAGCACTCTGGCAGAGGGGCAGTCCAAACTCCTGCAGCTTCCTTGGTTCTTCTCCTTGGCAAAGGTTCGTCTTGTTGTTCCAGAAGTGATCTAAAGTCTTAGGGTCTGGGCCCCAATATTTATACCCAAAAAGTCTTTGTTCTCTGAAGACAGAGAGTGTCTGTGCCTGACCAAAACCAGTTCTGTGCAGCTTCCTGGCAGGAGGTGGAGACAGCATTGTGTGAGAGCAGACCTGGCCCAGGTAGCTGAAAGGAAATCTCCTCCCCCTACTCTCTATTCTATGAGGTCTCAGGGGAGTGAAAGGAAATTCCCGCCCCCTACTCTCTATTCTATGAGGTCTCAGGTCAGTGAAAGGAAGTCTCCTCCCCCCTACTCTCTATTCTATGTGGGTCCTATTCAGCCCAGCCCTGACCCATCAGACTGCTGGAGCCAAGACCCTCCTGTCACTCACAAAGCAGACAAGCAATACACAACCTAGCAGAGGCAGCTGGATGGTTAGGCAAGAAAATACCTACTTTCTAAAAGTAGTATTTTCAAACACAGAATGTTAAAACCAACTTCACTAAAAGATGTATTTTATCATTCTGAGTTCAGGCATACTAAATTTGTTTTTCTACCATGTTCCCTGGGTCAGTTATGATTATAAGATGTTATAATCAAACTGCCCATTCTGGCCTATGGGGACAGGTAGCCTTGCAATAGTGAAAAACGATATTGGTTGTAATTCACTATCAGGACATGCCACACACACCAGGGCATGTCCTACCTTTTACTTACAATGCACCCTGCCCTTGGGCCTACCTTAGGGGTGGCTAATATGTAGAAAAGGGAAGCTTTAGGGACTGGTAAGTGGGTGCACTTACCAAGTCGACATGGCAGTACTAGACTGCACACAGGCTCTGCAAGGGCAGGCCTGAGCTACACTTTACAAGCTGCTTCTGTGGGTGGCACAACCAGTGCTGCAAGCCCACCCGCAGCATTTGATTTACAGGCCCTGGGCACCCATGGTTCACTATACTAGGGTCTGACAAGTAAATCAAATAATCCAATCATGGAGTCACTAATCCATACATCAATTTACAATAGGGAGCACTTGCACTGTGGCACTGAATAGCAGTGGCACAGTGCCCAAAGCATCTAAACCAGCAACACATATCAAAAACAGAGGAGGCAATCAGTGAAAAAATGGAAGGAAGACTCACGCCAATGGTACCAGGTCTAACAAACGCCCACAAAGGCATTACACCAAAGTGTGCAATCTGAGTAAAGAAAAGAGGAGAACAGGACCACATAAGGCAGCATGACTGACGCAGCGGCACAGGCAGCCCCACCACCACAACAGGCACAACCAGGGCTACAGGCCGGCCAGCAGAATATCCAGGCCAACACACAGCACACCCAGATCAATGCATTGCCACCCTTCAGCGAACTGATAGACTCGCCGACGGAGTCTCCAAGGTGGAGAATATGGATAGGCCGCCTAGACAACTATTTCACCGCGTCGCGGGAAACAGACGACGCCATGAAAAGGTCCCTACTGCTGCATTTTGCGGGTGAAGAGATATGCTAATTATTTGCGCACCTACCTAACACCGGAGCCGCAAATGATTACAACGCTGCTGTCAGGGCCCTAAATGCACATTTCGACCCTCAGTTGAACCCCGATTATGAGAGATTCAAACTGCGCCAGGTACGGCAAAGAGCAGGAGAGTCCATGGACACATTCCATGCACGCCTGAGAGAGCTGGCCAGCACATGCGTAGACGACGATCAGAATAGAGGGCACAAGTCATACAGGGGTGAAGTAATAGGACCCTTCGAACCCTCATCCTCCGTCAGCCCGGAATCTCGTTGGAGGAGATCCTTATAATGGCAAAATCACATGATTTGTCAGATGCAAGAGCGACGGAAATGGATATAGCCATCATCCAACAGCCAGAAAAATCCACAACCATTAAAACAGAACGCGCAGATGCACTCCGAACGCCGAACAAAGGGAACCGAGGGTGGTGGCCAGCAAAGAGCCCAGCAGGTTCACGATGCGGATACTGCGGAAGGGAGGAACACCCGCAGGAGGAATGCCCAGCTCAAGGGAGGACATGCTCGAAATGTGGAACCCCCAACCATTTTGCAGTCGCGTACAGAGGTGGTCCGAGAAGCAGAGGAGCACGAGGAAGGAGACCACCCTCGAAGGCAGTAAGACAACTGGTACTGGAGTAACCCGAAAATGTGAAGACAGCAAAGACCCTATCACGCCAACGGTATCTGGAAGACTTGTCCACGGAGAAAGAAGGTAAATGCTACCTCATCTCTTTCGCCAGTGACCTAAAACAGAGGAGACGCCCACAAACCATGTGCGTCATAGACGTTGCTGGGTCCAGAGTCACTGCACTAATCATACAGGGGCATCCATGAATGTCATGGGGAGTCAACAGTACAAACAACTCCAGCCCAAACCCCCTGCTGATCCCTTTGCATGTCAAGATCCTCACCTACGGTAGCCAAACGCCACTGCCCCTGAAAGGCAACATAACTGTGCCAGTAAGATCAGAAGGTCAAGAAGTCACAATGACGTTCCACACAGTAGACAGAGAAGCCGACACGTTAGTGGGTAGCCACACGGCCGAAGATCTCAGCCTCATCAAGTTCGCCCGAGCCGTTAAGGCTTTGCAAATGCAAGACATCCTGGAGCTGTTCCCCCAGCTGTTCAGAGGACTAGGATGCATGAATAGGCCGCCCATCACATTACACATTGGCAAAGCTGTGAAACCAATAGCACTGCGTCACAGACGCATACCGTTTCACCTAAGTCCACTAGTAGAGCAGGAACTCCACAGTCTGGAACAACAAGGAGTGATTGAGAAGGCTACCGGGCCGACCCTGTGGGTCTCGCCTATGGCGATAGCGGAGAAGCCAAAACAACCCGGGAAGCTGAGACTATGCATTGATATGCGCCTGCCGAACCAGGCGATTAAAAGGGAAAGGCACATCACCCCGACAGTCGATGACATAGTCGCCGATCTCAACGGATCCCGATGGTTCTCTAAATTGGACCTCAACGCTGGCTATCACCAGTTGAAGCTGGCAGAGGAGAGCCAGTACATTACGACCTTCTCGACCCACATAGGGCTGCGTCGCTACAAGAGGTTGAACTTTGGGATTTCGTCCGCAGCCGAGAGATTCCAAAATGCAGTGCGTGAGATGTTGTCGGGCCTCCAAGGAGTACTAAATGTAAGTGATGACATCCTGATACATTCGGCAACCATCGAAGAACACCACCAACATCTTCGAGCCACGTTGCAGCGGCTTTCTGACCACGGAGTAACTCTCCACAGAAACAAATGCTCGTTCTTCCAAAACACAATTGAATTATTCGGATACGTCTTCATCCAAGATGGCGTCCGAGTTGACCCCCGGAAATCTCACGCCATCCAGCAAGCACCGGCCCCGACTACCGCATCAGAAGTACGCAGCTTCCTCGGAATGGCCACGTACTGTGGGTGGTTCCTACCCAATCTTGCCACGATCGCAGAGCCATTACGAGCCCTCACGAAGAAAGATGCTGCGTGGAAATGGGGCCATGAAGAAGACGGAGCATTCCAGAGAGTGAAAGAAGCGCTATTAAGCAAAACCACCTTGGCATATTTCGACGATGCCCGAATGACCGAACTCCTGGTGGATGCCAGCCCGGTGGGCCTCGGAGCACTCCTAACGCAGGAAACTGAACCAGGCAAATGGGCGCCCCTTGCTTTCGCGAGTAAAGCCCTTACCCCCACCGAAGCACGCTACTCTCAAATCGAGAGGGAAGCGTTTGCAATCAAATGGGCGTGCAACCACTTCCATCTATACATAAGCGGCCACCCATTCCGGGTCGTGACAGACCATCAGCCACTACTTCCATTATTCAAAGGTACAGCTCCTGATCCCCCGCCACGGATTGAATGGTGGGCCATACAAACATTACCAAATGGATTTAGTATACCGCCCAGGAGCGAAAAACCCCGCAGATTTCCTGTCACGGCATCCACCCAGTTCGGAGCAAGAAGACAATAATCAGGACAAGACGACAGAAGAATACGTTGACATGATCTCACAGTGGGCATGTCCCCGCACCCTCACCATCGAAGAGATCAAAGCAGCGACCACCGAAGACCCAGTTCTAAGCAAAGTGATGGCCTCCCTGCAGAAAGGATCTTGGGAAGACTTTCTACTTGACACCAGCAAGTGGGATGGACAAGACAGAGAACGCCTAGAGAAGCTATGGAAGGTGCGAGATGAGCTGAGCGCAGCAGCAGAAGGTTTAGTGCTGCGAGGATCCCAAATCGTCATTCTGGCGAGCCTCCAAGAAAGAGCGACAGCCCTTGCCCATGAAGGGCACCAAGGGACCATGCGCATGAAGTCGTGCATGAGAGAAAAGGTATGGTTTCCGGGGCTAGAGGCAGCCGTGGACGACCTGGTCAGAAGCTGTTGACCCTGTCAGCTCACTAGCAGCCAGAAATCCCCTGCTCCTGTGATCACTGAAGCGCCAGCCTCCACACCCTGGTCACAAGTCAGTCTCGACTTTGGGAGCTTCCCGGACAGGAGAGTAACAGCTGTGATCATCGACAGCTATTCCAAGTATCCTCTAGTGGAAGTGATCGCATCCACTGCCTTCACGCATCTACAACCCGTCTTGGAAAAGACATTTGCACTGTTTGGTTTACCCCACGAATTAAAAACTGACAACGGCCCGTCCTTTTAGGGAGGAGTGTTCAAAGAGCTGCTCACGTTACTAGGAGTACGCCATCGTCGTATCACGCCACAATGCCCGCAAGCCAACGGTGAAGTTGAGCGCTTCATGAGGACACTAAACAAGATTTTACGAATTGCAGTGGCCGAACAAGCGGACCCTGAAACAGCGCTAAAACGCTTCCTGCAGGAATACTGCAGCACCCCGCACTGCACAACTCAGAGATCACCATGGTCCCTGATGCTTGCTGGACATCGCATGGACACCATCCCTGTGGCCGAAGCCTGGTCCCCAGAGCCTATGAATCAAACAACACCCAGGTTCATCGGAAAAGGAATAACGATCACGCCAGTCGACAGGGGGGAGCCAAGACTCGTAACATCATCCCAGGGAGATTTGTGCTGGTGCGGAATCGACGCAGTGGAGGGAAGTTCAAGACAGCCTATGAACCAGGGCTGTGGACTGTCCTAAAAGCGAACGGCACAGCGATTACTGCCCAGAAGGGCACAGACATAATAACCAGAAACGTCTCCTGGTTCAAGAGGGTGCCTCCATCTGGTCGAGACGACAGTGAGTCCAGTTATGTCCGACACGGAGAAGAGGCTGCGGGTGAAATGTCCTCCATCCCCACTGGAGATCAGAGTGCAACAAACTCTTCCCAACCACCCGCCATGACTATCGATCCAAGCGCTGACACAGTCATACCATCACCACAGAGTCAGCCCACGAGTCTGCAGTCCAGTCAGGGGAGGTATAAATTGAGACCACACCCCCCTCCCAGTCGGAGGCTCCAAGACTTTATCTGTTGACTTTGCAAATTTTGTTTGAACACTAACTTGGGGAGGGATGTAACGACCCCGAGTCCCGCAGAGGGGGGACCCGGGACATGGCCCTGAAGCAAAGCAACACATTGTATCACCTTCTGGCCAGGCGTGGCCAGAGGGTTTAAATAAACGGGCCGGAGTCGCTCGTGACTTCTGGCTCCCACTGCGACACTGTGTGTGTGTGTCATTCTTAGCAGCTACTGTGAGGCCCATGAACAGCACTCGTAAGTGCCCTGTAACACTGGCGACGAGTGAGGTGACTGCTTAGCACCCTGTCTAACCTGCACGAACCCTGCACCGCCTGCTATGCCGCTCAGCACTGGGGAGACGCCGAGCTACTGGCGGCCCTACCTGCATGCTGTTGGAGTGACTCGCCGCGGCCAAAAACCCCACACACTGCCTGCTGCACTGTGCGACCCACAGTGGCACGACGTCCTGCAGAGCGTGGTATCACCGCCAGTGAGAGAAAGTACAGCGGCCCGCATACGCTGCCCTCAGGGCCCGCTGCTGGCTGCACGGCTCTGTGAGCCAGCAACGACACTGCGGCCCCGCCCGAGACACCGCCCAAGTGCACGCCTGTCTGCGCTCTGGCCCAGGGCTCCCAGCGGCAGCAAGTGCAACGGACCGGCACAGCCTCTGACACGAAGGCCCACGCGCAGGACCCCACAGAACCCCCTGAACATGTGATCCTGAGAGAGAGAGAGAAAAGGCAGGCCTCAGAGGAGCACAGCCAAAGGATAAATAAAAAGGAACAAAACACAAAATAAGAGACACTATCCACCACAATAGCAAGAACTGCAAAGGAACGCTGTTAGAACTGGGGGTCTCTAGTTGGCAATGGTATACACCTTTGACCAAATAGGGACCCTTGCTTCTAGTCAGGGAAAGGGGATTACACTACTGGATAACCCCTTCTCACCCCCTTGGTAGCTTGGCACGAGCAGACAGGCTTATCTCAGATAATACCAGGATAAAGGTCCAACAATAAGCTAACCCTCACACACTTCCTTCGCAAATTGGTATTGACTCATGTTGGGGTGAGGGGGGAAATGTTAATACAGTTGATATTGTTATTTAAAAAAAAGCGAGGACGATTACACTGTAACAATAAAGCCTATTAGGCAAGTGTACCCACAGGATCCTCACCAGCTCTTCATCCTACCTACAGACAGTAGGTGTAAAAGGAATGCCCTCTTCCTTAGTTTTGTGGAATGTCTCCCAGAGCCATTGCAGTGCTGAGTGCAGCTTACAGGAGGCATTCGGGACAGGTCTCTCAACATCATCGGGGCTTTAGGGAGACATACAGGCTCGGAGATGGTAGCATCCCTAATCATAAATCTCTCAAGCAACCTCATGGCTGTGGCCAAAATGCCAGGGCCGGACTGGCTACCGGGCATTCCTAGGTAAACAATGCAAAACCAAATGGTTTTAAAGTATGCTTTAAAACCATTTGTTTTGCTTTGTTTATTTAGAAGTGCATACAGGTCCCCATCCACAAAATCAGGCCCCACCGCAGTGAAATCGGCCCCCAGCTCGGCAGCCCACCAAAACGCCCGGTAGCCAGTCAAGGCCCTGCATAATGCATAATGACTTGGTGAATGCAATCTAGAAAAAACAGGCAGTTGGGTAAGTCTCAATCCACCGCTACCTCACGCTATTTGCAGGTGAACACTCTGCCAGCCATATTTGAGGAGGAATGTTACCTTTATATAAGTAGTAAACAACTAGACATGTAATGCTATACCTAATGATTTGTCCTGTTAGCTTTGCGAAACATATTTTGAACCTGTAACTACTACACATATTTTCTTTGTTAACCTTCTGGAAACAGTTCCTCTGTAAATGCTGGCATGCATTGAAACAAATTACAGGCCATATGTAAACTGCTTGTGTGTAGTATTATTGGTACTTATGTTAAGTACTCTGGTAACCAATTGGTGTATGTTTGAGCTATATAAAACTTCAAAAATAATAAAATAAATAAATATAAAGATTTGGAAAAAAGTTGCATTTGATTTGATGTTAAATTTGCATTTGAAACTTTGAGTCTAAATGGTAATCTGTATGCAATGCTAGTGGCACAGGTTACGGAGCCCCACACACACCTGCTCTTCATTTAAGCTCAGCTCGCCCGATCATGTCCTTCTCTCCCTCAATGCAGCAACCACCGTAACTAGCGCACCACAGTCACCCATCTCTCCCTCTCCTTCCAGTTCATATCCTAATTCTACCCTCCTTCTGCCATTGTGACATCTCCAACAGTTTTTTCCACAAATACCAACCTTTGTTCTCAGATTTCATCCTCCACACATACTACTCAGTTACTCGTTTTTCTTGAACTCATCCCCATGCTGATGAATCTCCAAAACACCTACGTCTATAACTCCCCTGACCTCCTCGCTCGAGCTTCTAGGAGGACGGACTTCATGTCACAAGTAGTTTCTCATCTCTCATCCTCATTATTCACACTCAACTACTCCTCTCCCCATAATCCTCAGCCTAGTGCTCACTCCTTGAAGAACAACCCCTGGGATGTCAATCTTCTTAGAAGCAACAGCGAACCTAGGCCCAACAGAACAATTCCTGCACTGGATGATGATGATCTTAGTCAACTTATCGCATGCTATGGGAACTTTAATGTAACCAACAAACCCACGCATACCCAGGCTCAAGACACTGCTTCCAACTCAACTATCCAGAAACACATAACTCGCCGATCATTCCCTCCAACCAGTATCAATGGACTTCCCAACCTCATTCAGGTTTCCACTGAACACCCAAACTGTCCTGTCTCCAAGACTACTCACTCAACTCTACAATGAATGCTATATAATTGCCGATCCTCAGTAATGCACTGCCTGAAGCTTTCAGGCACAATTGTGAACCTCAGCCTTGATAGCCTGGTCCTCATGGAACCTAGGCTGAATGATGCTTCATACAATGTCCAAGTCAACCTTCGCCCTCCTAATAATTACATTTTCTGCTGTAACCATGAAATCAGACAAGGTGGTGGTGTAGCCGTAATTCATAAGAGCATGCCTAGCTGCAAATTACTTCCAACACTTAATTATCCTTCCTTCCATGTCTATCTCTTGAAATCAGTGCCCACAAGATCTCCAATCTCAAAATCAATATCATACACCACCCTCCTGGCAAAAATAACACATTATTCGAGGAATGCATTGAATTTATATAATATGCTTGGAGGCCTTCATCTTCCTTGGAGACTTCAGTCTTCATTGGTGTGAAGATAACAACAAACCTGTAAACCTATTCTCTCCTTTTCTACTGGACAATGGCCTCATCCAACACTATCAAAAACCATAACACTACAAAGGCTCTATTTGTGATCTCATTATCTCCAAGGGCACACTTCTGACCACTTAAGACACCATTCTGGTGACTTGGTCCGACCACCTGCAAATTCCTTTCAACCTTTCCGTTCTCTCCCCTGAACTGTAATCCGACCATTGTGGAGAATGCCAAATTGGTGGGCTTTTTCCTTAACCACTCCTCCACATGCAAATGTCAGCCATGCCCAAATGCAAATTTCACCAACAAAGACTGCTTTGGGCCCTCAGACAGTTCATCACTGAGCAGGACAGAAACCTGTGGTCCAGGAATTGGTTCTTCCCAGGCTAGATATGAGTAACTCACTACATTCTCCATGTTCTCCTTAGTGCAGCTAGCTACGCTCATGCAGTTGCTCGCTTTGTGATAGGCAACAGGAAATCAAAAGCATCGCTCCAATTCTTCGCACCCTGCAATAGCTCCCATTGATGCAAGAGCCCAATTTTTGACTACATGCATTACTCATAGCATCCTCCAAACCTCCACTCCCTCCCTGGTTGGAAAACTAAAAGTCTCTGGAGCTCAACGAGGATAAAGAAATTCTGCTTGAACTTCTGACTTTCAGACAAGAATGCTGCATGAGACAGGCATTCTCTAGTAGTACAACAAGGCTTTGGAACTTCCTACCACCAGCCGTAGCACAACCTTTTGTCTATTCATGAGACAGTTTGGTTAAAGGGAGGATCCTTGTCCACATCTCATATGTAGACTTGATCTGTCTTTCCTCTTGCAGAATGTTTGTTCTCGCTGCTGTCTTGGTTACTTGTTGCTGATATACTATGATGGTTAGCTAGCTAATTCTAATCAAGTAATGTCCTTGCTGGTATGAATTGTTTGTTCCTTGTTTTCTTGGTGTTAATAGGTTGTTCTATGATGTTTGTTAACCATTTCTGCTCTCTTGTTAAATGCTTCAATGCCTTTGGGCCAAGTACACGCTATAAAAAACACAAAATGATTCCAGGATACCCTTGCAGATGATAGTGTGCTTTTACAAATGCACATAATAAATAAATAAAGTCCCTCTCACCCTCGTCTCCCACCTGAAATTCAGATAAGTGGTCACACATGCTTCTAAAGGGGCTATCTCTGGTGAAATATCCAGTCACCATGTACTTTAAAACACTAAACTGAGCAGGAAGGCATGTGGACTGCATGGGTTGAAATGTATTGGAACCTGATAACGAAACAAAGTAATTTTTATTTTTATTTTACCTCAGAAGTTGATGCTTGCATCTGGTAAAATAAATTGATGGACGGAGCACCAAGAGACAGTTTGATCTTTGCTGTGCATGTCATGAATGGCTGAAAATCATCATACTATGTATGTATGTATATGGGATTTCTATAGCACTACCCTAGCCGAAAGGCAGCGCAGTGCTGTTTGGGCTCAAAGACAAGCACAAAGTCAAAGAGTGATAGTAGAGGCAGCTGGTCTCTGGACTGATGTGCACAGATTTAAAGGGTCTACTTGCTTCTTACGCTTCTTAGTCTGCAGTCTGATTGCGTCCTGGCTGTGAGTAGGCCTGGGCGGAGATCGTGGAGTTTCACTCCACGGAATTTCGTGGAGTTCCTGAAAAACTCTGCCGAATGTCACGGAGTTCCGTGAGCTGGCGGAGTATTGCTCGACCACCCCTACTAAAGAGGCAATGGTTTCAAGAGCTATTAAGGCCATGTTCGGCAGCGCCATACTCTGTGAATATTACACTTGAGCGGCGGACGTCGAAGGCATTAATAAGACGCCCTGCAACTGAGGCGCAGAACATGCGTGCAGACCTCTATTCCTGCCTTCGCACGCACGCCAACTGATTGCTCCATCTTGAAGCAAAGTCTAGGCCACTTTGGCAAACCAGCAAGCAGAGGGGTGGCATTATTTTCAAGGGGACTTCCTTTAGGTAACATGCTTTCCTTATAGATTCATTGGGCTTTTTTACAAAAGCATGTATTAGCATTCAGGTAGCATTTGCAAATTGTATGTAACTCTTACACCAAAGTATAGAGCACAAAAACACATATTGCTTATTATATCAAAATAAATACTTTTTTCATAATGTTGTGCCAGAAATTCTGGGGGCAGGGGTGAATTGTCCTTATCACCTCAAAAACAAAGTCATTTTCAAATGTATCTTTCCTTTCACAGCAGTAAATAGGGACTAAAAGGAGCTCGCTTGCGCAATAAAGAGCAATAGCTATGCTAAACCTATACTATAGTGGGGAGGTGTGGTGCAGCGGTCAGGGCAGCTGACTTCGGAGCACAGGGTTCACCGTTCGATCCCCGGCTCCGGGCTCAGCTCAGCACCATGTGACTCTGGGCAATAGCTCACTTAATTTCCACGACGGCCCCCAGCGCCTTGAGACCCGTAAGGGTGAGTAGCTGCGCTATATAAAAACGGACTTACATTTTTTTTTTTTTTTTTTTACTACCACACACACTGTTTTTCTGCATCTGCTCTTCTTTCAGATACGGACACGAGTCAACTGATTTCTACCCTAAACACACTGGGACTAGTACAAATGGTGATGGGACCTACCCACTTGGCAGGTCACACCCTTGACCTCCTGTTCACCAACACAGCTAGTGTCAAAGTGGAGTCCCTCATCCCTCTGCTCTGGTCGGATCACAGTTTATTGAAATTCTCCTTACGAACAGTCACCACTAAAAATGATCCTAGTAGCTAGCAGATATGGAGTAGGCCTTGGCGGAAAGTTACCCCTGCCACCTTTTCTGCCCACTTCAGCCCCTTGCCCCTAATAAGTACCAAGAATATTGATCATGCAGTAGAGAGGCCTTTGAGAGGGCAATTACACAGGCCCTCACCATCATTGCACCTCTGTCAAAGGTCAAGTTTAAGCCTAAGGTATCACCCGGTTTACTGAATTACTAAAAGCTGAAAAGCGATCCTGTAGGAAAGCAGAACACAAATGGAGGAAAACCAAAAGCATCGAAGATAGACAAGCATACAAACTCATCCATCGAGGTTACTTAGACAATATTAAGTTAGCCAAAAAATTGTATTTCATTAACAGAATCGACAAAGCTGCTAACTCTAATAAGGAGCTTTATAAAATACTAAAGGAATGTACTAATCCTCCCCTCTGTCAGCTCAGCAACCCTTCTTCACAAGCATGGGTAGACACGTTGTCCACCTTCTTCGAGGAAAAGATCAATACCTTCCATAGCACCTTTCCTCATCACAACATTAAAAAATGTTATAGCGAATCTGATACCAATCCTGAATTTACCACTCCTCTTTTAGAAGAGTTTACTGAACTCACCCAAGATGAAGTCAGAACTGCCCTTTCTAAGAATAAGTCGGGTTCTCCAGAAGACCCGGTCTCACCCACTTTCTGTCTACCATTGTCCCCTTGCTCCTCATGAATCTTACTGACCTACTTAACATGTCCATAAACCAAGCAATAGTTCCTATTAAATGGAAAGCAGCCAGGGTCAAACCTATTTTGAAAAAACCTTCTATAGATCCTAAGGAGCCCAGTAATTATCGCCCTATTTCTCTTCTTCCCTATTTCGGAAAGGTACTTGAGTCCCTGGTTAACAAACAGCTCATAACTCATTTAGAAAGTCATGAACTATTGGGCCCTTCTCAATCAGGGTTTAGGGCTGCCCATAGTACTGAAACCTCGCTGGTGGAGGTTGTCGACAACATAAGACTTGCCCAGGACAATGGGCAGTCAGCCATGCTTGTCCTGTTGGAACTATCGGCTGCCTTCGACACCATCTCTCACAGTATTTTAACAACGGCTGTGGGAGATGGGAGTCAGGGGAACAGCCCTAGATTGGATTAGAAACTATCTAACAGATCGAACCTCCACCGTACAATTGGGCACCCTGGTTTCCCGTAGTCAGTTGGTAGACATGGGAGTCCCTCAGGGATCTATCTTAAGTCCCATGCTCTTCATTCTCTATGTAGCACCTTTGGCCAAAGTGATCAGGTCTTATGGGTTCAATGTGGTGTCGTATGCTGACGACACCCAGCTACTGGTCACCCTTGGTCCTAATCCAACCGACACTGGACTCCGATTTAAAAATTGTATGACCCATATTAATAATTGGATGCAAACCAACCATCTCCAACTTAATGGCAGTAAGACCGAGGTCATCCTCTTTGGGAAGGCACATGAATTTTGGTCGCATGACTGGTGGCCCCAGAGCCTTGGCCCCTGTCCATCTCCTAAACCTATGGTGCGGAATCTTGGAGTAAAGATCGATAATCAACTATCCATGAAAGATCATATAAACTATATAATGAGTACATGCTACGGATTAATTATTATTATTATTATTAAATTTATATGGCGCACAGCTACCCGGAGGTTTCCCGGCGCCTACGGACATGCAAGGCAAGAGAAAAGGTCAAAGTTAATAAAAAGATTCTACTGATTAAAAAGCCATGTTTTCAGCTCTTTGCGGAATTTGAGGTAGTGTTTTTCAAGGCGGAGATGCATTGGAAGGGAGTTCCACAGGGAAGGAGCCAGATAGGCAAAAGAGCGTCCTCCCATTCTGGCTCGTTTGATCTTGGGTACCTGGAATTTTAATTGATTGGAGGAACGTAATGAGCGTGAGGGACGATAATGGTGTACCAAAGCATTTAGATAGTGGGGAGCTGAGCCTATATTTATTTTGTGCATATAGCAAAGGGCTTTAAATTTGGCGCGATTGTCAATTCTCAGCCAGTGTAGTTTACAAAGAGCCCCTGAAATGGAGGCCAGTCTGGGTAGTTGACAGAGCAATCTTGCCGCAGAGTTTTGAACTACCTGCAGCTTCTGGAGTACTTCCTTACTGGCACCCAGGTAAAGGACGTTGGCATAGTCCAACCTGGACATTATCAAGGCCTGGATGACAGTTTTTTGTGTAGCAGAGGGAAGCATCCAGAGAATTTTCCTAAGCCACTTCAGGATGGCAAAACAGGTGGAGGCAACCTTCAACACTTGCTGCCTCATAGACAATTGGTCGTCAATAATGACGCCAAGGTTACGGGCCGATTGTGATGGATGCGGAAGATCGCCCATTTGCGGTGGCCAATGTAGGGGCCCCCAGAGAGTTTTATTACCACCGAAGATGAGAAGTTCGGTTTTCCCACTGTTAAGTTTTAGTTTGTTTAAGTGCATCCAATCAGCGATCTTTTTAGTCCCGTCTGGAGAGAGGATGAATTTGGGTTCTCCTTGAAGGAAAGCGAAAAGATCAACTGGGTGTCGTCCGCATAAGAGTATATTGTTAGCCCTGCTTGCTCTGCTATCGTAGCCAGAGGGCTAACGTAGATGTTGAAAAGCAATGGGCTAAGTATGGAGCCCTGAGGGACTCCATAAGGGGAAACCTGAGTCTTGGAATGAGCAGTAGAGGAGAAGACCTGAAAGGTTCTTTTAGATAAAAAACTAGACAACCATTTAAGTGCCGTACCACAGATGCCCTTAGCTTGAAGGATTTTTTTAAGCGAAGTGTGGGAGACAGTGTCAAATGCGGCACTTAAATCAAGTAAAATAAGAGCCACCGTATCTCCTTACGGTAGCTTACGGTAGCTTACTGTGTAGCTTACGTAAGAACTTTCAATGGATTCCAATAGAATCAAGGAAACCGCTTGTCCAGGGTCTAATCATAAGTCAGCTCGACTACGGAAATGCCCTGTTGGCTTCCATGAGTTAAGAACTTTATTCCAGACTTCAAGTCTTGCAGAATGCTGCCGCCAGGCTGGTGCTAAACCTTCCATCGAGGTCCCCGTCTGCACCTAGTCTGAAAGCTCTTCACTGGCTTCCCATCAGGAAACAAATCCGTTTTAAGGTTATCAGTCTGGTACATAAGATCATGTATGGAAACGGGCCAAGTTACCTTGCCAAAAAACTTAATGGGTACTTACCCAACAGGACGCTCAGGTCAGGAACCAAATTTCTTCTCACTCCCCTCAGGATTCGTACCGCCAGGAGTGGCGGTAGATCCTTTTCTCATTTGGCTCCTGCCTTTTGGAATTAAGTCCCATTACAGCTCCGCATGATCACGGACCAGAAGCAGTTCCGTAGGAGACTTAAAACATGACTCTTCTGACCGCCTTTCCCCTTTTTGTCAGTCGGCCTCTTGCCTTTACTGGAGTTCGCTAGCGATCTGAGTCCCCCGGGTGATATGTGTGCCTAATAAATCCCTTTGACATTAGACATTTGACATCTCCTACTACAGTGAAGTGCTCTCTCAGAAGACAGATGGAGAGGTCTGTGTCCGTCAGTAAATTGGCAGCAAAGGGCTGTGTGTGGGGAGGTGGAAGTGGTGGGGAGGGAGATATATATTTTTGACATAATATGTGCATTTTCTGCTTCATTGTCGCTATCCCTGGTGTACAGATGTATTCTATATCACAGTCTGAGCTTTCTGTCCCTGGAATGAGGTAGCCCATTATTGACATAGTGTGGGTGTTCTGGAAATAATTGTAATTATGGCTAATAATTGCATTACAATTGCCTCTCCACAATGGTACATATCTTTTACTTAATGTGGACATTCTTGATATAACCAGGACTTTGAGTGGGCTGGGTCTCACCAGTGCTGAGCACCGGCAATATTTTAAAGGGGGGCTCAAAACGGGTCTCTATCGGGCTCTGATTTGTGCCCTGGCACAAGCGGTCCATTTTTTTCTGGACTGCATTGACAGCAGGCACATCGATGTGCGTGTGCTCACACTGCTCACTTCTCACTAGTGGGAACGCTCACCTGGCATGACGTCATGCCAGGTGAGCATTGTAGGGGAAGGGAAATCCTTTAAAGAGAGTCATTTTCTCTCTGGATTTCCCGTCTCTTTTTGAAACTCAGGAGCAGCAACATTGTCGTGGTGTCACCAGGGCTTTAAGTGGAAGCTTTTTCAATATTATATACAAGCCATAGTTGCTGCTTATTTACCTTATGCAACTAACAACCGTTGACAAAGCCAATAGTCCTGACTTGTTGTACGTATGATGTTACTTGTTGTATCATATATCTGGATGCAATGACAGAAACAGCAAAATACAAGCCGGGGGGCACACTATGCTAAGCACAGATTTTTAACTTACGTGTTTTTAAGCCACGCCCTCAATTACATTAGCCACACCTCTTTGAGAGCCCTCCCCAGTTTTTTCATCCCACTTAAAGACCTGGATATAACTATGACTATTCCTGTGACAGTGGGGGTGAAAACTTTGTCATATGACAAACAGCCATGGAATTTATTAATGATGATGATCAATAGGTATAAAACAACAACTCTGTCCATGTATGACAGCAGTACATTTGAATACTTGGTGAAAATGACAAGCTGATGTTTAGGGATCAAATGTATATTTTAAGGCTTGTACTTCAGAGATCACTCATATTAAATTCGAGAGGTTTATTGCTGATTTTGGTTACCTGATGCCAGAGGTCACTTTCTGTGATGGCTATTATTTTATGACTTGTGGGAAGTCATTTCTTTTATCTATAGTGATAAAGTACTCTATGATATTATACCTACTGGTGTATGAGGCCTGAGCATGTACAATTGGTATACCCTGTTTCATCTTGTATGCTCTGTCTAATTTACCAATGACATTGCAGCATGAGACAGTTTTTTTTTTTAGCTCTGGTGTCTTTGGCCTGTGATTGCATTACTTTTAATTGAGCTTCAAAATATTACTAACTTGCTACCATGTTTGCAATATGCCATTTGGCCCTCTTTTTTCATAATATTTTTGTTGGCCAACACCACAAAAGCTCCTGTAGTGAGTCAATCTCACTGACCTTGCTTGCTTGCTCAATTATATACAAGATGGGCATTTACGCCTCACCACTTTCACCAGCCGCCACTGTTCCTACCTCCATCACAGTGGGCCTCATGTTGACATTATAGTGTCAGATCCTGCTGGAGAGTCAAGACATGCTTGACATGTCTGCTGTTTTTTTCATATGAGATTTAAGAGAGCACTTCAAAGGGAGGAAACAGAATGACAAAATCATTTGCGTGTATCCACTGAAAGCTCAGGTTTGTTCTACCAGACTAGCTACGCTCATTCAACTTCTGTCTCTGAGTTTGTTGGAGGGTACAGGAACTGCCTAAAACTGGATTTCAGTGTTAGCTATGGGAGGGAACAAGGATTACCATAGTACACTCCCCGCACACACACCCAGCACTCAAAGCCCTAGTTTAGTGTTGCCAAACACTTTTGCCATCTTGAAAATACCCAAAGTAGGTAGGACCTTTACCCCATTGGTTAGGGCATCCCCAGAGGTCAATCCCACCCACTCCTTGTGCCAGGCATAAATGTGGCACCTCCAGGCACCCACTTAAGAACACTCCTGGACCTGTGCAAGATCAGAAGAGGACTGTCTGAGACCTGAGAAGAGCCTAGAAGACTGGACCAGCTCTCCCTCTTGTACCCAGGACAAAGAAGTGGACTCCAAGGGTCATAAGAGTGACCTCCTGTATAAGGCACAGGGACCAGTGGCAACTTGCCTGGACTCTCCTGTTGGCGACTGCCTGCCACCCTGTAAGTTTCTAAGTGCCTCCCATGAGGTCCTGTTAGAAGTGTACTCCTGAGGTGGATTGGGACTTAAAGAACTAAAGACATGGAGGGCATGGCAAAGATGGTGGCAGGAGCAGTCGCATTAAAGCAAGCTCCGTCCCATTGCCAATTTGATGCTGGCCCAACAGGGTAGTTCTTTCCCCCAATCCGTTACAATCAGGGAAGAGCAACCAACCCAGAACTTCCCCAACAGCCACGGAGGTGTCAAAGGTGTATGCACTGGGCAGGGCACCCGCACGGTGGCCAACATGCAGATGACCACACCGAGCACAGCTGTGAACCTGGGTCTGATTGGGGGCTTGGAAGGAGGCTGCTACGCGTTCGACCCCAAGGGAGCGGCACTTATACCGCTGCATTGAAAGCCTGGAGCCCACCCCCCAACAGTGACTGTGATGAGACGCGGGGACTGGCCCCTCCCCTGCTGGTACCAGCACAGAGGCGGTACACACGGGCCCAGCAGGATTACCTAGGCCACAACGCACACTGCAGGGCCCTGGAGAATTTGTTGTCGGCACCCCGAACGGGAGCAAGAAGGCTCCTGGGACAACCCTCGTAGCAGCGGGGCCTCTCTGCGACACTGGCCTGGCCACACAGACAGTCGGCCTAACCTGCCCCTGAATGCCATCAGAGGCTGTGAGGAGGAGTATGATACGAAAAGCTACTGCCGGCCCTGGGGGACTTGAGACCTGAGCTCATGGGAGGAGCGGAGGTGAGTGGAGACTTTCTCAGGCAGTGGGCCCTGGATGTGTAATGGACCCTGGATGTGGATTATGGGCCTGCGAGGGCCTGGACAGCAGTGAAGTCTTGCTGTGGTGGACCTACTGAGGTTGCTGGCTCACCTGGGAGGACTTGGAGCCAGGACCCACGCAGGGAACGCTGAGCATACTGCAATTACCTATGGGAGGGCAGTAGACCCCCCGCCCCTCTTGGCCCCTGACTTCAGTTAGAGGGTCTGAGGGCCCATTCGAACTTATACTCTACTCCCCTGGACTACTGGAGGGCATGTCACTGTGACCTGAGGAGGCCTAGGCAGGGCCGGACCACACGGACAAATAATTGCACTCTCAGAGGGCTTAGCTGTGGGCTCATGGAGGCGAGTAGGACGTGGTAGGCTCACAGACCTGGGGCTGCACTCTCCGGATCATTTTGGAGTTGTGAGTGAGTCCCTGCCGCTGCCTGCCTGAGAGGGGATCTGGTTACGCCTGACAGTTACACTGGCGAGGACCCCATTGAGGTTACCATGGGTGACTTTGTCATCTGGACCTAATGGGATGTGAATGTGTATGAGCCCTGATCAGTATACCGAAAGCCATTGAACTACGGGAAGTTACTTGTTGGAGGGTCATTTTCTTGGCTGCGCCTGCTACAGAAAGGTTCATTGATAGTGCGAGCGGACTGGACACCGCACAATGGCTGCCGACTGGGACCGTGTTGGTGTGAGCGAGAAGCGAGGACAGACTGGATCGGCCCCATGTCACCTGGAAGTCGTTAGGCACATCATAATGGTTCAACAGAAGAGCTCAAAAACTGGTGAGGCCCTTCAGGCCCCCCTCCAATGAGGTACGTTCTTTGCAGACTCGGGCACCTCTCAGCACCGGGCACATGATGCTCAACACTAAGGAAGAACTCCTTACTGCTGTGTAAAGTCTGAAGACCACGTTGGAACCAAAGTTAGAGATGCTGATTGTTGACATAGGAAATGAGCGGGATGAACACAATAAAGGCAAAGGGCGTAGCGCAAGAAACAACCATATCAGAACTGCGTCCTGCGGTGTTGACAACACACACCCAGGTTCTGGCACTCCAACAGGAAGCAGAAATACTGCGGAGACAGGCGGATGATGCGGTGGGCCGGTCACGCAGCAACAGCATCCGCGTATGGAATTGCCGGAGAAGGTGGAGGGGCCAAGTATGTACCTTTACCTAGAACAATGGCTAGCACAGACAGTGTTGGGGGAGAAAACGTCGGCCTTCTTCTCCGTGGAGAGAGCTCATCGAGTGCCGGCCAGAACCCCCCCTACCTAGAGCCCCCGCACCCAGTAGTAACAAGACTTTTCAATTTTTGTGACTGGGACACAATCCTGCAGAATTGCCCGTACAGGCAGGTGGAAAACCAGGCAGTCACAATCTTCCTGGAATACACAACAGATGTCCAGAAATGCATAGCCTCATACTACTCTGTGAAGAAAAGGCTTAGGCAAATGGAACTTAAATATGCCTTGATGTTCCTGGCCAAGTTTAAAGTCTTTGCAGGAGACAGGGCTTTCATCTTCCAATCGGCGCAGGAGGCATGGGAGTGGCTGGAGTCCAGAGGGGAACACCTACCCGCGGAACAGATGGAGACTGATGGAGAATGGAACACAGTAAGGAACAGGAGTAGGACAGCTAATAGGTCACAGGCCCGCCTGACCAGGGAACAGGTGGCTCAGGAACAGACGTAGGGGGTGGCAGAGTTGGAGAGGACTGGCTCCCCAGTCGCCAGATCTGGTGGCTGGGACAGAGATGGGACACCTTCGCTGTGTGGCTCCCTCCCTGATGAGATGCCTATGGTCTTACTGGGAGGACCCCTTATCACTCCAATGACAGCCAGTCTTGTATGAGCCTTGCTGCAATCTTTATACTAAGGCTCAGGAGTAGAGGGCACTGTTGGTTCTGATGATTTGTATGACACTGTTGGGGGTGTTCGAATGGGTTGGAGAGGTGGGAAAGAAAACACACTTGTTATGATGCTGGTTTACTCATTGACCGCTCTGAATGTTGTTAATGGTTGCCATGCACTACTCCAAAGAATCCACGGGACTGTTTCAAATGTTTGCTATGTTTTGCATGGTTTGTGGCCAATTACAGCACGGTTTTGGGCCGGTCTGAGGAGGGGAGTTTAGGGGAATTGTTCTATTTGCTCACATGTGTGTGAAGTTGGGAAAGGTAGCTCACCCACACACCCCAGAACGCACAGGGAACAACAGCATATAGCCACTACATGACTCCATCTTGCTACGGATAACTCATGTGGAAAGTGACAGGTATGGTTTCATGCGTTAAGTGCCACAGGGTGTATGCCTACCTACGGAGACAGCAGGTACATTTTGCCTGTCTGCAAGAGACATACCTCACAGAGGCAGAACTTACCAAATTATGTAGGCGATGGAGGGGTGGTGCTTATGGTACGTCCTTTTCGGGTTTCGCTAGGGGGGTGTTAGTGTGGATTGCCCAGCAGTCCCCTTTATGGTCGATCACACCAAGATAGACCCAGAAGGCCATTTTGTGGTTGTGGGGGGAATATTAGACGGGCTCCCCTTGACGTTGGTTGTGCCCTAAACACAGGACAGGCGGGCTTTTTAGCAAACCTGACACCTGCACTGCTAGCGGTCCCTGTGGAACCCAAGGACCCCACTATTTGGTGTGAAGACTTTAACGGGGTCATGAACTCCACGATTGACCAAACTACCTCCCCCTCCACCCCCAGGGGCACAGGCAGGCGCGGTTTCACACCATCTTCGCACATGGGCACACAACATGCAGGGGGGAACATTTGGAGGTTACAATACCCAGCAGACAGGGACTACTCCCATTACTCGTCGGTGAATATCCTGCACTCAAGACTGGATATGATGTTTGGCTCCCCCACCCTGATTTCACAATGCACATTGGGGACCACTATCTCAGACCATAATCTGTTATTAATATCACTCACATCGGGTAGGCCCAAACAGAATATCCCCACTTGGCGGCTGCCTACACCTGCATTGGAGGATGCGGGGTTCATCCCCAAATAGGGGATGGCATAGAGCGCTATTTTCAAGACAACAAGAGGACTGCCTCTGGGACACTGATCGAATTAGATGCGTTCAAGGTAGCCGTGAGAGAACTGTACATGTAAATAGTCTATGGGGTGCGGAAGGGTCTCACATCGAAAGTATAGCAACGGAAGATCGCATCAGAGCCCTTAAGATGGAGGTCATAATAGACCAGCCTAGCTGCCAGGAGTTGAGGGGCTAGCGGAAAGACTACAGGCACTGATAGGCAGACTTTCTCACTTTGACTATAAGTTATATCTCCATGAGGCAACGCGAACAGGGAGACAAAGCTGACAACCTACTGGCATGTCTCCTCTGTACGGAATCCTCGAGCTGCTCGATTGCAGCTGTTTGCCTGATTTTGGGCGCATAGTGAACTCACAAGCTGAAATTAAGGAGTACTACAAGGGGCTCTATGAGGAGAGTGTGGGGATAACATCGAACGCAGCAAATGCATACTTGTCAGGGTTACAGACTTCCATGATTAGTCCTCTGCAGGGCAAGAACTCAATAGTCCGCTGACTTTGGAAGAAATCAAAGGGGTGATTGCACACATGGCACGTGGTAAGGTACCGGGCACTGATGGGTTTCCACTTGAGTTCTATGCCTTTGACCAGCAGTAGCGGCTGCTACCAGGCATCAGTGGTGGGCAGGGGGGTTAAAAAACAAGAGATAGAAACAGAAAGAAAAAAACTTACCTTACCGCCTCTTCTCCGTCCTTCTTGCTGACGCAGGAGCAGGAAGCACCCAGGCTTCCAGACTCCTCTAGCCAATCATGATGCTATGCAGCGTAGTGATTGGTCTGAGCGCGTGGCTCGGCGCTCAGATGGAGAATGAGAGGCTGGGCATGTTCCTCACCAGGCTGTGTATTACAGCCTGGTGGGAAACATGCACAGTGCGCAGACCTGATTGGCCGGCCCAAGATGGACGGCCACGCAGTCACGTGCACTTGGGTAGTGCCACCAATCCTCCCCAGCTCTTTTGGCAGCCCAGCCCCAACCTGCCCTGCACCTGGAGATCCACTACCGTGCTCCCGGTTGTCATGTCCATGCTGAATGACTTTGGGAGTGTGTCAGGGCTTACACTCTGTAAGTGTTGCTTATTCCCCCTAACACCGGTATCAGACGTTCAGAGAGAGGCACTATCAGACACGGGACTACCCTGGCAGTTTGACACCTTGAAGTACTTAGGCGTCAAAGTATATCATGAAGAGGCTGTACTGCTGGAAGGGAACCTGGGTAAGGCGTTGACATCTATTCGCCGAACGCTTCCCTTCTGGACCAGCTTACTGCTGCCACCAATGGGTGGGATTGCTGTGTCTAAAATGCTGGTGTTACCTAGACTGCTATACTTCTTTGCAGTCATCCTGATGGTCCTGAAGAAGTCCTTTGTTAGGCACCTGCAGAGCTTACTGACCCAACAAATATGGGGCAATTGTAGGCGCCGAGTGGCTCTCCGTAAGATGTGCCAGCCACTAGATGATGACAATTTAGGTGCCCCATGCTAAGAGCTGTACTACGCGGCTGCACAGCTGCAGTGACCCATGAGGTTGCTGACCGAGGCACCACGGCTGGAACATCGAACTGTGTGGGCGACCCCTTCATCATAGGCTTCTAGATGTCACAAGTCCCGAGAGGACAGACGGCATATTACTGCAGGTGGCTACGCATGTATGGCAGCTCTATGTCTGCTGCAATGTGCGGTCTGCACCCTTTACCCCGAACCTCCAGTTATGGGTAATACCGGAAGGCGCAGGTTTGCGAATGATACCGAGAACCTGGGACTGGGAGGAGGCCGGAATTCGAAGTGGGCGGATGTGATGACAGATGATGACATGCGTTTGGGGTGCTAACAGAGGATTATGGACTTGGGCAGAAACAGTTTCTGCTCTACTATGCCGTCAGGGGTGTGATGCAGAGAACATGTGGTTCTGACAGGGAGTGTCCCCTGATTGGGCCCCCACTAGACGTGGCGTTGACCGGGAGATTGCTCGGGTGCCATCACTCATCTCTTTGCTGCACTGCGGGGCCCTTCCGTGAGGAAGACTATGATATTGAGAGATTGGTGGAAGACCGCGCTGAACATAGGCATCCCGGACAGGGTGTGGGTCAACTGTCTACAATCGGTTAGGCAAGTGACACGAAGCACACGGTTTTGCCTGATACAGTTCTATTTCTTACATCATGCATATCTGATGCCAAGGAGGATCGTAAAAATGTACCTGGGGGCATTTAGTAGGTGACCCAGATGTGAGACTTCGTGCATTTGATATGGGCATGTGCAGTGCTGTCTCCCTTCTGGCAACAGGTTGCGCAGACAGCGATGGAGGTAACAGGCAGTTTGTTTCCCCTAGATCCATTGTGGTGTGTTCTCAACATAGGGTGTATTTCCAGAAAAACAAGAGGCCTAAAGCGGTTTCAGAACTTAGCATTGATTTTAGCGAAGCACTGCATAACAATGATGTGGAAATCACCCACGGCGCTGTTGCTACATAGATATCCTGCTGAACTGAACAAATGGGCCATAGCTGAACAGGCAGTCCAGAAGAGGCTGCACACTAGAGTTCGAGGGGAGGATCCACTAATTCGTTGGGATGGCAATTTAGAGAAATTAGAGGCACAGTCGGATGACCGTCCGCCATGAAGTGACTGGGACCCAGTGCAGACTGCTGGACACGATAAGGGCACAGCTCACCCCGCCGATACGCTTATTACATGCAGATAAATTGAGAGCTACACTTGGAAAGGATGAAAGTGGACAGGGCATGGTCATCTGGAGTGACTGGTGCAAAACCATGCTGATCAGGGGGTGGGACACTAAGTGGGTCCTGGTGGATACAGGAGGAGGACAGGGAACGGAGCAGAGCTAGCTACGCACACACATGATTAAGTTGTTGTTTTTGTGTAATATTTGATGTATCATGTATATTGACTTATGACACTGTACATGGCTCCCCTCCATCAACACTGAGTATTTTTGTTGGATACGGTTTGTGGATGTGTTCTATATTTGAAAAACAAATAAACAGATTTAAAAAAAAAAAAGAACTAAAGTCAGAAGGTAACATCTTTGACCAGGACGAACCTGTTAGTGTATCCAACCTGAAATCCATCACGGTCAACATAAAGTTGCACCCCGGTCCTGTTCTACCATGACCATTGACTATCATTGGCACTTTGTGCTTCTTGCGCTATTTCTACTTACAACTTTAAAAAGTCATATCTCCTGTTTCTCTTATTGTTTTTTGTCATAATAGTGTCCTTTTTTAAATTAAAATTATCTCTATTTTTCTAATTTGCATTGTTTTTTTTTTATTGTTTTGCATTTTGACTTTATTACTGTTTTTAGCACACCATAAATACTTTACACTTTACTTCTAAGTTAAGCCTGTCTGCTCTGTGCCATAGCATAGGGGGTTGAGCTCAGGTTAATTTATTGACTTTGAGGGTTCACCGTGACAAGGATTATGATTATTACTTGAGGTGGGTACTTACCACCCCGACTAATAACCTTGTTTTTTTACATTGGTGTTCAGTGCCACTCAGTAATTTTTGTTAATCGATTTTAAAATTATGCTATTATTTTAAATACGGCATTTTTACCTTTTTCCTAATTTCACTCCTACCCTCCTGTTTGGCTCCTGTGATTTTTTAAATAATGGACGTGGATTTGAGCAGCATTGAAAGCCTCAGCATGACACATCTGAGAAAGCTGTGTAAGGAGAGGGGGCTGAGGCTCTCTGCTCTCCACATCACTCCCCCCCTTTCCTCTCTCCTTCCCCTTCTGCCCTGGCCCTCCATCTGTTGTCCTCGCTCTACCTCCCCTTTTCTATCCTGTCTGCTGTGCCATCCCCACAATTTCCTCTCTATCAACTACATTCAGTACCCCTTGAGTACCTGGGTGTATGTGCACTCCTGTGTCAGAAATTATCTACAACATTTGAGCAAACATTGTATGAACAGTGGAGGGGTTCATCCCTTCTCCTCGTTATACTTCATAAAGACACACTGGGTATATTTTTCAAAGATGCAACCCTTCCTTCTCTTGCTTCAAAAAGGACCTGAAAATCCTTCTCCTCAACCAATACTTTACCGACCAAGTCAATAGGCATCAATAACCTATTGAACTCCCCCCTCACTTTGACCTTCTAGGATGGTGATTATCTGACTGTGTCAACCACCTGCATCTGTCTCCCCTCACTGGATTCAGAAGTATTATGTCCTTGCTTATATCTTTATGCATCCTTATGTCCTACGATGTTATGCAATTGTTTTTCTTTTCTTTTGTGTGTGTAAAGCGCTCTGATACCCACGGGTCTAGCTAGCGCTATATAAAACTTTATAAATAAATAAATAAATGTGTATATAAACAGCAATAGGATGGTAAATGGTTTAAAAAAATATGTAAACCTTTATGTTAAGAAGAACAGAATGTATTTAATACAAAATAAAGACTGACTCACACCTTTATGTAAAGCACAATTATTTCTATTATTTCAACTCCTTTCATTCGATTTTACAAACTGTAGGAAAAGAAAATAAACACTATCATCAAAGCCTATTATTTACCCCAGCCCTCGCCCCTGGAGAAACTCAAGTGCTTAATCGCCCTTGATTTGGTAATTCAAATTACTTAGAGTTGAAAAATTAAAGGAAGGTTAATCATTGGACAGATAGATTAGTGAAGTCTTATTTGCACCGTCCAACCCCATTAATCATGTGCCAGGAAATTATAGCATTACAATTCTACCATATCCATCACAGTGCTGGACAAGTCTGTGCTATGTTGTTGAATGTTGGAAAGCCATAGTTGTCAAATGTAAAGCCCAGACATATAGGATGAAATCGCGTAGCAGTTGGCAGGTTTTGGGTCAGTAGATGTTTTTTCCAGTATTGGAGTGATAATTGAATGTTTGTGGAGCTAAAAATGCACTTGAGTCACCTGTCCCTTAGGTTGACAAGATGGGGAATACTGTGGTCTAGGGGAAGTTCTTTATGCACATTGTATATGGGAAAGGTTTAGGAGATGATCTTATCATGAAATTCAAATGGCTTCAAAGTTGTCTATGTTAAAACTTTGAGACACTTCCAGAGCGTGGCCTACCACCTTTGTGAGGACCTTCCCATGATGATTGTACATAGTAGACCAATGGTATTTAGCAGCACTTTAGTCGCTCTTTTGTATAATTCTTTTAATCTTCCACTCGTTAATCTTTCAACCTCGAAAAATGAGAAGCTTGCTGGTTGGATACCATACAGGGTAATTTGTTAATGTGCTGGACGTTCATAGATAATGATTGAAGTCAGTTACTTGTTTTGTGCGCTGAATCATGGATGTGCTGAGTCATTAGGAAGTTGTTGTTTCTCCTACAGCGTTTAAGGAAGAAAGGTATTCCATGTAGTTTGTAGCTTCCTCACTTCCAATTCTCTCTTTCCACTTTTCAGGGAAGATCTTGTTAGTTTGCTTGGGAGGTTGTTGAGTGGTCTGCAACCCATATCTCCAGATCAAACCTTTCATTCAGATTGTGTACTTCAACAGAATGTTGCATAGACTGAGCATTCTGATGAGGCTGATTTTGAAGGAAGAGATTAAGGGACAACCTGTCTCAAAGTAGAATGCTGCAAATAGAACGGAAGACTATATAACAGCAAAAGGCAAGCTATAAAACTCTACTCAAAATGCTGAGGTTTTATGGTTGGGAGGGGAACAAATCCTATGAGGTTACATGCATAGCACCAGTCCACTGAATATAGTAATACTTTGTTACATTGCACGGGGTAAGGACGTATGATTATCACAAACCCTAATAGCTGATTTGTATTTAATAATATATTATGGACAATGATTACATTGCTCAGGAATAGTAACTGCACAAATAAACAATGTGGAGGAGTAGATTCAAAGTAAAATAAAGAGGTAGGTTTTAACTTTCTCCCTTAACTATTGGAAGTAGAGAAAGAGTCTCAGACTCACAGTGGGATTGTTCAAAAGTCTGGGGAATTAAGTACTGTCTTGCGTTGCTTAGAAGTGTTGCTTTAGCAACGCACAACTGCGTTTATCTGCTCCAGAATCAGTGTGCAATGTGACTTCTCCTGCCAGCAGACTGTCACCTGTTTGCCTGGCTGAAACACAAAGGAAAAAAAATTGAAATCATACAGGTTAAAAAAGAGAACATTGCTTAAGGCCAGAACACACAATAGGAACCTTAGCAGGTGGTCATGGTGGAGGGAACAGTACAAGACAGATGAAAGACAAGATGATTAATGTGAAAGACAACAGTGTCTGTTGCGATGTGGGCAGTCCTACCCACATAAGAGCACATGTTCCACTAGTGGGCAAGAAAGTCAGCAGTGTTGGAAAACAAAACCACTAGGAAGGTATATGGAAAACCGGCCAGCAGACCGGGACAGCAGCTCATTCCACTCATGTGTACCACCTGGCTAGTCCTCATCCAATGACTCTTCCTTGAGGAGTGGTGCAGCCTACACCACAGACTTCATTGTATTTGACTGACTAAGTGAGAAGAAAAAGTGCCAGGACATTAATCTCTTGATGGGCGACCATGCTGCTCAGTTCGCTGTAGAGAGCTGAGCATTTCTTAGCTACATATGGAATGAAGGAAAATGGTAAACAGACCAAAGCTGATACAGTATACGTCTGAATAGCCAGGGACCCAACACCTTTCTGGGATATTTCAGAACAACATTAACATTTAAAGACAAAGCGGTTGAGATGTATGTTCATGTTACTGATGGGCATATCCCTGAAGACTTCCTCCTTAGTCTTCAGATCAGAAAAAAAATACAGATGGTCGCTGTTCTGTATATGGTAGGAGATCGTCCCTGATTATGTAATAATATTCCAAACTATTCATGGAGCTAGGTATAATGATAGACTCCACATAAATAAAGGCATCAAGTGAGCAGTTCAAGAGCACTCCAAAATAGGGTTTCATCTACAGAAGGATGCAGAAGAGGAACTGAAACACCTTTTATCCACAGGCATCATTGAAGAATCATGACAATCATCCTCCTTTGTGTCCCCCATGGAGGTGGCACCAAATAAAATGCCAAAGCAAAGTTCACATATGTGTAGAGATGCATCAGTCCAACACAGCTAATGAGAGGTACAGGCTATCCGGATGCCATATAAGCCACATGATATCACACTTAAATGGTGCCAAGATCTTTTCGAAGCTAGAGAACTGAATCATTAGTGAAATACAGTCATCTGGTACCATTATCCCTAGGGAGATGCTTTAGACATGCATAATGTCACCCTGTGGTGAAAAATTCAAACATAGAGAAATGCTGGCCAAATACAGGTTGAGTTACCAACAGCTGGAAGGAGCAACTGGACCGCACTGATCAAACCACAACTCTACAGGCAAAAACTGTTAACTAGGAGAAGTAGAGGAGGTTGAAAGGGAACACCACCTAAAGTATCAAAGAAAGTAAAAACCTCGGAATTACCATGAACTCCAAGTTATCAATGAATGCCCATGTGGACAAACTAGCAAGATTAAGCTTTGTTACTATAAAGCATCTTCCCCCTCCTCGGATTTCCTCACAAGGTCCAGGCAACTATCTCTCTTGTTCTGTCCAAACTCGATTACACCAATAGCCTCTACCACGGATCACCTTTAACTACCATGAAAAGACGACTACAATGGATTCAGAACTCCGCTGCCAGACTACTCTTACATATAAAGCCACAAGCCAACATCTCCCATTCCTTTAAAGCCCTGCATTGGTTACCGGTTGCCAGAAGATCCACATTCAAGCTGCTTTGTATCACCCACAAAGCAATACATGGAACAGGACCGTTCTTCATCAGGAATAAAATCACCAAATACATTCAACAAAGGAACCTCCGCTCTAGATCGGCACCTCGCCTCAAAATCCCACCGTCCAAGAAAAAAACCATAGGTGGCACAGCCTTCTCTGTTCAAGCAGCCAAGCTATGGACCTCTTTACCCCCAAACATAAGATCCACGGATAACTACCTTATCTTCAGAAGACTACTCAAAAGTTGGCTCTTCCCCACATTACCACCATACTCAAACATAAATAAAGCATATCCCTCTGTATATAAGCATTTATTTGGACTGTAGATGTGTACCTACATATATGTAGTGCTTTATATAAACGTGTATAATAATTATGTTTAAATATATAGATATTCGTTAGTTCTGCTTAACAAATGTACATATTACTTATAGTTATACTATCCTATGTTTAACATGTATATAGCTGACTGCATAAATAAGTAAATCTTTTATCATAACTATTTATCTACAATTGCTTCACTATTGAATTACAAAAAAAATATTAACTTAAAGTACAGCAACACTTGAAAGTCTGAGTTTGTTAAATACAACTTAAATCTACATATATTACCTTCCTTTTATGTATATACCTTCCATGTACTTATGTATCTTTATATTTAGTACTTTGCTTCTAATTCAGCATCTCCAATGGACTACCCTATATCTCACCCTATACCTCTCGCAATATATCCTCTACCTCCACTCTGACTCATCTCAAATCTCACCATCAGAATCTCAACCAACACCGAAGACTCCCTCAGCATGGCCGAACACCTACACTTCCAGATCCATGTCGATCACAACACCACCCTCAGAGGAACCCTCGTCTACAGACCCCCGGGACTCCGACCACAGTTCAGCGAATCCATCGCCGACCTCATCAGCACGCAAGCCCTCGCCTCCACAGACTACATCCTCCTCGGAGACCTGAACTTCCACCTCGAGAACGCCAATGACAGCAACTCCACAACGCTGATCGACAACCTCGCCAACCTCGGACTCAAACAGCTCGTCACGACACCCACCTACTCCGCCGGACACACGCTCGACCCCATCTTCTCCGCCAGCGACCACGTCACCGTCAGCCACACCACCGAACTCCACTGGACCGACCACCACTGCATCCACTTCTCCATCGAGAAATACCCCGCGCACAACCAACCGCAACGTATCCCACACCGTAGCTGGAAAAAAGTCACCGAAGACCAGCTCATCACCACACTCGCCAGAGACCCTCCACCCGAGCCCTCCGAGACCGACGCAGCAGCCCACAACTTCAGACAATGGATTGATGACTGCGCCAACACCCTCGCCCCGATCAGGAAACCCTCCAACAGGCGCACCGAAACGAGAGCCATCTGGTTCAACGCCGACCTCCAGAACTCCAAGCACACCTGCCGAAGACTCGAGAAGCAGTGGCGCAATGACCAGACACCAGACAACCACGCAGACCTCATGAACGCCAGATGCAAACACCACCAACTCATCCGATCCGCCAAAAGAACCTCCTTCAAGGAACGCATCGACAACAACGCACACAACAGCAAAGAGCTCTTCAACATCGTGAAAGAACTCGCCACCCCCAGCTCCAGCTCCAATGATGTCCCGCCATCACAAGAACTCTGCGACTCCCTGGCAACCTTCTTCCACCGCAAGATCGCAGACATCCACAACAGCTTCGACACCCTGACGCCGACGACAGACGCCGACACCCCCGACTCAACACCCACCAAACACACCGACCTTCTGCTCTCCTGGCACAACGTCAACGACGAAGACACCATCAAAATCATGAACACCATCCACTCCGGCTCACCTTCCGACCCCTGCCCCCACCACATCTTCAACAAGGCAAGCTCCATCATCGCACCCCAACTCCGAAAGATCATCAACAGCTCCTTCAAGACTGCCACCTTCCCGGAGAGCTGGAAACACGCTGAGATCAACGCTCTACTCAAGAAACCCAAGGCGGACTCAAAGGACCTCAAGAACTTTCGACCCATCTCCCTGCTCTCATTCCCGGCGAAAGTCATTGAGAAGACCGCCAACAGACAACTGACCCACTTCCTGGAGGAGAACAACGTCCTGGACTCCTCCCAATCCGGCTTCCGCAGCAATCACAGCACCGAAACCGCCCTCATCGCCGCCACTGACGACATCAGGACCCTACTGGACAACGGCGAAACCGCGGCCCTCATCCTCCTGGACCTCTCGGCCGCCTTCGACACCGTCTGCCACCACACCCTGCGCACACGCCTCCACGATGCAGGGATCCAAGACAAAACCCTGGACTGGATCACCTCCTTCCTCACCGGCAGAACCCAGAGAGTCCACCTCCCCCCTTTCCGATCCGAAGCCACCATGATCACCTGCGGCGTACCCCAAGGTTCATCCCTCAGCCCGACCCTTTTCAACATCTACATGGCACCGCTCGCCAACATCGTCCGAGCACACCACCTCAACATCATCTCGTACGCCGACGACACCCAGCTGATCCTCTCCCTCACCAAGGACCCGGCCACCGCCAAATCCAACCTCCACGAGGGAATGAAGGCCGTCGCAGACTGGATGAAGACTAGCCGGCTGAAACTGAACTCGGACAAGACGGAGGTCCTCATCCTCGGCTCCACCCCCTCCGCATGGGACGACTCCTGGTGGCCGGCCATGCTGGGAGCTGCCCCGACACCCACCAACCACGCACGCAACATGGGGTTCATTCTGGACTAAACGCTCTCTATGACCCAGCAAGTTAACTCTGTTTCCTCTTCCTGCTTCAACACCCTCCGCATGCTCCCAAAGATCTACAGATGGATCCCCACCGAAACCAGAAGGACGGTCACCCAAGCACTCGTCAGCAGCAGGCTGGACTACGGCAACGCCCTCTACGCAGAAACCATGGCTACACTCCAGAAGAGACTCCAGTCGCATACAAAACACCTCTGCACGCCTCATCCTCGGACTCCCTCGCCACAGCCACATCACCACCCACCTGAGAGACCTGCATTGGCTCCCGGTCAACAAGAGGATCACCTTCAAGCTCCTCACCCACGCTTACAAAGCACTCCACAATGCCGGACCAGCATACCTCAACGAACGACTGTCCTTCTACACCCCGAACCGCCAGTTTCGCTCCGCCGACCTCGCCCTCGCCACCGTCCCACGCATCCGCCGAACGACCACCGGTGGCAGATCATTCTCCCACCTTGCCGCTAAGACATGGAACACCCTCCCCGCCCCCCTGCGTCAGACCCAGGACCTGCAGACCTTCAGGAGACTTCTCAAGACCTGGCTGTTCGACCAGTAGCTGCTTCCCCCACCCCCTTAGCGCCTTGAGACCCTCACGGGTGAGTAGCGCGCTCTACAAATGATTGATTGATTCTACTACTCTCTCCAATGCACCACCCTATTTCTCACCCTGTACCTCTCTCAATATATCCTCTATCACAACTCTCTGACACATCTCAAACCTCATTCTACTACTCTTTCCAATGCACTACCCTATTTCTCACCCTATACCTCTCTCAATATATCCTCTACCTCCACTCTCTCACTCATCCCAAACCCCATTTGATCCCCAAAATAACCCTTTCTAGACTCTTCCCTCCTCTACCCCTCCATGCATCATCTCATACCTCTTTTACTATTCAGATCTCCCAAACAAGCCTTTCTGAACCCTTCCCTCTGACTCTTCCCCCTCCACCTCCCCCTTACTCATCCCAAAGCTTTTCCTACTACTGTGAACTCCCCAAAAAAAAAATCTTTCTCGACCCTTCCCTCTTCTATCCCTCCACTATTCATTTTCAATCCAAATAAAAGACTAACATGTCCACCTCTCAAATGAATTTCATATTTCCCTATACTAATTCCCCACTAATCCTGGTTCCGGAGTAGTGTGCTACCAGCTGAAATGCTTTTCAACATCTCATCAGAGGTAGCAAGCGCTATATATTAATGCAAACCCTTCACTCTTCTACCGCTCCACTATCCTTTTTCAATACAAATAACAAACTCACATGTCCACTGTTCGAATTAATTTCATATTCCCCCATACTAATTCCCCACTAATCCTGTTTGGGTTCCGGAGTAGTGTACTACCCACTGAAAAGAACTTCAACAACTCATCAGGGGTCACAAGCGCTATATAAATGCAAACCCTACCCTCTTCAATCCCTCCACTATCCTTTTCAATCCAAATAACAGACAAACTTGTCCACCGCTCAAATTGATTTCATATTTCCCTATACTAATTTGCCACTAATCCTTTTTGGGTTTTGGGTTCCGGAGTAGCGTGCTACTCGACGAAAAGTGCTGCAACACCTCATCACGGGTAGCAAGCACAATATAAATGCAAACCCTTCCCTCTTCTATCCCTCTTCTATCCTTTTCAATCCAAATAACACACGCAAATTAATTTAATATTTCCCTATACTAATTCATCACTAATCCTATTTGGGTTCCGGAGTAGCGTGCTACTCACCGAAAAAGTGCTTCGATGCCTCGTCAGTGGTAGTAAGTGCTATATAAATGTAATTACAATAGAATACAATACAATTCCCTCATACGGTGCCTCACTTACACCTGTGCAGTTGATTGCTGGGCATCAGGGGTGGAAGTTCTTTTCTACCCCAAATGGAAAAAACTAAATTTTTGGTGGCAGAGGAAAATTTCCAGGCACCGACTGTCTACTTCACCCAGTTATCTTTTCAGCTGTCATTCAGATTCACATTTTTCTTCTGTCCAGCACAGCATACAGCATGAAGCAACTGGTCAACTGACTTTGGTCATTGACTCTCTTGCACTATGAGTAACATATTTTTCCGTGATTGCATTAAAACCAAAAATATTCTAAATCCGATCTAAGTACACCTGCCTGCAGGTAACCCATACTATTTTTTTATAGCAATATACCATGGTTCATTTTTAAAATGTTATGTTTTATTGCACACATATGACTACCATGTTATGTTCTTTTTTCTCGTTATTTTGTGGCATACTGGTATAGTAAAAAATTATAATAATAACCTTTGCCCAAGCTTGCAATACATTTTCCTTTGAGGCAGCTCAACGGACTGAGTGCCTGCCCTACAAACTGTTTGTACAATGTAAGACACTGGTTTGAACCCTGATAGAATAAGTATTATATCATTTTGGGATCGTTAAAATGTGGTCCCCCGATGTAGGTAATAAAGTCTGCAAATAAAGCGCCACGACCGAACTGAAGTGTGGTGTGCGCTAGAAAAAGGTTCAAATCACTGTAACATTCTTTCTGTATTTGTTGGTCCCCTATCTTTTCTCAACATTTTCTCTCGTATCTAGTCCTCCCCTTCACCCATTCTCTCTCTTCTTTCTGCACTCAGCACTATTTGAGTCTCAGCCTTTTCCACTTATTTTTTTCTAATAGCTCGCATACGTATGCTCCTTAGCACCATCTCCCGATTTTTTTTATTTATTTACAAATTTCCCATCCCTGCCCCTGCTGGGAGTGTCCCCCTTTCTCTGTTTTCTGGTATACGTGAGTCCAGGATCTCACAACCTTACTGGTGTGCCTCTTTTCTCACCATCTCAAGCTTTTCTATAATATCGGACCCACTTGTGCCCCCTCCCTCTCCTGTTTCTTCCTCAGCTTCTGACCCATGCGCGCCTCCTCCCAGCCCCCAGCCCTCTCTCTTGTTTTTCCTAATATCTCATCTGTGTGTGCTTCCCTTTATCTGGCCAGGTCTCCCGCCCATTTTAAGAGGTCCGCCGAGCAGGCTCAGAGCTCTTTTGAAGGTTTGTTTTCTCTGGAGGGGAGGAGGGGCTCGGATGAGAGGAGGCCGCTTTTAATCCTCTTAACAGTTCAAACTTTTCCCTCCGCTTCATCCTGCCTCTCCTTGAATATTTATCCCTTTATCGCTTCAAATGGCCCCCTTCTGCCTCTTTGTTTGCGCCCTGGGGGGCTCTGCATATCACATAGTACTTTGTGTTTACAAAGCTTTCTCTGAGAGGGGATAGAGGTGGGGGCTCGCGGGACCGGGACCTCCCCCCCCTCCCGGCCTCTCCTCTGCATATGTGTCTCCCCCTGCTGTGCCTTTGTCACTGACACCACCGAGGAAAGCTCGGCTGTGGGGTAGGTGTGACTGTTTACCTTTTCTGGGTGCCCCGGACTGCAATGCCATAAAGATTATAAGGCCAAATGCTGAGTGGAATGCACGTGACGCCTACCATAGGATCTTAAACGGCAAGTACAGCACTAGCCCCTCAAAACTAGAGGCCCCAAAACCTAACAATCTGTACCACTGTTCTCAATCTTGACAATCCGAACCTGTTTCGACATTTGGCGTTTAAGTTTAATTAAACAACACTGCCCTGTGTTGGCCCACCAAAAATGTTCACAACATATAGTTCATATCCAGGCGTCTCACCCCAAATTACAAGCTAAAGAATGTATGTGTACAATTTGTGACGAAATGTTAGTGGTGGGAACTAGTGAGACGATCACTGGTGGTGAGAGCCTGTACAATGAACAGGGAGTGTATAGCGCTGGAAACGTCCCGGATTTGCCAGGAGAGCCCCGACTCAACGACTGCCCTGGAAAATATTTGGAATTTTTGGTGAAATTGAAACACACTGAAGGTGATAAATATCCTTATGTTGCGGTGCGGGATTAGCAGTTTAAGTAACACAAATGATAATGTGTGTCAAAGCTGCATTTCATTTCCTCCTAGTGACACATTGCCATGTGTTTTATATGTTGGTGAGTCCTGTCAAGTCAATTCACAGTGTCCCACCGTCGCTACAAAATTATAGTCCTACTTCTATGTTCTTGGCATGTCCCAGTCTAGTCGCCCTGTTCTGAAACCCAGACAGGCATTCCGTAGAATCCAGAACCCAAGGCGACCCCAAGGGTCTTGGGTAGAGCTTACTTATCCGTATCCAGGACCCTCCTCGAGCTACTCATGAAGAGGACCCCAAATTCTCACACCCATGTCCCGGCCTAAACGGTTAATCCTTCCATTCTTAAAACAGAGGGCCAGGCGACAGGCAGAGACTGCGATTAAAGACTCGTAGATGAAAGTCAAAACCCATCCCCCTCTTTTTTAATCCCATAACTGTCTGGCAGGATGAGAAACTCCCCCAAAGGCATACATTGACCTAGAAGGTAAACATAGAGCACAGCTGCACTTTATGGTACGATATTTTTAATGACTTTCACTCTGAATTTACAATATGGCCAGGCCTATAGACTCAGCGGTTAACAGAAAAGTTTTCATTTGGCGATTTTAATATCTGTTCTTTTAACTGGTAATTTGTGTGCAAGCGGTTGAATACTAATAAACAAACAAACTCTAAAGCTAAAAGTCAGAAGTCCTTTGTGCACTGCGTTAGGATTGACGCCACGTTTTCCAAAGATCTGCAGACAGGTAGGACAAACAATAATGTGCAATCTGAATCTGTGAGCAGGTGATGTAGCTAAGATCCTCTCCAGGCCCCACATGTTAGACTAGTCAAAGTCTAGGGTGTTGTGAATACATATTTTAGATCCTTTCGTTTTATGAGGGTTCCTTCAGATTCACACTGCTTCTAATCCAGGTATCTGTGCATTGCACCAGACCAACAGAGCTGTGGTGGCTATATTTTTTTGTTTAAATCATTTTTATTAACGGTTTTTGCACATCATTAATAAAGCATACAGTCAGATCAGCGCTCATGTAGCAGGCGGAAAAAGAAAAGAAAGAAAAGAGATTGCCAGTAGCACGGTGCACAGTAACTAATAGCATCAGGAAAAAAACGGATATGTAAGGTATGGTGAGTACATCAAATCGTGAGGCAATACCCCAAGAAGGGCAGAGCAGTGCTGACAAATCACGGCACCAGGTAGCATGTGAATAGTTCAGGTACAGTGCAGTTCAAACTCAACCGGGGACGTAGGGCACAACAAAATGAGGACAACATAAGCGAAGGAAGGGTAGGGGAGAGTCGCTCAAGACCTGCTGCCGCATCTAATGTAGCCGGGGGGGGGGCCAAGGACCGCCAAGACCTAGTGACAGTGGGGCTCTGAGACAGAAGGGCTAAATCAGTGCAGGTGTCGGCGTTAGTCTGCATTTACGCCAGTGGGGGATATACCCTGAGTAATAACCCCTTGTGATGTATTCGGGTTCTCTGTGTCAGTGTCCACCCCTTGGAGTTTGAAGACCATTGCGTCCCATTGAGGTGCCAGGGGGAACATACGAATGCCAAGCAGGTCCTCTCTACGTAGCACTTCACCCTCCGCTTTCGCCCAGTTAAGCAGGGATCGGCGCCAAGCAAGTGGGTGGGGCGACAGAGGGGATTTCCATCGCTTGGTGATCAAGCATTTGGCCGTTATTAGACCCAGGTCTAGAAACCGTGTGGCAGCTCTATATTTCTTGTTTCTGTTGAAGAGGTGCAGCATATGAGCTTCCCAAGTCGGGGGGATGGTGCGGGAGGTGCAAGTTGTGAGAGTGACCGTCACAGCGTTCCAGTAGTCAGTTAGAACCGAGCAACCCCAAAGCATATGAAGCATGTCGGCATCCAATTGCTGGCAACGGGGACAGGCCGCGTCTTCGCGGAGGAAGTACCTGTTGATTTGGGCTGGGGTAAGGTATGCCTGATGTAGTATAAAAAATTGTATATGCTTGAATCGCTGGTTACGGGGGATGCAGGTTAGGCTGCCTCGGGCGGCCGCCCACTCCCTGTCCGTAAACGCCCTCCCCAAGGCTCCCTCCCAATGAAGTCGAAGTCGGGTGAGATCCACCTCCGTGTGTTGTCGAAGTGAAGATGCGAACCAGCTCGTGAGATGCCCTCCCGACCCCAGCACGTGAAGGTACTGCAAAGTGTGGTGTGTGGGAGGTTCCTGAGCGAGTGTACCCCATTTGGATGCTAACGAAGCTATGAGTGTTCTGTGTAAGAGAAACTGCCAGGGTGTAAGTTCTCCTCCTCTATGAGTTCTTGGAACGGGATAAGAGTGCCCTCCTGAAAAGGTCCGCCACGTCCTGTATCCCTTCCGAGGCCCAGTGATGTAACTCAGCCGCCGTCGTGTAGGTGTCCCCCCGTGGAGTTCCCAGCAGTGGGATAGCGGGTGCGTATGTGATGGTGGTTTTAGTGAGGAAAAGGCACCTACGGAAGCATCTGTACGCTACAGTGAGTAGAAGAGTAGAGGGAGGTTTGAGTTTGGAGCAAGGGTGGAAAATTTGTAAAAGGGTTTGCAGCGGAGGCCGTACATAGGCCGTGTCCGGTAAGTAATGGAAGGACATCCACCTGGCGATCCATTGCAGCTGGGAGGCCAGGTAGTAATGCTCGAAGTTGGGTACCGCAAGGCCACCCAGCTCGGTAGGCAGATAAAGCTTTCCCATGGATACTCTGTGTCGTGATGTCCCCATATGAAGTCTTGCACCACCTTTTCCCATTGTTTGAAGAAGGGGGGAGAGATGATAAGAGGTAAAGTGGCAAAGTAATAGAGGAGGCGTGGAAGAACCACCATTTTGACCAGGGCGATTCTACCAGAGATCGCCAATGGGAGAGTCCTCCAGAAACCCATCTGAGACCGAATCGCCATGGCAGCCCGGAGCACGTTCCCATCGAAGAGATCGGCTTTGGTGCGATAAACTCCGACCCCAAATAGCGAAAGGGGTCGATGCGCCAGGCCACAGGCGTCCCCCCTAGCGTTTAGCCTGGATCAGGAATATCCTCCAAGAATGGAGAAAGAATGGATTTTGCCAGGTTAACTCGCAGTCCCGAGGCACGCGCAAAATGGCTAAGGGCTTGATCAAGAGAGGGGGTAATGTCATGAAGGTCCCGAGCATAAAGCAGCAGATCATCTGCGTAGAGCAAAATGGTGTGAGTGCCATCGCCCAGTGCAATCCCCATATCGACATGTGCGCGGATATGGGCCGCCAGCGGCTCCACTGCCAACGCGTAGAAGAGCGGGGACAACAGGCATCCCTGTCGGGTTCCACATCGCACCCGAATCGGATCTGAGATATAAGGGCCTGTCCGAACCCGAACCGAGGGATTACGATACAGTAGTTGCACCAACCCAAGGAAGTAGGGACCAACCCCAAAACGAGCCAGAACAGCGAAAAGGAAGTTCCAGGCCAGCGAGTCGAAGGCCTTTTCAAGGTCCAACACCATGCAACCTGAGCATGGCCAGTTGATCGGGGCATATTCCGCCACTCGGAAGTAGCGGCGTATGTTCAGGGCCATATTACGTTGCGGAACAAATCCATTCTGGTCAGAATGTACTAGATCAGGGACCAGCGGAGCCAGCCGGTTGGCCAAGACTTTTGCCAGGATCTTATAGTCCATGTTCAATATTGCAATCGGTCGATAGGAGCCGGGAGACGCGGGGTCCTTACCAGATTTCAACAAAGATACCACATTAGCGGTACGCATGGTTGGGGGCAGAGCCCCATCCGAGATTGCCTCCGTGTACATCGAGTGGAGGTGCGGCACCAAATATTCCGCGTAGGTTTTGAAAAACTCCATCGGGAGACCGTCTGGTCCCGGAGTTTTACCAGAGGACAAGGAACGCAGTGCGTCTCGTATTTCGTCTTCAGCTAGAGGGGAGTCCAGCTCCAGGGACTGGTCTATCGTAAGGGTGGGCAACTCCACCGTGTCCAGAAAGGACCCCACATCCTGGGCGTTGCCCGTCTGGAGGGTCTCATATAGGCGAGTGTAGTGTTCAGTCATCAGTGCGTGAATGTCTCTCTGGGTGCTTCGCTCCCGGCCAAGGTCGTCGAGTAAGAAATGTATGGGGCGCTGGGGATGTTCTTACCTAATCAAATAAGCCAACAGCCTCCCGGCTTTGTCCGCGGCAGAGTGAGAGCGAATCGAATGCGCCAGATAATTATGGCACCGCAGGCGGTCCAGAAGTGCCTCCCGTTCATTATGGGCAGCCTCCAGGCGCTGTTGTCGGGCCGGGTTGGCGACAACCTGCGTCTCGAGTAAGAGCAGCCGTCCCTCAATGTGGGCTAGTGAGGTGTCTAGTTGTCTGCGGATACTCCAAGTCTGTCCAAGACAATGACCCCTAACCACCACCTTAAAGGCCTCCCATTCAGTGAGAACCGAGTCCGTGGAACTGGTATTAAGCGCGAAATAACTAGCTATCGCTGATTCCAGCGAGCTTCGGAAGAGGGGGTCCTCCAAAGCCGTGGTCTGCAGGCGCATCACCAAGGGATTATGATCCGAGTGTGTCCGACCAAGATAATCAGTTGTCTGTATCAAGGGGAGGAGGGCTGTGGACGTAAGTATACGATCGAGGCGCATGTGTAACTTATGGACCGGGGAATAAATTGAGTATACTCTGGAGTGAGGATGACGTTCCCGCCAGATATCCGAAAGAGCCCAGTTACCCAACCAGGTTTTTAAAAGGTGAGCATTAGAGGAGGTGGTAGTACTAGTGAGAGGGGGAAAGGAGCGGTCAAGGGAGACGTCGAGCACTGCATTAAATCACCTCCTAGGAGCCACAGGACATCTTTCCACTGGAGCAGTATCTCTGAGAGATCACTCAGAAAGGTACCCTGCGCAACATTGGGGGCATATAAGGAGCCTAGTAAGATCGGTTGACCGTTCAGTCTGCCTCCCACCAGGACGTAGCGCCCCATTGGGTCTGTCAGGACTTCCTTCTCCTCCCATGGAACCCCGCTCTAATCCATATCATCACCCCTCTAGCCATGGACGAATAGTTGGTACTGTATACCTGGCCACGCCAACGTCGGCGTAAACGGGTAGCTTCAACGGCAGTCAGGTGTGTCTCCTGCAAAAGCGCAACACTTGTCTTGTGACGCTGCAAATAGGCGTAAATGGCGTATCGCTTAGAGGGTGTTTGAATGCCCCTGACATTCCAGGTTATGACGTTAAGATCAGTCATCGGGACAATTTAGATCGGCGTGCCCTGCCCGTGTGTTATGGGAACCCCCATGTGGCGGACACCCATGGATGGGAAGGACGTAGAGGCAGCAGGTCTGTAGGGATGGCGACTCGTGTAGGGGGAGAAAAGTAATAAAGTGGAACTGTATGAAACCATGAAACAGGAAAAGAGCGGAACCCCAACATGAGGAACTGCCCAAACAAGCACGCCAAAGCAAGGCTACGGAACTAGTGTCGTTGTATGACTTCGGGGGGGAAATAGACCAGTGAGAGGGAGGAGCCGGTGTAGAGACTGTCCCCTTCAGTTACCCCAAGAGAGCAGGAGATAGAGCATCATAGAATTGCTAAAAGAAACATGCCCTGGAGCAATATGGCGTTCTAATATGTACAAGAATCAAGAGTCAAATAATGCCGTCTGCAGTTTGTGGGGTGACACCCTGGAGTGGGGTTAAGTCTGCATCCAAGGACCATTCAGGCGTGGATTTGGAGGCTCCGGACTTGGTCGGAGAGGCAGCAGAGTCGGCTGGGGACGGAGATCTGGTGGACTGGAAGGCCGCCATTGCCTGTAGGGCCCCTTGGCGTTCCAATCGGATTTGGTCAGGACTGGGGATGACCACTTTAGATCCCATGTCCTTGGCTTGTCTCCCCCTGCGTCTACCTCCGCGGGGGCGCTCACAGGGTCGGGACTCATCCGACGATTTGGGCGCCGGCGCCAGCCCCTGTTCCTCGAGCCAGTCCCATGTCTCTGCGGGGGAGTCAAAATACTTCGTGTTGCCATCTCTGATAACTCGCAGGCGGGCCGGGAAGAGTAAGGAGTAGCGGAGGTCCAGATCACGGAGTTGTGTCTTTACTACGGTGAAGGTGGCTCGTCTCCTTTGTACCTGAGCCGTGTAATCGGGAAAGAGGGAGACGGTGTCATTTTGCACCTTAGGGCCGGGGTGTTTGCCCAGCTCCCGCAGAATAGCATCTCTGTCTCTGAAGTTCATAACTCGAAATAGGAAGGAACGAGGGCGAGCCCCAGGAGGGGGCCTGCGAGCAGGTATTCGATGGGCCCGTTCCACTATGAAGTGTGGGGAGAGCGATCCGGGGGCATGAGCTCTTTCATCCAGGCTTCCGTGAAGGTCTCGGGATCCCGCCCCTCAGACCCCTCAGGGAGATTGACCACGCAGACATTGTTATGGCGTGAGCGACCCTCCGCGTCGTCCGCCTTCTCCTCCAGGATGAAAACCCGGTCCAGTAGATCTTGTAGTGTGGAGGAGTGATTCCGGGATCTGGGTTGAAGGTCCATAATTGCGGTCTCAGTCTCACGGACCCTGTCTGAGAGTTTATGTTGGTCGGCCCGAACGAGCGTAAAGTCTGAGGTGATGGTGTCCATCCGACCCTCCAGAGAGGTGCGGGTCTGGTCCAGGGCATTACCGATCCGCTCAACCGCCGCTAAGACAGTGTCCAGTTTGGCTGCAAGGTCGGGCTGACTCACCCCTGTCATGGGCCCGGGAGCCACGTGCGTCGTCCTGGCTTGACCCTCAGGGGGTATGTCGCGGTGGGTAGTGGTGCGTAGTCGGCCCATAACGATTTGCTGCGCGCTCTGCATACGAAGCGAGGTCAGGACGTCAGACCTCTGCAACTTTCCCACTCAGTGTCCGAGGTCGCGCCCAGGACCGAAGTCCCCGAGAGGCGATAGCGCTGGGGTCAGTGCTGTGGTCCACCGCGATCGTAGCGATTGTGGGGCCACTCCAGACGTTAAATCTCCCCCCGTATCCGGATATCTCGCGGGTTGCGCCGTGTAAAGCGCGTATCGTCTTCGGGTGACACCCCGGCCGTTGGACTGGGGGAATGGGATCCGTCTCGCGCGTGGGCGCAGGACTGGGAGCCTTGCAAATACAGGGCAAGCGCAGGCTCTACAGAAGTTAGGCCAGTCTCCGCTCTCTGCGCTGGGCTCAGGTAGGCCCTCACACCAACACGAGTATCGCGGTTGCCTCCCGCATGTCCGTCCAGCCGCCGCACCACTTACTCCACAGTAGGTCCAGGTAGGAGCCCCAGGCCCGACCGACCTCCGTGGCCACCCACCACAGGCCAGGCAGAGCAGGCGCAATTCAAGGGCACACACAGTGATCCCAACTCCACACCTCGGTGGGGGCCCCCAGGCCCGACCGACCCTCGTGGCCACCCACCACAGGCCAGATAGTCCAGGCGCAGTTCAAGGGCACACGGCGATCCCAGCTCCACTCCCCGGTAGGGGCCCGACCGACCCTCGTGACCACCCACCACAGGCCAGGCAGAACAGGCGCAGCTCAAGGGCACACAGCGATCCCAGCTCCACTCCCCGGTGAGGGCCCCAGGCCCGACCGACCCGCGTGGCCACCCACCTCCGGCCAGATAGACCAGGCGCAGCTCAAGGGCACACAGCAATCCCGGCTCCACACCCTGGTGGGGGCCCCAGGCCCGACCGACCCTCGTGGCCACCCTCCACAGGCCAGGCAGAACAGGCGCAGCTCAAGGCCTACAGCGTTCCCAGCTCCACACCCCGGTGGGGGCCCCAGGCCCGACCGACCCTCGTGGCCACCCACCGCAATACACCGCAGCACCGGCCTCAGCAGCCGCGTGGTGACCTCCGCAGTGCGCCCAGACGGGGGCCCCCTGGGCCCGACCGACCCCGTGGCTCCCCGCCCTCGAGCAGGCACTGCGGCCACAGTCTATAGGCCTACCTGAACGGTCGAGATTCCACCAACTGTCGCCAGGCAGACAGCGGGATCGACCCCCGCAGCAACGGTTCAGGCCCTCGTTGCAGGCGTCGTCCGCAGTAGGCCCAGGCGCGATCTCGGCCTCTTCACCAGTCGCCGCCCACGTCCGTCCTGCACCCCTCCGGGGCTCCGTCAAGGCAGGGGGCAGTAGCGTACGGCAGTCCCGTATCCTCACCGGGACCACCCCGAGTCATGGGAGCAGCAAGGGTGCCATAGCCGCCCCACGCACCCTGGTAGGGCCGGGTGCCCGCCTCTCCACAGGCCGCACCGCCCGGAGCCTCCACAGAACGTCACCGAGGCTTGGGAAACCCCTCAACTGATGCAGCCACCTCTCCGAGGCATGGTAGGCGTGCAGCGAGGTAGGGAATACCGTCGATGAAAGTGGATGCTCAGGATAAACGGGGAATTAAATGCGGAGCGTTAGCAAGACGCGTCCGCCATCTTCGGCGCTTGGCCACGCCCCCCCAGAGCTGTCGCGGCTATATTTTAGCAAATTGTTTGGTGACAACAATAAGCTAATGTGACTATGTTCTGGATCCCAGATGCAGATCTGACATACTGCCTAACAGAGCCATGCCTTGCCTAACTATACCGGCTGAAATTCTAGAGATATGTGTTGAATCCCAAGTAGGGAGGTGTATTTCTGAAAAACAGTCACTGGTACAGGGCCAAATCTTTAGACCTGGTCAAAGCACAAAAATCGGCACGATCAAGGTCATAGATGACTCACTAAGAATAGTTCAAGAGGACAAACACTGCAAACTAATGCTCTTGTACCTGTCTACCACACATCATTCGATGCACAACTTATGCCGGAGGATGGAAATCATGGTCATAGATGACTCGCTAAGAATATTTGAAGAGGACAAGCACTGCATACTCATGCTCTTGTACCCGTCTGCAGCACACCATTCAATACACAACTTATGCTAGAGGATGGAAATCAAATAATCTCTACTAACCTGATTCACAGACTATCCAAGAGAAAACATTCATTAAGACGTCACTCCAGCACAGCTAGGCATGCTCCAGATTGGTCTCTTGTTCTCAGCATTTCATCATGGGCCAGGTGGGAGAAGCTCAAAGTGTCAGATCGTAAAGTGATATTTCATTGGTGGCAGATACCTGTGTGGATCAAGGTTTAATTATGAATCTTACCACCCACGATCACTGATGAATTGTGAGCTCCCTTTCTAGGACTCAGTGATCCAAAGCAACACTTGCAGTCTCAGACTTTTGAGGGCGAAAATGAGGTGTTTTCAGTTGTGGCATCATTTCTGGCTGACGGGGGAAAGAGGGAGCAAGACGCAATTTCAGTTCCTCAGCCAAAATAGGGGCTGTGGATAATTTGGATGCTCTATGACTGATGGTGGAGAGAGGGAGCAGTAGACATTTGCAATTCGTCAGCCAAAATGGGGGCTGTGGGTAATTTTGATACCCTATTTGGGAGTGGCAAAAGAGTGTTGGGGAAGGATATTGTACAGTGCCAGGGCATTTTTCCTTCTAGGTGAAGAGATTGCAGGAGTACATCAAAGTGAAGATTTGTTTTTACATTTGTAGGGTACTTCTTAAACTACACTGCATAAAAAGTATCAAGAGAAAAGATCCATACATGACAAAGCGGCATTTTTGGCTCATCCTTTGCTAGAAGTGAGAAGCACCAGCAATGACAAGGGACACTTACAATAGTCCTCATTGTAATGACTCAGGACAAGTCCCTGCTCATGGAAGCAACCAACCTGGGCAAGGAACCTGACCGCTTCAGAGAATTTCAGAATGCTCCGTTGATGCAAAAAAGGAAATAGAAAGAAATGTTCACTGACATGTGCAATAAAGGGATTAGAGAACTGACTGGATCTTTGAATTGGTTATATTCAGTTGTGATTTCACCTAAGTGATAAGGAGACCTTAGGTTATGTATTAACCTAAAGAAGTTTAATTTAGTCAATTTTGGTGGACAGGCTTCCCATGTCCAATTTACATGAAATACTACCTTCTCTAGCTGGACAACTGCTTTCACCATGTGGAAAGCATACCCCTATGCTCTAGATAATACCACTCTGTCCACCTACAATTAAAGTGCGAGGAGTCGGATGCAAACTTTAACATAAGCCATTCATTGCGCATAGCGGGTGCAATGTACAACACAGCACTTAAGATGGCCTGTGTAGACTGGACATAGATCAACACTTAGCCTCTCATATTAATACCAAACTCAAAGCAGGGATTTGTGACTTCATACAAATTAGATTAACAGTGGAAATTCCCCAAGCCTGCCTGTGGCTGGAACAAAGGTTGCACCTTACAAGATAAGCATTTAGCATCAGTGATGAGACCTTCTCCTAGTTCTGTGGTTATCAGTTACATGTCACCAACAGATCAGCAAACTGAGGCACAACGGTCATTTTTCCATCATGTCAGCGAGTTGCAAAACGAACAAAGCTCTTTGCTGAAAAAAACAAACTTAAGGGCAAAGCCATTTCTTGTGAAGTGGAAAATTTCAAGTTGCTTTGAATTAAATAAATGTCGCCCCAAAGCCAAAATGGTTGCTACTTATGTTCACTCTATAGTGAATTTCTCAATCGGCCCTTGAACGAAAAGTCCATCCAATTTTGGCTTATATAATCTCAATATTCATTATATCAGATATTTCCTTTTTTTGCATCAGCATGGCATTTGTCTTGTGAACAGAAGTAGGTGAAGGTTTGCAGAATGACAGACACATTGACAACACATTGGGAGACAATTTGTGCATAAACATAACCCTACAATAACTTCTCCCACTTATAAACACAATAGTGAACAGCTTCCAAACCCAAGTGGTTTACTAGGCCCCAAAACCACTCTGACCAAGTCCAATCTCCATTGTCCTGGTGTATGTCAGCAGCTAAGCGATGAAGATTGTGTATGACTGAGTTAACATTAGGAGCATTTTATGTAACATTTATACAAATGTATTATTCTTATATGTTTGTGGGTGCAAATCCCTAAGAGGGGACAAGGTGAAGTGATAATGTTCAGATGCAGTGGGAGTAGAAGGCACTAGGCTATCAACAGGGTAATATGTTTCAAGCCACGAAAATAGGCCCAAAAATCCCAATCCTAGCAATAGAGAACGTACAAGTATCCCTATTTTCCTCCCTTTAGTCCAAAACTGCCAGCCTTTAGCAGGGGCATTCGGGGCAAGTACTTCTCTTTCTACTAATAGGTCAGAAGACACCTTCCCATAGGGCCTTAGCAGCAGGTCCACAACTCTACCCATTTCAACCTAATCTATATACAAATACCTGTTTTAGAAGAACGGCAAATACTATTCCTTATACTGGTCTTTATATTCAACCTATGTTGTTTCTTACCTTTCCTTCCTTTTCCTATACATATATTTTGTTTAATTGTCAAGGGAACAAAGAGTAGTGTAACGATCAGCCAGAAACAGAGCAATGTAATCAAAATTCTCCAAAATTCCCTCGCTACACTATCAAAGATCATTTAGTCTCCAGTGTATTTTGCTTCAAAGCCTCACTGGCAAGCTTATGTACAGGTCCGGACGTTGGCGGTCTTGACCACCGGCATGGGTTGCTACCTCACCAGTCATAGTTTCTTCAATCAACATCCACTTCAGCCACACCACGCAACCCCCCTTGACGGATCACCACTGTGTACACTTCAACATCGACAAACCCACTGCCCCCAAACCGGCACCGCAACCTCCAGGAAGGAACTGGAGCAAAATCACTGAGGAGCAGCTCAACTCCACCCTTAACCACGATGCCCCCACCAACTGGACCGACTCCAACCTCGCAGCCAAAGAACTCCACAGATGGATCTCAAACTGCGCAGACAAGCTTGCACCCCTACGCAACTACGACAGACAGCGCCTCAGGAAAGCCACCTGGTTCACCGCCGACCTCCAAGAATCCAGATGCACCTGCAGACGTCTCGAGAAGAACTGGAGAAACAGCAAAACACCAGAAGACCGCACCACCTACACGAACGCCATGACGGAATACCACCAACGCGTCAGATCCACCAAAAGGACCTTCATCCAAAACAAGATCCTCGCCAACTCCAGCAACTCCAAAGAACTCTTCAGCGTCATCCAGGAATGTCACCAAGCCCCCCAGCGAAACCACGGACATCACCCCCATCCCAGGACCTCTGCGACAAGCTCGGATCCTACTTCCATCTGAAAATCAAAGGCCTCTATGACCACTTCAACGACCAGACACCCGGCGCCGGAACCACCTCCCTCCCCAGCAATGCCAGCCAGCCTACCATCTCCTCCTGGACCCCAGTCACCACAGAAGACACCACCTCGGCCATGAAGGGCATCCACTCTGGGGCCCCCACGGCCGCCTGCCCGCTGCACATCTACCACAGAGCCGCCACCGCCATCGCTCCAGAACTACGATGCACCATCAACACCACTTTCAAGACAGGCACCTACCCCAACGACTGGAAACGCGCAGAAGTCAGACCCCTGCTCAAGAAGCCCACAGCAGACCCCACGGACCTCAAGAACTACCAACCCATCTCCCTCCTCACTTTCACGGCCAAAGTCACCGAGAAGATCGTCAATGCCCATCATCAAAGAAAACTCCATCCTCGACCCCTCCCAATCCGGCTTTTGCAGCAACCACAGCACCGAGACCGCTCTACTCACTGCCACAGACGACATACGCACCCTCCTCGACCAAGGACACACCGTGGACCTGATCCTGCTCGACCTCTCTACAGCGTTCAACACCGTCTCCCACCACACACTCACCGCCAGACTCCACGACGCCGGCATACAGGGAACTGCCCTCGACTGGATCCGCTCATTCCTCACCGGCAGAACCCAAAGAATCAGACTGCCACCTTTCCTCTCCGAACCCACGGAAATCAACTGCGGAGTACCTCGAGGATCGTCACTCACCCCCACGCTCTTCAACATCTACATGGCCCCCCTCGCTGCCATCGTCATCGCGATCGTCAGACACCACGGACTCAGCATAGTATCCTACGCCAACGACACCCAGCTCATCCTCTCCCTCACCAAGGACCCCGTCACCACCAGACTCAACTTACAGGAAGGAATAAAGGACGTCGCATCCTGGATGAGCAGCAGCTGCCTGAAGCTCAACTCGGAGAAGACAGAGGTCCTTGTCCTCGGACCGTCCCCCTCCGCTTGGGACAACACATGGTGGCCCACTGACCTTCACAGCCCTCCCACCCCCACGGATCACGCCCGAAACCTTGGCATCGTACTCGACTCCTCCCTCTCTATGACCCGACAGGTCAACGCCGAATCAAGAAAATCCGTCACCCACGGACTCATAACCAGCAGACTGGACCATGGAAATGCCCTCTACGCCGGGATCAACAAATCGCTTCTCCACAAACTCCAGACCATACAAAACAGTGCAGCCAGACTCATCCTCGGCATCCCCCGACACGAACACATCACCCAACACCTGCCCAACCTCCACTGGCTCCCCGTTGAGAAGAGAGTTACTTTCAAGATACTCACCCACGCCTTCAAATGTCTCCACAACAGCGGACCCCAATACCTCAACGAGAGAATCTCCTTCCACTACCCAAGAGAAACCTCCGATCCGCCGACCTCGCCCTCGCCGAAACCCCATGAATCCACAAAGCCAGAACAGGTGGAAGTGCCTTCTCCTACATCACGGCCAAGACCTGGAACGAGCTCCCGATCGGCATCAGACGCACCCCCTCCCTGAACATCTTCAGGAAGGCACTCAAGACCTGGCTCTTCGACTGAACGGAGCTGCTGACCCCCACCCCTCCCCAGCTCCTTGAGACCCTCACCGGTGAGTAGCGCGCTGTAGGAAACTGGCTCTATATATACTTCACCAAAATGAGGTATAGTGTGTATAGAGTCCAGGTGACCCCAGAGGTAGGCAGAGGTTAGAGTTAGATAGAACCTTACTCTCTATTTGTGGTAGAGTGGTCGAGCAGTAAGGCAGTATCAGAGGACAGTGTTAAGCATTTGATGTACCCACTCAGTCAGCAAATGAATTCACACACTCAAAGACTGAACTCTAGACCAATTGTTTTTGTATAAAAAATATACTGTTGTTTTATTTTTAGAACCAAGCAAGCCTGGCACAGGTAAGCATTAAATACTTTACAGTAATAAGTTGCTGATTGTAGAACAGTTTGAAAATGCAATAGGAATTGTGCTTTGTTTGATTTACAGGTGATGCAGTAGGTTGCAATACTTAGCAAATACAGTACATTGAAATGAATAGGCTTTTTCAGTAAATTACAGATAAGTTACTTTTCACATTACTTTTCTAACTCAGGGCTGGATACCTAGATTCAGCACTGGGACATTTCCTGCAAACAGGTAAATAAATACGTTTTGGTTATTCGTGCGATTTTTAAAGAATATTTTTAGATTTCAAAACTCCACACTTAGAAACTTTTTGGAAGAAAAAGTGTCAATGTTATCCTATGGAGGAAAAACAGGTTATCGGTTCACAGGTAAGTTATCGACTGTGGGAGTTAAGGTTCTGGGGTTAGACTCAGGGGTCCCCCAGGGTCAGTGATGCACTCTTGTTACACCCTCAGCGGCACTAGGGCGGCCGGGTGCAGTGTGTAGAGACCCAATGTTACCCTATGGAGGATAGGGGGTCTCCGGTTGGTGGCTGCTGGCAAGCAGGCCACTGGGTTGTGGGAGCAAAGCTCCTAGACTTTAGCTCAGGGCAAATGGGGAAACAGCTTAGCACAAAGGGTGCACCCTCTGCGGCACTAGGGCGGCTGGGTGCAGGGTGCTGTTTCGTTGTCGGAAGCCCTGTTGTTTCCAATGGAGAACCTCCGGTTAGCAAAAACACTGCAGGCAGGGAGACGAAGGACTTCTGGGTGCCACCACCACTTCGAGAGGTAAGTTGGGAAGTTAAGGGTTGGTGAGGCACCGTTGGTTTGGGCACACAAGGCCGTGGGGCGTAGGGTGCAGGGGGTGCCTTTTGGGGTCGGATCGGCTTACCAGCTTCGGGTCGCGGTTAGAGGGGCCTTCTGGATTTCGACTGCAGGCATCGGCTGGAGGCTTGAGGCAGGTCAGGGGTCACCGGATCTCTGTTCAGGATCGCCGGGGTGACCTCCTCGTGGTGTTTGCCCACTCGAGCTCGGGCCGTGGACGGCGGGTGCAGAGTGGGGCAGGTTCGCGGTCTCTGGCTGCTGCCAGAGGTTGCAGTTTGAACAAATCCGGTGTTCACAGGAGAAGCAGACTTTGGAAGTGAAGACAGGCAGGTCCTTTGAGGCTTTTGAGGTTGCTGGCTGCAGGACACACCAGGATTTTGCAGGTTCGAGGGGAGACAGGCCGGTAGGGCTGGGGCCAAGTCAGTGGGCGTCTTCCTCTTGTTAGCTGGCTGCACGGCTGTTCGGTCCTTCTTCTTCTTGTTTCTTGGCTGGATTTGAGGAAGCAAGGTTCAGGGTGCCCCCTAAATACTAAATTTAGGGGCGTTACAGGTAGGTAGAGGGCAGGGACCAATAGGTCCCTTCCCTGGGGTGGGTACACCCCCTATCGTGCCACCCTCCAGTGGGAGGGAGGCAGGAGCCTGTCCCTGGTTGGTTGGGTCCCCCCATCCTCAAGATGGCGGGGACTCGGAGTTGTGCTTCACCTCGCCTCCCCCACCTGAGGGGTGGAGATGGCAGAGGTGGGCACATCTCTTTCCCTCACTTGTTTTTCCCGCTGGTTCTCCCGCCCAAAGTGGGGGGTAGAACCAGTGGGGACCAGTTGCTGAAAGCAGCAAATGGTCTGGGGAGGCTCACAAAGGCGGCATGCCTTTGAAGCTTCCCCTTTCGTGAACCCTGCCCATCCTGGGGGAGGAGGCTTGGCACCTCGTCCCAGGATGTACATTGTTTCAGGCCCCCGAGAGCAGCAGGCTCTCGACCCAGGGGTCCAGAAACATGTCTGGTGGTGGCAGCCTAAGCAGCCACTCAGTCGGGACACTAGAGGTTGGTCGAGTTTCAGGGGGCATCTCTAAGATGCCCTCTGTCGTGCATTTTACATTAAATCCCACACTGGCATCAGTGTGGATTTAATGCGCTGAGAAGTTTGATACCAAACTTCTCAGTTTTCATTGTAGCCATTATGGTGCTGTGGAGTTCGTAATGACAAACTCCCAGCACCATATACTCTTAATGGCAGCACTGCACTTACAATGTCTAAGAATGGATTTAGACACTGTAGGGGTACAGGGCTCATGCACCTGTACCCTCACCACTGGTATAGTGCACCCAGCTAGAGGGGAGACTGATCTATGCCAGGGCAGTGGGTTGTAGGCATGGTACACAGAGATGTGTGCCATGTCGACTCTTCACTTTGTTCTGCACCAAAACACGCAGCCTGCGAAGGCAGTGTGTGAGTGTAAAGGTACAGGGCCTCTAAGGGTGGCACAATAAGTGCTCCAGCCCTTAGAGGCCTTCTCTGGTCACAGTGCCCTGGGTACCTGTGGTACCATTTACCAGGGGCTGACCTGTGGCCAGAGATGCCAATTGGGTTTAGTTTTGGGGAAAGAACACAGGCCCTGGGAACCTGATTGGCAGGGACCCAGGGCACACCAAGTAAAAGTGCATCAGTAGTCTGGCAAAAAGTGGGGGGGTTACTGCAACAGAAACCCACTTTCCTACACGCGCTTACAATTCACCTGATTGAATCAAAGTCTATAGTTCTTTTCGGCCCTTGGCAGCAAATTGTATCGGGGTTTTACAACGTCAGGATGCTCAAACAGAGTCTGTTCGTCTGGGTCAGGTATGATGGCAGCAAGTTCTTGTTCCAATGGCACCACCTCACCATGCATCAAAAGATGTCATCCTTCACTCACTGATCGTATGGCAAAGGAAGTGGTGTTTTCTTTACATGACTGGCATGGATTCAGTCCCTGTGCACTTAACAGCAGTCTGGGTGGCTAGGAGAACTTGCACCAGACCCTTCCAGCGTGGCTCAAGGCTGGACTTCCTCTAAAAGTGGTGGGTGAAGATACAGTCTCTAGGCCTCAGCTTATGACCTAGATCTTCAAGAAGAGGAGGGAGACTGGCCTTCACCTGTGAATGGATCAAACGCAAATCTTTAGTCAATTGGTCACAGCAATCGACAAGCAAAGTATATTCAATGTCAGAGAATTTCTTTAATCTTTGATATACATTTGCTGGCCTCCCCATAACCACCTCAAATGGTTGCAGGACCTCGAAGGGCAGATGTGGGTATGCAAAATGACCTGTTGAAATGTGGGTACCTTTTCCTGTGTTATAAGTAGAGCATATCATGCATCTCTTGACATGGGACTATGCTACCATGGAAATCAAATTATTGAACCATACATGATCTAACGTGGCCACTATTCCTTTAGCACTGATGTGGGCCATGGTAACAATAGCATTAACTTAACAATTTGGAAGCATCCATCTGTTCTTTTCTGACAGATCTATCCAACATCCTGTCACATCCTGACGCCAGTATGTTTTCCACTGTTCTTTCTCTTTCTCTGAAGCGTCTTCCTGTATTTCCCTAACGCAATCCAAAGTCTGATTGAACATCGGCACTTCTGGTATCTATCTAGCTGTCCCTACAACATATATTAGACTATACTTTGATTGGGCTGTTCTTTTAGCTGTTTCATTGATAAAAGCATTTCCCTGTCCTAACTCATCTACAATTTGTTTGTGGGCTCCACATTTAAAAATGGCAACTCTTTTTGGTAACATCAAGGCATCCACTACCTTTACTATTCATTCCCCATGCTGTATCTTAGCACCATGCAAAGTGGGCCTACATTTGTTGTATTTTACATAACTCAACCACAGATTTCAAGGTAGTAATGGCATAGGCCGCTGTACTAGTGCCAACGGTAGATTTGAAACATGGATCATCCACGAATGGTTCCCCTTGTGGGTCAGATATAGGGGTACCTGTCAGGTCTACCCGTCGCTTAGTCTCCTCAGTATTTAATATGCAATCATGCTTCTCATTTTGTTGTGACTCGGGGAGGGGTAGTACAGTGGTTGGATTCAAACCGTTACAGTGGTCCAGAATGATGTTTGGAGCAAAAAAGTGTCAACTCATACCCGGTTATTCTCGCACTGTTCAGATGCTGGGTCTGAGTTTTGTTTAATAATATGTCCACCACATGTGGTACCATAACTGTCAAATTGTGACCCAAAACGTATATTTCAGATTTCTATACCGCAGATGATGCAGCAGCCAAAGAACGCAAGCAATTTGGCAAAGCTCTCGCTACTGGGTCCAATATGGAGGAGAAATACGCGCATGCCCTATTCCTTCATCCATGGGACTCTATTAAAACAACCAAGCTGCAACCCTCTTTTTCATGCATATTTTGTTATAATCAGGGTTCCCTAAAGCAGGAGCATTACATAAAGTATTTTTCAATTGCAAAAAGGAAGCTTCACACTCATTAGTCCAAGGAAGTGGCAATCAAACATCCATTAATGTTAAAGCAAGCAGGAGTTTTGCAATTAGTGAAAAATTAGGTATCTATTGTCGACAAAAAAAAGTAATTCCAATAAACGCATGGACAGCAGACTGAGTCTGTGGTCTCTGCATGTTCTGCACCAATCGTAACCTATGTGGGAGTAGCTTCCTACCCCCCTTCGACAGGAGATTACCTAAATAAATAACCTTCTATTGACAATACTGTAATTGGGAAAGAGAGACTTTAAGTCCCAAGGAGGCTCGTGAGCTACCAGTGGCTCTCCAGGTACCTGTGAGTAGCTCTCCTGTGGGCAGCCCAGCCTATTACTATGAAAGCTTTTGCTTGGTTGAATTATTATATGTATACCAAAATTAAAAAGCATGTATTCAAGACAAAAATGTTTGTATTTTCACAACTCATAAGCTGATGTCTGTAGAAAAAAAGGTGAATTTTTGAAAATGTGCTTAAAGCTACTATTTGACTGGGATATATTTATTACTCATATTTATACCTTGGTGCAAGGGGTATTGCAGCTAGGGTTTGTGTACTACCCATGTAATATTTCAGTTAAAATTGTCAAAGCCTTTTTTACATTACTGCTGGAAACCCTGCCTAATGCACCAATGTGATCACTTCTGACACTCTTAGATGGGGTGTTCACTTTCACATCACTAGTATTAGTAGTTCGGGTTGATTTTAATTGAACATAAGTAGCTGTTGTTACAGAAAAGGTTGGAGACCCCTGTCCTATAGTAACGTTCAGTGGTTGTGAAATAGGGCTCTGAACGGGGATGCCAGAAAATCCCACAGATGTGTTAAATTTACTGGAGAGGGGAGCCCCAGGAGAGCAATTATGAACCAGAGAGGTGCGAGTAGCACCAGTAGGTACCAGTAACTCATGTCTTCCCCACCCCCCAGCTGTACAGTAACATAGGGGCCAGCTTTATTGACTGGTATCATCAACCTCCTTCCGCCCTTTCCTTGACTGCCCTATTGAGGGTATTCAAAGGTTTCATAGTCAATGTCAGTATAATCATCATTGTAAAAGCTTCTGTCTGTTTGCATGCTGATAGCGCGGAAATTTCACGGTAATCTGTCTTTGGAAAATTTAGTAAATGTGGCACAATTACCTTTAATTACCATTACCCTTTTCCACGCCATTATCTATTCTCAAGATGATGAATCTTTGCCACCATATTTGAGCCAAAAGAGCTCCTTCATAAACACAGGGAAGCAATCAAATGCAAATGTATATTTTAGTCAATAATGACAGTTTGTGACTAGTTTTAAAGGGTCATTCATTAGTCAGATATCAATTAGGTTACAGAAGTAATAATAGAAAAATAAAGTTAGTGCAGAGCATATTATAATGTGCACACAGCGCGTTCCATAAAGGAAATAATCCCTATTCTAAGATATAAGGTGCAAATGATGTCCTCCTCCTCTCAAATTTCCCATTACTCTCTGTCTTCCCCTATCTGGAAAAGCCTGTTGCAATAACACTTTAGTATTTAAATCCTTAATTTTTTATCAGAATTTTATTTGATTAATTTTAAATAATTTTCATAATAAGTAGTGGTCACGAAGAGATCTGATGGGTCAAGTAAATTGCGTCGGTTGGGTGGAGCACCTTGGGCTCATTGCATGTCAATGACGTCAAGGTTTTGCCAGGTATCCTCGAAATACACAACATCATCTGCAGTACATATCCCAATCCACACATTGCGTGGGAGGAGAGTTTAAAAAAATATGTCTACATCTTTTAAAGTCATGGGAAAAGTTAATTACTATGCCAGGGGGCATGAAAATACTAAGGTCTTGCAGGCTGAGCCTGAAAACCTCCAGCTGCAGGCACAGGTGGAAGGGGATATATTTCCCGCATAGGATAATCTATGGAACCTGGATGCCCTAAATTGCTCCCTCGTCCTATCCGACTCGGTAAAGTCACTAGCCATTAACCTGGGCAAGAACTTGTAAATGAAGGACAAAAGCAAAACTTCCTCCAAAGGTGCGCTTTACTCACTAAAACACCTCAAGAAAATTAAACCTTTCATCCCCCAGGATGATTTCAAGACAATAGTACAGTCACTAGTCCTCTCTAAAACTGGACGATGGGAACGCCATCCTAGCAGGGACGCCAAAAACTCACCTAGCCCCACTAACGTCAGTCCTTAAACATGGCAGCCTGGGCCCTAACAGGTGTTAAATGGTTTGATCACATCACACCAACCCTCAAATCTGTCAACTGGCTTCCCATTGAAGGTAGATGTATTTACACGTCTGCCTGCATCACACACAAAACCCTTCACACACATTCCCCAAACTACCTAAACAGCAAACTTGTAAAAGCAGGAAGATCCAGAACTCTGAGAAGCTCCAACTCACTTCTTCTCTTCCCTCTGAAATTGAAAAGGAAAATTCTCAGTCCCGACAATTTCTGGTAATATACCCAGGATGTGGAATGCACTCCCTATAGACTTCAGATGCAACCCCTCCTTCTCCTGCTTCAAAAGGGACCTGAAACTTTTTCTCCTCAACAAATACTTTACCGTCGAAGCCAACTGATCTAGGCTTCAATAGCTTAGCTGACTCTCCTCATAACTTGACCATCATGGATAGGTGGTTATTTGATTGATTCAACTACCTAAGCTTTCACTCACCCCTTTAATGTATGCCGTCTTAAAATGTTATGCTTGTTTTCTTTGTATGCATCCTTATTTCATCCTACGCCATGCTATTTTCTTTCGTGTATGTAAAGCGCTCTGATACCCACGGGTCTAGCTAACGATATGTAAAACGTATAAATAATAATAAAATAATAAAACCTCTATCGGATCTGTAGTATCTTTTCCTAACCTGCTCTGTCAACATTAAACAATGTTCTATTGTAGTAGGGATACTCATGGATTAAATATTATGCTCCCTCGCATCTCTCTACATTGCTACAACATCTCAAGGGGATTCTTCAAAATGCCAGCCCGACCATTGGCAGTGTCAATACTCAGGGCGGGAGGTCACTTCTGTTGCTTTGGGTGGGGGTTATGGAGCTGATCTTTTAACTTCACATCATATGCTGAAACTATATACTTTCAATACAAAGATTAGCAAATGAGAATATGAATCACAAAGAGAGTGACTTAGGCTTCATAGGTCCAGCATACGTGCCCCTGTTTACGAGTAGCAAAAACAAGGTATGCTGTTCCTGGGGAAGGTGTTGACTGGAGTAAAGAATGGAGTAGTGTCCCAGGTGCCAGGAGGTTGAGAGGACAACAGGGGGATCGCTCCTATAAGGAGCAAGGGCCCTCACACACCCCGGAAGGTGTCATGCTTCATCATCGGGCAGCTCCTCGTTGGGTCGGCGCTGCAATGCCCAACGGGCCCCGCGAGGGGGCTCTTTGCTGGAGGTCTTCTCTTTTTGCCGATGTGAAGTTGGAGGGGTGAGGGGGCACAAAAATGATATGAGTAGATATGGGAAGGTGCAAGTGTGAGCTAAAAATGGCTATAAGGAACCCACAAGATATCCTTTATTGTAACCAAAGATCCTATGCACACGCTGTAAGTGTTCTGCGACAGTTCATCATGTAATTGGAACACAGATGTTGGTAAAGTCTCATAAAGTCTTTTCTTTGTCTTTTATTCAAACAACCAAAACGTCCTTTATTGACTGGGTTCTTATGCTATGATAAAAACAAGGACTATGAAGTCGTTTCTGGAGAGGGGGAATTACAACCTCTCAAGCTCAAAAGAGTGTATGTGCAGTGAGGGGGTCAACATGTTTCATGCCTATTTAAAGTCCAAGGGATCTCAACATTTCGTCAGGACCAAGGCATCCTCGTCTACTCAAACAGGGACAATTTGTGTGCATGTGTTCTGTCAAATGACATCCCTGAAAAAAGGACTTGTGATGTAGTCCAGTATAAATCGATAGATAAGTTACCTTCTGGATACACCTAGAAGGGGGGAGGTACTGGCTCCCTCGTGATGATCTGGGTGTTCGCACACTGGCGAAAGGAACACCTGCGAGTGGCGCTCCTCAGGGTCTGGAACCTACCCTGCACCCAGTTTACACGGAACTAGCAAATGAGAACAACCCTGTGCAACATGGTTAGTAAGATGCCATGCTAATTGTGTGTCTTCATGTTAACTGTTTTATTTATAGTGCTTAGCGTCTAGGCGCTATAATACTGTTTGGGGTCAGAACTCTGGCCCAGATGGTTGTAGAGATCTGGTTTGCACTGTTTATCCAAGTTTTATGTGTAGTATAATTCTCTGGTGTGTATTAAAGTACTTTTCTTTTATAAAAAGTAAAGCACTGACTGGACATTTATTTTATCAGCTGTGTCTCGCTACCCTGAGAAAGTCAAGTGCTGGAGAGGAGTACATGGTTATCCAATTTTGGGTCCACTAGTACTGAGGTCCCAGGACACAAGTGGGGAATACTCCAGTTTATGCGATTGGAGCGCAGCAAACCCCTGAGTGCCCTGGTCCCCAGGAAGCCGGGTCTAACAGGCTGTGAACCTGGGGAGGAATGTACCTGTACTAAAACAGAGAGCCCAATTGACTGGGCCGGTATTTGCACATTTCCCTGTTGAGGCACAATGTTTTGCACATTCTGGGCAAGGGGTGCGTTAGGCTGTTGACCAACTGGACCTTGGGATGGTTGGTTATAGCATTGTCATCTGGGCAGGAGCAGTAATAATTCCCAGTTCATGTTTAAAACTCACTTATCATAAATATATTACTAAAGCATGATGTAGTAGTGCACTATCATTTACAGATAGCATATTTTCCATTGAAATGGCCACAAAACGTTCCCACTAATAAGTAATTGTACTGATAAAACTATATAGCACATAAACAAGGTTTGGAAATTGAGTGTTCTAATTTGTTTTGATCCGATAAATATATATATTACCTACTGGCGGTAGTTATAGTTAGGACCTATTATCCGTAAGAAAAGCGGTTTTTGATTTGCCAATATCTTTGGCGCCGTTTGACGAATCTTTGAGAAATTTTCCAACCTAATGACCAGCTCAGGTCAGCTCCTGTCTGGAAAGTTTGGGGGTGATTCGTCAAGCAGGCTGAGAAAAAAGGGGGGTCCCAAAACGCATTTTCTCCATGTTAATTTCCATAGGAAACTTTGGAACAGGCTACAGCCCGAACTGCTGAACGGAATTACACCAAATTTGGCAAAAAGGTAGCTCTTGGTTCAGAAAGCGACCTTTTTTTTAAATGGTGTAAATCTGTTCAGTAGTTCCTGAGAAATTAAAAAAATAAAAATGTCAATATCTGAGCACCGAGGAAGAGCCGCAAATCCTCCCGAGCACGAGCTTCATTCTTATTGGCTGCCAACACTCCAAACCAGAGGGTATTGGTAGCCATTTTGTGACTCGGTAGAAGCGAGTTACATCAAAAAGGTATAAAAAGGTTGTAAATGTAGGAAAGGGGTCAGGGTAGAAACACCCTTACCCCCTAGGGCTGGTCAGGGGTAACCTCGGGTGGAGACCTCCGCTCCGCCCGCGGAGTGTGGGAAGATTTGCCTACTCCATGTTCCGCGGAGAACGCGGAGAAGGCAAATCTCCGCACACTCCGCAGCGGAGCGGAGTTGGCCTGCCCCCGCCTCCACCCCCCCTATTAACAAGTAATTCAACATTAATTAAAAATACATTTTAATTAATAAATTCTCGCAAGAAATGTGCATGCGCGGGCGTGCGCGCATTCACAGTTTTCTCAAGGATTACCGAGACGGCGAGGAAGAGGAGGAGGGCAGCCCAGGGACGCCGCAGTACAGAGGTAAGTGGTTTTAAATGTATTTTTAATTAATGTTGAATTATTTGTTAATGGGGGGTGGAGGCGGGTGGCGTAGCGTAGTGGAGTTCCAAGGGGGTTTATTTGCAACTCCGTGGACCTCCGCGTAGCCCTGCTACGCCCACTACGCCCACTACGCCCAGGGTTAGTCAGGGGATCCGACAGGGACCCCCAGAGCCCAAAAAGTTTTTTTTTTTGTTTTTTCGGCAGAAGTCGCGCTGGGTGCGTGTATCCCGCCAAGAAAAAAAAATAAAAAAATGAAGCAGCTCTTCGTTTTCCTTAAGCCCCGTGTGGGCCAGGTCCCGGGGGCAATGTGTAATTATATAGCAGGGGCCTGCGGGGGCCCCCGCAGCCCTGGGGACCGCCACCTCCCCAGGGCTTTATCCATAATGTGCTGGGGGGGGCATGCAGTCCCCCCCGCAGCCCCGAGGACCGCCACCTCCACGGGGCATTTAATTATTTTGGGTGGGGGGCCTCACGGGCCCCCCCCAAGCCCCGGGGACCACCACCTCCCCAGGGCTACATGATTTAAATGCGGGGGGGCCACGTGGCCCCCCGCAGCCCCGGGGACGCCACCTCCCAGGGGCTATATTCAAAATCAAAGTGTGGGGGGGCTTGAGCCCCCCCACACTGCCCCAGAGGCCACCACCTCCCCGGGGCACTAATTATTTACATAGGGGGGTCCGTTACGGGCCCCAGGGACCACCACCTCCCCGGGCCTTTGAAAATGCTGGGAGGGGGGCCGCGTGGCACCCCTCCTTGAGCACTCGATGGCCCTGGGGACCGCCACCCCCCAGGGCTGGCTCCTGCAATGTCCCGGTGTGCCCACCCCCGGGACATTGCTGTTTGCTATGACAGGGCGGGGGTTAGGCTCCCGCCCTGTCATAGCAAACACTGCTTTGCTTCCGAAGCAGAATTGCTTTCGGGCAAGGGGAGCTGCATGTTAGCAGCTCCCCTTGCGCAAAAGCAATGCCGGCTCCCGCAGGAGGCGGGGAGCCAGCTGGGACCGTGTGGGCATTGGGGTTCCCTCCACGGTCCCCATCAAAGAGGCCAGGCCCCGGGGGATGGGGTCCCCAGGGCCATTATTGGCCTGAGGAGGGGGGCACGCGGTCCCCCTCTTTTTAAAAAAAAACCAAAAAGTGGCAGGCCCGAGGGATGGGGGCCCCGGGGCCAATATTGGCCTGAGGAGGGGGGCCAGGCGGTCCCCCTCCTTTAAAAAAAAAAAATAGTGGCAGGCCCCGGGGGATGGGGTCCCCGGGGCCATTATTGGTCTGAGGAGGAGGGCCACGCGGTCCCCCTCCTTTTTAAAAAAAAATAAAAATAAATAACTGCTGGCAGGCCCCGGCGGATGGGGTCCCCGGGGCGAATACCGAATAATGGAAGTGGGGTGTTTTTTTTTCTTTCGAGTTTGGAGTCGCGACTCTAACGCGGTTCTCAGCGCGGCCCCCCGTGTACCGTCACGTTGGATTCACGAATTCACCTTAAATAAATAATTAAGTAGTATATAATTTAGAAGGTACTGTTGTATTTGTGAAGTTGTTTTAAAGAGGTACTGTGATTGAAGTTAATGACAAGATTACAATTGATATAAAATTAAAAATTAATAGTTAGACTTGAAAAGTGTGTTGTGTTGTAGTACATTGAATTCATGCTTTTGCGGATTCGCATCAGGTGCGCAAATCCACAAAAAATTTATAAAAAATATGTATGTGTAAAAAATGTTTTATATTCACTACTATGTTATAGGGTGGCTCTAAAAAGAGCCCTTGTTTTTATTATGAGTTTGTTGTAGCTACATGTAAGTGCAGATGCACAGCTTTAGGTTGTTGAGAAAGACTCTGTTTCCTTGATCTGTGAAGTGTACTCCATCACTTCTGTAGATGTCATCCATATCAAAACGTAGATTGTTGTTATAGATGGAGCCCATTCTATGGTCTCTGAGTTAAGCAGAAACAGCTTTATTGACATTTTTTCTAGCTTTCTCAATCTGTGGACAGAATTGATTTGACCACTTCCATTTCTGTCTTTGGCATATATTAGAGTATACAAAGACAGTTTGAGGCAAAAGCAACATCAATTGTGCAAAGGTGTCCTTCATTAGCATTTCAAGACCCCCCCCCTGAGTCATTGTGCCTAGGTCATTGCCACCACAGTGCACAATCATGAGGTCCGGGGGATGGAGATGCAAAAAGGTTTTAACCAAAGGCATCAACTGGTGCTACTTTAATCCTCTCTGTGCAATCCATTTAATATCCACATTTTGCAAAGCTAGGTCTTTGACAATACCTCTGTGTTCAGCATACCTTTTGCACCAGAAAACATAGCTGTGTCCAACAATCCATACTGTAAGCATCTTGAAGGGATGTCTGGAAGTAATGAAAAGATGTCTGTAGCTAAGGTAGTCAGTTGGTAGAATGAGAGGTATCTAAAATGGTGGACAAGATGCAGTTTTTAAAAAAAAGTAGAGAATTAATTGGCTCAAAAATAGGGTGCATGTTACTTTCTTTAAAAGCATGTTCCTTATTGGTTAGTAGAAAATGTTTGAAAGGTACAGTAGATAGGATAAGGAGATATTTTGCAAATGTCAACCACACCTGCTGTTTGCATTTGTAACCTTGTGTGCTGGATTTGAAAATATGGTGAACTTGTGACCTGTCAGTTCAGTTGAATGTTCCATGAACTGTTACTATGGAAACTGGCATTAAGCAGAATGGGGGAAGGGTTGAAACTTTACTGTGGACTTAAAATGTGAAATTGTAATTTATATATAGGTGATATGTTATTAAAGTATAATTTCCTAAGTCATTACTATCTTTAGAAGTGGTGTGTTCGTTAAAATATAGTGGTATTTTTATTTGAACTCCCGTATGGATTCGCGGCTCCATCACGTTGGTGCACGTTGGAGTCGCGACTCCCAAAAATTCCAGAACCAGTTTGGGTACTTTTAGAAGTCAGTTGGTAAGGGTTCATATGTTTAACCAATAGAAATGTGTTTTATAATTTGAAATAATGTAGGAAGCAATGTGATTTGTTACTTACATGTATTTGTGTGGAGAAAGAGAGGGAAAGTTTGCCATTACTGGTTTAACCTTGCTGAGAGTGGTGCATTACCTTGATTGTGTGCATTAGAAAATCTTTTATGAGTTTGTGATATTTTAAATTCTACAAATCGATTTGGAAGGTGAGTTATAAATTTGTGAGGTGCATTATGTATTAGGTTTACTTTTAATCTTTAAAAACTATTGATAAACTGTGATGTTTGAAATATATTATTAAATGTAGAGATGTGTATTGTAGTTTGTTTTATTCTAGTTAAATGTTGTTTGAAATAGATTTTGTCTAGTAATATGTGTATATTGGAAGATGGATTAGTGATTATGGTAGTTTGTTTTAGTGTGTGGATATGTAGATTTGTAGTATGCCGCATAATTTTAGGTGTTGCTTTAAAATTGGAGGTGGAGTGTGTCACGTTTTATGGTGTGCATGGACTTCTGTCTCAAGTGTGTCTCTACTTGTATATTTATTTTCATATGTCTTATACATTTGAAGGTGCATGATGTATAACAAAGAGGTGTTGTTGCTTTTTATGTGGTAGGCTCAAGATTGTGAGTAGTAGTGGAATGGTGAAGATGTAGGATAATAGTGTGCTTTAAAAGATGTTGACATAAGGTATTAGTGATTAGGCTGCTTTTTTAAGTTTCTAGAGAGGTACAGTTGAAATATGCCACATAATTTTGGGTGTTTGCTTGAAATTGGAAGTTTGTTCTGTGAATTTTTAAGATTTGGATAGTGTTGTGCTACAGACAAATTCATGTATGCTTTTAGGAATATGGTGAGACATTTAGTAAAGACATGTGAAGGGTTCCTGCTTTGTATTTGGGTAGGTGTAACATTATAAGTAGTTGCAGAATGGTAAATCATCAGCCCAAAAGAGAGGTTTGAGATATGTTTGTAGAGATTTTATTTATTAGAGTAATTTGTATGATGTGTGGAAAGGTATATTTCATATATACTGCATAATTTTCAGTGTATGTTTGAAAATTGAAGTGTGGTCTCTGAAGTTTTGAGCTGTGGATGGTGTTGTGACTGAGATATGTTTCTACTAGCGCATATATTATGGTATGTGTTATGTGTCTGAAGATGATAGATGTATAAAACACAGGTATACATTTATCTGTATATTACTTTTATATATGATGCTGCTAGCAAAAGGTACAGACATATGCATACATGCTTTTAGAAATATGGGGAGACTTTCATCAAAGATAAGTGAAGGGTTGCTTTGCTGTTAGCTATGCTCAATACCAGATTAGTACTAGAATAGTAAAGCAGTAGTAGTAGAAAAGTAATGTTTAAGATATGTTGGGAGAGGAATTATTGATTATGGTGCTTTATAAGAGTCTGTGTAAAAGTTCAGTTGAAATTTGCCGCATAAATCTAGGTATGTTTGAAATGCTAAGCGTAGTCTGTCAAGTTTTAAGGCCTTTATGGTCTTGTGAGCGTGGTTATGTTTCTACTTGCACATGTGTTCTAATATGTGTAATGCTTTTGGCAATAGGATAGATGCATGCATGCTTTTAGGAATATGGTTAGAGTTATGGTAGAAACATGTGATAGGTTGCTACTTTATGTTTGACTAGGTCTAATATTTGTAGAATGGTGAATCTGTAGAATAAAACTGAGTTTTAAGACATGTTGGCAGAAGGGATTACTGATTAGGCTACTTTCTATAAGTTTGGGGAAAGGTACACTTGAAATACATTGCAGAAATGTAGGTGTGTCTTTGAAATGTAAAGTTCAGTCTAATTGTTTATTTCTGTTATATATGATGATGATTTCAAAAGGTAGACATATATGCATGTATAGTTTTAGGAATATGGTGAGATTTATAACAGAGTCATGTGTAGCTTTTATGCTTTATTTTGAGTATGTTCAGCACCCTGAGTAGTTACAGAATTGTGAGGCTGCAGTACAAAAGTGTACACCATGTCATAGACCTGACTTTTGAGCTGCAGTTTCAGTATTCTGCTACTACTTAGAATGTTGTTGTTCACCAATAACTCAGGCACTACTGTAGTACTACTTCAATCACTCAGGCAGTACACATGCACTTATAAAATTACTCAGGCACTTCCTATGTACTCCTGTAATCTCCCAGATATTATCCCTGCAATCATGGAATCACTAGGCATTACCTATGTACTCCTTTAATCCCACAGACATAACTCCTGCAATCATGCAATCACCAATGTTTTAGTTATACACTGGTTTAATTATGCAGGCACTAGCCTTGCACTCTTCCAATTACCCTGTCAGGATCTATGCACTCCTCCAATCACTTAGCCAGTGTCCATGCACTTATAAAATCACCTAGGCATTACCTTTACACTCTTTCATTCACTGAGGCACTACCACAGTATTACTGCAATCACCAAGGCAGTACTGATGCACTTATAAAATTACCCAGGCTCTTTCTATGTACTCCTGTAGTCCCCCAGATATTACTTGAGAACTCATGCAATTACCAATGCATTAGCTATACACTGGTTCAATCACCCAGGCAATACCCTTGCAGTCTTTCAATCACGCAGGCACTACTCTTGTACTTATGTAATCACTCAGCCCGTACTCATGCTGTTATATAATCACCCAGGCACTACCATTGCACTCCTTTATTCACTCAGGCACTACCTCAGTAGTAATGCAATCACCCAAGAAGTACCCATGCACTTATAAAATCACCCAGTGACTTTCTATGTAGTCATGTAAATCTCCAGATATTACCCATGTAGTAATGCAATCACCCAGGTGCTACATATGTACTCCTTTAATTCCCCAGACGTTACCTCTGTGCTCATGCAATCACCAATGCATTAGCTATACAGTGCTTCAATCACCCTGGCACTATCTTTGCACTCTTTCAATCATGCACGCACTACTCTTGTACTTATGTAATCACTCAACCAGTACTCATGCACTTATAAAATCACCCAGGCACTTCCTTTGCACTTCTGTAATCACTCAGGCACTACCTTAGTACTGGTATAATCACCCTGGCAGTACTCATGGACTTATAAAACCACCCACTCACTTCCTATGTACTCCAGTAATCCCCCAGATATTACCTCTGCAGTCATGCAATCACCCAGGCACTAGTTATGTACTACCCCTGCAGTCATGCAATCATGCAGGCTGTACCTATGCACTCATGTAATAACCCAGGTACTACTCAAGCAGTCATCTATACGTTTAGGTGCTATTCATACACTTATCCATGCCCTCAATGTTTATGTGTGCCCTCATGCAATTAGCCAGTCACTATCTATGTTGTCCTGCAATTACCCAGTGACTACCTTTGGAATCATACAATGACCCAAGCACTACGCATGGAGTTATGCATTCACTCAAGCAGATCTACTTCATGTCTCAGTTTCTAGATTTCACTATATTCCGGAAATATTGTATATATATTTGTTTTAGATATGATGATGATTTGAAACGGTAGAGATGTATGTATGCATGCTTCTAACAATATGGAAACACTTATGGTTCAGTCATGTAATAGACTGCTGCTTTATATTTGGCTAGGCCCAACACTCATGCAGTTATAAAAACACCCAAGTACTACCCATGAAGTTATACAATCACTCAGGCAGATCTATTACATGTTTCAGTTGTAGGTTTCACTATATTCCAGAAATATTGTATACATATTTCTTTTAGATATGATGATGATTTGAAAAGGTACAGACGTGTGTATGCATGCTTTTAACAATATGGAGAGACTTATGGTTCAGTCATGTAATAGTCTGCTGCTTTATATTTGGCTAGGCCCAACACTCATGCAGTTATAAAAACACCCACATATTACCCATGCAGTCTTCCAATGATCCAGGCAGTACATATACACTGATGCAATCATCCAGGCATTACCCCTGCACTCATGCAAACATCCAGGCACTACCTATACACTCATGCAATCACCCAGGCACTACCTATGCACTCCTTTATTTACTCAGGCACTACCTCAGTAGTCCTGCAATCATTGAAGAAGTAGCCATGCAGTTATAAAATCACCCAGTTACTTCCTATGTAGTCATGTAAATCCCCAGATATTACCCCTGTAGTCATGCAGTCACCTAGGCGTTACATATGTACTGCTTTAATCCCCCAGATGTTACCTCTGTACTCATGCAATCACCAATGCATTAGCTATACAGTGCTTCAATCACCCATGCACTATCCTTGCACTCTTTCAATCATGGAGGCAGTACTTTTGTACTTATGTAATCACTCAGGCAATACTCATGCACTTATAAAATCACCGAAGCACTACCTTTGCACTCCTGTAATGAGTCAGGCAGTAGCTTAGTACTTCTGTAATCACCCAGGCAGTACTCATGGACTTATAAAATCACCCAATCACTTCCTATGTACTCCAGTAATCCCCCAGATATTACTCCTGCAGTCATGCAATCACCCAGGCACTAGTTATGTACTACCTCTGCAGTTATGGAATCATGCAGTTTCTACCTATGCACTCATGTAATAATCCAGGCACTACTCTTGCAGTCATATAATCACCCAGGCTCTACTGTTGCACTTATCTATTCACCTAAGCACTTTTTTGTGACTCATGTAAGCCTTCAGGTGCTATTTATACACTTCCCAGCGAGTACCTTTGGAGTCATACAATCTCCCAAGCACTACCCATGGAATTTTGCAATCACTCAGGCAGATCTATTACATGTCTCTGTTTCTAGGTATCACTATATTTTTGAAATATTGTATATATATTTCTTTTAGATATGATGATGATTTTAAAAGGTAGAGACATATGTATGCATGCTTTTAACGATATAGAGAGACTTATGGTTGAGTCATGTAATAGTCTGCTGTTTTATATTTGGCTAGGCCCAATACTCATGCAGTTATAAAAACACCCAAGTACTACCCATTCAGGCTTCCAATGATCCAGGCAGAACATATGCAATGATGCAATCACCCAGGCACTAGCTATGCACTCATGCAATCACCAAGATATTACCCATGCACTCTTTGAATCATATAGCCACTACTCATGCACTTATATAATCACTCAGGCACTAACGTTGTACTCTTTCAATCACAGAGGCACTAGCCTTGTACTTATGTAATCACTCAGCTAGTAGTCATGGTATTATTAAATCACCCAGGCACTTCCTTTGCACTCATTTATTTACTCAGGTGTTACGTCAGTAGTCCTGCGATCACCTAAGAAGTACCCATGCTCTTATAAAGTCACCCAGTCACTTTCTATGTAGTCATGTAAATCCCCAGATATTACTCTTGTAGTCATGCAATCACCAAGGCGTTACGTATGTACTCTTTTAATCCTCTAGACGTTACCTCTGTACTCATGCAATCACCAATGCATTAGCTATACAGTGCTTCAATCACCCAGGCACTATCCTTGCACTCTTTCAACATGCAGGCACTACTCTTGTACTTATGTAATCACTCAGCCAGTACTCCTGCACTTATAAAACCACCCACGCACTACCTTTGCACTCCTGTAATCACTCAGGCAGTACTTTAGTACTTCTGTAATCACCCAGGCAGTTCTCATGGACTTATAAAATCACCCACTCACTTCCTATGTACTCCAATAATCCCCTAGATAATACCCCTCCAGTCATGCAATCACCCAGGCACTAGTTATGTACTACTCCTGCAGTCATGCAATGATGCAGGCTGTACCTATGCAATCATGTAATAACCCAGGCTCTACCCTTGCAGTCGTAGAATGACCCAGATCCTACTGTTGCAGTCATCTATTCACCTACACACTACTCAATGAGTTATCAATATCTTTAGGTGCTATTCATACACTTATCCATACACTCAACGTTTATGTGTGCACTCATGCAATTAGCCAGTCACTATCCATCTTCTTTTACAATTATCCAGTGACTACCCTTCAACTCATTCAATCACCCAAGCACTACTCATAAAGTTATGCAATCACTCAGGCAGATCTATTACATGTTTCAGTTGTAGGTTTCACTATATTCCAGAAATATTGTATACATATTTCTTTTAGATATGATGATGATTTGAAAAGGTAGAGATGTATGTATGCATGCTTCTAACAATATGGAAACACTTATGGTTCAGTCATGTAATAGTCTGCTGCTTTATATTTGGCTAGGCCCAACACTCATGCAGTTATAAAAACACCCAAGTACTAACCATGCAGTCTTCCAATGATCCAGGCACTACATATGCACTGCTGTAATCACTCAGGCATTAGTCCTGCACTCATGCAATCATCCAGGCACTACCTATGCACTCCTTTATTCAATCAGGCACTACTTCAGTAGTCTTGCAATAATCCAAGTACCCATGCAGTTATAAAATCATCCAGTTACTTCCTATGTAGTCATGTAAATCCCCAGATATTACCCCTGTAGTCATGCAGTCAGCTAGGCATTACATATGTACTCCTTTAATCCCCCAGATGTTACCTCTGTACTCATGCAATCACCAATGCATTAGCTATACAGTGCTTAAATCACCCAGGCACTATCTTTGCACTCTTTCAATCATGGAGGCAGTACTCTTCTACTTATGTAATCACTCAGGCAATACTCATGCACTTATAAAATCACAGAGACACTACCTTTGCACTCCTGTAATCATTCAGGCATTACCTTAGTACTTCTGTAATCACCCAGGCAGTACTCATGAACTTATAAAATCACCAACTCACTTCCTATGTACTCCAATAATCCCCCAGATATTACCCCTGCAGTTATGCAATCACCCAGGCACTAGTCATGTACTACCCCTGCAGTTACAGAATCATGCAGTTTCTACCTATGGACTCATGTAACAACCCAGGCACTACCCTTGCAGTCATATAATCACCCAGGCTCTACTGTTGCACTCATCTATTCACCTAGGCACTTTTTAGTGACTCATCTAAGCCTTCAGGTGTCATTTATACACTTATCCATGCACTAAACCTTTATGTGTGCACTCATGTAATTAGTCAGTCACTATCCATCTTCTCCTGTAATTACCCAGCGAGTACCTTTAGAGTCACACAATCACCCAAGCACTACCAATAGAGTTTTGCAATCACTCAGGCAGATCTATTACATTTCTCAGTTTCTAGTGTAGTGTAGTTCCTATTTCCCTAATAGGCTCTGCGCATTGGAATAATATAACCTATAGGTTTGACATAGGACTAAGGTCGGTATGTCCCTATCGAGTATATTAAACTTAATTACTTGTGCCAGCTAGCTCAGAGGCCACTAGAAACTCCTTGAGAACAAGAAGGGAGTAGTTTCTGGCAACCGAAAAACATGACAACTTTTGTTTCCCTTTAGAAGCGGAACACGTCTCAGAATCGTGGAAACAATAGATAACAGTTTCACTCAGTCAATCGTGCATGCTTAGGGGCAGATTTACAAGCCCCTTATGCCACATTTGCGCCGCCGTTGCGTCACTTTTGTGACGCAGCGGCGGCGCAAATCATGCGCCATGCTGCGGGGGATTTACAACGTGACGCATCTTGGGAGATGCATCACGTTGTAAAGCCCTGCGCCACATGAAACCTGCGTCAGGTTTCATGTGGGCGTGCCGGCGCAGGGGGGGGGCGTTCCTGCGCAAGGAAGCCCCGTAAAAGTGACGCAGTGAAATCTACAAGATTTCACGGAGTCACTTTTACGTCCCTGCTGCGTCAAATCCTTACCCCTGCTTCAAGCAGGCGTAAGGAGTGACGCAGCATGTTAGGTATAGGGCACCCCTGAGCAGTACTGGAGTTACGTCGCACTTGCGACACGACTCCAGTACTGCGCCACCCTTCCGCCGACAGATGCGTCACGCATCTGTTTATCCTTGCGCCATGATGCGCCGCATTGTAAATGCGGCGCATCTGTGGTGTCGCAAGGGTAAACTTGCGTCACGCATCTTCCCTGGCGCATCCCTGCTGATTTGCAGGGATGCGCCAGGGAACGTAAATCTGCCCCTTAGTTTCTACAGAGTTACACAAAAAGGAAAGACGGGCGTTTCAATAAAAAGGGTTTTATTGAACAGTCTTGTTTCTCGTGTAAGAGATATGTGCTGTTATGATCACAAGACAGTATGCAAGATAAATAATGTACAGCGTAAGCAGTAGAAATAAATAATACTGCGCTAGCATTATCTTTTAGCAAAACCAAAGGGGATGATGTACGGAGTGTTGAACATTGCAAGCACTCACCCCCAGTCAACTGATCTAGGTTTAATCCATCATCATTCTTTAGCTCACTCCGCCACCCCAGTTCAGACATGGCCATATGCAAATCAGTCTGACCCTGTGCCTCATGGGAACAGTCCAGCCCGAACTGCCAAGCCATGTCTTCCCTGGACCGGAAACAAGCATCCTGGGACCGGTTTCTGGCTTACAGCCGTCATCAGCCAGGCTATCTTGAATCCAGTGGCAAAGTGAGCAAGGGACCCACGTCTGGGCATACCCTGCCAACTTAGGGCGAACATAGCAAAACCAAAGGGGATGATGGACGGAGTGTTGAACATTGCAAGCACTCACCCCCAGTCAACTGATCTGGGTTTAATCCATCATCATTCTTTAGCTCACTCCGCCACCCCAGTTCAGACATGGCCATATGCAAATCAGTCTGACCCTGTGCCTCATGGGAACAGTCCAGCCCGAACTGCCAAGCCATGTCTTCCCTGGACCGGAAACAAGCATCCTGGGACCGGTTTCTGGCTTACAGCCGTCATCAGCCAGGCTATCTTGAATCCAGTGGCAAAGTGAGCAAGGGACCCACGTCTGGGCATACCCTGCCAACTTAGGGCAAACATAGCAAAACCAAAGGGGATGATGGACGGAGTGTTGAACATTGCAAGCACTCACCCCCAGTCAACTCATCTGGGTTTAATCCATCATCATTCTTTAGCTCACTCCGCCACCCCAGTTCAGACATGGCCATATGCAAATCAGTCTGACCCTGTGCCTCATGGGAACAGTCCAGCCCGAACTGCCAAGCCATGTCTTCCCTGGACCGGAAACAAGCATCCTGGGACCGGTTTTTTGTGTTACAGCCGTCATCAGCCAGGCTATCTTGAATCCAGTGGCAAAGTGAGCAAGGACCCACGTCTGGGCATACCCTGCCAACTTAGGGCGAACATAGCAAAACCAAAGGGGATGATGGACGGAGTGTTGAACATTGCAAGCACTCACCCCCAGTCAACTCATCTGGGTTTAATCCATCATCATTCTTTAGCTCACTCTGCCACCCCAGTTCAGACATGGCCATATGCAAATCAGTCTGACCCTGTGCCTCATGGGAACAGTCCAGCCCGAACTGCCAAGCCATGTCTTCCCTGGACCGGAAACAAGCATCCTGGAACCGGTTTCTGGCTTACAGCTGTCATCAGCCAGGCTATCTTGAATCCAGTGGCAAAGTGAGCAAGGGACCCACGTCTGGGCATACCCTGCCAACTTAGGGCGAACATAGCAAAACCAAAGGGGATGATGGACGGAGTGTTGAACATTGCAAGCACTCGTCCCCAGTCAACTGATCTGGGTTTAATCCATCATCATTCTTTAGCTCACTCCGCCACCCCAGTTCAGACATGGCCATATGCAAATCAGTCTGACCCTGTGCCTCATGGGAACAGTCCAGCCCGAACTGCCGAGCCATGTCTTCCCTGGACCGGAAACAAGCATCCAGGGACCGGTTTCTGGCTTACAGCCGTCATCAGCCAGGCTATCTTGAATCCAGTGGCAAAGTGAGCAAGGGACCCACGTCTGGGCATACCCTGCCAACTTAGGGCGAACATAGCAAAACCAAAGGGATGATGGACGGAGTGTTGAACATTGCAAGCACTCACCCCCAGTCAACTGATCTGGGTTTAATCCATCATCATTCTTTAGCTCACTCCGCCACCCCAGTTCAGACATGGCCATATGCAAATCAGTCTGACCCTGTGCCTCATGGGAACAGTCCAGCCCGAACTGCCAAGCCATGTCTTCCCTGGACCGGAAACAAGCAGCCTGGGACCGGTTTCTGGCTTACAGTCGTCATCAGCCAGGCTATCTTGAATCCAGTGGCAAAGTGAGCAAGGGACCCACGTCTGGGCATACCCTGCCAACTTAGGGCAAACATAGCAAAACCAAAGGGGATTTTGGAAGGAGTGTTGAACATTGCAAGCACTCACCCCCAGTCAACTGATCTGGGTTTAATCCATCATCATTCTTTAGCTCACTCCGCCACCCCAGTTCAGACATGGCCATATGCAAATCAGTCTGACCCTGTGCCTCATGGGAACAGTCCAGCCCGAACTGCCAAGCCATGTCTTCCCTGGACCGGAAACAAGCAGCCTGGGACCGGTTTCTGGCTTACAGCCGTCATCAGCCAGGCTATCTTGAATCCAGTGGCAAAGTGAGCAAGGGACCCACGTCTGGGCATACCCTGCCAACTTAGGGCGAACATAGCAAAACCAAAGGGGATGATGGACGGAGTGTTGAACATTGCAAGCACTCACCACCAGTCAACTGATCTGGGTTTAATCCATCATCATTCTTGTTCTGCATTCTGTCCATCAATTGTTGTTTTTGCATTTGTCACCCCGAGTGGGACTGGTATGCCCAGACGTGGGTCCCGTGCTCTCCATGCCACTGGAGTCAAGCTATCCTGGCTGAAGAGGGGTGAAACCCCGAAACCGGTCCTAGGATGCTTGTTTCCAGTCCAGGGAGGACCTGGCCTGGCAGTTCGGGCTGGACTGTTCCCATTGGGCACAGGGCAAGACTGATTTGCATATGGCTGTGTTCAAACTGGAATGGCATGGTGAGCAAAAAACGATGGATTTAGGCCCAGATCTCTGTACTGGGGTGAATGTATGACATTGTTCTGCATTCTGTCCATCAATTGTTGTTTTTGCATTTGTCACCCCGAGTGGGACGGGTATGCCCAAACATGGGTCCCGTGCTCTCCATGCCACTGGAGTCAAGCTATCCTGGCTGAAGAGGGGTGAAACCCCGAAACCGGTCCTAGGATGCTTGTTTCCAGTCCAGGGAGGACCTGGCCTGGCAGTTCGGGCTGGACTGTTCCCATTGGGCACAGGGTCAAGACTGATTTGCATATGGCTGGGTTCAAACTGGAATGGCATGGTGAGCAAAAAAACTATGGATTTAGGCCCAGATCTCTGTACTGGGGTGAATGTATGACATTGTTCTGCATTCTGTCCATCAATTGTTGTTTTTGCATTTGTCACCCCGAGTGGGACGGGTATGCCCAGACGTGGGTCCCGTGCTCTCCATGCCACTGGAGTCAAGCTATCCTGGCGAAGAGGGGTGAAACCCCGAAACCGGTCCTAGGATGCTTGTTTCCAGTCCAGGGAGGACCTGGCCTGACAGTTCGGGCTGGACTGTTCCCATTGGGCTCAGGGTCAAGACTGATTTGCTTATGGCTGGGTTCAAACTGGATTGGCATGGTGAGCAAAAAAACGATGGATTTAGGCCCAGATCTCTGTACGGGGGTGAATGTATGACATTGTTCTGCATTCTGTCCATCAATTGTTGTTTTTGCATTTGTCACCCCGAGTGGGACGGGTATGCCCAGACATGGGTCCCGTGCTCTCCATGCCACTGGAGTCAAGCTATCCTGGCTGAAGAGGGGTGAAACCCCGAAACCGGTCCTAGGATGCTTGTTTCCAGTCCAGGGAGGACCTGGCCTGGCAGTTCGGGCTGGACTGTTCCCATTGGGCACAGGGTCAAGACTGATTTGCATATGGCTGGGTTCAAACTGGAATGGCATGGTGAGCAAAAAAACAATGGATTTAGGCCCAGATCTCTGTACTGGGGTGAATGTATGACATTGTTCTGCATTCTGTCCATCAATTGTTGTTTTTGCATTTGTCACCCCGAGTGGGACGGGTATGCCCAGACGTGGGTCCCGTGCTCTCCATGCCACTGGAGTCAAGCTATCCTGGCTGAAGAGGGGTGAAACCCTGAAACCGGTCCTAGGATGCTTTTTTCCAGTCCAGGGAGGACCTGGCCTGGCAGTTCGGGCTGGACTGTTCCCATTGGGCTCAGGGTCAAGACTGATTTGCATATGGCTGGGTTCAAACTGGAATGGCATGGTGAGCAAAAATAAACGATGGATTTAGGCCCAGATCTCTGTACTGGGGTGAATGTATGACATTGTTCTGCATTCTGTCCATCAATTGTTGTTTTTGCATTTGTCACCCCGAGTGGGACGGGTATGCCCAGACGTGGGTCCCGTGCTCTCCATGCCACTGGAGTCAAGCTATCCTGGCTGAAGAGGGGTGGAACCCCAAAACCGGTCCTAGGATGCTTGTTTCCAGTCCAGGGAGGACCTGGCCTGGCAGTTCGGGCTGGACTGTTCCCATTGGGCACAGGGTCAAGACTGATTTGCATATGGCTGGGTTCAAACTGGAATGGCATGGTGAGCAAAAAAACGATGGATTTAGGCCCATATCTCTGTACTGGGGTGAATGTATGACATTGTTCTGCATTCTGTCCATCAATTGTTGTTTTAGCATTATTTTTTAGCATAAATTCACGTACATAAATAACATGAGCTAAAAATGCGAGTACTCATACGATGCGTCTCTAAGCTAGTTCTACCCCAATGTACCTAACCTAGTCTAGGTGTAGGGAAAGGTAAGAAGTAGGCGAAGTATTCCCTAGTATGGTATACCAAGAGTATGTTTAATATAGTACGCCAAGTCTAGTATGCCAAGAGTCCCTCTAGGTTCTAGTCAGCTCCATACCTTGAGAATGAGAGAGGTGGGAATCTCTTGCCGGATCTGGAACTCTAACACCCCGCGAAGGGAGTCAGAACACTGGAAGCTGGATTCGTCTGCGTGCAGGAATGACAGCGTCTTCTCAGTGCGTCAGGCTGGGATACGGGCTCCTCTGAAGTCGAGGTCTCCTCTAAGTTGCTTGGGCAAGGGAAGGTATATTTGTACCTGGTAGGTGCCTTGGAATGTTAGCATTGACGTGAAGTCGGACATAGGAAGACGTCAGGAATTAACCCTTAAGGTATAACGGTTCATACATAATAGATGAGTTCTTGGAGAAATCAATAGTCCTGTGCTAGGGAAACTCCCGAAGCTTAAGGGTCTGGTTTCTAAGAACTCGTTGTGACGTTAGGGTGGAAGGATGTCGGTGACCATGCCTGTATTTGGAGTGCACGGTTAATGCCTAAATAAGGACAGGGATTCTATGCCTATATAAGGGCAATGAGAATTGTGCCTATATAAGGACATGATTCAGGAAAACCTATATACGGACCCCTAAAGCGGAATACAATACCCACTCCATCTTCGATTGAACGATAATACTAAATGCTAAACATTTAAAGCTAAACATAAAATTGAGTACCACGTATTGCTAAAAACATTTCTAAAAGAATTTTAAAAGAAGCTCAAAACTGTTGAAATGCAATAGATACTGTACATTTAAAGCATCGTTTTCATTCGAAGCATATAACGGAAGTAAAATGCAACGTGAATGAAACAGAAATATATACATATGACGAAATGGTCGATAAGTTCTCAAAATCAAAGCCATTGCATACCATAGAATTAAATGAAATGTTAGACAAGTAAGGTGACAATGTGTCCCTGGAAGTATTCAAAGAAGTCCGTTTTATAAGACTAGTTCTACTGTAAGCAGATTGTTCATTTGCCATGTCTTTTCTATCGAGAAGAAATTTGTTTTTAAAAGAAAAGTTCAATTTCTGGGAATAGCTCCAAGTTTTGAAAATATGAAGGCCAAATTTCAATGGTGCCCTGGTACACTGTGAGCCGAATCAAAGTCAGTGTATGGGTCTGGCGTAAACATTAGATCATCTATTTCCGTAGCCAAAATATCGTCCACCGAAGTTGGCGACATTTGGAACACCTCGTTCAGAAGGTTAATTGCACAGAGATGAGAAACATCGCCTTCAGCAGAAGATGCAATGTTTGCGTCCGTTGTTACCTGTGTGCCTGTTGATCCATCTCGTACCTCAGCAGCAGCCGGAAGCGTCTGTGAGATCTCAATGAATGCCGTCATCAGGATTGGTAGCCTCTAGGGACAACACACAGCATGGGCCGTTATCGGGTCCAGCAGAGTATCGATATCCATTGGCATGACTGATGGGAGTGTTAGACAGGTGTCTAGCATGCATTCTTTAACGCAAAACAGGCAGCGTAGAACAGGTAAGATGCAATCTTGCCAGATTGGTCTGAATGACAGGAACCACGTTGTATTAAGTTCCCGTAGATGAGGCATGCCCAAAAGCTGTACTATTCGCTCACGGCATTTCCGTTCAAGGAGAGCTTTCTTCACATCACTCGGAGTGATGTTGGCGAATAGGCTTGCCATAGCGTAGTAGGAGGAATAGAAACAGAATTCCTGCAAACAGTGCTAGAATTAACGGCACACCACCAAACACCGAATGTGCGAAGTTTGGGATGATTCCGAGGACAGCCTGGAAAGGTGCTAATAGTCCGGAACAGATGGTCTTAAATACATGTACAATTCCGCTTGTATCTGACATGTTAAAGATACGTCCTATCATTTCTACGAAATGTATAGGGCAGTTTGTACGAATTAAAGCCTGTATCTCAGCCGAAGTCCTTGCAACTTGTAGATCATTGGTTTCTTTGGCAGAGGTCAAAGGCACTGATTGTTGTATAAGCATGGCTTTCATTCTGCTTAAAGTATCAAATCGTATATAAGAGACATTCAACGAAGGCCATAAAGGCGACTCCCTGACTGTGTCTATTGGGGAAAACAATACTTGCATACAGCAAGTGACCCTGGAGTTGACCGTAACTAGATATGGGCGGCCAATTACCTCACCTAATACGAGGTTTGGAGATCGCTCCCGGTCACCTTGGAAGCTCATCAATTATCCCGCACTGCTCTGCTCCCTGTTCTCGCCCCAAGGCAAAATGTTTTCAGGCACTATTTTGCCAGTCCTGATGATGATCCGATAATTTTGTTAAGGATCGAAACGCCGTCGACGAAACTGTCAACCTTATACACTGTTATTTCTTAGCTACATTATGTGTAAAGGTGATTTCCTTTTATTGCTGTTTGCTCCATTGTATTGATTAGACGCAGACAACTGCATGCTGCCTGAGCCTTCTCTTGTTTTCTTTTGTAATGTGAGTTTTCTGGATACAGGCTTGTGTCCTACTGTTATTAAATTTTATGTTTTGTACATTTAAAATTGCATATTAAAATTGGCCTTTTCACGGATGGAATAATGGCTACAATATAGTACCGATTGGGGCTATATTTATTTGATTTCAATCAATTACTCAGGGACCGTTGTCTCTTAAAATAATATGGCAACATGCCACAGCAACTCTGATCATTCAACATGAGGTAACTCCCATTAGAAAGTTGGCCAAATGTTGGATTAATCACAGCAGCTGGTGTACCCTGCTGGTGGCAGGACAAATTTGCCACAGAACCATTACAAGCCCCGTGTAAAGATATATCTTGACAAATCAGTGAACCGCTCAGTGCACTTTCACTGTGTGTACCGCTTAGAAACACTTCACGATCCCCACTCCAACATCTATATGTGTATGTTAAATTCCAGGATGTCTTAATGTATTCTTTACCCAACCTTTCATATTTGCCTGCTTGCATCTGTTTAAGGCAATACTGAAACTGAAAAGTAGTCACAGGTAGACTAATCTTGCCATGAATAAGCCATTCTGTAGCTGGTTTTTCTGCCACTGTGAATGGTAATTTTTCAAGTTTTTCAATGCTCAGTACTGTATACTTTGCTCCCCTTTGTGCCAGTTCGATCTGTTTATCAGTTAGATTGTATTCTGCAAACAGAGCCGTTGTGTTGATAAAACGCCAAGGCACATAGCCCGCACGCAAAGATTGCAGCGTCCAGCTTAATAACATAATAGAACGTAACTGAGATTGGCCTTGCTGTAACATGGCTAAATCTTGTTCCAGTATGTCGATAGCAGAGGATACAATACCGTCCAATGAATAAATTCTGGAGGACAAAGTTGTTAACCCATTGTCGACCACAGAGAGAGTTTTCTCTAAATTAATACGATCAAGTTCACGTATTCGTTCTGCAGCCTCCATCTGTGACACCTTCCATGCTTCATTATAAGCAGCATAGATGCCGGCATATATGAAACGTTTTTGACGCGGTTTTCTTGGTCCAAGCAAGAATTCCCTAAGGTCTGCGTCTTCTTTAAGTAAAGATAAGTGTTGTTTCACATCCTTAAGTGTAGATTTTTGCAGCCAATCGAGGCATAATTTTCCTACACTGTATGTTGTTACTACCCCCGGATGCTGTCTTTGGACGTATCGTGGGTCTGGCCTATGAATAGTAAACCCCTGTGTTTTATTCAGGAATCTCTCTTGACAGTTGTTTGTGTCTGTGGGCCAGATCAACCATTTTCTCCAATCAGGATTTGTTCTGTTGAGTTGTAGTATTGTGTCAACTGTAACCGCTGCCTGTGTATTGTTATCACTTGCAGGTGTTGGTACAGAAGGAGTTTTCATGTCTTTAATCTTGGCTAAACCAAGGCAAGACGTTTGTTGGACAGTGTCATTCAAAAACATTATTTGCTGAGGGACGATACAGCCTCTAAATAAAGCTTCTATCCCCTGCACCTGCCATTCTTTAGTACCCCAGACAGATTTTGTGTCTATTGTGTCTTTCCATAAGTCAAAACCCTGTCTAGAAAGTTGGGTAATAAATGCTGCAGAATAAATCTGTTTTGTATTAGTTAACATAATTTTCATTCCTGTTTTGTTTACATTTCTACAGTAGAATGTTTCTGGATCAGATGTATTGTATCATGAAAAATATGGAAACTTTTTAGCAAATGTTTTTGAACTACCTTTTGGTGGTGTAGGACAATGCTCCCATTGGTTAAACATAAACACATTTCTAGGTGTTGCAGATTTATGCAAAAAATGATGACCATAGTGGTTATAGCAATACAGTTGTTCATAGTCTGATGAACCCTCTAAATATTCATTATTAGAAAATGCAGTAGATTTTTCAAGGTCAAACATCATGTTATTTACAGTTTCAAAGTCCCAATCATCAGAGTAGGTACTGGATGAAACAAAATCACTTAGTAAGATCTTAAATAAATGTGGAATGTTCAAATGTTCAGTCGGGCCAAAAATATCGAAATCAGTTTTGTCCCACACTATACCATCCTGTATAGGAACGGCTGTGATGTTCACTGCAGACAAGTCTCTTGTTTCACGATGGGATGATTTGTGAGGTTTTAAAAGTAAGTTCACTTCTTTTCTTTCAGTGTTCACATGGATATATCTGCCATTTATAAGCACGCTCAGAGTCATAACCAAAGCTAGCCAAGGGGGCGCTAGGTGGCGCACGAGCGGAATGGCCGTCCAGACGTGAGGCTCCCGCAGTCTGGCGCCGTTATCCTGCTATTTATCCTGCCCAGATGGCAAAAATCGCCTAAAAATAAGCGGAACCACGAGCCCGCAATCTAGGGAAGGGGCGAGGCGACTTTGATGCCTGCACGTCGCTGAATGCTGAAGCAGCAGAGGAAAGTACAAACCCCGCTGTGCGGCCCCGAGCGGTACGTAACTGCCGCTGGGCGCGGACGCCTACGCAAGGACCGGGGCTTCCATGTGGCGCATGGGCCCGGGCGTCGCTGAGCCGGAGCATAGGAGGTGGTGAGTGAATCGATGCCCCCATCGTGCTCGCTATCTGCAGGCAGGCCAGAGCGTAAAGAAAGAACTGAGGCGCCCTAGAACAGCGGAGGTCCAGATATTAATGTGCGGCGGGAGGCCGTTGTGAGGAAGCTGAGTGGTGCGGAACAAACACTGGGCGCGGAGGCCGACACGGAGATCAGGTCTCCCAGGTGGTGAGTAAGCCCGAGTGCGGTGAAGTTGGAGTCTACATAGCGCTGAGGGTACCAGCGCTGCGTTGTGCTTCCTGCACCTGAGGAGAGGCCATAGCGGAACGTGTGAGCTGGACTGTACCAGCTCAACAGGGACCCCGTTGCTGTGCGGTGTGCTACACCTGTCACCACACATCGCAACACACATCCAGTCAAGTGGCCCATGGACACACTCCAACAGCACCAGAGCACCACCCACACATCATGCCAACTCACATCATTGACATGACACCTCAGGATACTCACATTCAGCTAAAGAAGTTGGTGATGAGCTGTGTGCGGACATCACCATCACCATCATCATCATCATCGTCACTGGCATCGTGGTCCAGGCCAGGATCCTCCACAGGTGGCGGATGTTGGTCATTGTCATCCTGGATGAGAGGCAACTCCTTCCGCACTGCCAGGTTGTGGAGCATGCAGCAGACGATGATAATCTTGCACACTTTCGCAGGGGCATATGGGAGGGACCCTCCGGTCTTGTCCAGGCAGCGGAAGCGGCTCTTCAGGAGACCAAAGGTCCGCTCAATCACTCTCCTGGTCCGACCATGTGCCTCATTGTAGCGCATCTGGGCAGGTGTCACAGGGTTCCTGAGGGGTGTCAGCAACCACGGCATGTTGGGGTATCCCGAGTCACCTACGGACAGACAAGTGCACATTAGCTGACTTGGAAAAGTGGGCGGAATACTACAGATAAGATCACACACAATGGCACAAAGTCAGTACACACCGACTAAGCCAGGCACGCTGGTTCTGCATCTGTGCCATCATCCTGGGGATGCGACTACTCCTCATCACAAAGGCATTGTGTGCTGAACCAGGGAAACGGGCACACACGTGTGTGATGGTCATGTCTGCAAGACACACCACCAGTGCATTGACCGAGTGGTAGTGCTTGCGGTTCCTGTAGGCCTGCTCCTGGGCCTGTGGTGGTACCAAAGCCACATGTGTCCCATCAATGGAGCCAATGACATGCGGCATCCTCCCCAGGGCATAAAAGTCACTCTTCACGTCAGTGAGTCGTCGCAGTCTCAGGGAAATAGATGTACCGGTTCAGGAAGAGCAACATTGCCGCCAAAACATCGCGGAGCACACGGCTGAACATGGTCTGTGACATCCCACCAGCAGTTGCCACAGTATGTTGGAAGGTACCAGTGGCAAAGAAGTGTAGGGCTGCCATCACCTTCACCTTGGGGGTCAGTGCTGTAGGATACGGCCGGCCAGGCTGCAAATGTGGGGACAACTGCACTGCCAAATCCTCAATCAGCTGCCTGGTGAAGCGGTACCGTCGGATGCTGTCCCGTTCCACCATCGTTGCCAGGTCTGGGAATGGCCGATGGACAGCAGGAGCCCTGCAGTGCAGAGGAGAAGTAAGCAAGATTGTCAGTCACCCCACATATGCGGCATTGAACACACTCAAGATCCCAACATACATCATTATGAGGCACAACTACATGAAGTGTGCAGTACCGGAAGGACATGTATGGTACATACATGGCCAACATCTGTCAACACGGTCCAACAGGTGGCATCAATTAGTCCCAGGTTGGCCCATTGGACATCATGAGGCCGTGTCACAGTTCCCATCTCCTGCTGCCGTGTCACAATAACCCCCCACAGGGACATGTGAGGACAGATGTGCCCCAGGCACCACGGCTCAACAACAGGTACATTCCCAGGGACCCTGTAATGCCACATGGACACTGGCATTACATGGAGTATCATGTATACACCACAGCAAAACAACCATGACCCCCACAGGTAGTGTCCCCACTTGCCACGGCAGGACAGACATGGACGTCTGTGACACACACGCACAACATCAGAGTCCATGCACACACAACGTGGATGTGGAGACTGTCTCCCATTGTGCACATGAAATCAGAGACATTGTAAACACTACATGCACACAGACTGTGGAGGACCATCACTATTGTGCCACTGGGACACCCTGGCTCAAACATACCGTCCCACATGAGACTCACGGGGTATGTGACATGACATACACATACACCACTGTGAAATGTGACCATGGCACATGCACAGATATGAACAGTTGCACATCACAGTGGTCACGTACACGTAACACCCAGGATCCTGTCCCCATGAACACGTGCACAGCCTGGGGGTGGCTGCCCACAGTGACACCCACAGGACAACATGTACACCAACATACACACAATAGGAAATGCAGCCTTACATGCCTTATGATAAAGTTTGGACAGGCTGTCATGATGTAGGTGTGCCACTCACTCCCTGGGAGCTATCTGTGGCTGGTATATGTCCATCTGAGACAGGCATGCTGACATATGCCAGTCACATGTACAGTGATGCGTTGAACAGCAATGGACCGATCGGTGCCTCCGGCCGGCCCATTGCTTTCAATGTGTGCGGGTACGCGTTGTACCCCTGTGCGCGTTGAACAGCAATGGACCGATCGGTGCCTCCGGCCGGCCCATTGCTTTCAACGTGTGCGGGTACGCGTTGTACCCCTGTGCGCGTTGAACAGCAATGGACCGATCGGTGCCTCCGGCCGGCCCATTGCTTTCAATGTGCGGGTACGCGTTGTACCCCTGTGCGCGTTGAACAGCAATGGACCGATCGGTGCCTCCGGCCGGCCCATTGCTTTCAATGTGTGCGGGTACGCGTTGTACCCCTGTGCGCGTTGAACAGCAATGGACCGATCGGTGCCTCCGGCCGGCCCATTGCTTTCAATGTGTGCGGGTACGCGTTGTACCCCTGTGCGCGTTGAACTGCAATGGACCGATCGGTGCCTCCGGCTGGCCCATTGCTTTCAATGTGTGCGGGTACGCGTTGTACCCCTGTGCGCGTTGAACTGCAATGGACCGATCGGTGCCTCCGGCCGGCCTATTGCTTTCAATGTGTGCGGGTACGCGTTGTACCCCTTTGCGCGTTGTACCGCAATGGACCGATCGGTGCGCACCCATTGACAATGGCCTTGCCTGGCAACGGACGCGTTTCGAATTTCGAACGAGTCGGTTGCTGGAAAATCAGTTGGTCACCCACAACAATGTTGCAAAATCATGTATGTCATGAAGTTGGAGATTTGAAGGATGCTGTGGGCGTGTTTTGGTGCTGCTATTCCATGGATTGGCCAGATTCAGAAGATGCAAACGACTTGGACCTATCACTTTGGACACAAGGGACAGTATCTGCCTCTCCAGCACATATATATTGCTGGCTGTTCCCCTGAGAGCCCACTTGCCTGCACTACATGCTCCAGGACGACATCTGCCACTGCACTGCTGCTGTCTCTGCCCTCTGGACCCTGCAATGGCACGTACTGTGGAGAGAGCCCCAGCCTTCAGCCTTGAAGAGAACCAGGCCCTGCTGGACAGCCTACTTCCACAGTACAGCAAGCTGTATGGGACACCAGGGGAGCAGGTGAGTGTTCTGTGCACTGCCTTTCTGAATGTGCATTTTGTCTGACTAGCAAGGCTGGGAGTCTGCACGCCACTGGCTAGCAGGCTCACTGAGTAGTTGTCACCCCCATAGTGTGTAGTGACTTGCACTGGACAGGTATGGTGCAGTGACAGTGCATTTGAACATGGTTTTACTTCCCATGCAATGATACCATGTAGTGACGTCTGGCAAACTGTCCATGGGCAGCTTTGCACTGCCTGTGTACATCATGTGCCCCTGTGATTGAGACATGTATATACAACTGTGTCATGCACGGATATGTTGCATGTGTGGTAATGGCCTTTTCACTTTGTCATCCTGACAGGTTAATGCCCATCGGAAGCAGGAAATCTGGAAGGACATCGTCCGGGCTGTCCGGTCCGTGGGGGTCTACAAGCGCCGGATCCGCAACTGCCAGAAGAGGTGGCAGGACCTTCGGGGCTGGACCCGGAGGATTGCACGGGTCCAGCTGAAGCTGTCGCCTCCTCACAGGAGGGGCGGAACACGGACCCTGACCCCCCACATGCTCCAGATCCTGGCGGTGGTGTTTCCAGACCTGGATGGGCAGCTGAAGGCCAGACAGCAGCAAGGAGGGGGTGAGTCAAAGACTGCACTGTGAACTCTGTATTACATGCTTTGTGTCCTCCTCTGGCCTGGTTCAACTGCCACAGTGCAGCAGTCATGTTGTCCAGGAGCCATGTCCCTCTATTGTGCACTGCCCACTGCTCATCTGATACCCAGGTGTGGCCCTTACAGTCAGGGAATTGTGTCACTTGGGACTGTGTCCTTGCAGTTTGCTTCACTAAAGGTGGGGGACAGCATCTGTTTCACTAACTCTGTTGTGGGCATCATGTGTGGGTCCATTGTTCACACAACGCCTGTGTTTGGACATGTGATCTGCGTGTTGCTTTGATATGCGGTCCACTTGCTGAGCTGAGCCCCCACATGTGCCTGGGGTATGTGGCACATGCCCATGCAGCGGGTGGGAACAATGTTTGGGCCCCAGGAGTGTGCAGATTACGTGTGTCACACATACATAGCCAGCTGTCCACTGTCCAGGGCACATCCCTCATTCATGTGGAGCAGGACAGTCATGCCTACTCCAGGCCATGCAATGCACTCTGTACTCCCACTCCCGTGTATCAGCTGACACATTGTGCACAGTGATTTGACCCCTCCGGTGTCTGCCTCTGTGTCAGTGTGCTGTGGATTAGTTGCCAGGACTGCTGGGGTGTTTCTTGGTAGGGGCTCAGCATGCCCCTGGAGATGTGACCATAGAAGACGATACTTGTGTGTCACATAGGTGTTTGATCAGCTGCCCGTGCAGACTGGGGTGTGCGAATGTGATGTTCAGGCAGCTGTTCCCCATTCACAGCAAATTGTGAGGGGCTCAGGTTCAGAGGGTAGTGTCACAGGTCTCCCATATGTCCAATAGGTGTGACCTGGACAGATGAGGGTTGAGATGATGTGTTGTGTGGGGGATGTACATGTGCACTTGTGCAGCTCCAGGACTTGCATTCCCCATGACCTACTATTGTGACACAGTGCATAGTGTTGTTGTCTGGCTGCCAAGTCATACATCACTGAGACAGTGATGTATGACTTAGCAGTCATGCCTCTGCCATGGCATGTGTCAACTTATATGTGGTCCTGCAGGGGAGTGACATGTGCTACATGCACACCATAGTGGCGCTGGCTATCAGGACATGGGTGCATCATGGTGTCTGTCGCTGGTATGCATCACATGCATTTCCTATTTGACTCTGGGCATCCCTTTCATCCGGAAACCTGTACTCACTCAGTGGCAAGAGCTGTGATGTGTCCACACCGTGTCCTCTGCAGTGTCCAACTACTGTGTACTTGGTGCATGTGTCCACACTGGGGTGTTGCAATCCAACAGACACCAGACAGATGGGTGCAAGGCCATGTGGGATGTGAGTGCCATGCTTGGCATCAGACTGACAATTGGCTTCTCCTGTTCAGTTAGGGCACTTTTAGCAATGTACAACTAATGATGCCAGGGCTTGCTCTGTAATGTGCTGTGCTCACAGTGGTGTGTGCGTTTGGTGCAGGTGACTGATGTCTGTCTGTTTCCCCATTGTTTGCAGATACATCCACGGCCACGGAAGGGGACAGCTCCACGGACCAGGAGGAGCCAGAGAGCCAGACTGGGTCAGCAGCCGAGGAGTGGTTGGAGGGACCCAGTGGCACGGAGGGCGAGGGGAGCCACACCGAGGAATCCTCAGCACCATCCACCTCAGCTGAGGACCAGAGCAACTCGGAGGATGACTCCCTTGTGGAGGCGGGTGTCAGCAGCCACCACACCCCAGCTAGTGTTGCTGTCCCCGCCACCACCAGCACCACCACCGCCCTCCCATCGGCTCCCATTCCCCAGGTCCGTGGAGGCTCCCATGTTCGGGAGCGTGTCTCCTTTGGCCCAGGCACCGCACCCCCTGCCCCTGTGTCCCCTGCTGCCCTGAGTGAGGAGTCTGTGTACCTCCTTCGCCAGCTCCATGTAGGGCAGACAGCCATGCTGAGTGTCCTCCATGCACACACCGCACTGTTGACTCAGCTGGTGTCGTTCATGGAGGGCATCTCATCGGGCATGTCTGACCTACAGAGGGGCAACAGGTTCATGGACTCCTCCCTGACGGCAGCAGTGTCCCTCCTCAGACAGTCCCTCACCCCTCCTGCCTCTGCTCCATCCACACTCCCCAGCACCTTGCCCGTCCCAAGCACACACACACCGGCACAGGCACACACCAGCACACACACATCCAGCACACAGACACACACGCCACAAACTAAACGCACACGCACGCACAGTCAGGGGACTGAAACCAGACTCACAGGGGATGGGGCCCTGGTACACACACTCACGGGCACTGCACAGTCCTCAGTTGCCTCTCCCTCCAAAGCACCCTCCCTTGCCTCACCTGCAACCCCAAAGACCCAGCGCCTCTTCCTCAGTGACCTCGGCCTCTTCCCCTCCGATCCAGCTGCCCCAGCATCCAGGGGGAAGAGGAAGCCCCCACATGGAGCAGAGTGCCCCTCGCCCCCGGACACCCTCCCCCAGGCGCAGACAGACTGAGGCCCCCACCCGCAAGTCCCCCTGGAGTGGTAAGAGCAAGACCCCGCCGCCGCCCTGCAGCTCAAGCACCAGGTCACCTTCCTCCATCCCTCAGGCCCCCACTCCACAGGTGCCCCCGCCACACCCTGCCCCAGGTTCCCCCACCCACAGATATACCATCCCCAAGAGGCTCCGGCCTTCTCCCCCTGCCACTTGCTCTCCCGGCACCACACCCCCGCTGCGCTCGTCTGTGCCACTGATGTGGTGAGGGTGTCCTCCCCCTCTGTCCAGCCCACCTTGCCTGTTCCCCATTCTCCTCCCCTGGTGGTAGGCACTGCAGTGGAGTCCACTACCACCCTGTCTGACTTGGGCACTGCAGTGGCGGACCTGTCCACTCCATCTGCAGGGTCCACTGCAGTCGTGCCGGCACCCACAACATCTGAGCCATGCCCCCAGTTGTGCCGGCACACACCATGTCAGACACCTCCACTGCAGTTGTCAGTGGCTCTCCAGCACCCACCACCCCTTCCCTGCTTCCTCCTGGTGAGCCCTGATCCTGTCCCTGCGGTGCCTGGCCTACCCCCCTGGTTGCCCCTCCTAGTGGATTGTCCCTGGTTTTGTGCAGGCATGTGTAGGGTGGCATCTGCCACTGTCACCCACTTGTGACTTTGTTGATGGACTGGCCATTGGCCTTTGTTTATGTTCTACCGGACTTCTACTTTTAATGCCACATATGCTGAATAAAGCAACTTTCTGTTCTCTAGTGCTTTTGCTTCTGATGTACATAATGTTGATGATGCTAACAATGCCCTTGCTGCAGTGATGGTGATATTTGGTCTCATGATTATGAAGTGTTACTGTGCAGGAACCCATGTGGTCCAGGGGTTATGTGTCCTATCCTGTGGTGTATCCATGTCATCCATAGCAGCATCTGAGGGTGTCATGTGTTCAGTATTTGGCAATGGGATTTCCTACTTAGATTAGCTATTTCACATCTGTGGCTTCCACCCTGCACATCTGTTGTGCCTGCCATTGTTCAATTCGTCTACTTCCCTGACCGTGTGGCCATCTCCACTGGACATGCAGGTCTGGGCATCAATGGGGAAGGACTCATCCGTGTAGTCAGTGCAACATTGCTATACATGTGTGTTGGATCTGTGCTGATGATTCCGTTGGCACTTCCATGACCAGGCTGATGTGACGGGATCCCTCATTTGGTGCTAATTGTTGATTGTGTGACCAAGTGCTCAGCTGACATGATGGGGCCCTACTGAGGCAACATATGGCACAGCTTTCCTCACACAGGAGTGGAGTCCCCTCATGGCAGTGTGTACTCCTGTGACATTGCCTGCGCCCAAGGTGTGTGTTGTATGTGCATGTCTGTGTGTTCACATCCGTTTAGCTGTGCATGCTGTGATCCCTAGTGTTGTACCTGTTTGTGATGCTTGCTGAGTTGACCTATGTTCCCCCAAAGTCTTCTCCCTGGGTTCTCTGTGATGTGGGTGCATGGCACATTACTGGTCATCAGGGTGTCACCCATAGCTGTGTTTGCTGTCAGGGCTGAGTTTGTGTGCAGACGCAGATGGGTCACAGTCAGGTTTCCCCTTGGCACTTGTTGTTTGCCCCTGTCATGTGATTTCCAGTTTGTGTTATCTTTCAGTGATTGTGACACGTTGTGTGTGTGACTTCTGGCACTCCTCAGGGTCCGGGCTGCAATGTTGGTTGTTGTCTATGTGTTTTCTTTGTGGGTGACCTTGGCTTCTTCATTGGTGTGTGACTGTGGCTGGGATCCCATTGGTTGGTGTGGTATTGCCGTCATGTCCATGTACAGCGTAGTGTGCAGTGTGTCAGACATTCAGGTGTCTTGTTGAGTGTCCATGTGTGATGTGTTTCTGCACCTTGGTTCCCACCCACCACCCTGGAATAGTCATGGGTGCATGTGCAATGTCACCAGTGCATGTGTGCTTCACTGCTGCACATTGTTGGAGGTCGAGGGGTGTGGTGTTGAGTGTGTGCAGATGAGAGTTGTTGCCTGGCTAGGCCCCTGCCTCCATGTTGGCCTTGGCTTACTGGCCATGCTGATTGATTTGTGCTTGTGTAGGTGTGATGGTAGTTTGTTGCTCAGGACACATGAATGTGGTTCACAGTGTGAACGACATTTAGCTTTGTCATCAGAGTGGGATTGTAATGCAGCCCAGGGTCACCACATTGTGGGGGCCCTGGGGGTGGTGCTGTGGTGTGTCTGTGTCTTGCTGTGTCAGTTGCTGTTCCTACGTGCCTGTGTGACATGTGTGATTTGTGCTCCCTCTCATCTGACAATGCCTGCTTGCCCACATAGGGGATTTGGATCCATGAGTTACCTTTGTGTGGCACTGTATGCACATCTGTATGATTGATATTCAGGTCTCCTCATGTGTTGTGTGGTTGCCTGGGGACACTGGCACCCCCCACCTGTTGTGTATGATGTGCAGTGTGGGTCTGCCTGTTTGTGTTTGTGCATCTGCACCGCTGCATTGGCATATCTTGGGTGTGCCATTGGCTGTATGTAGTTTGGTGGGTTTCCCCTGCTGTCCCTGGGACTCCTAGGTCATCGGTCAGCACAATGATCATGGTTTGTGTGTCCCATTGCTGCCATGGTATGGTATCTGTTCACCTCACATCTGCAGTCTCCACAGGGTATCTGCATTTGTGTGCCCATTGGTGCAAATATGTGGGTCTGCATTCTGATGGTCACTTCTGTCATTGTGTCATTGATGAATGTTGACACTGTCAGCCCCCATGGGTGTGGTTTGTCTGCACATGGCCAAAGGTATGTCTTATTTGCACTGCAGTATTTGGCTCACCCAATTCATGTTGCAATGGGACACATACACTACTTTGCCACTGATGTGTTTGTTGTTCTGTGACCAGGAATCATCCATGCAGTTTGGCAGTTGCAGCTCTTTCTTTGTCAACACTTACCTTTTGGTCACTGTGATGATGGGGGTTTAGACCCCATTGCCACAATGTTCAAAAGGTGCTTCAGCTATGGACCCCACACTTACATTTTGGTCACTGTGATGATGGGGGTTTTGACCCCATTGCCACACTGTTCAAAAGGTGCTTCAGCTATGGACCCCACACTTACCTTTTGGTCACAGTGATGATGGGGGTTTAGACCCCATTGCCACAATGTTCAAAAGGTGCTTCAGCTATGGACCCCACACTTACCTTTTGGTCACTGTGATGATGGGGGTTTTGACCCCATTGCCACAATGTTCAAAAGGTGCTTCAGCTATGGACCCCACACTTACCTTTTGGTCACTGTGATGATGGGGGTTTGGACCCCATTGCCACAATGGTCATGGCCTGCTTGCGTTGTGTGTGCCACACACATATTTGTGTGGCACATGTGCTAGGGGGTCACATTGTATGTTAGAAGTCATGTTCGGTGTTGTAGGCATTTGACACAGTCTACACACGCTTGTCATGGTGTTGGGGGATGTCTTCTTCTTGCATTCCCTAGGTTGTGGTGTGCTGGTTGTGTCATGCATTGTCCATCCTATGGGTGGGGGTGGTAGTGGTGGTAGGCATCCTGCCCCCCTGGGTGAGGGTGATAGTAGTGGTGGGCATCCTGCCCCCTGGCTAAGGGTGGTAGTAGTGGTAGGCATCCTGCCCCCCTGGCTGAGGGTGGTAGTAGTGGTAGGCATCCTGCCCCCCTGGGTGAGGGTGGTAGTAGTGGTAAGCATCCTGCCCCCTGGCTAAGGGTGGTAGTAGTGGTAGGCATCCTGCCCCCCTGGGTGAGGGTGGTAGTAGTGGTAGGCATCCTGCCCCCCTGGCTGAGGGTGGTAGTAGTGGTAGGCATCCTGCCCCCTGGGTGAGGGTGGTAGTAGTGGTAAGCATCCTGCCCCCTGGCTAAGGGTGGTAGTAGTGGTAGGCATCCTGCCCCCCTGGGTGAGGGTGGTGGTAGGCATCCTGCCGTGAGTATTGGCACTGCCCTGCTGACGTGAGGTGGTAGTAGTGGTAGGCATCCTGCCCCCTGGGTGAGGGTGGTAGTAGTGGTAGGCATCCTGCCCCCCTGGCTGAGGGTGGTAGTAGTGGTGGGCATCCTGCCCCCCTGGGTGAGGGTGGTAGTAGTGGTAAGCATCCTGCCCCCCTGGCTAAGGGTGGTAGTAGTGGTAGGCATCCTGCCCCCCTGGGTGAGGGTGGTAGTAGTGGTAGGCATCCTGCCCCCCTGGCTAAGGGTGGTAGTAGTGGTAGGCATCCTGCCCCCCTGGGTGAGGGTGGTAGTAGTGGTAGGCATCCTGCCCCCTGGGTGAGGGTGGTAGTAGTGGTAGGCATCCTGCCCCCTGGCTGAGGGTGGTAGTAGTGGTAGGCATCCTGCCCCCCTGGCTGAGGGTGGTAGTAGTGGTAGGCATCCTGCCCCCTGGGTGAGGGTGGTAGTAGTGGTAGGCATCCTGCCCCCCTGGGTGAGGGTGGTAGTAGTGGTAGGCATCCTGCCCCCCTGGCTGAGGGTGGTAGTAGTGGTAGGCATCCTGCCCCCCTGGCTAAGGGTGGTAGTAGTGGTAGGCATCCTGCCCCCCTGGCTGAGGGTGGTAGTAGTGGTAGGCATCCTGCCCTCCCTGGGTGAGGGTGGTAGTAGTGGTAAGCATCCTGCCCCCTGGCTAAGGGTGGTAGTAGTGGTAGGCATCCTGCCCCCTGGGTGAGGGTGGTAGTAGTGGTAGACATCCTGCCCCCCTGGCTGAGGGTGGTAGTAGTGGTAGGCATCCTGCCCCCTGGGTGAGGGTGGTAGTAGTGGTAGGCATCCTGCCCCCCTGGGTGAGGGTGGTAGTAGTGGTAGGCATCCTGCCCCCTGGGTGAGGGTGGTAGTAGTGGTAGGCATCCTGCCCCCCTGGCTGAGGGTGGTAGTAGTGGTAGGCATCCTGCCCCCCTGGCTGAGGGTGGTAGTAGTGGTAGGCATCCTGCCCCCCTGGGTGAGGGTGATAGTAGTGGTAAGCATCCTGCCCCCACTGGGTGAGGGTGGTAGTGGTGGTAGGCATCATGCCACCCCTGGGTAGGGGTGGTGGTGTGCATTCAGGCCCCTGTGTGCATATGTGGCATTGGTGATGGGCATCCCGCCCCTATGGTGCTGCTGTTGCTGGTGTAAGTATATTCTGCATCCCTGTGTGTGTGTGTGATGTGTCGTGTACGTGTTGTATGTGTTTTGTGGTTGGTGTCTGGCTTACCTTCTGCGCCGTACGCGTCCGTGCTTGTTCCGGTAGTAGATGTAGAATATTGGTATGATCGGGACGAAGGGATTCATGGTTGGTTCGTGTCGTTCGTCCTTCTCGTTGCTTCGCGTCGTCCTCGTCGCTTCGCCTCGTCCTCGTCGCTGACGTGTTCGCCTCGTAGCCGTGGATCGTGTTGTGGCACGAATCGGAGCTTATGTGCGCCTCTCCCGGATGCTTTGACGTGCCGTGCGTAGCGACGGGTTCGGCGCGTACGGAAAGCGCATCGTACTTGTCCGGCCGGACGGGGCTGCATTTTTCCTTCCGTGCGACTCGATTCGGCGTTTCCGGAATCGCCTCGGTCGGAGAACAGGACCTGGTTTGGGTGAGTACGGCTCGGCCGGAATCTTTGCTGTTGTGCGCATCGTACTTGCTCGTTCGGTGTGCTGTACGGATCGGTCGGGAAACAGGCTTTCGCATGGCTTTTTTCCCGACCGAATGGTATTGGGTGCGCCTCCGACCGAGATCGGAATCGGCCCCATAGCCTCTAAAGTCTATAAAAAACTTTCTACTCAGAAATGGTCACCATACACACATTTTCAACTCTCTAATGTGTCATGGAAGGATATTTGGAAGTCCCACACTACTTGTTCTCTCTTGGCTACTCTCATACAAACTAATATTTATCTGCTTTACCAATGCATTTGGTCTCTGGACAAATTATTTAGAGCTAAACTATTAGACACTCCAAACTGTTGGCATTCTAATTCTGCAACTGGAGATTTACACCATTTATCCTACAACTGTCCTATTATGTATCAGTTTTTGTCAGATATATGGAATATCATAACTTGGATCCTTAAGATCCAAACACCTTTATCTTTCCCTATTTTAATCTTTAAATCATCTTTCCTTAAGTCTGCATTATCTCCTATGGATTGTGAACTTTTGAACTTCCTTATTTCTACTACGCTCAAATCTGTCACTTCTAATTGGAAAGATGCTACATTACTTTCATTTAATGCTTGATGGGAATGGATTATTTTTCTTAGACATGGGTAATTCTCATTTCCAAGTACTCCTAATGATTCATCAACTTCCAGGTCTAACATGTGGTCTAGCCTTGATTCATATATTATTGCCTGTTCTTCAATTTAAAGCATGTATTTTAGTCTTCACTAGTCAATATATACGTTAAATGTAGCCCCCTTTTTATTTTTATTATTATTTATCTCTTTTTATGCAATAGTTTTTTATATAAGTATTTTATTTGGTTGCAAATGTATGTTAATCTTCCTTGTATTTATAATGCGTTTTAAATTTCACAGTTCGGTGTTATTCTCTGTTTTGTGTTTATTAAATGTGAAAAATACATTTAATAAAAAAATTTGAACACAAACACCCCTCCCCCCGAAAAAACATCTTATTGTACAATCGATATACATATGATAATTGTTGCTACCTCCTAACTGGTCCTGGGCATATCACAATCTATAATTCTCCAAACTTATTATAATATTAATCCTATTCTTTTACAAATTAAGCACTGCTCAATATAAAGTGCTACTTTGCATTTGAATTCTTCTTCAACTGGGTGTATCTGAGTGCTACCTTTATTTAATAATATTACGTTCTTTAAATAGCACATTAATGTCAAGATGTTCACATGCACAGGAATTGCAGGTAAGGGATCAGCTCTGCGGGCTTCCCATATTCTTATCAGTGCCAGGAACGTCAGGGTGAAATCATGGTAGCTATGACGGACAAGGATACAACAGCGGTAAAGTGTTTCTCCTTCCGGGTCTGGGACAGCAGTATCAATACAAAATGTGACAACAGAACTTAGTCAGGCGTTACTTCTTCCATGACAGTTCAAACCCAGATGCTATACTCACTGCACCGTTTTAGTTTCCCTGCCAGTTGTTACTTTGCTCACATTACAGGTTAAAAGGTTTATTCTGTTTTTTGTCTTTTCTACTGGTTTTTGCTCTTAATCCCCAACAGCTGCTCTGCTTTACTTGACTCCCTTGGTAAGAAGGTAGTTGGCCTTTTCTGATTTGTTCGATAGTTTGAAAGTACTGCAAATAATGCATGTTGTTTATTATTGCTTAGCTTTGCATTGATCTATGGTTTCAAGTGGTTGTCAGTAATTACAAACTAGAACCTCCCCCATCAGTAACTACAAATCAGAGTTACTGCTGTCTATGATTGACTTTACAATACACCAACAAAAAGAAATAACCAGTAATTGATTTCAAACAATTTCGTACAGTATTATGCTTACATATGATTACAATTCCAAATTGATCCAAGCAAAGAATAAGAAAAATACCTAACAAACATTGCCTTAATGAAACATTAATCCATCATATATAGAGCCCATATTTTGCTAAACCTTACAATCCCTCCACATCGAGTAGCATACTCCAATCGAGGAGCTTAGTTTTGTCTTCCATCTTTGCAGCTTTTTGTCTTCCATCTTTGCAGCAGCAGAGCTCTGGCCAACAACATTGAAAAAAGCAGCATTTGGTGTCTGGAAATAAGCTTCAAGGTGGAATCATAACCTAAAAGCACCAGCGAAGCACTCAGAACTAGCTGTATTCACCACACTTGCTCCAGATACTGAAATACTGCTTTCCAAAGATCTTGGATAGCTACACAATGCCAAATGACATGGGACCAATTAACTACTTTCATCGATTCACATCTAAACCAGTGATGGATTCTTCTCACAAAATAATTGCGGGTTCGATAGATCAACCATTTCGCGTAAAGCTGCATTTGATGCAAGTAAGCTCCTCTCAGCACTGTAAAGTTCAATTTGTTAATTTTACCCCACACGTCTGTTGTCAGTGTGAGTCCTTCATATTTACCCCACCTATTAACAGCTGTTTGCCAAATATCAATCCTTTTACATGATAGAGGAAACTTTTTCCACCCACCCAGTTGCCTCAGAACTGGGATCTCAATTGGATTGGTGGCTGCATTTTGACTACTCAGCAATAGGCTAATATACATTTTCTTTAATTTTGAAATGAGAACGTTATAAGAGTACTGCAACCAGTGCTTCTCCTCCATTTAGCGCTCTAATTTCTGCCCAGTGGTGTAACAAAACGTGTGGGGACCCCCTGCAAGATATGCTGAAGGGACCCCTCAAGCTCACATCAGTAGGGGCTGAGGGGGCCCCCTCAAATATGGGTAAGCCTGGGGGCCCTCACACCGTGAGGGCTGCGGGGACCTTTGTTACGCCCCTTTTTCTGCCCAGGTTTCCATATGCCCCTATTGTGAAATCAGTCACCTTGCTAAAACCCATTGCCCGCTTTTGAAAACTGTACTTTGAGCAATCCTCTCTGTGGAACCCCAGACTATATCCGACAATGTGGCGACATTAATATAAGGGATTGAATAATACCTATAAAAATCCATTTGCTTTTTGAAAAACCAATGTAAGATCCTATAACAAACAGCTTTTAAATGTTTATCATGCTATATTCCTTTAAAATCAAGTTCATTAGGTCATTCTTTGGATTTCCAACTAACTGACTTCCGTCTTGTAAGTTTTTCCCCCTTGTCCGTTTCCCACAATAACATGCTACTATTATTGCGTAATTCCAATTCCAGTGTAGGCCTTGATGAAGGCTTGAGGATTTACTATGGTCTGATTTGTCTGTTCCATTCTGAAATTTGCCTTCGGGTACTACTTCATATATATTTACCTGTATAAAGTCTGACACTGTATTGGATAACAAATTAATTGAGTCTTACTCTGCATTTGGATGCTGCTTGCGAGCACTCCTGTTTTATCTCTGGATGCTCTTTTCATATAATACATGGGATTATGCAATCCCTGTCTAAAAGCACATCTTTAATTCCTTTGCTATTTATGGTTGTCATAGAGAGCCTCTACCGTTTATTCCAGTTTATGAATTTCAGAACTCACTGCTATGACATAGTAACAGTTGATAACAAAATTGGTTACCCACTGTTGTGGTGTAATAAAGGCCTTACAGACCAGACTCACAGGGCTCTCTGAGAGACTGTCCACACATCAATGCTTGCCTGCTTTGACTGAAAGCAGAAACCACACCTGTACTAAGGGGAGGGAAGACAGGAAAGGTTGTGGGGGTTTGTTATATCGGAGGTAAGTAGTTCCAGTAGTCTTGGTTAGGTTACAGATGATAAGTTTATTGATCTTAGATGTTCAGATAGGTTTTCCAGTATAGATGTAATAAAGCCCCACCAGGAGCAGCTTCTCTGCTGCTCAGCCCAGGATCCAACTGACAGTCCCACTCACAGCATACCCAACATTCCAATGACATCACATTCACACTAACATTCTACTCTCACTGACTGAACAGCAGAGGCAGAGAAACAGGGAAGATGTAAGGTAGAAACCTAGATATAACACACCTTCCCTCTTTATAAAATGAACAAAGAGAAAGCAAATATAAATAGTAACATTGCAGTAACATCACTGTAATACTGAAGAAACTTGCCAGAAGAAGTATAGCAAATTGCACATAAGTTATGAAAAACATGCTAAAATAAGCAAGTAGAAAGGTGATGTAAAAGGAAGCAATAAGTAAAAGAAATTGCAAAATATAAACAGTAATGCAATGAGTAAACACGAAGATAGAGTAAAGGAAATCGAAAACTAGAAAAGACACACATCTCCTTCCTTAGCAGAGCAAAAAATGAAGCAAGAAGTTTCAAAAGGAAGGAAATTGTAAAAGAACGTACATACATGAACAAGAAAGAGGTATACCATGAAAAATTAACAAAGAAATAGTGCACCAATGTAACCACCACAACCACACCAACTGGCCAGACTGGCGAGGAGGATGGAAACACTGAACACAGCAGGAAGAAGGAAAACGACAAGAACAAGTGTAAGCAAAAGGTGACCAGCACCCAAAACAGAAAGCAAGCAAAGGTGAATTACAAAAGCAGGAAGAAAAAACACCCAAACAGAAAGCAATCATAAGTAAATAACGGGTGACTTACACCCTACCAGAAATCAAGCAGAGGTGAAAACACAAAATAGTGAATCCCCAAGCAGAAAATGCAAGGAAAATGCGATCTGGGTGAGCTGCACCACACGTAAATCAAAAGTACAGTCACACTCAAGTTAGACCATGCATGAAAATGCAAGGAAAATGCGATCTGGGTGAGCTGCACCACACGTAAATCAAAAGTACAGTCACACCTCAAGTTAGACCATGCATGAAAATGCAAGGAAAATGTGATCTGGGAGAGCTGCACAACATATAAAGCAAAAGTACAGTCACACCTCAAGTTAGACCACATATGAAAACCTGCGCACAATAAAACAAAAGCACTGAAAGTAAAATCGTGTTAAGAATCAGAGGAAAAAAGAAAAATGCTCCAGGGAAAGTGCGATCTAAGTGAACTGAACTACACAGCAAATAAAATTCAGTCACACCTAAAGTAGACCACGTATGAAAGTGCAAGGTAAATGCGATAAGGGAGAGCTGCACCACTTAGAAAGCAAAAGTACAGTCACACCTCGAATTAGACCACACATGAAATTGCAAAGAAAATGGGATCTGGGGGAGCTGTACCAGGACACAGAAGAGAGAAAATAGTACGTGTTAAGTGGTAAGTAGACAAACCCTCAAGAAAAACGCAGAAGCTGAAGTCTGTAATAGCTGAATTGTACGCCTACACACAACCCGCAAAGAAGAGGTAATTACGTAAAATATAAACTGCGCAGTAAGTCTGTAAAGACTGCAATGAGTAATGTAAACTCAATAAACAACAAGAGAAGTATAAACTAGGCCTTAAAACTGAAAAGGTAAAGCACCCCAGTCACAATAGAGTACACACATATTCATGCACGTGAACTGAATGAAAACAATGACTTAATAAGAGGAGTGCATAGGAAAGTATGTAAGCAGAAAGCATTAAGAGAGGTGGTAAACAGCCTCAAACACAGTATAAGGAGAATGGACAAGCAAATAACTCAACAGCGCAAAGGTACGCTGTACACCTGACAGGACGAGAAAAATCTCAGGCAAATCAAGAATACTTCAAAAATAAACTCTAGTGCAGTACAAGGAAAGAGAACACTCAGAATCAGGAATATAGAGAATAAAACCCAGAAACAACGAACTTAATGAACACAATACAATATAAAGAATACATTGCAAAGTATGAATTAGTCAAATACGAAAGCAGGAGACAGCAAACACCGGTGAGCAATATCTCACCCGGGTTCTACATCCAGTGAAGGAACAGAAATAATGGTGTCTGCCGAGCACAGTTCACTGCCAGAGTGGAGAACGCAGAAACTTGCAAACGAAGAAGAAAACACCTTTGAAAATGATTCCTCACGCGTAAAGTCAGCATAGCGTCCACTGCCAGCTCAACGACAGTAACGACAAAACATGGTCAGCAATAACGTGTAAAGCAGAGCAAAGTAAGCTGTATCGATGGTGCCTACCGCAAGATGGCGGCACGTTCGGTGACGCAGTGCTGGGTGGTTGTAGGCAAGTGCGTGCACCCAAAATTGCTGCACGGTAACGCTGAGACGGAGAAGGATTCGAAAGCGTCACTGAAGATCAGAGGATCCACGAGAAGGTAAGAGCGCGTGCTGAGCATGGCACGCGTTGTTTTTCAAACCACAACAGGACGGTTGAACTGCCAAATGTAGAGGGGAAACCGAGGCCCATAATTAAATCAATTATGATTTACCTCAAAATGTTCACAATACTTGCCACCAAACAGGATCCATGTAAAGTGTCAGCGAGTAAGCAAAGCTCAGTCTCTGGGGTGTCCAAAGTTGATTCTTGGCATAGTTGATGCTAGTCACTGGTTCCACAAAAGCATCCCAAAATACACAACGGGTTTGGGAAGTGCTCGCAAAATGAAGAGAAGGTACACCTCTGATGTAGAGCCAGGGTACATCGGCAGTTTGTATGGATGGCGCTTGCTCAAAATTGCTTGCTGGGTGCAAACGTTAGTGTTTCCCATGTAGAAAGAGTAGGTACACAGGATGAGGTACAGGCAGTATTTGGCAGACAAAGGCAGCAGGAATCAGGCAGGAAAAAGATGTAGCAGGAAACATGCGTCCTGTAAAATGGGTTCTTAGATATAGTGCCAATCTTTGAAGATGCCGGGTCCACACAATGGTAGAAATTTTAAAGTAGCAGGAATCAGGTTGGAAAGACATGTAGCAGGAAACATGCCCAGTAAGAAGCAGGCAGTAGAAATCAGGCAGGAAGAAGCAAGTAGCAGGAAATTTACGCCTTGTCAATGGGCTGTCCGGTGAATGTGGACACTGGTGGGGCGGGAGGGCGTAAGATCCTTAGGTAAGTTCTTTTTAAGTAAAATCTTGTATAAAAGTACCTTTTCAAGCTTGAAGTAAGTCCTCACGCATGGTTTTGAATCCAACTCGTCGCCAATTTATGTTATATCGTAGGTAAGTAGTTCCAGTAGTCTTGGTTAGGTTACAGATGATAAGTTTATTGATCTTAGATGTTCAGATAGGTTTTCCAGTATAGATGTAATAAAGCCCCACCAGGAGCAGCTTCTCTGCTGCTCAGCCCAGGATCCAACTGACAGTCCCACTCACAGCATACCCAACATTCCAATGACATCACATTCACACTAACATTCTACTCTCACTGACTGAACAGCAGAGGCAGAGAAACAGGGAAGATGTAAGGTAGAAACCTAGATATAACAGGGTTGCTCAAGAATGGCAGGCACGTTTTTTTTAACCTTTGGTATAGGGATACATAACAGAGGTAAAGTTATGTATGATCCCCCATTACTCTCTGCTACTGCATAGCAGTTGAAAACAGGGGCAGATGATTTTGGGGGCCATTAATAACATAAAATGATAGATGAGTAAAAAGTGAATTACAGCAGGACAGTAGCTTCGCTCTCATTATCTATTTGATGTCACTGAGAACCCCTTGGTGAAAAACATCCCCAAAATTCACTTTTAACCAGCTATAATTCTATATATAATCGGCGCCTAATGACGCCCTCAGTCGCCGATTATAAAGAAAATACTTCAAAACTGACTGGAATAAGTTATTGAAGTCGAGTTCTGACATCACAATGCCTGCTGCCATAATCAGCAGCTGAGGTGAAAGGCAGGACAGGTCACAGAGCAGCTATTTAAAGCAACGGGAATGAAGCATTGCTTTTCTTTCTTCTGCTTTATTATTCTATATTTTTCTAGCTTACAGTGACTACCAGAAAGAACATGATCATATTTGCATTCCTTAGATAACTATCGAAACGTTAGAATCTTTTTGCATGTTTCTACATATTCTGAGTTACTGTAGCTTTTGTTTTAAAAAAAAAACTGATTTGTATTAAACTGTTTCTAATATCTTTTTGCAACGAATATATAACAGGTTTTTGATGTGTTTAATGTTGCACTAGAGGTTCTACTTTTATTCTTCATGTTTGCTAGCATGCTCTCTCTTTCTGAAAGAGCTGCGCACCAAAGTTTTAAGTGGTTTGTGGGAAATGTGCTGGTGTAACTATGTATTGTATGAGTTCCATAACCTTATAAAGGAACTCAGCCTGCGGTCTCGTTCCTCTATATGGTTATGAGACCCCTTAGTGACATGCAATATCCTTATAATGTACGACAGGGGGTACTTTATCCCTTACATTATATCACTAGTACCTAAGTGTTATCTGTGTGGAATCTTTATTGCATCAGAGTGTTTACATTATAAAGTGTTACTTGCACACAACCTTAAAAGCATCCCAGTATTTTCCTCATACAGTCTTTTTTTTAAATAAGCCAACATGAATTTTTAAAGTGTGAGCTTAATCTTACCAGCATCCCACTTTTGGCTAACCATGGGTCAAATAATTTCCTGTCTTTACACTAACGATAAAAATGTTGATTTGTCTTGCAGGAGTATTGATTAGAGCAGAAACAATTGACTGCCATGAAGGAATGATACCCAACGTAATTTATTTTCATGAACAGATGGTAAAAATGGGGATCTCATGATAAACTTTGTCATAAAGTCTGAATTTTCATGTTGACACCCCACCACCACATCGTAGCACTCGCATGACCCATCGTGTTTTCAATAATTATGCAGTGTATATGAGAAAAAGCAGCATCCATTTGTCCGCCCCAAAATTAGCATCTTGTTTCTGCCTTTATGAGATTTTGTTTGCATCTGGGTGTTACATGTATTCAGAATTACTTTGCTTCCATATCTGGGTTTTACTTCAATATGCACCAACTCCTGTGATGATACAGACCTTTCTCCTACCTTCTTATATTGGTCTCTAAATCGTGATTTGAGTGCATCACTCAACCTGACACACAACACCTAAACTTGGCTTTATTTCACATTTCTACACTGTCACTCATTGTCTTCCTACTTCCCACAATAATTACCCTGCTCTGCCTGTTTTTAGGTCTCGGCCTGGCGTTGGAGCGCGCATGCGCTCCTCGCCTGCGAGAGCTATAGTAAACAGTATGAAGAAGGGGACTTTAATCCACGCCCCTCTGTCACAACCTTTTTCCATTGGCTTAGGTAGTGATTAATGTATTTTCTGTGCTTCTGGTTTGCTGGCTGTCAATTTTGTTGACGCCCTTGCAGTTTTCGGATGCAGCCCGTGACAAGCGCATCTGTTTTCACTCAGCCCAGACGCAAAGACAAGCGGCTGAATGAAAAGAAATGGTGAGCGTTTTTTTTTCTCTTTGTGCTTCACGGCTGTTGTGAAGACTTTTCTTATCTGCTTGTTTATTTAACAAGCAGATAAGAAAAGTCTTTACGAGGGCTGTGAAGCAGAGAGCCACGGCGCTCAGGCATTCTGAGGGCGCCTGTTCCCAGCACCCTGCCCCTCAGTGTCCTGCATGAATGCAGAGCGGACTAAGGTCGATTGTCTTGAAGGCCATAACTCCTGCAGACGGATTTTCTATTCTTGAAATGTAAACCCTTCCGCTGTCTGTAGGAGGAAGGAATCATCCATTTTGCAGATAAACGTACAACTCACAACGAGAGCGGCCCAACCATGGGGACTATTAAGATATAATGGGGTAACCCATAGAAGTCAATGGACCTGGGTAATAATTGGTATAGGAAAACAATGGTCCTGGACTTATATTAAAGCTTAGTTGCATGGAACATTCATAAACAGCATACGGTACATGTATAGTTTATATCAATAATGTACCATTAGTTTATTTGTAAAGCATATTCAAATATATATATCCTCAGAATACAAAAAGGCACACACTATTGCTTTATAGGTGACTCTTATTTTATTCGGTCACTTTTCATAACATATTATCATATTCAATGTTCAGGATAGGGAGGGGGTTGCTCCAAGGGAGAATGTGAAGAAAGAAGGTGCTCGTGAGGTAGGATAGAGTATACAGGAAGGGAATCCAATCAGGCAAATCAATGGTTCATCATTTTATACATTGCAATCTCATTAGTAAAACTGGTAGTGATTCATGGTGGCACCAGTTCTACATTGGAGCCTGTCCATTAGGTAATTCATGGTTATTCATTTTGTTCTTTTTCAAATGTTAACAAACAGCGTTTGTCTGTAAGCGGGCAGGACTGGGATAATGTCAAGTACAGGCCCCGAACTGGGGAGAGTGTCGACGTTTCGACCCTAGTGCAGTGAGGGCAGTTTGTATCCTCTGCAAGCGGGTCTTCCTCAGGACAGAAAGAAGGGATGGGGGGAGCAACTGGTCATGGGTGATGCACAGTTAAGGTGCCGCCCCTAGGCATGGATATAAAGGTCCGCAATAGAATTGCGGCTTGATAGAGGCTATCAGCAGTTTATGGTGGTGCAAATTCAATCATTGGGTGAGAAAAATCGCCCACGGCGTCTTAATAAATCATCTTCGAACAGCCCGGGGGAATCCAGCTGGTCTACTCGAGCAGAGGGGCGGCACTTTAACTGTGCATCACCCATGACCAGTTGCTCCCCCATCCCTTCTTTCTGTCCTGAGGAAGACCCGCTTGCAGAGGATACAAACTGCCCTCACTGCACTAGGGTCGAAACGTCGACACTCTCCCCCGTTCGGGGCCTGTACTTGACATTATCCCAGTCCTGCCCGCTTACAGACAAACGCTGTTTGTTAACATTTGAAAAAGAACAAAATGAATAACCATGAATTACCTAATGGACAGGCTCCAATGTAGAACTGGTACCACCATGAATCACTACCAGTTTTACTAATGAGATTGCAATGTATAAAATGATGAACCATTGATTTGCCTGATTGGATTCCCTTCCTGTATACTCTATCCTACCTCACGAGCACCTTCTTTCTTCACATTCTCCCTTGGAGCAACCCCTCCTATCCTGAACATTGAATATGATAATATGTTATGAAAAGTGACCGAATAAAATAAGAGTCACCTATAAAGCAATAGTGTGTGCCTTTTTGTATTCTGAGGATATATATATTTGAATATGCTTTACAAATAAACTAATGTTACATTATTGATATAAACTATACATGTACCGTATGCTGTTTATGAATGTTCCATGCAACTAAGCTTTAATATAAGTCCAGGACCATTGTTTTCCTATACCAACCATGGGGACTGGCATTCCCACGCGCCATGCATGCCAACAGACCCGCTTCAGGTGGGAGACTCCCGAATTTTTGAAGACGAAAATGTCTTTCGCTCTCAGCTTAAATAAAAGTCAATAGAGAAAGTGCATATTCCCGTTTTTTTAATTTTTATAAATACTCCATTTTCGTGGTCTAAAATGTTTCCATTTATAATGTGCATTTTATTTACTAAAATAACTGGCGACTTCGAAATTTCCAGCCTTCTGGATGTCCGTTTACCAGCTTCCGCGCGCGGTCTCTTTCAAGGGTCCAATTTTTAACGTTAGTGAATCTTCACTCATCCGAAGATCAGCGATGGCCGCCTACTGTTTACACACCATTCCAACGACTTCACAGTGGGACCTTAGTGGCGCATTAAAGACTCCTTTCCGGAGGCTGTTTAAGTGGAAATTATAGTCTAATGATTCCGCCGGGGGTAAATAAAGCGGGTTTAGAGGCCCAGAGGGGTTCACAGATGATGTACCCAGAGGCTAACTTGAAGTGTGAATTAGCTATGCAAGGAACCATCCGTTCCCTCTACTCGCCCTACTCCCACGCACAGCCAATGAGAAGAGAGTTCACAGCTTCAGCTGCTAAAAGGGGACCACGCTGTTGTTGATAGTTATTCCTTCTGGTTCTTCATAAGTGGCGACAAGGGCAAAAAAATACTAACTTTGCTCTTAACACATTTAGTAGATCAGAAGAATGAAAACCAACTGTAATTAAACATCTTAAATACGGTAAATAGACATAATATCGAAATAAAAATATCGAATGGACAGAATATCGAATCCAAAATATAGAATGGACATAATATCGAATGGACATAATATAGTCGTTAAAAATATCGAAATTAAGGTAAGTAATATCGATTGTCAAAATATCTAAGTACAAAATATAGGCATTAAAAAATATTGAATTTTTAATAATATCGAATTTTTTCAAAGTGTTTTGTATGTTAGTATATGTGTTAAAAGTTTATATTAGTTTTTGTAATGTATGTTTAATTTTTTTAAAGCAATGATTTTTATGTTATTTAGGGGCCCATTACGATACCCGGCGTAAAAAAATCCGCCAGGCATGGAAGCGGCAAAAATCCGCCCGCACACACCGTCTGAACACCGACCGCGCCATTACGATTACACAAACCGAAAACCGCCATCGGCGGAAAAATCACACAAGATACCGCCCGCCATCGTCCGAGTCGGAGTCAAACCGCCCGCCACGGATGGAAACACGCACGACAACACAAAACCGCCCGCCCTCACGGCCGACACACCGCACGTGAAATTACGATCGCACCGCCATGAGCGCGGGAAAACTACAAATATACCGCCCGCCAGCGCAAACAACGCCGATGAGAATCGACACGGCAGAAGCCATGGCGCCCACGTCCCTGCACAGAAACCATCCGCTGACAAAACCAATCGCAAACAACATGGCCAACAAGTCCACACAGCAAGGCACGCACAAATACACAAGCACAGTACACATCCCGAAAACACCCCCTGGACAAACAAAAACTACAAAGGCCAGAACCCCAGACACAACACACCTGAAAACAACAGCCCATGAGGACACACCCACATAGGTAAGTACAAGAGCAGCACTCCCACAGACCACAACCCCTTGCAACATTGCAAACTAGAGAGGAGAGGAGAGGACACAGTGACACAGCAAGGACAGCAGCACACCACAGAAACGCACACATCACAACCACCACCACCACCACCACCACCAAACACCGGCACCACAAACCCCCTGCACATTACACAACACACACCGCACCAGCACCACAAACACCATGGCACCACAAAGAATGCCCAAGTTCACGCCCATTGAGCTGACGGTCATGGTCGACGAGATCATCAAGGTGCACCCACAAATCTATGGGAACCTGGTCCAGCACACACCACTAGCCACCAGAAAGAGAATGTGGAACCGGATCGTAGACCAGGTCAATGCAGTCGGGACCCTGCCCAGGAACAGAGTCGAAATCAACAAACGGTGGAATGACGTCAAGAGCCTGGTCAAGAAGAAGGAGACCAAGAACAGAGAGCTGGCAGCCGTCACTGGCGGAGGGAATCCCGCGCTCTTCAAGACCTTCAAAGCGTGGGAGGAGAAGGTGCGAGTCATTATACATCCCGAGATCCTCGCCGGATTAGCAGGGGGAGTGGAGGCTGGTAAGTACAAACTAATGTATACCAGCACACCGCTATGTACTCACATGCACTACCACCATGCCACAGCTCCCAGGGACAAACACCCCCATGTCCAGCACACAATACACAACACATCACACACACATGCAACAGACACCACCACACACAGCCCAAACCAAACAACTGTAAGATACGTGGGGACATGTGTACACTCAGCCAGCCACGTAACCACCAACAGGTCCCCAAGTATGCCAGAAGCGCCACAACGAGCACCCACCACACCCATGTGTCCGCCATAGCTGCACTAACCGACAAGTAACAGGTAAGTGGCAGGAACACAAAGTGCAGTGGGTGGTAGAGTGGACAGCCCAAGTACAACACACACCAGGCCCCTAGTCCCACAGCACAGCAAGGAGGAGCATCCCCCACACCCCACACCCACGTGTCAGCCACCGCAGTGCACACCGACAGCCGAAAGGTAGACATCACGGTCCACAGCAATCGGTGTCAGTGGGTGTCCAGCCACCACCACGACCCACAACACCCCCCCACCCCCACAGACCTGCAACATGGAGCACCCCCGCTTAGAACCATGTGGCATCCAGTACAGTGCACGCCCGAACAACCTGCAGGTGGGAAACTGGACAGGGCTGGATTACTGGAGGCATGAGGACCGTAACACGACCAACACATGGGACATGTCACGTAGCAGACGAACACGCAGCACCGCCCACCGTCACGAACAAGTGAACAATGTGCACACGGACATGAACCACAGACTCACACCTCACATGACCCATCACAGACACAGCAACACCCAAGGAGCCACGTCTGCATGCACAAGCCACACTGAATATAGTACCACACGGCAGCCACTGTGCAACCCATCACACACAACCGAAACACCATTGAAGTCCTGTCCATGTAGCCCCTACTGCCTGTCAACCACACACCCCACAACTACGCCTATGTAAGACAAACAACACTAGATGCAACAGAGCGGAACAACATAAATGCACACGAACACCACTGAACCCATCAAACACACAGACACACCATGCACATACAACATACCATCCATCCCATCCGTCAGCCCCAGTCTCATGAAAGGCATGTCATCCGCACAGCTGCCACACATACAGCAGTCACGCTAAGATACATGCCCATGACCAACCATGTGCCAGAAGTCAATGAAGCGCACGACACACTGTGAGCAACAACACACAACATGGGCCACACCCCCCCGAGCACTGCAGTGATGCACATGGCACAGGGCAGCACGCACACCAAGGAGATGGGACAACTGCAATACGTTGGCTGGCACACAACCATCACTCACTCATAACGATGCGTCCAATGCCATGTCCAGTAATCACAACAGACAGCAAATATGCAGGCCATGTCAAGCATGCACACACCTCAGACCATGCACTGTCATGCTGCCACAACACATGTCACGTTCGGCACCCATGGCTCACAGCATGTACCCCAAAAGCATATTCCCTCCCAAATGCGAATCTGGGGCATGGCCCCCATGTTGCCATATGCGTTCCTAAGCGTTCCATTTGAACCCCAAAAGCATATTCCCTCCCAAATGCGAATCTGGGGCATGGCCCCCATGTTGCCATATGCGTTCCTAAGCGTTCCATTTGAACCCCAAAAGCATATTCACTCCCAAATGCGAATCTGGGGCATGGCCCCCATGTTGCCATATGCGTTCCTAAGCGTTCCATTTGAACCCCAAAAGCATATTCCATCCCAAATGCGAATCTGGGGCATGGCCCCCATGTTGCCATATGCGTTCCTAAGCGTCCCATTTGAACACCAAAAGCAAAGTACAAACCAGACCCAGGATGGGCCAGGAGCCCGCATACACCAGAGTCACAATAAGTAGGGGCACAGCAACACACCCATCGGCATGGCCAATCCGTCCCATGCCACATGTGCACAGCACACAGTCCCATTGCCAAGCACACACAACTACAAATGGTACAGCCACACACACGCCTCCGGGAAACCCATGTACGAGATTGCACGAACTGTTAATGTCAGACGACAAATACATACTTCGCCAGGTGCAACACAATAACAAATCTCATTCTCTCCACAGGTGACGAACTGCTGGATGCTGGGGATGGAGACAGCAGCCAGCACAGCCAGCCTACAAGCCCCCAACGAGGACACACGGATGTGGAGGATCTGTCCTCCTCTTCGGACACGGACCACCAAGCAGGCCCATCTGGTGTGGCAGGGCCCAGCCGCTCCCCAGGACCCCTCCTACCCACCAACCCATCATCCAGGGCTGCTGAACATTCCCAGCCCCCTGCTGCCACTGTCGTTGCGGCCACACCCACGGTCATTGCGGCCACACCCACGGTCATTGCGGCCACTACCACTGCCGCAACCGCCACCATCGCCGCACCGACCACCACCGCCGCCACCACCACCACGTCTTCGCTGGCACCAGCCCCAGCGCAGGTGGTGGCCCGGCCGACTGGATCCACCCTGGGAGCCACAGCGAGGACCGTGGTGAGCAATGTGGCTAGTGGGCAGGCCGGTGGCAGCAGTACTGGTAGGAGGAGCAGGGTCAGGGAAACGCAAGTCTCCCCTGAGAGCCATGCCCTGCCTCAAATGGCCAGAGTCCTTGGGGCCTATGAAGAGGCCCAAGAACAATGGGCCAGGTCTGCTTCAGACACGCGGGAGGTGCTGGGGGTGCTGAGGTCCATGGACGCCCGTATGGGTCAACTCGTGGACCTCATGGGCCAGCTGGTGGTGAGGTCACAGCCAGGGACAGCAGCTCCACCACCGCCACCACCTGCCGGGGCGCAGGGTCGTGCAGCTGTGTCCAGTTCCCCTGCGTCCACAGCCAGTGAGCACACCTCAACCACCAGTATGTCGCAAGCAGGCACCCCCCCTCGCAAACGTGGAAGGGGCCGTCCGAAGTGGAAACAGATCTCACGGGAGGACTTTGCACGCTCCAGACGCAAGTGAGGCAGCCAGCCAGCCTTCCTTGACCACCCACTGCATTGACTTGGACTACGATCCCACTCCACACAGCCATCTGGATGGCATGTGTGTGTTGGACTATGGACATAGAACCAGTGGGTACACCCTGAGCATCACGCAGCCATGACCGACAGCTCATTGTCACTGCACGCACCACTTTTGTCATCACCTTACACACAATCACATGTCACAGTTTGAAATAAATGCACCTCTTACACAAACTGCTGTTTGTGCCCTGTGTTTTATTTGTACGGAATACAACGGCCACCTTGGGCGGAAAGGCACCTGATGCGTGGCATGGCAATGGAACCGGAGGGCCTGTAGGGACCTAGGGGTGGGAGACAGAACAGGAGCACATATGACTTGTGCCATGCTAGACGTTGAGGTTCTATTGCCTGCGTGATATGACCAGGAGGAGCGCGAGGAGACCTCTCACACACCATGCTCCACTGCCATCCCGTGCCCTGTATCGCCTGTGCGGATTGACTATGTTGGGGTTACACCTGGTCGACTGGGGCTGTGTGTGCCTTGTCAAGGTGCATGGCGGGCGCACATCAGGATCCAGCTTGTCCACAGAGGGTGGGCTGAGGTGCGCCTGGTACCGCTTTGTACGTGTGCCCGGCTGCTGTGCACACACGTGTTCACTCCCCCCGACAGGTGTCCTCTCACAATGCCCAGGGAAGCGGTGGTGTACTGTTCATGACCCCTCCCAACACGGCGTGCTCCAACTTGGCATGTGCGCATCTACCCGTCACACCCACCCACCTGAGCACTGCGTCCATACGACTTCACACGACACATGTGTGTCTTCCACAGTTGTGCTACTCATTTGCGTTGACATCCAATACCAGTGGACTACATGGTCATGTCACGACTGCCGTGTACTTCACATACTCTCATCCTCTCTCATTCGTACTTGTGAAATGAGTCAGCGGAGACAGTTTTGGTTTCAAACATTATATTGAGTCTTCTGTCCTCTGTGATGCAGTATAGTGGACACTACTGGCAGCGGAATACATGTTGAGGATATACTGAGCATGATTACAAATGGGATAGGGTGTGGGTTACATGTGATTGGCTGTTGCATGTGGGATGTGGGCTTCAGAGTTACATCTGCTTGGCCAAGGCTGTGCTAATGTACATTTACGTATAGCTGCGGAGCTGCGGACTTTGACACAGACGGTATACATGTAGCCTACCAGACCGCTTGGCATCATGGGCACAGTCCATCTCAGTTCCATGTGACAGGTTTGCTGCGGTTGTTCCTCATGCACGCGTGCATGTGAGATGACATCAGGGCATGTGCTTGCGTGCATGCAGCGGCGTGCCACTTGTTGCTGCAATGTGGTGGTTACTGGACATGTCACAGTCACTGGGGTCGTGTTGTTGTTGTATGCACTTGTCGTCCATGCAAAGGTCCTGGTATGGGATTCCCGGGCGGGGTGGGAGGGGTGCAGCACCCACAGACTCCAGGCGACCTATTCATGTCCACTGAGCGGTGTGTGTGTCCATGGGCGCTGGATCCATGTCGTGTCCTGGTTGTTCGTGCAGTTCCGTCCATGTGGGTGCGATACACAGACCCCATGCCACTGCCTCCCACGATGCATGCGGTGTTCCTGGATGTGATGGGGAACAGTGTGCATGTCCCGGTCATATCCGATGTCATGGCGATGTCGTTGATGGTGTGGTAACAGTTGCCGGTCGTTTGGTATGGCTGTTGTGGTGGTGACTGGCCAGTCCGTGCGGAAGCTAAGCATGGGTGCGGGGTTGGACATCATAGGTCAATCGGGGAACCTGCGTTGTGGTCCGACGAATTTACAGGTTGTCAGGTATGCGATGCCGTCCAGCAGGGCTTCCATGTCATTGGTGGTGTACATGTTTGCCAGCCAATGTAGCGGATGGTGGCTGTCAAGGTGTTGTTCGTAAGTTGTCCCTTGGAGGACCATGATGGGGCATGCTGGGTGACATTCGATGTAGCTGTTCTCGATGATCCGTCGTGTGGAGGCACAGTGGTCCCATTTCAGTGCGGAGTGCGATGTTGGCCACATACGCCATGCCCCCATAGGCAGAGCAGGCCCTGTCGTGGTGCGTCCAGTGGGAGGAGTAGTGGTAGCAGGTCCGCCTTTAGACATGCCGGGTTGGAGAGGCACATCTCCACGGGATGCTGGTAGGGACACCTCCGACAGTAGAAGACGGGCATGACGCAGCTGAACAATGTGATGCGGTAAGTCAGTCGGTAACTTACGTTCAGCAGGGACAGGAGATCGCATCCCAATATATGTTTCAGGTTGGTTTTGTACAGCTTGACCTGTCCGGCGTAGTTGGGTAGGTGTGTTGCGGTTGCCATTTTGCAGCAGTGCGTTGTGGTGGCGTGCTCCGGCTGTGTGTGCAGTCTGCAATGTGCACGCTCCGAGGTTGCTGTGAGCTCTGTGTAGTCGTAGGGGAGACAGGACTTGTGTTCTGTTGGCTTGTGCGGAGGACACGGGCCCTCATCCCACATGCTTCTCAGACAGTTCAAGGTCAGTGATGTGTGACTCCTTCCAATTAACTTGCATGTGGCCGACATGGGGGAGTGTTTTCTTTTTCTTCCCCGTCCGTTGTGTGCTTCTGTGATATGCGCTATCTGCCCTGTGGTCGGTCTCCTCGGCATGCCTGTGTTGGTCTTTTCTTGGACAATGGCTGTATTCACCGGCTTCTTTCGTAGGGCTGTGGTTTCGGAGTTGGAATGGAAGGTCATTCAGTGCTGTCTGCTCTCCCTTGTGTGGGCGGCTGGCTGCCTTTCCGCTCTGCGTTGGGCCTTGTGTGTGAATGTTATTCTTGGGCCACCTGTTGTCGGTCCCCGGGCTCTTTGGTGTTCCGTTTTATATGTCTTGTTCATATGTGCAGGGTGGTATGGGTGTTTCAGTGTGGTACTGGCGTTCCTCTTCCCGAAGGGGCCCTGCTTCTCCTAGTTGGTGTTGCCGCCGCTGTGTGCTACGCCATGTTTGTTACACTGGGGTGTGTCCTGCTGTTGCGTGACTTCACTGACATGTGTGCGTCGGTTGTGTGGCGTTGGGTGTTGTCCGTGAATTGGGCGTTGGGGACATGTCTGTGGCAGGCCTGTCACGTGTCATGTGCGTTCGGGGTGGGGCTGATGTGTGTGCTGCTTGGTTGTGTCCCTGTGTCTGTGTGCGACGCATGCATGGCGCTGCGGTTGGCCTCTGCGTTGTGCGCATGTGTGGCGGCGTCATCGCCGCTTTGGGGCCGTGACGGGGTCGTTGGTTCCTAGTCCCAGGTGGTGTGTACACATGTGTTACGCGATGTTACGATTTGGCCTGTGTGTCATATGTGGATGCAATGGTGGATGTGTAGTGTACACGCGGGGGTGGGGGTTGTCCGCTTTTTCCGCCCTTGCACTGTGTGCGCTGTTTGCGTGCACTTGTTGTGTGTGTGCCTACCTGCGTCTCCGCGGCACGTTGCGTCCTTGGTGGTGCATCAGCAAGAGCATGGGGAGGGCCTGCAGTGCTGGATTCATGCTCGGGGAGCCGCTTCTTCGTTGTCCGTGCTCGGCGTCCGTGTTACCGCTTCGGTTTGTCGTACGGTGTCTCTTAGCCGTGGGAGCCGTTTGTTTGCGGCATCGTAATTTATACGCCGGGCGGGACGTGATTTCGTCGGACGGTGTGTGTCAATTAGGCTGCGCCGCTACGTGTACGGGCGCACTTTGATGGCGGACGGTGTCGCTGGCTTGCCGGCGGTGTTTGGCTGACTTTTCGCATCGTAATCGGGCGGGCGTGTGGACTGCTGCGTGCGAACGGTAACTGGTGGTTTTTGCATCCGCCAGCACGGCGGTTGTGCTTCCGCCCGCCATCGTAATGACCCCCTTAATTTTTGCGTCATTTAATTCCGTAGCGGGTTGTGGGTTTATAGGGGAATAGGGTGGGAAGTAATTTAATTCTAATTAAGTAAATATTTATTTTTATTTATTGGTATTGATAATTAATTTATTGTTAATTAATTATTAATTGGTAATTAATTTTTATTAATTGGTAATTAATTTTTATTAATTGATTAATTGATAATTATGTTAATTCTATTAATTTATTATTTGTAGCGGGTTGTGGGTTGATAGGGGGATATGGTGGGAAGGAATTTAATTGTAAATAATTAATTATTGAAAATATTTTTTTTGTTTTGATAATTAATGTACTGTTAATTAATTATTAATTGGTATTTTTTTTATTATTTATAAATTTTTGGTATTGAATATTAATTGGTTGTTAATTAATTATTAATAGGTAAATAATTTTTAATAAATAAATTGTATTGGTATTTATAATTAATTAATTATTAAATATTTTGTCATTGGTAATTAATTTTAATAATAATGTTTATTAGTATTGATAATTAAATAATTGTTATTAAAATATTAAAATATTACTTTCCCTACTGTTGCACTCTTTGGAGTGGGAATAGTAATTTTTACCCCTACGCTATCCAAAGCTTTCCCTACTGTTGCACTCACTGGAGTGGGAATAGTAATTTTTACCCTCCCGCTATCCAACGCTTTCCCTACTGTTGCACTCTCTGGAGTGGGAATAGTAATTTTTACCCCTACACTATCCAACGCTTTCCCTACTGTTACACTCTTTGGAGTGGGGATAGTAATTTTTACCCTCCCGCTATCCAACGCTTTCCCTACTGTTGCACTCTTTGGAGTGGGAATAGTAATTTTTACCCCCACGCTATCCAACGCTTTTCCTACTGTTGCACTCACTGGAGTGGGAATAGTAATTTTTACCCTCCCGCTATCCAACGCTTTCCCTACTGTTGCACTCTCTGGAGTGGGAATAGTAATTTTTACCACTACTCTATCCAACGCTTTCCCTACTGTTGCACTCTTTGGAGTGGGAATAGTAATTTTTACCCTCCCGCTATCCAACGTTTTCCCTACTTTTGCACTCACTGGAGTGGGAATAGTAATTTTTACCCCTACGCTATCCAACGCTTTCCCTACTGTTGCACTCTTTGGAGTGGGAATAGTAATGTTTACCCTTATGCTATCCAACGCTTTCCCTACTGTTGCACTCACTGGAGTGGGAATAGTACATTTTACCCTCCCGCTATCCTACGTTAAAAATATTGAATATTTTTTAATAATATTACGTTAATATATGTATGTATTAAAAAATAAAAATGTATGTTTATTTATTTTTTTACTTAAATTAATTATTCATTAATTTGAAAGTTATTTAAGTATTTTTAAGTATGTTTTACTTAATTATATTTATTATCTTATTAATTTTACATTACTTTTAAGAGATTAAAAAAATTCTATATTTTGACTATATTTTTTACAACGATATTTTTGATTCGATATTTTTGTACTTACCTGTTTGTAGATAGGGAGTCGATATTTTGGTATTCGATATTTTTAACTCGATATTTTGTCAGGTCGATATTTTCTTCCTCGATATTATGTCAGTGATCCTTTCCTACATGACTAAATCGCTGTTCTGTCAGGTCAAGAAGATGTTGCCTGTTGGGATTTTAAAACCGATACCTCGTTTGGTACATTTAAAGTAAGTGAATACAAACTGCTTTTGGTTAAAAAAAAAAAAACACGAGTGACTGTAGCTGTGGGAGGGAGATCTGAACACTTGACATAATAGAAACTCCTTTTACCTCCATATGGATTACACAATTCAAATCGTAATTTATTGCACAGGTGAAGCAAAGCCCTAACAATTCTTCATCGAGGATGCGGCCTACAAATTCAGACACGTAACTTGGTAGATCAGCTGACAAGAGTAGTGTGTGTTTAAATATATTCTGCACGCTTAAAACCGTTGCGCCATACTCCCAGGGTCTGTCTAAAAATTCTCAGGGCCTTACCATCTTTTTGGTCAATATGGTTTTTTGAGGGGGGATTATTTTCGACAGGGACTAAAAATCCACCTGTCTGTTAGGGGCCTTTCTAAGGTCGATCTTTTACTCCACTATATGCGCGCTCTGAGGCTTCCATTTGGAGGTCAACAGCGTGTTACAAAAACCCTAAATAAATAGGGCCACACAGCAGGGAGCTGCGGGCTAAAGACGTTGATTGTTTAAAGGAGGTGATACATCATCCTTTTCTCCTGTGTTCAAAGTCCCTGAATATTAGGTGGTAAGTTAGTGTTCTTGGATGCAGGTCTGTTGGTCTTTGCGAGTAGAAATGTCTAAGTATGCTTTTTTCTTTTTTTTTTTTAAAGCATATTTGCGTGTTTTTTTTTACTGTCCTTCCAGTGCTGCATGGCTGAACACTTAAAAGGTCCCAAAGGCCAGACCTATTATCTTCCTCCCGAGGAAAGAGGAAATGGGCACATTCCAATCATTCCTGCATGAATGTGGAAAGCATTGTGTGAAGCGAGAGGGGAGGGGGTGGGGAGGCTGAGTGCAAGGAGACCCCAGATGGAATACCAGGCCTGTCCGTCACGTGTGCCCCAGCACAGGCCAGCCGGTCCCTCCTTTGTGCCTTCACAAAGGCCAGTCGCCCTTCTGTGCCCTTACACGGTGTTGTCTGTCACTCTCCTATGCTTTTACCGGGTACGGTCGTTTTGTGTGCCCTTTAAACAGGCCTGTCACTCTCCTGTCCCCTAAACAAGGCAACCTCTCAGCCTCTCATTCAGGACTGTTTACCATGTTTTTGTGTCCTCATACATGGGGATTCGTCACTGCTCTATACCCATACAAAGGCCGCACTACAACTTGGACTGTAATAACTGTGTGTCCTTACAGCTTGTTTATTTCATTTTTTCAGGTACATTTTGTACAATTGTATAGCAAGGGCACGGAGGCGATTAAGTGATTTGCCCAGATTCACACGTTCTTAAGCAGACGCTGAGGCTCAAACACTGATCCCCACATCACGATGCACTTCGACCATTGAATATAACTCTTGAGTCATGAGTCTGGCACAGTTTGTTTGCGATTCGGCATTGTTTATATTTATTTCTTAAGAGTTTAAAAACATGTTAATCCTAATAAATTAAATTTAGTGGAGCCGACCACAGCCTGGCCTCTTCCCTCGCTCAAACCTACCGCAGAGCAACACGTTTCCTGGTTATTGTGTGCAGCAGAGGTGAGCGAGGGACGGGGCAGGAGAGTTGCCAAAGTCCGGGAAGACTCTAGCCCTGGATCCGAGGGAAGACAGCGGACCGTTTTTGCAGAGGTAGGTGACCGGCTCAGTAGAAGGATCGGCCCCTGTCTCTATGTGAAGTCAAGGTCTGCGTGTGTCCCTGTCTCTATGTGAAGTGGAGGTCTGCGTGTGCCCCTGTCTCTATGTGAAGTGGAGGTCTGCGTGTGTCCCTGTCTCTATGTGAAGTGGAGGTCTGCGTGTGTCCCTGTTTGTCTGAAGTGGAGGTCTGCATGTGTCCCTGTCTCTATGTGAAGTGGAGATCTGCGTGTGTCCCTGTCTCTATGTGAAGTGGAGGTCTGCGTGTGCCCCTGTCTGTGTGAAGTCAAGGTGTGCCTTTGCCCCAGTCTCTATGTGAAGTCAAGGTCTGCGTGTGCCCCTGTCTCTATGTGAAGTGGATGTCTGCGTGTGCCCCTGTCTCTATGTGAAGTGGAGGTCTGCGTGTGTCCCTGTCTGTCTGAAGTGGAGGTCTGCGTGTGCCCCTGTCTCTATGTGAAGTGGAGGTCTGCGTGTGTCCCTGTCTGTCTGAAGTGGAGGTCTGCGTGTGTCCCTGTCTCTATGTGAAGTGGAGGTCTGCGTGTGTCCCTGTCTCTATGTGAAGTGGAGGTCTGCGTGTGCCCCTGTCTCTATGTGAAGTGGAGGTCTGCGTGTGTCCCTGTCTCTATGTGAAGTGGAGGTCTGCGTGTGTCCCTGTCTCTATGTGAAGTGGATGTCTGCGTGTGTCCCTGTCTCTATGTGAAGTGGAGGTCTGCGTGTGTCCCTGTCTCTATGTGCACCTTTCCTGATTGATCTCGCAGTTCTCTGCGTAAGCTGGACTGGTAACCTAGTCATGTTAAAGTGTGATTAACTTGGGATGGTAGGGGTTCGCCTCCAGGTGTCTTGACAAATTCAGTCTGTGGGCGAGTATTCACGACCGGGCACAATTGAAATATCTGAAGCTGAGGCTCAAGTCACTGTGGTTTCTCACAGTGGGCCATAAGGTGTGAAGACTACACGCACATTCAATCCTTGGCCTCTCTGCAGAGCGATGCTCGTATATGTGCTAGTGTTAATTGTGTGACGGAGGTACACAGCTGTCGAAATCTGGGAGCAGCATAGGAAACGACAATGCAGTGGGGAAGTTGTATGCGTGGGGGCAGGGCTTTAAGTGGACCGGGCCTCACCGGTGCTGAGCACCGGCAGTAACTTTATCCTATTAGCATTACAAATACATTATATTTATTTTGCTTAACAAAACTCACATTGACACAAGCCATTAACATTTACAAAGCCAATAGCTCGCACTCATATAAATGCAATTAATAACTTTTCCATTTACAAATTTTAACACTATTTGCATTTTACATTACAATCATTTTAATACATTTTTATAAAACAAACAATATAAAAAACAATGTCATTTACAAGGCCATTTACTCAAAACAATGTCACTGCGAGACCTATTGCATTGTAAATGCTTGTTAAACTAACCATCTAGCCTTAAGTCTCCTTTCGACACCAATGTCCAAGCTTTCTACACCCATTACTAAAAGTTAAGCTCACTATGACAGGACTAAAGCCTTCTCTAGTCCTCGCACATATCACCTAACCCTTCACATATCGGGTACACCAGCCAACATGATTCCATCTCAATCATGCATATCCCATAAACTTTAGAAGGGCATGGTAAGGTGTTATGTCAGAATATTGTTTACAGGAATGTTATCTGAAAATATAATTTACGAATTTATCGTCCCATAGGGTGTACATTTTAGATTATTAACCCCAGTGTGGTGAAGCCCCTGGTAAAGAGTAACAAACCGCCCTCTCCCAAGTGTCTCTTCAAAATAAACGATACACCATGAATAGAAGCATTTCGACTCATGACACAAGTTCTGTTCAGCAAAAGCACAGTGCTCTGTTTCCACTGTTTCCAAACACAGTATGCCACCATCTGCCAAATATATTTCACTGATGCTTTTCTGTTATACTGCAGAGTAAAAATAGAAATATAGATTCATGTAATTATAGTCATTTATTTTAATCATCACATTGAATGATTCAGTACAATACGTACTTTTCATGTTATGAGCAATAAATAGGAACATCTTGATCTATCCTAGTATAACTTGTTCATTGTTTATGTTTAAGGCATGCATGGACGTCGTTTAGGGGTTGCACCTGTGGCCTCTTGCTTGTTTCTTGTGACCTATGGCACTGATTGAAACCCCTAGCCTTAGAAGTGGCAAAATTAGTGCCAAGAATTCTATGACAGCTCCCCCTTAAAGGTGTTGAAATTTCGCATTCCTTGTTTTCTGTTCATTTTTATAAATTTGAGGAAAGGCAAATGCATCAGTAAGTTTGCACCATATGACAAATTGGTCCAAAATCTAATAATAATATACCAAAGCTCATGAGTTCAGAAAAGGACATGAACATGCCCGTTCAGGCAGTCTCCCAGAAAAGGAAGAAACAACTAGGCGCATATGGAATATGTGTCAGTTTGGAAAGGAAGCCAGATGAGTCCTCATCAGGCAAGTAAAGTGGCCAGTAAAGTTCTGCAAGTCTCCACCGCAGGATTGTTAGCATCCGTAGAGTAAGGAAACAGCCAGCAGCTCATTCAACACCATCCGTGTCTGCGCCAGTCCTCCAGTTCTCTAGTACACACTGCACTCTCGGTCCAATCTGGCAATATTATATTTTTAAGGTTCCGAGGGTGACACCTCCTGGAATCACCTCATCAGATCAGACGGTTCAGTTCATTGGTCAGTTCGTATAGGATGAGTGTCAGGCGGCACAAAGAAGTCACAATATATAGAGAACTAAGTGGGACAATTATGGAGTCCTTTAGCAATCCAATATGTGAAACGTCGGAACATTGCTCCTTTAGCAAGTGCACTTAAGCAAGTTCAAGAGGACAGTTTCCCATGCAGCTTTTCCGGACTGTAATTGTACAGAAAATGTAGCAATATATTTTGTACAATGAGGAAAGAAAACACTATTTTGTATTATTTGTTATATCAAGGAATTCTCTAATAAGCAATGGATTCAGCAAGTCAAGAATATTCACGTATGCAGTCAGGTCCGTATTAATTTAAGCTAATACAATGTAAAACATTTATAATTATTAATCATGCACAAAAAGATGTCATGATTCCAGTATACCTTCTGATGCATTTGAAATCATTAGTATGGTTACAAATAACATGTGTCAGTATGGTATATTACTACTTTATGAATGTTCTAACATGTAAATATATTTCAAAATACATTTTAGTAAATCGTTTTAGGTGCATAACAGTAGTATGTGAACTATAATCTCTGAAGGTTTCTTAGAGGCATTGTAATTAGGAACGTGTAACACCTACTTTTCTTTTGTTAATTTGGTGCACATTTTGCTCATACAAAAGATGGATTTTAATAAAATTCACCATCATAATCAGGATTAATCATAATGTTTGATAAATTCTCATTAGTTATACACGCATATAAATGATACTAAATAATTAATTATATCCTAAACTCCATAAAGTGAGAGTTCACCATTTGCAAATTTTCTAGCCATATTAATGAAATATAGGGGCCGATTCCAATTCGGGCCGGAAATCTCTCCGACCGAGCCGGACCCGGAGAGATTTCCGACCGAATCGGACTCTAGCAGTCCGACCGAACGAGTACGATGCACACGTATGCTATCGGACTCGATTCGGTTGGACTCCCATTGAAGTCAATGGGAGCCAGTCGTACGACACGTACACGGGCTCCCATTGACTCAATGGGCACGACGCGAACAAGGGCGCCCCCCTACAGCGTGTTCGCGTCGATGTGGGTCGCACCGTACATGCACGTGTAGGGGGGACCCATGGGTCCCCCCTGTGTGCGACTCGCATGCCTACGCTTCCAGGGGGGTCCGACACGGACCCCCAAAGTGCGACTCCGACAGCTCCTTGGAGCCGGACTGCGCGAGTCGGTCGGAGCGGTCGCGATGCGCATCGTACTTACCCGGCCGGGGAACGTCTCCATAGCGCGGTGCGAGTCGTCCCCGTGCGAGTCGGTCGGAGAGGTCGGGTCCTGCGTACGAGTCGGTCGGAGATTTCGCGAGCGCACGCATCGTACTAGCTCGCCCGGACGCACGTACGATTCGGTCGGGAAATAGGGCTCCGAATCGGATCCGGTAAAGCCGAATCCGATTCGGAGCCCTACCGGCCGAGATCGGAATCGGCCCCATAGTGTTCTGTCAATTTGTATATCACAGCCTATAAGATGGTTGTCCACTTTACGAAAGTGTATCAGTCTGTGCTGGAAGCGTCAGAGCTAGATATCATTAACTTCCTAGATGGTCTTGCATTCCCTAGACTGACTCCGGACCATCGCATGGAACTGGGCACTCCAATCACGCAAGACGAGATACGAACTGCAATGCGTGCTTTAGCCTCAGGGAAGGTGCCCGGTCCAAACGGTTTCCCATCTGAGTTTTACAAAGCATACGCAGATCTGCTAGTGCCGCAATAACATCGGGTATATGTAGAGGCATTACAATACACACAATTACCTGCCTCACTCACCGAAGCAATGTTAGTCACTCTGCCAAAGCCAGACAGGGACCCCACACAATTAGGATCATATCGCCAGCTACCACTACTACACGTAGACTATAAGATATTGGCAGGAGTACTGGCGGGAAGGCTAGGCTTGTTGACACCACCACTGATACATGCGGACCAGAATGGGTTTGTGCCGGCACGTAACACCTCCCTTAACCTACACAGACTACTCCGGGTGATGAGGTGCGCACCACACGTACGGCCCAGTTCAAGGTGTCTGGTGCTTGACCTAGAAAAAGCTTTTGACACCATTGAGTGGCCATTCCATTTAAATGTACTGCCACAATATGGGATTGGCCCGTACTTTTTAAGTCTGATCAGACTCTTATATGGTGAACCGTTAGTGCTTGTTCAAACCGGAAACTCAATATCGCAGGCCATAAGGTTCTGGAGGGGCACCAGGCAGGGATGCTCACTCTCCCCGCTAATCTTCTCACTGGCCATTGAGGCATTAGCTATCGCCATAAGCGATTCTGTGCACCTCTGGAGCATCCCACTAGGGACAGACATCCACGCTATATCATTATATGCAGATGATATTCTGCTATATATCCTGGATTTCCAACACGTGCCATCTGACATACCTAATAGCCTCTCTCCCTTTGCAAGAATATTGGGATTATGTGTTAACTGGGGGAAATCCTGCTTATTCCCCTTCACCCCCCACACAACTGACCTGGGTCTGGTTGTCTGTGATACACTGGTAACTTGGCAGCTGACCATGTTCCAGTATCTGGGAATACAGATTTACCATACTGACCAGGACCTGCTAGATGGAAACCTTAGTAGAGCAATCACCTCCTTGACATCACAGAAAGTGTTCTGGAAAACGCTTAGGGGCCGATTCCGATTCAGGCCTGAAATCACTCCGACCGAGCCGGACCCGGAGAGATTTCCGACCGAATCGGACTCTGGCAGTCCGACCGAACGATTACGATGCGCACGCATGCAATCGGACTCGAGTCGGTCGGACTCCCATTGAAGTCAATGGGAGCCGGACGTACAACGCGTACGCGGGCTCCCATTGACTCAATGGGTGCGAGGCGAACAAGGGCGCCCCCTACAGCAGGTACGCCTCGATGCGACTCGCGGCGTACATGCACAGGTAGGGGGACCCATGGGTCCCCCTGTGTGCGGCTCGCGCGGCTACGCGTACAGGGGGTCCGACACGGACCCCCAAAGTCCGGCTCCGACTGCTCTTTTGAGCCTGACGGCGCGAGTCGGTCGGACTGCTCAAGGCGCGCATCGTACTTGCCCTGCCGGGGAACGTCTCCATTGCGCGGTGCGAGTCGTGTCCGTGCGAGTCGGTCGGAGCGCTTCGGACCCGCGAACGAGTCGGTCGGCGATTTCGCGTGCGCTCGCATCGTACTCGCTCGGCCGGACGCACGTACGAATCGGTCGGGAAAGAGGGCTCCGAATCAGATCCGGTTAAGCCGAATCCGATTCGGTGCCCTACCGGCCGAGATCGGAATCGGCCCCAGAGTCTTTCGGTGGCGGGGAGAGTGGCACTCATCAAAATGGTGGTGCTTCTGCGACTTCTGTACCATTTCATTAACCTACCACTTTATCTGCCTCCGTCCTTTTTCCACCCACTGGAGCGTATGGTTCGCAACTTTATATGAAATAAATCGCCCAGTACAGTGGCACTTGTGAAATTATATCTATCCCTCAACCGGGGGGCTGGCCGTGCCAAATTTAGAACACTACTACTTGGCATCTCAGATACAGAGGGCAGCCAGGTGAATGGCGGAGCCGAGAATGGCTCTCCAATTGCCTTGAATGCAATACTGCATACATTTAACCCTTGCACAAGGCCGCCCAAATCCCTCCCTATACTAGTCCAGATGGCTCACAGATGTTTCCACCGTGGCCTATCCCTCACCAAAAATGTAAAGCCATATGCACCAGCTCTTCCCTTATTAGGAATGCCCAGGGAAAACGGGCGGACGAGGCCATCTGAGCTCGAGGCCTGGCACTAGGTGGGCATTCACACAGTGGGCGATCTCTACAGAGACAGCACACTCATGTCTTACAAGAATTTAGTGCAAGAAGAGGGTGTCCCGCTGGGTCTGTTTCTTAGTCACGCCTCCTGGGTCAACACGATGCAAAGACAATGGGGGGACATCACACAGGAACCACACACACACCTCATGTTGCAGTACTTGCACATCATGGCCACAGGGGGTCACCTTACAAGATGGTTCGCGGAGGCACTCTGCATGCAGACAGCAACAGATCTGTCCCCCTTGCGTAACTGCTGGGAGGTGGATTTGGAGCATCTGTGCGCACCCCGTGAGGGGGGTATGATGTTGGCAGGCCCCACACTGGCTTCTCGGAAAGCATGGTTCCGTCTGATCCAATACTACATAATGCATCGGGCATATCTCTCCGCAGATAAAATGTGCTGACCTGCTGCCCATCTGGCCTGACATAAAAGGACTGGAACTGCATCACTTGAATCCAGAGTGACTCCAAGAGCTTGCTGGCTTGCCTCCAGATTGAAGTCTCTAGGACATAAAAGAGTTCCACCAATCCTGCTTCTGCACCAAGACTCTGCCATCTGTGAGTCTGCTCTGCCAAGTGGTGCCAACGCAGTCCTGGACCCTTGGAAGTGAGCCTAAGTTGCTGTTTAAACCAATAACCACTTAGGAGACAGAACTGGTGCATCGCTGCTTTGGATGGTCAGCTCCGATGCATCTTCGACTCTGTGTGGATCAGAACCAGCTCATCACCCCTGTTGCGAGGATCAGAACTTGTGGACATCCTCTGCTACAGAAAATAAGGTACTGCAAGCAGCAAAGAAGCTCAAAGGTTGGGGGATACAGGGTGTCCTCTTAAAGATAATCAGCCTATCTCCACTTTCTAGCAACAAACACGAGGAACAAAAATATCATCAGTCTTCAAAAAAATACATGCTCAGTTTTAAGAAACTCTCTGAGCAAATCGCCCAAACTTCTCAGCATAAATGTTCCCCCATTCAATCAGACAGCCAAAAGGTTGCTGTTAAAAGATCATGGCCCTGATTCACAAAGGTAAACTTAGACCTAAAGTCTAACTCTGGACCTAAAGTCTAAGGGGTCGATTCCGATCTCGGCCAGTAGGGCACCGAATCAGATTCGGCTTAACCGGATCCGATTCGGAGCCCTATTTCCCGACCGATTCGTACGTGCGTCCGGGCGAGCGAGTACGATGCGTGCGCTCGCGAAATCTCCGACCGACTCGTTCGCAGGACCCGACCGCTCCGACCGACTCGCACGGGGACGACGCGCACCGCGCAATGGAGACGTTCCCCGGCCGGGTAAGTACGATGCGCACCTCGACCGCTCCGACCGGCTCGCGCAGTCCGGCTCCAAGGAGCTGTCGGAGCCGCACTTTGGGAGTCCGTGTCGGACCCCCCTGGAAGCGTAGGCGCACGAGTCACACACAGGGGGGACCCATGGGTCCCCCCTACACGTGCATGTACGGTGCGACCCGCATCGACGCGAACACGCTGTAGGGGGCGCCCTTGTTCGCGTCGTGCCCATTGAGTCAATGGGAGCCCGTGTACGCGTCGTACGACTGGCTCCCATTGACTTCACTGGAGTCCGACCGAATCGAGTCCGATAGCATACGTGCGCATCGTACTCGTTCGGTCGGACTGCTAGAGTCCGATTCGGTCGGGAATCTCTCCGGGTCCGGCTCGGTCGGGGAGATTTCCGGCCTGAATCGGAATCGGCCCCTAAGTTTAGATTAAGATCCCAGAGCTTAACTCCTTTGTAGCCTCCGATGCATGGGTGGAACATTTTTCAATTTTTTTAATGATATGTTAATGGGGACTGATCGAACCTGCAGTTGGCATCCAATCCCTCTTAACATCTCTATTGACTAAGTTATTGCGCTATAATTTCTAGTGCTAGTGGAAGGGCCCCAGGACCTGATGGGGTCCCGGTAGATGTTTTTAAGGCATCCAAAGAACTGTGGGGACCTAGTTTAACTAGGGTTTTCAACGCAGCTGCCGAAAGTACAATTCCCCAGTCCTGTTCTGTGTCAATAATCATTCCCATTATTAAAAAAGGTGACAAATCGGATCCTAAATGCTACCACCCCATTTCCCTCTTGTACTCTTCTATAAAATTGATGAGCAGGGTTTTGTTACAGAGGCTGGAGGAATGGGCCCAGGAAAATTCTATTCTTTCCCCAGCCCAATATGGGTTCAGGAGGGGCCTGAGAACAATGGAACAATGCGTTAATTTAGACCTGTTAATAGAGAAATATACCAGGGCTAAGCAGGGTCTTTGTACCTCTGCCTTGTAAATCTTAGCAGTGCATTTGACCTAGTTAATCATTCTATCCTGTGGTCAACCCCGACTAGACTAGGTGCTCCCATGGCGGTTATTTGTTAGTTGGCTTGCCTTCATGAGAATCTGTTGAGCAAAGTCCGTTATAGTCCACGGGGCAAATGCTAACCTGATTTTAGTGTAGGAAAGGGTATTAGACAGGAATGTGTACTAGCTCCTTTATTGTTTTCCCTGTTTATCAATGGAATGGGCAAAGCCTTGCAGTCACTTCAGGCAGATGTACCCCTGATTTCTGGGCACACTATTCTGTTGTTGTTATACGCCAATGATGCTGTATTATTATCCAGGACCACCAATGTGATGCAAAAATTGATGGTAGCCTTCTCGGAGTTTATGGCATCTAAAAATATGATAATCAATAAATCAAAGTCTTTCACAAAGATATGCAGGACACAACCAGTTTACAAGTAATGGCATATGGGCACAACAGATTGCAAATGCTAAACTTAAAATGAGCAGGATTTGTGAGGGAATTGTACATTTTTCATCTAAACTGGGTCTGCACCCTATTAAAGAAATGATTAAGATTTACAAGGCTAAAGTATTACCTGCTGCCATATTTGGGACAGGACGGTAGGCGTACACTACTAGCAAATCTCTTCAAGTTGAAGAAAACACTTTTTTAAAATGGCTGCTTGATTTGCCTACTTCAGCCCCATTCCTGATTGTGCATAAAGAGGTGGGGTTGTTTTATCTGAAGGATTTTCATTTAATGAAACCATTGTTGCTTTTGCTCTTCATCTGGATGAAAGAAGGAACTAGCTTTACCAAACTGAATATACTTGATTGTTTAACCCCTTCGCTGCTAGGCATTTTCCCCCCTGTGCTAAGCCTTTTTTTTGGCTATTTGGGGTAGTTCGCGCTTAGGCCCCTGTAACTTTTTGACCACATAAGGTATCCACGCCAAATTTGCGTCTTTTTCTTCCAACATCATGGGGATTCTAAAGGTACCAGGGTTTGTTGATTCCCCTGGAGGGGACCCCGAAATTAGCCAAAATACAGCAAAATTTAGTTTTTGGGGGGAAAAAAGTGCTGCAAATGAAAGCGTCTGGTTTTTTCCCCGCAAATGGTATCAAAAAAGGGTTTGTGGGGCTGAAATCACCATTTTCCCAGCTTTCAGGGAATGACAGACTTTTGGCAGAAAACCAAATTTTTTTACATAGTTTTGGCATTTTTCTGGGACATAGCCTATTTTTGCTATTTTTTGTGCTTTCAACCTCCTTCCAGTTAATGGTAAAAATGGGTATGAAAGCAATAATGGATCCTGGAAAGCTATACATTTTAGCAAAGTAGATAAAATTCTGAATTCAGCAAGGGGTCATTTGTGTAGATCCTTCAAGGTTTCTTCATAGAAACTAAAGTTAAATATTGGAAAAATTGAAAATTAGTTGAAAAAAACAGCCATTTGTGTCAACGTCTTCACCTGTAACTTCCTCTAATTATGAAAGCTCTTTGAAAGCAATATACCGTTACATCCGCTGGACCTTACTGGTTGTGAGGATATATAGGACTTGTAGGTTCACCAAGAACCCAACGAACCCAGAGCCAAAAACTGAGCAGCGACTTGCAATGGTTTTTTATTATGTACCGGGTATATAGCAATTATTCTGGGAAAATGTATACATGGAAAAATCGGTATGAAAGACACCTATGTATTTCTGAAATTGGAACAAAATATAGAGTTTAGAAACAGTAGATATTTGTACATTTCCGAAATTGGGAATACTCATACTAGCATGAGAATTATCGGTCATTTTTCAAAATGACTTCTTTTTTACACATTGTCTTTTATTTGGAAGGCAGAAATGCATTGAAAGTTAATAGGTAATAACATTTCCTTTACAAATCTGAATTACCCTAAGTCTCTCGATAAAAATGGTACCTCACTTGTGTGGGTAGGCATAGTGCCCACGACAGGAAACGGCTCAAAACGCAACGTGAACAAACCACAATTTCACAATGAAAAATTACCCTTTTTTTGCAAAGTTCCTAGCTGTAGTTTTTGAACCCTAGCTCTGCCAGCACCTAGGGAAACCTAGCAAACCTATACATTTTTTAAAACTAGACACCCAGGGGAATCCAGGATGGGGTGACTTGACTGGCTCTCACCAGGTTCTGTTACCCAGAATCCCTTGCAAACCTAAAGAATTGTCAAAAAAAACACATTTTCCTCACATTTCTGTGGTGGAAAGTTCTAGAATCTGCGTGGATCCACAAATTTCCACCCACTTCGCATTTCCCAAAGTCTTCCGAGAAAAATGGTACCTCACTTGTGTGGGTTGGCCTAGTGCCCGTGACAGGAAACGGCGCAAAACGCAACGTGGACACACCACAATTTCACAGTGAAAAATGACCCTTTTTTGGGAAAGTGCCTAGCTGTAGTTTGTGAATCCTAGCTCTGCCGGCACCTAGAGAAACCTAGCAAACCTATACATTTTTGAAAACTAGACACCCAGGGGAATCCAGGATGGGGTGACTTGACTGGCTCTCACCAGGTTCTGTTACCCAGAATCCCTTGCAAACCTAAAGAATTGTCAAAAAAACACATTTTCCTCACATTTCTGTGGTGGAAAGTTCTGGAATCTGCATGGATCCACACATTTCTACCCACCCTGCGTTCCCCAAAGTCTTCTGAGAAAAATGGTACCTCACTTGTGTGGGTAGGCTTAGTGCCCGCGACAGGAAACGGCGCAAAACGCAACGTGGACACACCACAATTTCACAGTGAAAAATGACCCTTTTTTGGCAAAGTGCCTAGCTGTAGTTTTTTAACCCTAGCTCTGCCGGCACCTAGGGAAACCTAGCAAACCTATACATTTTTTAAAACTAGACACCCAGGGGAATCCTGGATGGGGTGACTTGACTGCCTCTCACCAGGTTCTGTTACCCAGATCCCTTGCAAACCTAAAAAATTGTCAAAGAAAACACATTTTCCTCACATTTTTGTGGTGGAAAGTTCTGTAATCTGCGTGGATTCACAGAATTCCACCCACCCCGAGTTCCCCAAAGTCTTTTGAGAAAAATGGTACCTTACTTGCGTGGGTGGGTCAAGTACCCGCGACAGGCAAGGGCCCAGAACCTATTGAGGCGACATCAAAATTACCTATCACAAACCAACCTGATTTTGCAAGGGGGTCCCATGACTTTTGGCCCTGGAGCTCGGTGGCCAACTAGGAAAACCTACCAAACCCACACATTTCTGAAAACTAGACACAAAGGGGATTCCAGGGAGGTATGGCTTGCGTGGATCCCCCAACGTTTTCTTACCCAGAATCCCCAGCAAACCTGAAATGTTGCTGAAAAAAATCACTTTTTTCACACATTTTTGTGTGGGAAAGTTGTGGCATCACCGGGCTGACACAAATTTCCTACCACCCAGCGTTCCCCCAGGTCTCCCGATAAAAATGGTGCCTCACTCGTGTGGGAGGCCCAAGTACCCGCGACAGGCAAGGGCCCAAAACGTATTGAGGCAACATCCAAATTGCCTATCACAAAACGACCTGGTTTTGCAAGGGGGGTCCCATGACTTTTTGGCCCGGGGCTCGGCGGCCACCTAGGGAAACCTACCAAACCTACACATTTCTGAAAACTAGACACCTAGGGGATTCCAGGGAGGTATGGCTTGTGTGGATCCCCCAACGGTTTCTTACCCAGAATCCCCTGCAAACCTGAAATTTAGCTGAAAAATCACTTTTTTCGCACATTTTTGTGTGGGAAAGTTGTGGCATCACCGGGCTGACACAAATTTCCTACCACTCAGCGTTCCCCCAGGTCTCCCGATAAAAATGGTGCCTCACTCATGTGGGAGGCCCAAGTACCCGCGACAGGCAAGGGCCCAAAACGTATTGAGGAGACATCAAAATTGCCTGCCACAAAACAACCTGGTTTTGCAAGGGGGGTCCCATGACTTCTTGGCCCGGGGCTTGGCGGGCCAAAAAGTCCTTGAAACTGAACAAAAAATATTAAACAATAGAGGCCAGGCAGTTCACTTTACCACTCATGGATGCTCCAAAAAATTATTTTGCGTGTGGTACATTCTAAAACAAGCAGGCACACACAGCCCAGGGTTAGAAGGACACCCGGGGCAGTACATACGAGTCTCATACCGCGTACCTCTTCGCCAACAGACTCTACATCTCCTACTGGGAAAGTCTTTTGAGGGTGTGGGAGGAATGTGATCAGGAAAGTGGCGATCTTTCAATCTAGCCACATCCTCCACCACTCCAACTCTAGGAACACTTGCCTGTTCCACTAAAACAAGACTGCCTATTACAGACTCCTGAAACTTAGCAAAAGTCATCTTTGACTCAGGACAAGAATCCTTGAATACAACAAAACCATTAAAGGTTGCCAAGTGGAAAAGATGGATAGCCAACTTCTTATACCAAATGTAAGCCTTACGAAGAGCAGCGTAAGGTTCCAACCTCTGATCTACTCTGTCAACACCACCCATGTGCCTATTATAGTCTAAAATGCACACAGGTTTGCGCGCTTCAGCAACCTGACCCCAAACAGTCACAGGTGAAGTGCTTTCATCATGGATGGTAGTCAGCATGTAGACATCTCTCCTGTCTGAAAACTTCACAGCTAGAAGTTCCTCACAACGCACTGCACTGTCCCCGCACAAGCTTTTGACAAACTAGTTCTTTAGGGAAACCTTTACGGTTAGAGCAGATTGTGCCACAAGCAACACTTTGGCCAATGCCCTGAACAACCGCACACCAGTGTAGAAGTTATCTACATATAAATGGTGACCTTTGTTAAAAAGTCCTCTACCAAGTTCCCACACAATTTTCTCAGTCACTCCAAAAGTGGACGGACAACCAGGGGGGTTAATCATGGATTCCTTACCGGTGTACACCCTGAAATTAGAGACATATCCAGTCCTACTGTCACACAGCATATACAGCTTAATTCCATAGCGTGCCCTCTTACTAGGAATGTACTGCCTAAAAACCAAGCGGCCCTTGAACAAGACCAAAGACTCATCCACTGCTATTTCTTTCCCTGGAACATAGATCTCAGAAAATCGATCTACAAAGTGATCAATGACAGGCCTAATCTTAAAAAGACGGTCACACTCAGGGTGATCTCGTGGCAACGCTAAACTATTATCGACAAAATGCAGCATCCAAAGCAGAAGCAAATACCTATCACGACTCATGACTGCCGGAAATATAACCGTTGCCATCAAGGGACTAGTAGACCAATATGAAGACATTGATGGCTTCCTTAGCAAGCCCATCAAAAAAGTTAAACCCAAGAACTTCTTCATCTCTTCCAGATTTTTGGGAGTCCACCGGGTAGCTCTAGAATGGGGCTTAAGGCTGGCACTGTTGTCCCTCAAAAACTGTTCGGCATACAAATTAGTCTGCTCAACAATCTCTGCCAAAAACACATCGTCCATAAACAACTGAAAAAAAATGATTGGCAAAAAGTTTTCTGTATTCACTCTACACCCTGGAACACCAGTAAAGTCTGGCAATGCCGGCTGCACCATGCCTGGGGCAACCCAGAGGTCATCACTTCCAACTGGAAGCCTTGCAGCCCCAGGCTGCAACCCAGATGCCTCTTGCTGCACTATCGGCACATCAATGTCCTCCTCTAAAACAGGCACTTCATCCGCACTAAGAGTCGCTTCATCCCCACTGAGAGTAGCTTCATCATCCGATGATTCAATGTGGAGAGAAAACTCACTGCCTGAATCTTCCCCTCCCTCCTCTGCCTCAGATGCAGAGTCTGTGCGCGATCGTGCAGCAGGAATGCCCTGCATTGAGACATCAGGGGAGAGGAAACACTGTTTCCTCTCCCCGGATGCCTCAAGGCGTGTGGATCTGGCCCCACCGGAGCACAAACACTCACCCTCCTCCTTGGGACGCCTGGAAGCAAATGGCTTCCAGGCATCCCAGTGCTTCCTGATGACGTTGGCGCGCGCTGTGCGCACTGACGTCACAGGATCGCCAAGGGGGGATCGGGGGTGGCAGCGGAAGCTCTTCCGCTGCCATCCCCCTTTGTATAGCAAAAGAACAAGGAAACCCTGGAAGTCAGCGGGGACCAAAGGTGGAGTTATGCTTTACAGAACAAGGGTCCCACACATATAGGAGTGCAGAATTATAATTTCACAATTTCATAATAAAAATTGGAATTTAACAAGTGTTTTAATATAAAGATAGATATTTAATGCGAAGGTCTATAAAACAAGGGAATGATAACACGTGAAAATTAAGGTGAGCAACCGTGGCAAGGCAGAGGGAAATCAGCCGATTTCCTTACCCCAGGCAAGTGACTTAAAACGTGACTTTTCAGTATGCGTGAATATAAATAAACAAAAGTCACAGTAGGGGTTAACATCTCATACTCCACAGAAAATATAGATAGCGGTATAGAGTTGAGAATGTTTTTGTCGACGACGTTTCAATCCCGCAGAGAGTATCGTGATCTCATCAGGACTACTAAATGAAAACAGGTGCCTGAGAAGTTGGCAGATGAGCGGCAATAGTAAGAGCCGCGATGTGGGGGGCCGAGGCGAGATGCTCCCGGTAGATTCCGTACAAGGGCGTACAAGAGCGGATGATGCCGGCCGCATGAATGGAGCTCTGCGAGGTAGCTGTGAGCCTACGTGGGCTCACAGCTACCTCGCAGAGCTCCATTCAGCCGGCCGGCATCATCCGTACGCTTGTACGCTGGACCCCTTTTCCCACGGCCGTCCGTGTCCCTCCCGCATCAGCCTACGAGCGGGCGCACGGCTCTCATTCCCGATTCCGGGGCTACGTTGACTTCATCGCTAATTGCGGCCTGCCGTCCGGCATGCCCATTCACCCTGCAGTCTCCCGGCTGGGAGCTGCTACCCCCTCAAGACACCTCAATCATTCCTACGATACCCCCGGATACCTTCTGACTCCTGCCTGCTCCTGGCGGAATCTACCGCCAGCATCTCGCCTCGGCCCCCACATCGCGGCTCTTACTATTGCCGCTCATCTGGCAACTTCTCAGGCACCTGTTTTCATTTAGTAGTCCTGATGAGATCCCGATACTCTCTGCGGGATTGAAACGTCGTCGACAAAAACATTCTCAACTCTATACCGCTATCTATATTTTCTGTGGAGTATGAGATGTTAACCCCTACTGTGACTTTTGTTTATTTATATTCACGCATACTGAAAAGTCACGTTTTAAGTCACTTGCCTGGGGTAAGGAAATCGGCTGATTTCCTCTGCCTTGCCACGGTTGCTCACCTTAATTTTCACGTGTTATCATTCCCTTGTTTTATAGACCTTCGCATTAAATATCTATCTTTATATTAAAACACTTGTTAAATTCCAATTTTTATTATGAAATTGTGAAATTATAATTCTGCACTCCTATATGTGTGGGACCCTTGTTCTGTAAAGCCATCCCCCTTTGTGGCACGATGTTGGGCTGCCCATTGGGGGAGCGCCAGTGCTTCCCCCATGGGTGGGTGCCATGACGAAGCGGTTCCGTCATGAGCACAGCCCAACCGATGCTCATGACGGAACCGCTCCGTCATGAGCATCGAAGGGGTTAAAACTGGATTATGCTTTTCGCATTCCATGGCTGGCCTATATAGTTTTCATGTTTAAGTCTATATTTAATTTGGCAGTGGGGGACGAGCCATACCAGGTATTAGTATTAACCAAGAGTCACATTAAGGCCATTTTCTTTTCCGCATAGGTCTGAAGCTAGACATTGTGTAGAGACAAAGAAAACAATGGTTACTATGTATATGTCCTTGGAGGAAAGGGAGAGGTGTCAGGAGTATTTGATGTGTGTTAAAAACAACCAACACCGGTATGTCCTAACTAGATTTAGATGTGGTATGGTGCCCCATTTGGTTGCATTTCCGAAGATGAATGCTTATACCCTTGACAAAACCCCTTGTCTCTCTGATGAAATGAGTAAGCAAAGCACTCAGCACTTAATTTTATTCTGTAAGTTTTATAAGGAGTTGCGATGTCAATAATTGAAACCCCTTTTTATCATGCAGAATATAAGAAACTATAAAGATGCACTGACATTTCTGCTTGCGCTGGATCAATTTGAGTGTTTTAGTGTTGCCCTTTTTATCTTAAATGCAATTTTTTTAAGGAAATGTATTGTTAGATTCTGTCCAGGGCTTATGATTGTTATATGATGATAACTTAAAGGATTTTATTATTCCATGAATTATATTGCTTGAATTTCTTCAGAATTGTATGCACTTTTATGGAAGTTTCTACTCCTGAATAAAGTTCTTGAAATTGAAAATTGAAATCATGACAGTTTGTTGCATAAATAATTTAGGTTCCTAGACTAGCATTTTTGTGAATCCATGCCATGTTGATAAGATGGATCATTGCACTCTTGACCCTTTGCTGCTTGCTGCATATGCACAATCAGACAATTAAAACCCTGCCTGAGCGTCTAGAATGTCATTGTTGTACACGTGTGTAGTCACTTGGTGAAATTTAGTGAGTAGTAAAGTGCAGTGACACATATTTGTGTACTTCTGTGGCCAGGGTATAATCTGAAGTGAAAACCAAAACCAAACTTGTTAGCTTATTGGTGGGCTACAGGAATGGTGGAGACTTTATGGTGGTGAGAATGCAGAGAGCATGCTATCGTGCTCAACGAGAGTCATAGAAACCATTCAAGGTCCCTACAGAAAAAACAGCCACGGATGATTGAGGACATCATGTATGTCTGGGGTCACTGTATTCTGTGTCAAAATCAAACTTCTAAAGTACGCATATTTGATTTTGTTTTACACATGATAATGTTTCATAAAATTACTTTATATTTTTCAATCGTGTCCATTTTTCTTAGTAAGTCTTATTCCTTCAAAATAGGTTTCCTTTTGAAAAATCTGTTGTATTTTCACATCAGAAGAGTGTTGTTTGTCATCATGGCGGCCAAGCCTTAGTTTTCCTGCTCCAACAAAGGAAGCAGAAAGTCTGCTGTCAAGTACAGGAATGCACTTCCAATGACCTCGAGAAGCAATGGGTGTCGAGAAGTGGCCCATATTGAGGAGGAAAGAGTGAATTTACTGGTCATGTGCCTCCTTCTTTGACACGAGTCATTATGGAAATCCTAGCCTTAAATCCTAGCAAGTGGGCGAGGGCTGCAGTGTTCAGTGGCATGAGATATTACAGTAAACTTCCAGAGGATATCCAAATTAAATCCGGTCATGGTTGTTTCTACAGCTCGCCGTCTTCCTCAAACGTGGTTGGCGGCATTGATTGCACACGAGTCTACATTATCCCTCATAAGTCAGGGGGACAGATATTCGGAAGCCGTGAGTTGGTTTGCTCCGAGAGTATGCGGATAGTTCGCTCTGCTGATTTACTTATGACCAGGGCCGGACTGGCTGTAACGGCCACCGGGCGTTTCCCCGGTGGGCCGCCAGGGTGAGGGCCGGTTTTGGACCCCTGGGGGGGCGTTTTTGTAATTGAGACCGGCAATATCGCCCCCCTGTAACAAAATCGGCTGAAACCGGCCGTAGCAAACAGCTCGGCCGCACCCCCCTGCCCCACAGGGGGGCCTGTCGAGCAGTTTGCCAGGGCCGGTTTCGATTCCCAGTCCGGCACTGCTTATGACACATTGCACCATTAAGTTCTTCTTCTCAGCAGTAAGTAGCATATCCCACATGATGAAGGTGCTGGAATGCCATATTGTACCACGTTTTATGTTACCATGTGTTGCAAATTTCTGAAAAATTCCTCAACCCAAGAATGATGCCACCAGCCAATGGAAAGCAATACAGACATATTGTGCTAATGGCTATAATGGCTATGTCAAGAAGATGAACAAATGACAGACAGACACATCGTAGGCGAAAGCGGTGTTCACAGTATCATTTGCATAGTTTAAAAGTTTTGGCAAGTAAAGTTCAACAAAGGCAAAACTTACCATATTGTTTGTTGCATTCATTACAAAGGATAGTGCTGTAACCCATGTTCAAAATCGCATACCCCCTACAATAACAAGTCAAAATGTTTACGACTGTTCAGAACTGCAGCAAACCTTCACATTTACAATTCCTCTCTATACAGCAGTACAAATATGTTCAGCGAATGGAGCATTTAATTGTTCCAGTGCGTCGCAGTTTATGCAGCCCAAAGTATAGTAAGAAGGAAGTAAATTGTATAGAAAAGCTGACGGTGCTTGCGATACGGATGAGGCAATCAGTTATTGACAGATTTATGTTTGATATTCTTTCTGGAGTTTACATTCCTTTCATGTGAAAGCATGGGGGCAGATTTACAAGGACTGGCGCATCTCTGCATATTAGCAGGGATGCGCCAGTAAAGATGCGATACGCAAAAATACCCTTGCGCAACCACGGATGCGTCGCATTTGCAATGCGGCGTACCGTGGCGCAAGGATAGAGAGATGCATGTCGCATCTTTTGTAGTAAGTGCAGCGCAGTGCTGGAGTTGTGTCGCAAGCGCGACACAACTCCAGCAATGCTCAGGGGCGGCCTATACTTATTGTGCTGCGTCACTCCTTACGCCTGCTTCAAGCAGGCGTAAGGTTTTGACGCAGCGGCGTCGTAAATGTGACTCAGTGAAATCTTGTAGATTTCACTGCGTCACTTTTACGAGGCTTTCTTGCGACGGAACACCCACCCTGCATACATTATACCTGACGCAGGTATAATGTAGCGCAGGGCTTTACAACGTGACATCTCCCTAGATGCGTCACGTTGTAAATATGTCGCAACGTGGCGCATTGTTTACGACGCCGTTGTGACGCAACGGCGGCGCAAATGTGTCGCAAGGGGCTTGTAAATCTGCCCCATGGTGTGCAGTGCTGAGGGTGACAAAACTGCAAGCATGCCTGGCTTGTCCCTGGCGGTGAGAACATTCCTGTAAGTGCTGAGCCTCAAGCCCCCCCCCACTCCCCTTCCCCAACAGGGCACAAGCTTGGGGAGTGGTAAGGGAGGGGGTACTATTTGCGTATGCTCTTTGAAAGCATGTGCTGTTGGGACTCCCAGTGGTCGCCGCTTTCAGAAAGCATGCGCAAATGGCGACGTCGGAGATTGGTGCCTGGCGCGGGGGCACCACGAGTGCCACCCTAAAACTGGCACTGATAGCAGGCCAGTCACTGATAGACTGCTTGTTGACGGTTCTGCCACAAATGGTATGCTGAGGTTGTACATCATTCTGTGGATGTGGTCAGGCAAACAACAAAATGACGTGTAGCAGATTTTTACCGGTCAAATTAACTCTTCAGTTGCAAAGAGTACGCACCACTTCACCTCCAAACTCCCCAGTACAGCTCAAAACACAGCATTCCAAAGAAAACTTCCCATTCGAGTCTTCTAATAAGTAGCTATTGGAACACGAGGGCTCGAATGAACTCAAATTGAGAGAAATACTACACTACTCCTTTCCTTACACAACAGAAAAATGATACACTCTAAAACTTTCTATAGAGCAATTTAGCTAAAACTACAGGAAATTAAAACAACACACAAAATAACAATAAAATCGACAAACATTAAGGCCTACAAATGAGCTTACTTAGTACATCCTTATACATGACAGAAAACTGTGCTTCATTTGTAAAGGGAAATTAAAATTTACATGAACCTGACAGGCTCACTCCAGCGACGAGAACTCCTCTGCACAACCTGAAGAACACACACATCTCCAGTTTCCTTGGAATTAACAACATCCTGACAAGGTTCACATGCTGGTGAGTCATTACTCTTGATCTGTAGATATTTTACAGGCTTAGGATACCTTTGACCACTTTGGCCACATTCCACCAATTTCGACCATTCACACGCTTTTTGTCTGTTTTCACAGGTTCAGAAAATGTTGCTTCTCATTACTCCACAAATTAAGTTTTTACGCTAACTAGATCCCCAACTTCAAAGTTTTTCACATAAAAAATTATTTTCATCATAGTAACATTTTTGCTTATGTTGAGCAAGTTCACATTGATCCTTACAAACCAATGAAGACCTTGAAGGAAAACATTTTGTCTCAACCATTTCGACATCCAAACTGGTTTAAATTGAGTAGTAGGTTTCCTCTCCTTTAGTAATTCAAAATGAGAAACATTAGTGGAAGAATGAGGGGTTGTTCTCTAAAACCATAACACAGTCCTGTCGGCAATAGGAATCACACATCTATGCAATAGAGCCCTGCGTATACATTCCCCCAAAACACTGCTGAAACGTGAGTGTCCTTCAAAAACCTTCAACTTCAGATGATACAAATTGAATGCCATTGTCAATGAACAATGAACTGGGCAGCTTTTTCATGAAAGATGTGAAACAGGTTACGCCCATCTGCCATTCCTGCATGCGCAGGAATTGGACAACGGACTACACTCTGCGGTGCTGACGCATAGAGCAAGTCCGCAGAAGTACATTGCTGCAGGCCTCCCTGGAAGCTTGTGAAAATGAAGAAAAAGTAGTTGCTGCTTGAATACCAGTGCAGTTGTTCACAAGGTGAGTCACCCAGTAGACCTCCGAAACACAGTCAGTGGCTTAACGAAACTTGAGGGGACGCCCTGCAAAGTACATGGAGGGGCCCCCTTCCAGACTTACTCTGGAGCTCTCAGGCCAGAGCACTGTGCTGAGGGGGCCCCCACGCCGCACTATGGGGGGCTGAAGGGGCCTTTGTTACACCACTGAACACCATGGACAACTTCAGTAGATACACCATATATTGGCACAGGTTCACTTCTTGCAGGGTGGTTAAATCATCCTCCTCACCACATCCTTGATTGGTAATTATAGAGACACAGTCTAAAGAAAGTAAATCCAGTATATTTATTGTAGAGGAAAAGACGAAAACCTTCCTGAAGTGATAGGCCCAGAGAATGCACTGCTTCATCTCCAAACTCCCAAGTACATTTAAAAACACAGCATTCCAAAGAACAGTTCACTTTTGAGGCTTCTAATATGTAACTATGAGAACATGAAGACTCGAATGAACTCAAATGAAGTGAAATACTGCAGTTTCCTTCACAGATGGTCTGGTACCTCACTGGTGCCTTCACTTTTAAAATTAATGCATTGTGTATTAAGCCAGTCCCCTCTGTCAGTGCTCCACTGACACAGTCCCTACCAGTTCCCTGCCCTGAGTAGACCTCAAAACACTACAGGGTTAAAATGCTTCAATAGCACAATCCAAGGTTGGAAGTTACCATATTCCAACAAGTGTGGCACTGCCAAAAATCCAATAGAGCAACCAGGTGCCCCAAAAGGACTTCGGGTTCCAGATCATCTTTTGCTTAATTATTCCGACAAAGAAAGAAGTGCCCATCGTCCAAATACTGGACTGGTGCATTATATCTCTATGTTGAACAAACTTATGAGAATTATATTTAGGTCATTTGCACTAATACTATTCATTGATGAGAGTTCTCACATTCACCCTACACTCTGAAATTGAACTATTTTGTTGTTCCTCCCTCATGCTGTAAATATCATAATATTTTGAATGTTATGTATGATGATATGCACAACACAGGCTATGGAATAATTGCACATTGGGCAATTAAAAGATTTCCCTTGTCCACTCAAAATGAAACCAATAAAAGGTACTAGGGAGGTCAATTTCATTTTGTGTTGTAGTACAGCTGTGGGTCGAAACTCCCTTAGTTTTAAGGACCCAGCCCAGTACAAAAACTTAAATACTTTTTAATCACTATGTGTGGTATTTAGTCTTAATGTGTAGTAAACATTCTTTTCTTTTGAAATTCAGGTACTGTGTTGGATAAATCTTTATTATGTGGATCTGTGCATGTTGAGTGATAAGCGTGAGACCACCAATACGACCTCCCAGAGAAGCCTCTGACTGCTCACTTTCATTACAAAAGAGTCATATGCTGAAGGGATTGTACTTGGCCCAGTCTGAAGAGTCATAGTAGGACAGAGAAGCTTTATACCTGAAGCTCACAGGGAGAAGCTCTGGGAACTAACTTTGTGTTCTAGCCATGAATGCATTTGCAGCAAGGTTCTACTGTAAGTTACTTTTCTGAGAGAGAATTGCACGAGGGAAATACATACCTATTGAGTGGGCTGATTTAAGAGAAAACACTACGTCTGCAGGCCAAAGACTTAATTAATGTCATGTATCAAATTGGTCTAAGGGGCAATGCAGGGAGAGTATATCTAGAGAAAGGAAAGGCTTTATTTTGGGCATATATCTGTTGGGATTAAGCATCAAGGCTTAAGTTCCTGACTTTTTGTCCTGGTCGTTGGTCTATGAAATTTGCCTTCTGCCCTTTAAAGACAGCTAGGCTGGTGGCTCTGGCCTTGGAGGGTTGTATCCTGGTGCTGCTAAATGAAGGAGCTGAAGTGGGCTGACCAGGGGATGGACAAAAACAGAGGACTGCATTCCATAATCAAAGTAAAATAAAAACAAGGTAATGGCAAATTGGGCGGGGGGCTTAATAATGTTTGGGCACAATGCCAGTCATCAATTGACTGCCACTAAATTTCAAGTTATCACATCAATGAAAACCTTTAAGTGTTACTAATTTCTAAAAAGGGTGAAGTTGGAAAGTGGTTTATTAGTAGTGATAAATAGTGACTTACCACTCGTAATAAGGCCACAAACACAATAAAAGGTTCAGTTAGGGTCTCAATAAAATATTCCCTCGTTGAACCCTTGGTAGCTGGCAAGGAGCAATCAGGCTTAAAACACCAATACATTAAATAACCAAGACACAATAGACAATAAAATTCCAACACCAATTTATAAACATAGACTACATTTTACGAACAAATAGAGACCAAAATTACAATAATCCAACATAGGGAACCAGAGATATGAATTTTTAAAGAATACAACCAAAACTAGTGCTCAGAAGCAAATAGCACTCAAAAGGTTAAAATAGGTTGTGCTAGACTAGTACAAAGTCAAGAGTTCTTTACACTTACTTCCAGAAGTGTTTCTTGATGCAGGAAAGTGGTGATAAGGCGCGTTAGCAGCAGGGATTTAACACCTGCCTTTTACTGGTGTTAAGCAGGACGACAACCTGCAGTATGAAAGGGAGCCCAGCCCAGAGCCACATCTGAAGACCAACACATGTCATGGAGCCACTGATCATGCAGCTCGGAGACCCAAGAGGTCCACAACACCCACCGCCACCACCCCCAGGCCCCCCGCCCCTCCCCCCAGACTACCACCGAGGCAGCGCAGAACAAGACAGCTGACCTTCTGAAAACGGCATGGCCCCTCAGCCACACAATTGCAGAATGTGGGGAGAGGTGGGAACCAAGTATGTGTGAAGGAGGCAAGTCACCCATGAATAAGAATGTACACAATGCCAAGTGTGGCAGTGATGTGCTGGACAGACTTCAGTATGCAGAGCACAGACATGTCCATGTGGACATATACTGCTGGTGTTTGTAGTGTTGGGGACAGTGGACGCAACCATGTTACCTTAGGCAGTGGGGAAGACCTCGGTCATGTAGTTGTGTCGTACCCCCCTGTAAGCGTAAGCGGAGTGGGCTGGGCTAGCATGCGCCAGTCCAGCATAGGAGTGTGAATAAATAGGCCGGGGCTCTGGGCGTGGTTCACTTCCGGGATGGCCAACGCGTCTGCCAGGGCGGCACACCTCACCCTGCCACGAGTCTGCCGCCGTGACCGCCAGCCTCCTCAGCCGATCGCTGGCTTCCACGACACAGGCCCCCAGCGCACCCAGCGGCACAGCACCGCAGAGTTATGTGTGTGCTGACTACTGCCTTCGGCCTACACTGCGGTCAGCAGGTCCCCCAATTCAAGTCAATGACACGTGGCTGTGGGCCCTTGCTGACCGCTGCCCCTGGCCTACACTGCGGTCAGCAGGGCTCACACATATCAAATCCAATCCTGACCTGCAAGGACACACCATCACCGCAGGCTGCGCACCCACTGAGCGCTTCAGGTGCCACTAACTCTGTGCAGCTCAAGTCAATGCCACGTGGCTGTGGGCCCTTGCTGACCGCTGCCTCCGGCCTACACTGTGTCAGCAGGGCTCACACATATCAAATACAATCCTGACCTGCAAGGACATGCCATCATTGCTGGCTGCATACCCGCGGAGCGCTTCAGGTGCCACTAACTCTGTGCAGCTCAAGTCAACGCCATGTGGCTGTGGGCCCTTGCTGACCGCTGCCTCCGGTTTAAACTGCGGTCAGCAGGGCTCACACATATCAAATACAATCCTGACCTGCAAGGACACGCCATCATCGCAGGCTGCGCACCCGCTGAGCGCTTCAGGTGCCACTAACTCTGTGCAGCTCAAGTCAACGCCAAGTGGCTGTGGGCCCTTGCTGACCGCTGCCTCCGGCCTACACTGCGGTCAGCAGGGCTCACACATATCAAATCCAATCCTGACCTGCTAGGACACACCATCATCGCTGGCTGCACACCCCCCACCACCGTCAGCACCACCTCCAACCAACAACTGCCAGAGTCGGAGGAGTCTTACAGCCAGGCTATCAAAGTTGCTCACACCTGTCTTGGATGCCATCATAAGCTTGATACCCTGCTCAGCTCTTCAGGTGCCACTAACTCAGTGCACCACAAGTCATGGACCCTTTATCATTGAATCTTGTGTGTGTGATGTCAGATCTGGTGCCCCTACCTCAGTGCAGTGCAAGTCATGGACCCTTTATGATTGAATCTGTGTGTGTGATCGGATGATCACTGTTCTAGTTGTTGCCAGCACCAACCACTCCCTGAGGGCTGGCTCACACTCACCCCACACCCATCCAGCACAGGCGTCACTGGACATGTGACCCTGGTAATAAAAAGGGGCCGGGCGCACGTGTCCGTAGCCAGTTCCACTATCTATCTAAGTGTGTCCGTGTGGTCATTATGTATGCATGATGGCCCCGGGCCCTACCACATTACATTGTGCTGTGGACAGCGGACGCAACCATGTCACCTCAGGCAGTGGGTAAGACCTTGGACAAGTAGCTTTGTCCCCCCCTGTAAGCGTAAGCGGAGTGGGCTGGGCCGGCGTACGCCAGTCCAGCATAGGGGTGTGAAGAATTTGCCCGGGGCTCTGGGCGCGGTTCAGTGCTGGCCTGGACAAGGAAGTAACTAATGCGTGTGTCTCTGTTGTAGTGTCGGCGCCACCCGGCCCGCAATCGACAATGTTGCAATGTAGCACGCACCCGGAGGGCGGGCTCGTACAAACGGTGAAATGAAGCAGCGCAAGACCACTCGGGGTCTTGGCTCATACAAGCCAAGTGTTGTGTGTATCTGTATTGCCGCAGCATGAGCCAAATGCCTAGCCTTAATCGCAGCGCGAGTTCAGCCAGGCATGAACTCTACATCTGTGTCCGCCCTATCCTTACCATAGGCCTACACTCACGTGGCTGCCCACCTTCAACGGCCAACATCACAGTGTCGTTGTCAGGCTTGTAGACATGCGCAGACAGGCATGACAATGGTGTGCCGTAGGAGTGCAAGTGATGCAACCGAGCAGCGCAGACAAGTAAATAGGCTCAGGGGGAGGGAGGAGCAGCTGTGAGGCAACGTAACACACAGTGATGCTGCTCATTTGCCACATGCAAGACATGTCAAACATGAATCTCAAAGTCGCACACATCCCACCCCACCCCCAACAAGCCACATCACATTTCCTGAATGCAAGCAGATAACAAACTAACATTAGGGATGAAAGCTCCTTTGTCTGAACTATCAGGCGGAAGCACATCTGCACCTCTGACCTCGGAACTGCATCTGCCCGGCACCCCCTGACAGATAATATAGCAGCTGATGACGACTCCCACACTACGCACAGCTCGACGAAAGACCAACGTATACACACCCCACACACAGAAGTCCTTGCTCGAAGTTATCTTGCATGGAATGGCCTTCACACTTACTCCCACACCATCCCAGGCGTACAACCGTTGCACACTAAAACAACTCATTGATCCGAGCTGTGGCATTTCATCCACAGAACTGGCGCAGGTCAGAGCAGTGCCGCTTCAACCAGAGCCACTAACGCAATGGCAGAACATCCTGGACACATGCACAACCCCTGTCACGTGGAACTGTACCATGCACGTATGCTGCATTTACTGAGGGCACTGCCATTGGCAGTGCTGCGGATCAGTTACCGGCTAAGCTTCCGCCTTGCCAGCGTCACCTGCGTTCAGCCTGTGTTGCATTGTCGATCGTGCATATTCGAGTGGTCCATGGATGTCTGCCTATCCAACAGGACGGTAGCTGAACTGGATTTTGACATGTGTGTGCGCCCCCTGTTGGCCCACGACCAGTAGTGTCACCGTGATATCCGTTTATGGGATGCCTTGATACTTGGCATACATGCTGGCAGCTGGACCTGGGAGATTGCACAACTCCTCGTGTGCAGTGACCACATTGAACCGCTCTTCTATTGGGCTGTAGTGCTAATTGGTGAAAGGGGGTGGACGCAGCACATCTGTCCGGACCTGCTAATGGATTGACTCGCCGTCCTGTTTGATGAAGTCGACAACGACCTCATGTTGGAAATGATAGCCTACGAAGCTGCAATCGCTTTCATGGACGAGTAACTACGTACCTGCAGCCACAACAGATTGGAACCCATTGCACATGTCCCAACACCTTGTTGCATCTTGGAGATCTGGTCACATATCCCACGACAACAGTGGACATAGCTGCATTCGCCTGGACTCCGAATACATGAGCGGACAACAAAGCGGGTTAACACACACCTGTGAAAGGTGAGGCACTCCCCCGGAGTGGACAGCGTCGTTTGGCAACATTCCTCATTCTGACATACTGCTGCATTGGTCTGCATGTTGTGGCACTGATCTTGCCCGTACTGACATGCATATGCTAATAAAGTCTACGCACCTTCACTTATATTCAACTGTGATGAGTGTTGATTTGAATGACAATGTGTGTCTCACTGCCTATCTGGGTCACGGCCATACATGCGCATTGATAGCATTACCCAGGGAGTACCTTTTTGTGGAATCACTGTCCCTACATTCATCCATACTTTCATACTTGATTGATCATAGCCATGACACATCTGTGTGAATTAGAATGTTTTATTCGCATTCAGTGGAGTGTTGAAGCTGGACCAGTACAGGGCCATGCAAACCCCACTTTACATTGTTGCCCCGTGGAGGGCCAGCCAGAGTCCTTTAGGGATTGACAAGTTCATCGGAAGAGGAAGACTTCAGTCCGCAGTGTGATTGCTGTGTCATTGGTAACCAAACAAAACATGGCAGTCCATGTCGAGGTCCAAGGTGAGTGTCGCTGAGTGTATCGGGGGACAGTGGAAGGTGTTATTCCAGGGCATGATGCAGAGGGCAGAACCAAGCTGAAACAGTCCATATGGCGGAGATGAATGCTACCACTTCATTCTTACCACAAAGCCAGATTCATCATCATCTTCATCCTCTGATGTGTCAGGTGCCTCACATGTGGGTGGTGATGTTTAGTCTGCATCACTGTGTGGCACTGACACATCAGGGGCCGGAGGTGGAATGTCTGCCGCACTGTGTGGCACTGACACTTCAGGGGGCGGAGATGTGGATGGAGTAGTAGCAGCAGCATTCATCCGCGCCAGGCCTTGTGGCGACAATGCCATGACGAGGATCTGCATGGCATGGAAGATCACAGCTACATCTCGCTGGTGTGCAGCCGTGGCAAACATTCTTTCCGCCTGCATCCGCTCCAAGCTCTCCATCATTCTCCTTATGTGTCCCAACTCCCGGCTGACATCGCTGGAGCCACTCTGACTAGACAGTTGTTCTTGGCTCAGAGTCATGACTCCAGCGATGTCAGCCATGGATTGTTGGAGAGCATGGAGCAGACAGTGGGTGTCCGTTAGGGACTGTAAGTCTTCCCTGATGGGACTTAGACACCCACGTATGGCATCTAGTTTGGCTGCCATGAGGTCGAACCCCACCCGCAGCTGATCAGCCATCTTCTCCTGGCACCCTAACACACGGCGTTGGAATGCCATGTGTTGGTCGTGGGGGTCCTGGGAGACAGCCATGGTGGGGGGTGCTTCCTGCTGTGTGGTCTGTGCAGGGGGTGGGGTCTCCTTGATGCAGCTGGGCTGCCCTGCTCCTGGGGGTGGGGTGCCGAAGCTGTCCATGAGCTGTTGGAGGGCGTCGGTGTCGATGTTGGGGAGGTCCTCTTCATCATCAGTGCTGAGTTGTTGGGTCTGCTCTGCAGGAGGTGTTGATTCTCCCTCTGCAATGTGAAGGGGAGATGCAGATTGACATTGTGTTCACATGTATGTTCACGCATTGTACAAGTTTACTAGCAGACTGCATGACAATGTACATTGTGACTGTTTGTGAGGAGATGCCTATATGATGCGGGACAGTTGACATTTCTATACCAACAGGGATGTGAGGTTGTACTTGTACATTATCATCTCACAGTTTCCTGCTATGCCAAATGCGAATGGCCATTTTCTACACACAAGCGGCAGCAGTTGTGTCCTCTGTTCTGTTGTGAAAGTGTTGCAGTTTGTACCACATTGTTGTAAATGTTGAGGTGCTCTGATTCTTATGTGTGTGCGCTGCATTGTGGGTGTGTTGCCCCTTCAGCTCTGATTTGGCTGGCCCTTATCCCTTTCAGGCGGTGTGCCTTTCACTTCTGTGCTTATACAGTGCTGAGATGTTGCAGACTTGGGTAAATTTGGCTCTTGGTCGGAGTTGTGACTCTTGGGCATGGTTTGTCCGCAGATGTGCTATGCTTAATTGTGCATGTGTGCCATTGTGCCCATCTCCCCCGTCCCCCAAGTCCCTGGTCGTTACTCACCCTGTTGCTGTTGGCTCAGGTCATGTTGTGCAGTGTCCGTTCCCCCAACTCCTGCCACCGTCTCCCCAATGATGACTCGGGTCACCATTTCCTCCATCTCATCCAGCTCCTGGTGTGTCGCTGGACTCACACCTCCAGTCTGCATTGCTGCTTTCAGGTTGACTGCAAGTTTCAGCTTGGTTTTGCACTTCACATCAGTCCAGCGCTTCTTGCAGTCGTCCGCTTCCCTTCTCTTCACTCCGAGTGCATTCACCCTGGCCAAGATGAACTGCCATATGGTATTTTTGGTTGCCAATGACACAGTGGAGGTGATGAACAGTTGGTGGTGGTGTTCTGTCACCTCCGTAATGAGGATCTGGTTTTCCTGCGTACTGAAACGCGGGTTCCTCTTCTTCTTCTCCTTGCCCTTCCCTGACCCCGAGGACCCAGGCTGGTCCTCCGTGGGGCTTGTGGGGTTCTGGTTGTCCTCTGTACTTGCTCCAGCTACCTCCATGGTGCTTTGCAGTTGTTTGTGTTTTTTGTTGCCGCTTTTATAGTGCTTTTTCCCGCCTGACTTGTGGGACGTGCAGGCTTGGCGCTGCTTATCGCTGAATTTTTTATCGCGGTTGGGCCAATTGCAACTTTTTTCCCGTTAGGGTTTCGATTTTTATCGCCGTCCCGGTAATTTTATCGCGGACATTTGACGCATTATTGGGAAACTATTGCATGTTAACACAGAGTTATTTTCCCGCGATAGACGGCGATATGAAAAATTGCGTTAGCCTATTTTGGCGATGATTATTGCACGTTCTTGAGAATTTCCCCCTCTGTCTCTTCAGTAGTGTCCTTAAGTATTTACTGTGGGTATTGATTGAAAACGTCTTTACATTTCATAACTTGCATCGTTGGTCTCTCATTCTTTTTTGTTCAGTGCTGATTTTCATCCTAGCTCGGTTCACACTTTGTATAGGTCCATATATACATAGTTAAGAAAATGATTTCAGCTTCTACACTGTTCTCAGTTTGTGATATGAGTGGGTAAGATATGCTTTCATGAATTTACCATTCAGTATATCATTTCGGGTATTAACAAATGGCAATTCCTCTGCAAATTCCTAATGGGGAGACATGCTCTTCAGCTGTGTAAGATCGATGTTATGTGGCAAAACATCGTGTATACCCGTGCATTGTGCCTTTGCATTCAAAATCCTTCTCCTGAAGTCATATCTGCTTTTTCAGGAACCTTCTCTGTTATATCTGCTACTTTTGACTTTATTCACTTTCATCAGTACTTTATGCAGGAGTATGGTGAGCCAAAGAGGTGGTGTTCTAGCGCTTCCAGAGGAATGATGGAGTTTATTATTAGCCTCTCCAGTTTTCTCTTGCTTTCTTGTACCCATTGATAACCAGATTCAGCTGTAGGAGTATAGTTTAGTCAGCAACATTAAGGGGTGTAAATCTTAAATGTCCCAATTAAAAAAGCAGTAGGCCTCATTGTGAATGGTAAACAGTCTAAATTTCGAGTTGTTAATGTCGACTTGCACTAATATCAATCAATCAATCAATCACGGCATTTATAGAGCGCGCTACTCACCCGGGAGGGTCTCAAGGCGCTGGGGGAGGGGGTAAGTTACTGCTCGAACAGCCAGGTCTTGAGCTGCTTCCTGAAGGAGAGATGGTCCTGGGTTCGCCGAAGGTGAGTGGGGAGGGAGTTCCAGGTCTTGGCTGCCAGGTAGGAGAAGGATCTTCCTCCGGCGGTGGTTCTCCGGATGCGTGGTACGGTGGCGAGGGCGTGGCTGGTTGATCGTAGCTGGCGTGTGGGCGTGTAGAAGGTCACGCGGTCGTTGAGGTACTTTGGGCCCAGGTCGTGGAGGGCCTTGTGTGCGTGGGTGAGGAGTCTGAACGTGATTCTCTTGCTGACGGGGAGCCAGTGCAGGTCTTTCAGGTGTCCGGTGATGTGGCTGTGTCGGGGGATGTCCAGGATGAGTCGTGCGGAGGCGTTCTGGATGCGCTGGAGTCTTTTTGAAGTTTGGCTGTGGTTCCGGCGTAGAGGGTGTTCCCATAGTCCAGTCGGCTGGTGACGAGTGCCTGGGTGACGGTCTTCCTGGTTTCAGTGGGGATCCATCTGAAGATCTTGCGGAGCATGCGCAGGGTGTTGAAGCATGAAGATGAGACGGCGTTGACTTGTCTGGTCATCGACAGGGAGGAGTCCAGGATGAAGCCCAGGTTGCGTGCGTGGTCCGTTGGCTTGGGTGCGGTGCCCAGGGCCGGGGGCCACCAGGAGTCGTCCCAGGCGGAGGGTGATGAGCCCAGGATGAGGACTTCCGTCTTGTCTGAGTTCAGTTTAAGGCGGCTGTTCCTCATCCAGTCGGCGACATCTCTCATCCCGTCGTGTAGGTTGGCTCTGGCGGTGGTGGGGTCGTTGGTGAGGGAGAGGATCAGCTGGGTGTCGTCGGCGTAGGAGATGATGTTGAGGTTGTGTTGGCGTGCGATGGCTGCGAGGGGGCTCATGTAGACGTTGAAGAGGGTTGGGCTGAGTGAAGATCCTTGTGGAACGCCGCAGATGACTTCGGTGGCTTCGGAACTGAACGGGGGAGGCGGACTCTCTGGGTTCTACCGGCGAGGAACGAGATGATCCATTCCAGTGCTTTCTCTCGGATTCCGATGTTGCTGAGGCGCTTCACTAGGGTGCGGTGGCAGACGGTGTCGAACGCCGCGGAGAGGTCCAAGAGGATGAGGGCAGCTGTTTCCCCGTTGTCGGTTAGGGTTCTGATGTCGTCGGTGGCTGCGATAAGGGCGGTCTCGGTGCTGTGGTTGGCCCGAAACCCGGACTGCGAGGGGTCGAGGGATCCATTCGTCTCGAGGAAGGCGGCAAGCTGTCTGTTGGCGGTCTTCTCGATGACTTTGGCCGGAAACGGAAGGAGCGAGATGGGACGGTAGTTCTTGAGGTCGGTGGGGTCCGCCGTTGGTTTCTTCAGGAGGGCGGTAAGCTCGGCGTGCTTCCAGCTCTCCGGGAAGGTGGCGGTGTGGAAGGAGGAGTTGATGATGTCCCGGAGATGGGGTGCGATGGTGGCGTCGGCTTTGTTGAAGACGTGGTGTGGGCAGGGGTCGATTGGTGATCCGGAGTGCAGAATATCGTTTGTCAAAAATATCGACTGTCAGAATATCATGGACAAGAATATCGAGTCTAAGGTAAGTAATATCGTTTTTAAAAATATCAGTCATTAATATTGTTTTAAAAAATATCGAAGTCATTAATATCGTTTGCAAAAATATAGTTGTTAAAAATATCGTTTTTTTAGTTAGTGTTATGTATTTTAGTATGTAGTTTAAATGTATGTGTTCTATTTTTTTGTCTAAGTATTGCATTTGTTTTTTAATATATGTGTTAAATTTTTATTCATTTTACTTTAAGTAAATTTCGCGTTTTAGTTCCGTAGCGGGTTGTGGGTTTATAGGGGAATAGGGTGGGAAGTAAATTAATTATAATACATCTATTAATACTTTTTAGAAGTTATTAATTTTATTTTAAATAAAATTTTGCATTTTAGTTCCGTAGCGGGTTGTGGGTTTATAGGAGAATAAGGTGGGAAGTAATTTAATTATAATTAATTTATTAATATTTTTTATTAATTAATATTTATGTATTTAATATTTTATATTGTTAATTGTGGGAATTAATGTATTAATATTTATTTATTAATTGGTTGTTAATTATTATTAATTAATTGGTAATTATGTTAATTGTGTCATTTTTTTAGGAGCGGGTTGTGGGTTGATAGTGTAGTAGGGTGGGAAGTAATTTAATTAAAATTAATTAATTAAAAATTTTTAATATTTTATATTTATGTATTTAATATTTTATATTGTTAATTATGGTAATTGATTTATTAATATTTATTCATTAATTTGTTGTTAATTATTAAGAATTAATTGCTAATTATTGTAATTGTGTTATTTTTGCGTTGTGGGCTGATAGGGAAGTAGGGTGGGAAGTAATTTATTTATAATACATTTTTTAATATTTATAATATAATGTTTATTTAATGTTATTTTATAGTGTTAATTGTGTGAATTAATTTATTATTACTTTTTTATTCTGTTTGTTAATTGTTATTAAATAATTAATTCTTTGTTAATAAATTATGTTAATTGTGTCATGTTTTACGACATTGGTGGTGTCAATTATAGGGGAATCTGGTGGGAGGTAAAATATTTATAATTAAATAATTATTTGTTAATTAATGCTAATTAATTAATTACATATTAAATATGCTAATTGTGGAACTTATTTGATGTGTGAGTTGTGGCGATTATTGTTGTAAATGTTGTGAAGAATTTAAAAAAAAATTAATTAATGATTTGTTGTTAATATTTATTAATGTAAAATTAGTTATGGAAATTGTGTAAATATTTTTATGTGTGTGTTTTTGTGTTTATTGGGGTAGAGGGTTGAAAGTAATATACTTTAAATAAAATAATCATTAGTTGATCATTAATATTCATTTATTAATTGCTAAATATTGTTAGTAATTTTTTTCTTTTTATTTTGTTTGGGGATTTAGGTTCAATAGCTGTAATGTTTTGTTTTATCCCCTCCGCTATCCAACACTTTCCCTACTGTTGCACTCATTGGAGTGGGAATAGTAATTTATTCCCCTCCGCTATCCAACACTTTCCCTACTGTTGCACTCCCTGGAGTGGGAATAGTAAGTTTTACCCCTACGCTATCCAACACTTTCCCTACTGTTGGACTCACTGGAGTGGGAATAGTAATTTTTGCCACTCTGCTATCCAACACTTTCCCTACTGTTGCACTCGCTGGAGTGGGAATAGTAATTTTTACCCCTAAGCTATCCAACACTTTCCCTACTGTTGCACTCACTGGAGTGAGAATAGTAATTTTTACCCCTACGCTATCCAACACTTTCACTACTGTTGCACTAGCTGGAGTGGGAATAGTAATTTTGACCCCTCCGTTATCCAACACTTTCCCTACTGGTGCACTCCCTGGAGTGGGAATAGTAATTTTCTCCCCTACGCTATCCAACACTTTCCCTACTGTTGCACTAATTTTAGTGGGAATAGTCATTTTTACCCCTACGCTATCCAACATTTTTCCTACTGTTGCACTCGCTGGAGTGGGAATTGTAATTTTTCCCGTTCACTATCCTACACTTTCCCTAGTAAATTATTCCCCTCCGCTATCCAACACTTTATCTACTGTTGCATTTATTGGAGTGGGAATAGTAAATAATTCCCCTCCGCTATCCAACACTTTTCCTACTGTTGCACTCGCTGGAGTGGGAATAGTAATTTTTACCCCTCCGTTATCCAACAGTTTCCCTACTGTTGCACTCGCTGGAGTGGGAATAGTAAATTATTCCCCTCCGCTATCCAACACTTTCCCTACTGTTGCACTTGCTGCAGTGGGAATGTGTGAGTTGACCATGGTTTGGGATGCACTACCCCCATTAGAAGCAGGGTCAGTTCTGAGTTGCATTAGGTGGGCCTCTGGGCTGACTAACAGTTTGGCAGACAGGTAATGCATTGCAACAGTGACAGAGTACCTGGTCCATCAAACTCAATGTTCCTGATTTTGATTTGGGCCAACTGCAAGTTTAATGCCATGGAGTAATATTGGCTCTGTTAAGTATAAAACTTCCTCCGACGAGGTGCCTTTGCAGTAATCCATCTAACAGTCCACTCTATTTAGAGTGGATGGTCCGTTGGCCATCACCACCAGGTATATCCTGTTGTTAAGGGATGTAAAATAGAAAAAATGACCCCCAGTCTATAGGAGAAAACCCCCTTGGGGTGCGTGTCATTAGTTTATTATCCTTTACAAACAAACTCCTGCTTTGAGAGTATGTTTTGGAAAAATAATTTAAAAAAAAAAGTTTAACGGCTAGCCTTCACGCTTGATGGACCTGTCCTTCAAACATTTCCTGCATGATAGGAATTGCCATGACGGAGGTGCCTGACATGGTACAGAGATATCCTCTGGGCTAACAGACATCCTTAAATTTGCTGAGCTGAGTAAAGACAGTAAAGTCCATTGCCACCCTATCTGCCTTACTCCGTCTGCTAAATCGTATGGCACAGTGGGCAAAAAACAATGGTTTGAAATGCTACCCAGATGGATTGGCAGTGGTTATACCTTGGAAGAATTGCCCCATCAACATTTGGATATCTATGGCATGCCTGGTAACCTGAGACTGGCATAGTTTTACAAGCCTGCTACTGCCAATGTCGCAAATTCTAAAAAGTAGTAAATGTGCATCCATTCAAAGAGTACTTCTGTGGATACAGATTTACTATTTTTTGGGTAAACCATCCCTTAATTTATTTAAGTTTCTGATCCAAAAAATTAACAAAATTAAAACGTCTTACTGATATTAGAATGGAAATTAAAACTAACACAGCCATAACAAACCCAACTCCTGGCCCCCAGACCCAACCAATAATCCAAAACTGCATTTATTTGTGAGGTTTCACAACCCACTCTCTGAAGCTACGCCCCTGCCAGAGTGTGTTTCCCTGCAAAGTCTTGGGCATTTTGTTAATATAAATTTAACAAAAATGAGAGTGTTAATAAATACACAACCTTTGGTCAGCACTGGGATTCCAATGAATGTCTTCAAAGGAGCTAGGGGGCACATTACGATACCCGGCGTAAATAAATCCGCCAGGCATGGAAGCGGCAAAAATCCGCCCGCACACACCGCCTGAACACCGACCACGCCATTATGAGTACACAAACCGAAAACCGCCATCGGCGGAAAAATAACACAAAATACCGCCCGCCATCGTCCGAGTCGGAGTCAAACCGCCCGCCACGGACGGAAACACGCACGACAACACAAAACCGCCCGCCCACACGGCCGACACACCGCACGTGAAATTACGATCGCACCGCCATGAGCGCGGAAAAACAACAAATATACCGCCCGCCAGCGCAAACAACGCCGATGAGAATCGACACGGCAGAAGCCATGGCACCCACGTACCTGCACAGAAACCATCCGCACACAAAACCAATAGCACACAACATGGCCAACAAGTCCACACAGCAAGGCACACACAAATACACAAGCACAGTACACATCCCGAAAACACCCCCCGGACAAACAAAAAATACAAAGGCCAGAACCCCAGACACAACACACCTGAAAACAACAGACCATGAGGACACACCCACATAGGTGAGTACAAAAGCAGCACTCCCACAGACCACAACCCCTTGCTACATTGCAAACCAGAGAGGAGAGGAGAGGACACAGTGACACAGCAAGGACAGCAGCACACCACAGAAACGCACACATCACTACCACCACCACCACCACCACCACCACCACCAAACACCACCACCACCACCACCACCACCACCACCACCAAACACCGGCACCACAAACCCCCTGCACATTACACAACACACACCGCACCAGCACCACAAACACCATGGCACCACAAAGGATGCCCAAGTTCACGCCCATGGAGCTGACGGTCATGGTCGACGAGATCATCAAGGTGTACCCACAAATCTATGGGAACATGGTCCAGCACACACCACTAGCCAACAGAAACAGAATGTGGACCCGGATCGTAGACCAGGTCAATGCAGTCGGGACCCTGCCCAGGAACAGAGTCGAGATAAACAAACGTTGGAATGACGTAAAGAGCCTGGTCAAGAAGAAGGAGGGCAAAAACAGAGAGCTGGCTGACGTCACTGGCGGAGGGAATCCCGCGCTCTTTAAGACCTTCAAAGCGTGGGAGGAGAAGGTGCGAGTCGTAATCCATCCGGAGATCCTCGCCGGATTAGCAGGGGGAGTGGAGGCTGGTAAGTACAAACTAATGTATACTAGCACACCGCTATGTACACACATGCGCAACCACCATGCCACAGCTCCCAGGGACAAACACCCCATGTCCAGCACACAATACACAACACATCACACGCACATGCAACAGACACTACCACACACAGGCCAAACCGAACAACTGTAAGATGCGTGGGGACATGTGTACACTAAGCCAGCCACGTAACCACCAACAGGTCCCCAAATATGCCAGAAGCGCCACAACGAGCACCCACCACACCCATGTGTCCGCCACAGCTGCACTAACCGACAAGTAACAGGTAAGTGGCAGGAACACAAAGTGCAGTGGGTGGGACGGTGGACAGCCCAAGTACAACACACACCAGGCCCCAGTCCCACAGCACAGCAAGGAGGAGCATCCCCCACACCCCACAGCCACGTGTCAGCCACCGCAGTGCACAACGACAGCCGAAAGGCAGACATCACGGTCCACAGCAATCGGTGTCAGTGGGTGTACAGCCACCCCCACGACCCACTACACCCCCCACCCCCACAGACCTGCAACATGGAGCACCCCCGCTTAGAGCCATGTGGCATCCAGTACAGTGCACGCACGAACAACTTGCAGGTGGGAAACTGGACAGGGCTGGATTACTGGAGGCATGAGGACCATAACACCACCAACACATGGGACATGTCACGTAGCACACAAACACGCAGCACCGCCCACCGTCACGAACAAGTGAACAATGTGCACACGGACATGAACAGCAGACTCACACCCCACATGACCCATCACAGACATAGCAACACCCAAGGAGCCATGTCTGCATGCACAAGCCACACTGAATATAGTCCCACACGGCAGCCACTGTGCAACTCATCACACACAACCGAAACACCATTGAAGTCCTGTCCATGTAGCCCCCACTGCCTGTCAACCCCACACCCCACAACTACGCCTATGTAAGACAAACAACACTAGACGCAACAGAGCGGAACAACAGAAATGCACACGAACACCACTGAACCCATCAAACTCACAGACACACCATGCACATACAACATACCATCCATCCCATCCGTCAGCCCCAGTCACATGAAAGGCATGTCATCCGCACAGCTGCCACACATACAGCAGTCACGCTAAGACACATGCCCATGACCAACCATGTGCCAGAAGTCAATTAAGCGCACGACACACTGTGAGCAACAACACACAACATGGGCCACACCCCCCGAGCACTGCAGTGATGCACATGGCACAGGGCAGCACGCACACCAAGGAGATGGGACAACTGCAATACGTTGGCTGGCACACAACTATCACTCACTCATAACGATGCGTCCAATGCCATGTCCAGTAACCACAACAGACAGCAAATATGCAGGGCATGTCAGGCATGCACACACCTCAGACCATGCACTGTCATGCTGCCACAACACATGTCACGTTCGGCACCCATGGCTCACAGCATGTACCCCAAAAGCATATCCCCTCCCAAATGCGAATCTGGGGCATGGCCCCCATGTTGCCATATGCGTTCCTAAGCGTTCCATTTGAACCCCAAAAGCATATTCCATCCCAAATGCGAATCTGGGGCATGGCCCCCATGTTGCCATATGCGTTCCTAAGCGTTCCATATGAACTCCAAAAGCAAAGTACAAACCAGACCCAGGATGGGCCAGGAGCCCGCATACACCAGAGTCACAATGAGTAGGGGCAAAGCAACACACCCATCGGCATGGCCAATCCGTCCCATGCCACATGTGCACAGCACACAGTCCCATTGCCTAGCACACACAACTACAGATGCCACAGCCACACACTCGCCTCCGGGAAACCCATGTACGAGATTGCACGAACTGCCAATGTCAGACGACTAATACATACTTCGCCAGGTGCAACACAATAACAAATCTCATTTTCTCCACAGGTGACGAACTGCTGGACGCTGGGGATGGAGACAGCAGCCAGCACAGCCAGCCTACAAGCCCCCAACGAGGACACACGGATCTGGAGGATCTGTCCACCTCTTCGGACACGGACCACCAAGCTGGCCCATCTGGCGTGGCAGGGCCCAGCCGCTCCCCAGGACCCCTCCTACCCACCAACCCATCATCCAGGGATGCTGAACAGTCCCAGTCCCCTGCTGCCACTGTCGTTGCAGCCACACCCCCGGTCATTGCGGCCACTACCACTGCCGCAACCGCCACCATCGCCGCACCGACCACCACCGCCTCCACCACCACCACGTCTTCGCTGGCACCAGCCCCAGCGCAGGTGGTGGCCCGGCCGACTGGATCCACCCTGGGAGCCACAGCGAGGACCGTGGTGTGCAATGTGGCTAGTGGGCAGGCCGGTGGCAGCAGGACTGGTAGGAGGAGCAGGGTCAGGGAAACGCCAGCCTCCCTGGGAGCCATGCCCTGCCTCAAATGGCCAGAGTCCTTGGGGCCTATGAAGAGGCCCAAGGACAATGGGCCAGGTCTGCCACTGACACGCGGGAGGTGCTGGGGGTGCTGAGGTCCATGGACGCCCATATGGGCCAATTCGTGTCCCGTATGGACCAACTCGTGGACCTCATGGGCCAGCTGGTGGTGGCGGTGGGGTCACAGGCAAGGCCAGCAACACCACCTCCGCCACCACCTGCTAGGGCGCAGGGTCGGCCAGCAGTGTCCACTTCCCCTGCGTCCACAGCCAGTGAGCACACCTCACCCACCACCAGCAGGTCGCCACCACACACCCCCTCCCAAACGTGGAAGGGGCCGTCCGAAGAGGAAACAGATCTCCCGGGAGGACTTCGCACGCTCCAGTCGCAAGTGAGGCAGCCAGCCAGCCTTCCGCCAGCCTTCCTTGACCAGCCACTGCATTGACTTGCTCTACGATCCCACTCCACACAGCCAGCTGGATGGCATGTGTGTGTTGGACTATGGACATAGAACCAGTGGGTACACCCTGATCATCACGCAGCCATGACCGACAGCTCATTGTCACTGCACGCACCACTTTTGTTATCACCTTACACACAATCACATGTCACAGTTCGTAATAAATGCACCTTATTCACTAACTGCTGTTTGTGCCCTGTGTTTTATTTGTACGGAATACAACGGCCACCTTGGGCGGAAGGGCACCTGATGCGTGGCATGGCAATGGAATCCGGAGGGCCTGTAGGGACCTAGGGGTGGGAGACAGAACAGGAGCACATTCAATGAGTGTGTCACACACCCATCACACAGTACATGTCAACAACTACAAGCAATGTACACACATCGCACAGAGCAATAGGGCACAATGCCACAGTCACCAACAGTGGCATACTACCCTGGCCATGGAGCGTTGACACACTGCACGCAGTGAACATACGGCCACCCTGACACAGCACACACACACCTGCACAGATACAGACACATCATCCGTCGTACATGGACACTCACCGTCAAGTGAAGTAGCGGGCGATGAGCTGCTGGCGCACATTCCCGGCTTCCTCCTCTCCGCTGTCCACCTCACTCGAGCTGTCCTGGTCTGCGGGCTGGGGCCCTGGTTGATCTCCGTCATCCACAATGAGGGGGATCTGCTTCCGAATGGCCAGATTGTGCAGCATGCAGCACGCCACCACTATCTGGCACACCTTCTGTGGGGAGTACGCCAGTGCACCCTCGGTGCGGTCCAGGCACCTGAACCTGGACTTGAGGAGGCCAAGGTACGCTCGACCACACGTCTGGTCCTCCCATGTGCCTCATTGTATCGATCGTCTGCTGGGGTGCGAGGATTCCTCAATGGACTGAGCAGCCATGCCCCATTCGGATACGCAGAGTCACCTGGGTGTGAGGGACACAGAGAACCGTAGCTATTCCAACTGGACAGGGGACAGCATTGCACAACCAGCACGCTACACCACTCCACATACTCACCGACAATACAGGCATGATCCTGTTGCAGATTGGCCATCAGTCGTGGCAAGATGCTGTTGCGCATTATGTGTGCGTCATGGGCCGAGCCTGGAAACTTTGCACACACGTGGGTGATCACCATGTCCGCAAGGCACACCACTTGCACATTCAGGGAGTGCGTGTGCTTCCTGTTGCGGTACAGGTGCTCAGTGGCCTGTGGTGGAACAAGGCCAACATGAGTGCAGTCAATGGCTCCCACGACGTGTGGGATTCTGCCAAGGGCATAGAATGCACCCTTCACTGCCGCCAATTCACGAGCCCTGGGGAAGCGGATGTACCTGTTCCGGTACAGCATCATGGCTGCCAGTACATCCCTCAGCACCTTGCTGAACATGGGCTGGGACATCCCTCCTCCACTGCCCACTGTGTGCTGGAATGACCCAGTGGCGAAGAAATGCATGGCGGCCATCACCTTAGCCGTGGGGGTGACAGCAGTCGGATACACCCTGCGGGGACGGAGATGGGGCTCTAACATGGCACACAGTCGATGCAGAGTTGGCCTGTCCAGCCGAAACTTCCTGATTACCTCTGTATCGTCCATGTCCGCCAGCAATTGGTATGGGCGGTCAATGTTCGGTCTCCGCCTGGGTTAAATGGCAGAGGACACATGTCAAAGCAACACGGCACATAGCAATTTCGCATACACATCACTGACATGACTGAGCAAGCACATGAGCCACAGCCCAGCTGTCAAGCTGGGACGGCACGGCCACAATACACTTACACAGGTCTCCCAACAATGGCAATGGCAAGTGAGACATACCACTGCCATGTGCATGCACATGGGGATCTAGGCCCCAATGACTTGCGGGGCGTGCTGATGGGGACTGACTGCATATTCGTCAAGCGGCAACGCCACGGCAACATGAGTGTCTGCTGAGCATGGAACTGCTTCCGAGGCTGGATGAGTATGGCACACGACGACGACGATGTGGGCACGGGCTGAGCGGCCAATACAAGTGGGACCTGTGGCACGAGGGGATATGAGACAGTAGTAGGTGTCAGCACTGCACCCTATGTACAGCACTGTACGGATCACAGCTCCCGAAACATTGACTGGTGTCCACATTGACAGCCCCATGCCAAGACGGCTGTGTGCTTGCAGTCACAGGTGAGAGGTTACATTGCACGTGCCAGGTGGCAGACGTACATAGTGGGAGCTGGCATGTGTGTGCATGTGTCTCCTGTTCAGGATCCACCAGATGGGCGCTGACTCTGTACTGACCATTGGACACAGCATGTTCCGTGGAAGGCTTGTGTGTGTGGGATGGTGGCACTGGATGTGCCTCCGTTGGGTGGGGGCCATGCACAGGGCGGGTACGTCGATCATTGCGCATTGTTGGTCACGGTGGGTGCACCAACTAAGATGTGTTGCCCTGTGTTCAATTCCTATGTCCGCATGATGATGGACTGTGGATGTGGGCAGACTACACATTGGTCGATGTGCTGTCTATATGCATGTGCCTTCACACCAGGCACAGCTGCCCCTGCACATGTGACCCCTGCTGGACTCGCTGCTGGGTCTGTGGAGCTGATGCACCTTCTGCGCGTGGGGCGGACAGCTCTCCTCACTTCCCTCATTGCGCATGTCATGTCTTTGCCGCAGGTGACATGGATCATGGAGGGCCCACATGTACGCGTGGGTAGGCTACACATGATTGTTCACTGGTCGCCACCCCCAGTCAGTGTTTCGAATGGGAAGGTTGTCGTGCTGGTGGTATGTTCGATGTGGCGGATGGGCGGGCCTAGGTGCGGGCTTACATTCCGGACATGGGGGGTAGTTGGATTGGCGACTAGTTGCAGTACACACGGGACACGTCTCTTCCTTTCCACATCTGGGTCATCCCTTGTACTAACTGACAGTGATACAGTCATCTTCGCCCCAGCCCTCATGTCCTCCCCTCGCCCCCCAATATGCATGCTCACCTGCGAGGCTAGCGCTTGCACAGGCAGCCCCAAGCTCGCACCAGATAGGGCAAGGAGTGAATGTGTGGGTCCAGTTGCACGAGTGGGCTGTCTCAGGGTATGATGTGTGGCGGGACGCCGTCCACCTGCGTGGTGCCCCAAATGGAGACCCGGCCTGCATGGACTATGCATCACAGTCTTCGCCTTCCGGATCCGCCACCTGCGACACCCAGTGGCTGTGGCTGCCCTTGCGGCCAAGCCGCGTCCGTCTGTGGCTGTTGGCCCACACATTCACTCTTTGGCCTCTCTGGGGAGGGCTCGGGGGTGGTGGCGCACGCGCTTGCACTTAGTCGCAATGGCATGTGTCGTGGTTGGTATGATGGGCAATGGATGGGATGGTGCGAGCCACCTCCCGTGACGTCAGTGCTGCTCGTGCTGTGGTGCGTCCCCCTACACTTCCATGTGACTTGTGCCATGCTAGACGTTGAGGTTCTATTGCCTGCGTGATATGACCAGGAGGAGCGCGAGGAGACCTCTCACACACCATGCTCCACTGCCATCCCGTGCCCTGTATCGCCTGTGCGGATTGACTATGTTGGGGTTACACCTGGTCGACTGGGGCTGTGTGTGCCTTGTCAAGGGGCATGGCGGGCGCACAACAGGATCCAGCTTGTCCACAGAGGGTGGGCTGAGGTGCGCCTGGTACCGCCTTGTACGTGTGCCCGGCTGCTGTGCACACACGTGTTCACTCCCCCCGACAGGTGTCCTCTCACAATGCCCAGGGAAGCGGTGGTGTACTGTTCATGACCCCTCCCAACACGGCGTGCTCCAACTTGGCATGTGCGCATCTACCCGTCGCACCCACCCACCTGAGCACTGCGTCCATACGACTTCACACGACACATGTGTGTCTTCCACAGTAGTGCTACTCATTTGCGTTGACATCCAATACCAGTGGACTACATGGTCATGTCACGACTGCCGTGTACTTCACATACTCTCATCCTCTCTCATTCGTACTTGTGAAATGAGTCAGCGGAGACAGTTTTGGTTTCAAACATTATATTGAGTCTTCTGTCCTCTGTGATGCAGTATAGTGGACACTACTGGCAGCGGAATACATGTTGAGGATATACTGAGCATGATTACAAATGGGATAGGGTGTGGGGTTACATCTGCTTGGCCAAGGCTGTGCTAATGTACATTTACGTATAGCTGCGGAGCTGCGGACTTTGACACAGACGGTATACATGTAGCCTACCAGACCGCTCGGCATCATGGGCACAGTCCATCTCAGTTCCATGTGACAGGTTTGCTGCGGTTGTTCCTCATGCACGCGTGCATGTGAGATGACATCAGGGCATGTGCTTGCGTGCATGCAGCGGCGTGCCACTTGTTGTTGCACTGTGGTGGTTACTGGACATGTCACAGTCACTGGGGTCGTGTTGTTGTTGTATGCACTTGTCGTCCATGCAAAGGTCCTGGTATGGGATTCCCGGGGCGGGGGTGGGAGGGGTGCAGCACCCACAGACTCCAGGCGACCTATTCATGTCCACTGAGCGGTGTGTGTGTCCATGTGCGCTGGATCCATGTCGTGTCCTGGTTGTTCGTGCAGTTCCGTCCATGTGGGTGCGATGCACAGAGCCCATGCCACTGCCTCCCACGATGCATGCGGTGTTCCTGGATGTGATGGGGAACAGTGTGCATGTCCCGGTCATATCCGATGTCATGGCGATGTCGTTGATGGTGTGGTTACAGTTGCCGGTCGTTTGGTATGGCTGTTGTGGTGGTGACTGGCCAGTCCGTGCGGAAGCTGAGCATGGGTGCGGGGTTGGACTTCATAGGTCACTCGGGGAACCAGCGTTGTGGTCCGACGTATTTACAGGTTGTCAGGTATGCGATGCCGTCCAGCAGGGCTTCCATGTCATTGGTGGTGTACATGTTTGCCAGCCAATGAAGCGGATGGTGGCTGTCAAGGTGTTGTTCGTAGGTTGTCCCTTGGAGGACCATGATGGGGCATGCTGGGTGACATTCGATGTAGCTGTTCTCGATGATCCGTCGTGTGGAGGCACAGTGGTTCCATTTCAGTGCGCGTGCGATGTTGGCCACATACGCCATGCCCCCATAGGCAGAGCAGGCCCTGTCGTGTGCGTCCAGAGGGAGGAGTAGTGGTAGCAGGTCCGCCTTCAGACATGCCGGGTTGGAGAGGCATATCTCGACGGGATGCTGGTAGGGACACCTCCGACAGTAGAAGACGGGCATGACGCAGCTGAACAATGTGATGCGGTAAGTCAGTCGGTAACTTACGTTCAGCAGGGACAGGAGATCGCATCCCAATGTATGTATCGTGTTGGTTTGGTACAGCTTGAGCTGTTCGGCGTAGTTGGGTAGGTGTGTTGCGGTTGCCATTTCGCAGCGGTTCGTAGAGGTGGCGTGCTCCGGCTGTGTGTGCAGTCTGCAATGTGCACGCTCCGGGGTTGCTGTGAGCTCTGTGTAGTCGTGGGGAGACAGGACTTGTGTTCTGTTGGCTTGTTTGGAGGACACGGGCCCTCTTCCCACATGCTTCTCAGACAGTTCAAGGTCAGTGCTGTGTGACTCCTTCCAATTAACTTGCATGTGGCCGACATGGGGAGTGTTTTCTTCTTTCTTCCCCGTCCGTTGTGTGCTTCTGTGATATGCGCTATCTGCCCTGTGGTCGGTCTCCTCGGCATGCCTGTGTTGGTCTATTCTTGGACAATGGCTGTATTCACCGGCTTCTGTCGTAGGGCTGTGGTTTCGGTGTTGGAATGGAAGGTCATTCAGTGCTGTCTGCTCTCCCTTGTGTGGGCGGCAGGCTGCCTTTCCGCTCTGCGTTGGGCCTTGTGTGTGGATGTAATTCTTGGGCCACCTGTTGTCGGTCCCCGGGCTCTTTGGTGTTCCGTTTCATGTGTCTTGTTCATATGTGCAGGGTGGTATGGGTTTTTCAGTGTGGTACTGGCGTTCCTCTTCCCGAAGGGGCCCTGCTTCTCCTAGTTGGTGTTGCCGCCGCTGTGTGCTACGCCATGTTTGTTACACTGGGGTGTGTCCTGCTGTTGCGTGACTTCACTGACATGTGTGCGTCGGTTGTGTGGCGTTGGGTGTTGTCCGTGAATTGGGCGTTGGGGACATGTCTGTGGCCGGCCTGTCACGTGTCATGTGCGTTCGGGGTGGGGCTGATGTGTGTGCTGCTTGGTTGTGTCCCTGTGTCTGTGTGCGACGCATGCATGGCGCTGCGGTTGGCCTCTGCGTTGTGCGCATGTGTGGCGGCGTCATCGGCGCTTTGGGGCCGTGACGGGGTGGTTGGTTCCTAGTCCCAGGTGGTGTGTACACATGTGTTCTGCGATGTTAGGATTTGGCCTGTGTGTCATATGTGGATGCAATGGTGGATGTGTAGTGTGCACGCGCTGGTGGGGGTTGTCCGCTTTTTCCGCCCTTGCACTGTGTGCGCTGTTTGCGTGCACTTGTTGTGTGTGTGCCTACCTGCGTCTCCGCGGTACGTTGCGTCCTTGGTGGTGCATCAGCAGAAGCATGGGAAGGGCCTGCAGTGCTGGATTCATGCCCGGGGTGCCGCTTCTTCGTTGTCCGTGCTCTGCGTCCGTGTTTCCGCCTCTCTTTCACGTGCGGTGTCTCTTTGCCGTGGGAGCCGTTTGTTTGCGGCATCGTAATTTATGCGCCGGGCGGGACGTGTTTCGTCGGACGGTGTGTGTCAGTTGTGCTGCGCCGCTACGTGTGCGGGCGCACTTTGATGGCGGACGGTGTTGCTGGCTTGCCGGCGGTGTTTGGCCTGCTTTTCGCATCATAATTGGGCGGGCGTGTGGACTGCTGCGTGCCGGCGGTAACTGGTGGTTTTTGCATCCGCCAGCACGGCGGTTGTGCTTCCGCCCGCCATCGTAATGGGCCCCTAGGATTCCAAAACAGTGAACACTATTAATGCTTACAGTCTCAAATATTCCTTTACAAAGGAGGAATAGAAATGCAATTTTTTAAAAATGCACAGTTCGAACCAATGCCTCTAAAGAAGCTGCTGTTCCAAAGCAGTAAATAAAACCTCTCAGCCACCGTGGCTTAGGGGCCTATTACGATGGCGTTCGGAAAATCTCCCCGACTGCCATGGTAATGGGGACAGACCACCCGCAAGGCCCGCGACATAACCTCTGGTCGTATTACGATGTTCCTTGCTCGAAATCCAACTGCTGCGGTCGGATCGCGGGCTTTAACATTGCGGTGGTTGCTGATGCACGCAGCACCGCCGCGATGTCAAAAGGAGCATGTCCTGCATTTCCCTGCACTGCGTGGCAGGCACTGCACAGTGCCTGCCACCTGGTACAGGGAAATGTAGGGGGGGACCGTGGATACCCCCCCCCAGTGCACCCACACCCCCCCAAAACATTGGGGGCCCGCAACGGGCCCCCGGAAGACAATCTCCGCATGCCTTTCCATGGCGGTCTGACCGCTGAGGAAAGGCTGGCTACCGCCGGCATCATAATCCTGCCGGCGGAGCCTGCTCTGCACTGCCACCATTATCCCGGTCCTGCTCCGTCCGCCAGGCAGGAGTGCGGATGGCAACTGGCGGAAAAGCGGCAGTAGGAATTTCCCACCTCCGCGGTCACCACCGCCATCCTAATGTGACCTGGCGGTTTTCTGGCTTGCGATCGCGGGCGGATGTCCACCGCCGGTCCTGCGGGCACCACCGCCGGCCCGGCGGTGGACATCCGACCGCCATCGTAATAGACCCCTTAATTTGGATTTCTTTACAATGGTAATGAGATTGCCCAGCTGCGCTCTGGATAACCAATGGAACAGGAGCTAGTGAAGAAGGGAGGGCACGAAGGAGGAGAGAAGCGAGGAGCTAGCAGGGGAAAAAGAAAACAAAGAGGCAGGAAGCAATGATGGGAAATGGGAGAGACAAGGAAAAAGGTAGAAATGAGAGCAGCACGAGTGTGGGGAAGAGCCGAGAATGCCAGGATATGCTAGAGAATGCTAAAAGTTCAATCCCTTGAAACATTTATATGTTAAAATTGTTCACTGATGTCAACAGTGGAAAGATACAGCTCTTCCAATGAAAAAACTTGAGAGTGAAATGCACCTTGGTGAGACAAACACAATAATAGGAATGAAAGCCATTGATTCAAGAGTAGACAACTGAGATAGACAACAAAGCCATCGAGTCATGAGCAAAGGTCTGACCCAAAGCCTACTGCACATATATATGAAATATATTGGAACCAATAGGACTTGACAGCTGAGAGCTAAAGCTGTGTTTAGCCAAGGGCTAAAAATATATTTGTTGATGCAAAGTACAACATGGCTAAACATTAATGTATGCCACAGTGTGCACCTGGCCAAGCCTTCTGCATTCCCAAGTGTAATACCAGTTGGTGAAATAAGAATTGCCAAAATGGGGGTAATGGCTTTACTTGGTGGCTTTAATCACACTGTGCTATTCTCGCATTGCCATATTTTGATCCAGTTTTTTGGGGGGGCTAACATCAGCATCTGCAATCTACTACTGAATTGGAGGACTGAAAGTGATGCAAACAGCACCCATTGTGGGAATGAACAGGTGAAAAGGACCCTCAGGCTTGACTAGTTGTGATAAAGGAAATTTGGGTTGGCAGCTCAGACTGAGCAGATTGGAACTGCAGATACTGACTTCCACTGGAGTCCTAGTATTGAATGCTACCATGATCCCTGTTCTATGTGGTGTGAAATGAGGAGCAAAGCAGCTTAAAACCTGCCCCGCTGACTGTGGTGACATCAAAAAGCGGGGGTGTATTGTAAGAAACCAGGCCAGGCAAATGGTGTGCCTGTGCCCTTGTTGAATATTCTGTAGCTGACTGCACCATCACAGCGCTCATTGACACATCATGATGAACACCAGGGAGAGCCCTAGCAGGGATAATATTTAATACCATCATACTGGAGCACAGGTTGACTACTATGACAGTACCATTGACTGCACAAGATGAGAAGGTAAGACCCATGGCAGTGGAGGCCCAAGCACACACACAATCTTAAACATATTGCCAAGGGGGCTTCTGGCACATGCCATAATAGGGAATGAGTGCCATAATGGTCTTCAGAAGGGTCACAGAGAAATATACTGCCCATAGAGACACTGCGTCCTGGAAGAGTGAGTGAACAGCAAGTAGTCGGGATGTAGGTGCATGCTGGGGTTCTGTGCAGCTGACTAAGGAGAATGTAATGCTCATGCTTCATGCTTCATGCATAATACATGCTCTTCTATTTGGCTTCATTTTGGGTCCTGGTTGAACTCACGTTGTGGGGGCTTAGCATACCTTGACCATAGTAAACCAAGAGGAGTCTTGCAAGACACAGCAAAGCTAGATGTGTGAACGGAAGTAGTTTCAGAGAACGCACGCAAGTATGTGCAGAAGGTCACTGCAGAAATGTTATTGTGAAAAAGAGGACAATGTAAGAAATGAGCAGCTTTCACTACATGGGCCTAACTCGGGCACAGAACACGACATGGGGAGCACCTCAACTGGCATGTGAGACATGCATGCCAGTCACCAATACATATAAATCCCAAACCTAGAGCATGAGAGGCCTGGCTAGCCTCATAAAAAACATGAAATATCAAAGTACACCCAAATTTGCCTAGGAAGGGAATCAACATGGTGTGTCTTTACGACTTATTCCTTTTATGCCAGAGGAGAGTTGGTGCGGTTCAAGAATAGCATTCCTTTCATGGTTGAGATGCGTCAAACAGATTACAGGAGTAGATATCGAGTTGCTAAATATAGGCACTTAATATGCCACAGACTGAATTGTGTAACATTTTGTAGAAACATAAATTCACACATGTACAGACTTTGACTCTATGGGGGTCATTACGATGGTGGGCGGATCGCCACCGCCGGGCGGGCGGTGGCGATCCGCCCGCCATCAACCTGAATATTCCCACCGCCAAATTAGGATGGCGGTGGGAATGGGAATGATACCGCGGCGGACGGAAAGACCGTCCGCCGTGGTCCCGCAAGGCGGTGCTTTTCCGCCCGCCTTGCGGGACACGGTACAATGGGGCAATGTAAGCGGTGCCGTGCAGGCACCACCGTGGGCATTACGATGCCTGTCTTTTGCGGCTGAGATCCCGCCGCAAAAAGACAGGCGGAGAATGCCTTCAGGGGCCCGTTGCGGGCCCCCGGGGGGTGGAGGGATGGGGTGCTGCACGTGGGGGGTACCTATGGTACCCCCCTGCATTTGCATGTACAAGGTGGCAGGCACCGCACAACATGTATTTTTACATTGTGGCGGGTGCTGCTTGCAGCACCGCCCGCCGCAATATAAAAATACGGGATGCGCCCGTCAGTGTGGCGGGCGCATCCTAATTTGTATAGCGGGACCGCCGCACCTATGGCGGGCGTTCCCTTTTGCCAATGCGATGGCGGGCGGACTTTGTCCGCACACCATCGTAATCGACCCCTATGAGCGGGAAATCATGAATTCACACATGTAGACTTCGACTCCATGAGCTGGAAATTTTAATAGCGTTTTCGATGTTAAGACACTGTATATATGCAGGCATAATAAAAGGGAGGTAATTTCCTTCTTTAGAACACACAGCAATCAAGAAGGTGTCAATGTTCATGACTAAATGGGCTAACGATTTGGCAGCTGACTGAGTTATGGCACACATTATATCCCATGGAGGTTGAATTTTCACACTATTCTCCCAAACATGTAGTGCATCCCAGGTTGGACATGGTCATGCAATCTAGTCAACTGATGGGAGTCATGACTTAAGCATAATATTTGAGGGATCAATCTCAGATCACTGCCAATTGCTGAGTGTACGTGACGTGTGGTACCCTGCTCGCTTCTACGTTATTGGCTGTTTAAATGGGGACTTATGAAAAGGATTCACAGCTCCATTCCACCAGAGAAACTTTATTCATAACATTGACCTAGTAGAGAAGAGACCTACTGGACACGTCCTCGTACTGTCATCTGTCGCTGATCAACACAGATTATAAAATGTTTTACAAGATTCTAGAGAAAAGGATATCCCAATGCCTGATATGCTTAATCCCCCAATTACCAAGGTTTTATCCTGAGGAGAAGCACGGCTATTAACTTTAAGCTCCTGCTCCCTGTCCTCAGTGAATGGCCATTGAACACAAAAATACCAGCTGAGCTGTGGCGTCTATTAACAAGGAGACAGCATTCAGCACGCTGAATTCGGACTTGTTCACAGTATTGGAAGAACCAGGCTTTAGTGTGAGAATAGCGAAATGGTTACAATTATTGTAAAGGAATGAATCCAAGAGTGAAGGTGAGAACTGACTTTGAAGTCATGGCAAATTCATCAGGGCACCAGGCAGGATGCCCCCTTCCCCCTCCCCTGTTTGGACTGACAAAGCACATGGTCGATTTTAGCGATTGGCTTCTTTGACACAAATGGCATCCTTTTATATCTCAGTGTTGAGGCGAATGACCTGGAACAGGGGATGGGTGTTCTGACAGTTTGGCAATAAGTCAAGAGCAGGGGTGCAATTCCCATTGAGCAAAATGATCTCAAGCCCTCCCGTTGTGTGTCTCAGCCCAGGCTGCCGCTGTTTCCAGGACAGACACAGGTCTTCACCTGCTGTGTGCTGGGCTGCGCTGGAGATAGGGCCTCCACGAAAGCCTTATGGAAAGTACTTTGCAGGCCATCAAGAAGGTGAAGTGCATAAATAAAGTAAGGCAACTGCGATCCTAAATACAAAGGGGCCGAGGACAAAGAGGTGGCTGAAAAAGAACAATACATTCTGCAACACGGGGATGTTGCCTAACCACCAGAGCTGTCGAGTTTGGAAGTGGGGAACCTAATCTGGCTCTCCTGCGGCATGATCTAAAGCCCTTTTGACAACTTTGCGCTATCTAAATATTTTGTTGGCCTTTCGTGTTCAAATAAATACATTTAAAGCAATTGTTGGGGGAATGCAATGTTTGATTTTAAGGCATCTTAATTGTTAATAAGCTCACTGAGGATGCCTCTGTGGGTAACTGGACAGTCGCAGAACTTAATTTTGGTTCATGCACTGGGGAATGGTGATATATATTTTTAGTGCTATGAGGTCCCAGCCTGTGACAGAAAGCACCTTGAACGTGCAAGTCATTATTTTATAATTGTATTACACCGTATAAGACAGGCAGCCGCAAAATGTGGAAAGACGCTTCAGGATAGATTTTAATGATGGATAGATTTGAAGTTTTAATGGAACCCACAAACCAAAGTTGCTGTCCTGCATTGCATGAAAGGGAGAGAGCAAGACAGCATCATTCCCACAAAGATATGACACTCTTGCTCTCTTCCTGAGCACAGGTGTACAAACTGGCTACATAGCACCACAAACACATATTTGCAGCATAGTTTACCCTTCCAGTACGAAATACTATGTTGAGTTATACATTAAAACTTTTCTTATATATGTGCTGTACAGTGCAGCACACATGCAATGTTTGAAAAGTTTGGAGATATACATTTTTCTTCTCCTTTACAATGCCTTCCTCGAGATAGCATAATTTTTTGGCACAAGGCCATGACTACTAATGTTAGTAGATAGGGCATTGCTTCAAAAACCATGGATGTTTACATGGCAAAGCACATGTACCATCCATGGGCTGCCCCCTTGACACAAAGCAGGACAAACACTACTGTGCATAACGTTGTGGCTACTTCCCAGTGGAGATAAAGTTTTGAGCTGGAAAGTAAATCCCATTTCTAAAATTTTCATAGCACAATGATTCGTAAATTTGCCCCATTTAGGGGCATATTCACAAGGAGCTATCGCCGAATTAACGGCACGTTATCCCAGCCAAAGTCGTGATAAATATACCTCCCCATTCACAAGCTGGTGTAAACAGCCCACAGCACCAGTTTACCCGCGATAGCAGCCTCAAAAAACATCGCCACAGAGGACCTGCGCAACTATTGCTAATGAGTGCAGAGTGGGCGTTCCTGTGCCAAAAGGCGCGACAACATCACACCTCAACATTCACAACGACCAGCCACATTGGCGATAAAAACACAAAACAGGCGATAAGGCGCGTTAACACCAGGAAATCTACACCTGCTCTGACCTGGTGTAAAGTCGGACGGCAGCCTGCAAACCAAAAGGGAGCACAGCCCAGGGCTACATCGGAAGGGCAACAGATGCCATGGAGCCACCCACCATGCGGCCCGGACACCCAAGAGGGCCACAACACCCACCGCCACCACCCCCAGGACCACCCCTCCCTGGCACCCCCGACCAAAGACATGCCACATCAGCCACAACTAAACATGTACAAAATATTCCGTTTGATGCCGCACAATCACAACTGGTGACATGCATGTGTCGTCACAGAAATGAGCAGCACACATTCACTTTCGAAGCAACAAATGAAACTTTATTAAAATGAACACCGAAATGAAATGAAGACACATGGCCGCTCCCCTCGGGACAATACGTAGGTCACAGCCTGTAAGACAAAAAACATGATGAGAAGGTGTGTCTTGCGCACATCAGAGGACAGAGAGAGAGCAAAGGAATGAGAGAGGAAGAGAGGGAGGAAGAGAGAGAGAGAGAGAAGAGGAGAGAGAGAGGAAGAGAGGGAGAGAGAGAGAGAGGAAGAGGGAATGAAAGAGAGAGAGAGAAGAGGAGAGAGAGAGGAAGAGAGGGAGAGAGAGAGAGAACGTGCCGCCCCTGCGCACCCAGGCCACACTGCTCACCTGCTGCCACCGGTGTGTCTCCAACCACATGCCGGTATGTATAGCAGGACACCAGGTCACACATCTGAGAAAGAGCCGTCAGCTGAAACAGAGTCCAGATACATGACTGGCACAGTACACACACTTGCACAAGACAACATCGCCTGCCCGCCCAGGCACACCCAGGCAGAGGCACCCCAACCCCTCCCGCCGCCATCGGAGCATGCCCGCCCATGCACACCCAGGCCTCAATGCTCACCTTCCGCCACCGGTGCGTAGACAGGAGGTACCACCTCGTGCCGCTGCAAGCCACGAGCCCAGGGACCACGGACATGGCACACTCCACATCATGCAGCCCCACTCCGCAGGCCACCAGGTCTCACGTTTGGTGCTGGGTCTTGATTACTCCATGGCAGAGGACATACCAGTGCACCCGGCACCATCGCAGGCTGCACACCCGCTCAGCCCAATGGGTGCCACCCACTCTGGGATCCCGGAAGTGACGCCACGTGGCGGTAGGCCCGCGCTGCCCGCTGGCTCTGGCCTACACTGCGGTCCAGCAGGGCACACAAAACCTGAGCTGTCCGGACTGCCGGGACGGGGCATCATCGCAGGCTGCACACCCGCTCAGCAGCTTAAGGTGCCACTGACTCAGTGCACCCAAAGTCACCGTCCCGTGGCGGGGTGCCTGTGCCTTCCGCAAGGCCCCATGTGCCACTAACCCTGTGCAACCCCAGTCTGCACCACGTGGTGGTAGGCCCGTGCCGTACTCAAGGCCTCGGATGCCACTAACCCTGTGCGCAACAACTCATGGGCCCTATATTAGTGAGAACCGTGGAGCGTCCATCATCCAGTCACCACCAGAAGAGGGGAATGTGACGTCGTCGGCCCCTTATTTTGGCAGAGTGACATGCCCTGCGACGCCTGTGCTGGATGGGTGTGGTGTGTGTGAAAACCTGCCCTCAGGGAGTGGCTGAGACATGCTGACAACTAAACCAGTGACCTGCACACCACCAGCGAGTACGGCTGCGACGGGTAGCAATGAGGGCCCCCCCTCGGGGCGTTAGCGGAGTGGTCTGGCCTGCCGTACGCCAGACCAGCGCAGGGCTTGCAACAATGCATCGTGGGATCTGGGCGTCGTCCAGTCCATGTCCGGACAAGGAAGTGACTGATGCATGTGTCCCTGTTGTAGTGTTCACGGGACCCGGTACACAGAATGCAATGTCGCACCCTCTGACTGGCATCCCACAGGATGAACATCATTGACGCAAGGGAAGGCACTGTCCCCACATTCATCCACACATCCATACATGAATGACGTAAGACATTACACAGCGGTGCGTCACTGGATGCTTATTTGCACATCCAGTGCAGTCATGCAGCTGGAGCGGTACAGGGCAATGCCGAGCACACTACACAATATGGGCCCGTGGAGGGCCAGCCAGTGTCCATCCGGGGATGACCTGTACTGCGGAAGAGGAAGGGTACAGTCCGCAGTATGTCTGCTGTGTCAATGGTCGTCAAACAGGATGTGGCAGTCCATGTCGCTGTCCAAGGTGAGTGCATCAGAGTGTATCGGGGGTCAGTGGTAGGTCTTGAGGCCATGTGCGGCACCAAGCAGAAACAGGCTAGGTGGCGGAAATGAATGCTAGTGCCTCCTTCTGATCTCAATCCCATCCACATCCTCATCTTCGGATGTGTGCTCTGCCCCACCTGTGGGTGTTGCAGTACCGGCTGCTGCACTGTGTGCCACTGACACATCAGGGGCCGGAGTAGGATTGTCGGCCGCACTGTGTGGCAGTGACACATCAGGTGCCGGAGTGGATACGCCTGCCGCACTGGGAGGCACTGACACACCAGGGGGCGGAGATGTGGATGGTGTGTGGGCAGCAGCATTCATCATCGCCACGCCTTGTGGCAGCAATGCCATGATGAGGACATGCAGGGCCTGGTAGATCCCAGCTACATTTCGCTGATGTGCAGCGGTGGCTGCCATCCTTTCTGCCTCCATCCGCACCATGTCCTCCATGAGCCTCCGCATGAGTGCCAGCTAACGGCTGGCATCGCTGGAGCCACTCTGAGTGGACAGGTATTCTTCCCTCTGCGTCATGACTCCAGCGATGTCAGTCAGGGCTCTTTGGAGACCATGGGGCGGACATAGACACCCAAGGATGGCGTCCAGTTTGGTAGCCATGAGGTCGAACCCCACCCGCACCTGCTCGGCCGTCTCCCTCTGGCCCTCCAGCACACGGTGTTGGAAGGCCATTTGTTGTTCCTGGGGGACTTGGGAGGGTGCCGGGGCTGTGGGTGCCTCCTGCTGGGTGGTTTGGGTGGTGGGTGGGGTCTCATCGATGTAGCTGGGCTGCCCTGATCCTGGAGGTGGCTGGTGGATGAGGTCAATAATGTTTTGGATGGTTTGGGTGTCGAGGCTGGTGTTGTCCTCCTCCTCGTCATCAGTGAAGAGTGGCTGTGACTTCTCTGCAGGGGGTGTTGACGATGCCCCTGCGATGTGAAGGGGAGATGGTGTATTACAATGTGTCCACATGTATGTAGCCTCATGGTACAGGTTGACATTCAGACAGCATGGCAATGTACATTGTGACAGTCTGTGGGACTGGGCGAGGACCCAGGGTCATTGTGGGTGTGCACTGTGCCCTGCTTGCTTGTGCATGTGTGCCATTGTGGCCATCTCCACCCGTCCCCCCAGTACCTGGTGGTCACTCACCCTGTTGCGGTTGTGTTGTGTCCTGTCGAGCAGTGTCCGGTCCCCCGACTCCAGCCACAGTCTCCACACTGATGACTGTCGACACCAGCTCCTCCATGTCATCCAGCTCCAGCTGTGGTGCTGGGCCCCCACCTCCTGTCTGCGTTGCTGCCTTCTGGTTGGCGGTGAGTTTCTCCTTGGTCTTCCGCTTGATGTCATTCCATCGCCTCTTGACATCGTCCATTGCCGGCTTGTGCTCTCCGACGGCATTCACCTTGTCGACGATGTCCCGCCATATTCCATTTTTGGTGCCCAATGACACGTTGGAGGTGACGAAGAGTTGTTGATGGTGTTCCATCACCTCCGTGACTATGATCCTGTTCGCCTGCGGACCGAACTTGGTCATCCTCGTCTTCTTGTCCTTGCCCTTCCCTGTCCCCGAGGTCCCAGGCTGGTCGTCCGGGGTGCTTGTGGGGTTGCGCTCGTCCTCTGCGCCTGCTCCGGCTGCCTCCATGGTGCTTGGGTGTTTGTCAGTTTGTGTGTGGGTGTTTTTTCTAATTTTATGGTGATTTTTGACACCTGCCAGGTGTGTGTTGCAGGCCTGGCGCTGCTGGTCGCTGATTTCCTCATCGCGCTTTGGCCCATCGCGTGTTTTTTGGTGTTGTGGTTTGTGTTTTTATCTCCATCGTGGTGGTTGTATCGCGGACATTGTCCGCGGTTTTGGCAGACTATCGCATGCTACCACCTTGTTGTGAATTCCACGTTGACATGGGGTTATTTTCCCGCGCTAGGCTGCGATATTGAAAGTTGCGTTACGCTACTCTTGCGGTAGTTATCACACGTTCTTGTGAATATACCCCTTAGTGTTTAAAATAAAACAAGTGTGTTAAGATATATTTTTTTAGTAATCTGCAATCAGACTGTACCTAGAATAAACTTTTTTTTTTTAAAGTTCATTAGCAGGACGAACTATAAAACTCAGTTGATAACACTCTTTTTTGTTACAGAGTTTTATATAGCGCGAACTTGACCCGAGGGTATCGAATCACTTTACACAAGCACCAGTTGCATTACATGAGGAAACATTCATTTTTGTTGGGCACGGGGAGATTAAGTGATTTGCCCAGAATCACAGGATGTTGCGCGTCCTTGCTGAGACTCGAACCCGGTTCCCCAGATTTCAGGTCGTCCGCCCTAGCTGTTAGGCCAACTCCTCTCCCCTCTCTTGCATTACTTCTCAAAAGGAATCAATCTTTGTCGCCATGAAGCCTTAAGTTATCCCATTAATTAAAGGCATATACTAGCTCCAAAGCAGCCTTTAAATTTGCTGACTAGCCAATTATGAGGCACCGTGCTCTGCAAAGCAGAATATGAAACAGACCTCATGCTGCTTATGTGTTCGAGTTCAACTGTAAGCCATCCCTTCATCCTGGCTTGTCCTTCCTGTAAGTCCCTCGATTAGAATGTCTCAGTTAGAGGGGGCTGTAGGCAGGTACGTTTTTTTCTCTATTGTTGTTTAATATCTGAGGAATGCACTCCATCGTGGCCTGTGCAAAATAGAGGACTACTGGAAAATCCATTTTCTTTATTGATTATTTTCATCTTGTTATGATGTTCTTAGTTCAACACCAAGATTCCTTAGGAATTTGATTGAACTTTATAAGTGACAATTCAACTCAACTTACTTCCTGTATTTATAGGTGTTCAGTATATTTAAAGGGCGCACCCAGACACTAAATGCAGGCCGGGGCGATTTTAGAACAAAAAGAGTAGATATGATGGATTGTGGCTCTTTTCCTTTGGTAATGGAGCATTGCCAGCTGAGGGATAGCTCAGGTGATTGGAGTCTTACCCAATGGGTAAACTGAGAGCTAGCTCAGCTATGTGAAGCCTGAACACATAATTTGTCTAACCAGAGACATACTTCTGCTGCCTAAAACAAATGCCTCTATAATCAGTTTCTCGAGGTGCACTGTAAGACAAATGTAGAATTTCCATTAACGTATGCCTTTTGTGATTTTTCTCCAGGATGAAGTTTATGCATAGGCATTACACCTGCACTTCCCTTATAAACACATTGTACAGCTGAGTCCTGCCTCTTCAAAATAGGGTAGTGTGGGAGTTTGGCAGAACAATTCTTGGGTAACCTTATTCTGTGATCAAACTAAGCCTGGATCTGTCAAGAGCAGCATGACTCTGATATTGTGTTTAATAGGCTAGCAATGTACAAGCACTGCACAATGAAAACACTATGGGCCTTATTTCGATGTCCGTCGGAAAGCCTCCGACGGCTGGTCTGCGGCTTTGCGACCGACATTGAAGGTTTACATTCCGACTGCCGAATTACAATGACGGCGGTCAGAGTGTAAACTGGCTGGGGAAACCAACAGGCTTCCAACAGGCTCCAGGAGCCCGTCCGCCAGTCGGAAACCAATCATAATCCCTTAAGGACAGAGTTTTCGCTGTCGGGATTATGATGTCGGTTTCCGACAGCCTTTCCACTTCGGCCTTTCTGACATGGAAAGGCAGTTGGAGAGCAACTTTGGGGGGCCCTGGCAGGGCCCCCCTTGTCTCCTTACCCTCCGGTTGAGGCCCTGGGGGGCACCTATTGTGTCCCCTTCAGATCCCTCTTCCGTGTGGCAGGCACCGCAAGGTGCTTGCCACATGGTGCAGGGATGTGCAAAAACTTCCATTTTATAATGGGGGCTAGTGCTGCCGGCAGTATCAGACAGCCCCACAAGCTCCCATTGTAAAATGGAAGTTTGTGACCACACAAGGTGCAGTCCAATTCTAATTGCGGTGTCGGGGCGGCCGACCAGAGGTCGGTCGGTTCCCATTGTAATGAGGCCATATGTTAGAAATGTGGTTTCTGGTCGGCAGAGGTATGCAACCTGTCTAAGCAGGAACCACAATCCTAGTCAGGGCAAGTCACAACACACCCTAAGTTTTCCTGTGCTCACCCTCTGGTAGTTTGGCACAGAGCAGTCAGGCTTAACGTAAGAGGCAATGTGTACAGTATTTGTTCAACACTTCAAACAGTAATACAGAGAAAACATCACAAAAAAACTCCACATTAGGTTAGAAAAATAGATAATGATTTTATGAATAAACAAGACCAAAATGTCAAAAAGCCAAGAAGCGTAAGTTGAGATAAGAACTTTTAAAGAATAAATGCAAAATAGCACTTAGAAGCAATGAGCGCCAAAATGGTTTATCTATTCACACTGGATCGGGTCAAAGACAAAAGTTCAGGCTGACCACAATGAAGTTGAACCTCGATATGGGACATCTCGTTGTCGACGAAGAAGCGAGATGCAGCCGAAACGAGGCAGTGGACAATACGCATCGATTTTCTCCATGCAACTGCAGCAATGCAATAGTGCAGAGTGTGAAGTGCTGATTCTGAATCCGATGCACAGCTATGATTCCCACAGTAAGCAATGCGTCAATTCTGAGGGCGATGCGATGGTTCCGAGGGTGGTGCGCCGGGTCTGGCTTCACGCAGCGAATGAGGACAAAGTGCAGATGCACCGGTTCTGATGGATCACTGACAGAATATCGACAGTCAGAATATCGAGGTACAAAAATATCGACACAAAAATATCGAAGTCAAGAATATCGAAGTCCTATTTACATAATGGTAAGTACAAAAATATCGGAAAAAAAATATTGTTGTCAAAAATATCGTTGTTAAAAATATTGTTTTTTTTAATGTTTAAAAAATAATGTAAAATAAAATAAATAATACATACAATTAAAAGAAACATAGTTAAAATTATTTTAAAATGTTTAAAATTATAACTAATACATATAATGTAAAAATAAATTAAACATATATATGTATAAAAAATAATATATATACTTACTTAATAATATTTATAAATAATTATTTTAATAACTTATAAATTGTAAAAAATATAATAAAAATTATAAATACATATATATACACATACACCAATAATATAAATAAAAATATAAAACATATATATCACAAATTAAAAAATGTGAATATTGTTAAAATACATTATGCACTACATTAACTAAAAAAGTAGAGAAAGTATTGGATAGCGGAGAGGATAAAATTACTATTCGTACTCCAGAGAGTGCAACAAAAGGGAAAGTGTTGGATAGCGTAGAGGTAAAAATTACTCTTCCCACTCCAGTGAGTGCAACAATAGGGAAAGTGTTGGATAGCATAGGGGTAAAAATTACTATTCCCACTCCAGAGAGTGCAACAGTAGGGAAAGTGTTGGATAGCGAAGGGGTAAAAATTACTATTCCCACTCCAGAGAGTGCAACAGTAGGGAAAGTGTTGGATAGCGTAGGGGTAACAATTACTATTCCCACTCCAGAGAGTGCATCATTAGGGAAAGTGTTGGATAGCGTAGGGGTAAAACTTACTATTCCCACTCCAGAGAGTGCAACAGTAGGGAAAGTGTTGGATAGCGTAAGGGTAAAAATGACTATTCCCACTCCAGAGAGTGTAACTGTAGGGAAAGTGTTGGATAGCAGAGGGTTAAAATTAACATACTTATCAATTAAATATTTTGTTTAATTAAATAACCAATTAATAATTAATAAATAATTATTATTTATAAATCATAACAAAAAAATTAATAATTACTTCATTATAATTAAATTACTTCCCACTCTATTCCCCTATAAACCCACAACCCGCTCCTAAAAAAAATAACACAATTAATATAATTATCAATTAATCAATTAATAAAAATGAATTACCAATTAATAATTAATTAACAATACATTAATTATCAATACCAATAAATAAAAATTAATAATTACTTTATTAAAATTAAATTACTTCCCACCCTATTCCCCTATAAACCCACAACACGCTCCTAAATAATAACAAAATTAATATAATTATCAGTTATTCAATTAATACAAATTAATTACCAATTAATAATTAATTAACAATAAATTATTTATCAATACCAATAAATAAAAATTAATAATTACTTTATTAAATTTAAATTACTTCCCACCCTATCCCCCTATAAACCCACAACCCTCTCCTAAACACAAATAACACAATTAATATAATTATCAATTAATCAATTAATAAAAATGAATTACCAATTAATAATTAATTAACAATACATTAATTATCAATACCAATAAATAAAAATGAATAATTACTTTATTAAAATTAAATTACTTCCCACCCTATTCCCCTATAAACCCACAACACGCTCCTAAATAATAACAAAATTAATATAATTATCAGTTATTCAATTAATACAAATTAATTACCAATTAATAATTAATTAACAATAAATTATTTATCAATACCAATAAATAAAAATTAATAATTACTTTATTAAATTTAAATTACTTCCCACCCTATCCCCCTATAAACCCACAACCCGCTACGGAATAAAAACACAAAATATAATCAAAAATAATGAATATTTTCAAAAAATGATTATTAAATTTACTATAATTAAGTTACTTCCCACCCTATTCCCCTATAAACCCACAACCGGCTACGGAACTAAAACGCAAAATGTACTTTTAAAAACATTAATAACTTCTAAAAATGTAATACAAAATTTTTTAAAAAAATAAAATACTTAGCAAAAAATATAGAACACATACATGTAAATACATACTAAAATACAGAACACTAATATAAACATCGATATTATTAACAACGATATTTTTACAAACGATATTACTGACTTCGATATTAACAAAAATTATATTTCTTACCTTCATGTCGATATTCTGGTCACCAATATTCTTGATGTCGATATTCAGTCCCTTCAATATTTCCAACTCGATATTTTTGTACTCCGAAAATAAAAACTAGATATTATGTCTGTGCACTGGTTCTGATGAGGATGCAAGGGTTCTGGTTGAAGCAGCACTTTATACCCACTTTCAAGGGTCCAGTACTGGGTTGGCACCACTTGGCAAGGCAAAACTTGCAGCAAGCAAAGTCCAGGTGCTATAACAGGATGGGTTGAAGCTTTATTGTCCCTGAAACTTAGAACAGGAAGCAAGCCAGCAAGCTCTTGGAGTCACTCTGGGTTCAATTAATATAGGTCCAGTACTTCTCACCCAGGCAGGAGAAGAGTAGGCAGCAGGGCAGCTCAGCAAGGCAAGAGCAGAGAAAGGCATGAGTCCAACAAAGCAGCAGTCCAGCAGAGTGGCAGTCCTTACAGCAGCACAGCAGTTCTTCTTCCTGGCAGAGTGATCACTGATCCAGAAGTGTACTGAGTTGATGGTGTCTGAGGTCCAGTACTTATTCCTAGTTGTGCTTTGAAATGGGGAAGACTTCAAAGAGAAGCCTTTGACGTGCACAGAGTCCCTGCCCTTCCTGCCCTGGCTCCAGACTCACTACAGGGGGGGTATGAAGCTCTTTGTGTGTGGACAGGACACAGCCTATTCAGGTGCAAGCGAGGCAGTCCTCAGCTCCACCCCCCCCCATCAAGCCAGTTAATGGAACATTAAGGCCCACCAAGTTATACCTAAGCTCCCATTATGTTTGGCTGTCTGGAGTGAATGGATAAAACCCAGCTGTTACCTAACCCAGACGAGTATTCAGAGACAGGCAAATGGCACCAAATAGCTAAAGTAAGAAAATGCCTTATAAAGTGGTATTTTCAAAATTGCATCTTAAAATGCAACATCACCATAAGTTGTGATTTTAAATTGTGTGTCCAGAGACACCAACCTCTTCACAATTGGGAATTACACTTAAAAGATTTAATAAGTTAATCCTAATGTTATCGTATGAGCGAGATAGGCCTTGCAGTAGTGAAAAATACATTTGGGAGTTTATTTTTACCACCAGGGCATGTAAAACTCATCAGTACATGTCCTGCCTTTTAAATACACTGCACCTTGTCTTCTGGGTTCCACAGAGCCTACCTTAGGGGGTGCCAATGTGTATACAAACAGAAAGTTTAGGCCTGGCAAGAGCTTTATCTTGCCAGGTCAAAATGGCAGTGTAAACTGCACATACAGGCTCAGCAATGAAATGCCTGGGACATGGTTAAGGGGCTACATAAGTGGGTGGCGCAATGAGTGCTGTAGGCCCACTAGTAACGTTTAATTTACAGGCTCTGAGCACAGGCAGTGCACTTTACTAGGAACTTATACATAAATTAAATATGCCAGTAAGGTATGAGCCAATGTAAACCATGTTTAGAGGGGAGAGCACATGCACTTTAGCATCTCTTCCCAACCAGCTTAATACTGCTAAATGTCTATATCCATCCGGCAGCCTGGAAAAGGAGCAAAACATTAAAGCTTTGGAGCTCCTAATAACAGATATTAGATTAACTCATCCAAAAGATGATTTACTTTTAACAGGTGATTTTAACTTAAACTTAATGGAGAATCCCTTTTGAAACCCTTCTTCAGCTTTTGTGGATTCACGGTGGCTAATAACCTCACAGATCAAGGCACCCCAAAGAACTCAGCCTATAGGACAAAGTCTGCTAGCAGTACTTGAGGACTTGTATCTGCACGCCCTAAATGGTCACTATCCCGAAGACCAGCCAGCCAACTACACGCACTTTACAAGACACACTCAAATGGCCCTAGACTACACGTGTTAGCTCATGTAAAATCTTTCACTATTCAAATACGTTGCAAAAGTGACCACATGCCACGGCGGCTGCTTCTAGACCATCAAACCAAGCCCCTCACAATGCTGGATACGATTGGGTCGCAGGTCACGCAAGACCCACCCAAACATGACCATGGTTCACAAAGGATCTCAAAAATTTAAAAGAGCTTTAAATAAAAAGATCAGATTGCTAAAAAAACAGATCAGAAATCGTCTCCCCGGAAGAAATTAACAATCTTCGAGGGAAATACAAATGTTCCATCTGGCAAGCAAAAAAGAAACATGAGAAAGCATTACAGCTGGAGCTATTTTTGGGCTGTCAAACGAAAAACTCTGAAGCTTTTGGGATTATAATAAGTTGACTAAATAACGAGAGTACCACTCTTCGACTGAAAGAAAATAACGTGACGTCGGATAGCTGGTCTCACTACATCAGCACTCTGTATCAAACAAATTCATACATGACTACTGCCCAAACTTCATATTTCCCAATCTGATCAAATTTAAAAAATCTCAGAGGAAGTTAAAGAGCAAACTTATGGCCTAGCACAAACCATCACGGGCAAAATGATTGCCATCTTAATTAAAAAAGTAGAGCTGACGGTGCCCCGGGACCGAATGGGATTCCCGACTCAGTTTATAAAATGGATACTAAGGGGGTCATTACAATGACGGACGGATCACCACCGCCCGTATGGCTGTGGCGATCCGCCCGCCATTTCCCACCGCCTGCATGCTATTTCCCCCCCGCCTTATTACGATGGCGGGGGGGACCCAGGTGGACGGAAAGACCGTCCGCCGGTTTTCCGCCGGTCCAACAGGGGACCGGACGGTAAAGGACCCTAATATGGTGACAGTGTCTGCAAGACACCGCCACCATATTAGGATGTTGGCGGAAAGCAGCCTTTCCATGGCGGTGTTGCCGCCATGGAAAGGCATGTGGTCCTTGCTTCTGGGGACCCGTTGTGGGCCCCCAGGATTTGGTGGGGGTGGGGGGTGCACATGGGGGGTACCTATGGTACCCCCCTACATTTGAATGCACAAGGTGGCAGGCACCGCACGGTGCCTGTCACGTTGTGCATACAAATGCACAACATGCGTTTTTCGCATTGCGGCCGGTGCTGCTGACAGCACCGCCCGCCTCAATGTGAACAATACGGGATGCCACCGCCACCGTGGCGGTGGCATCCTAATACCCATGGCGGGACCGCCGCACCCCTTGCGGACGGTCCCGCATTCCGTTGCGGTGGCGGGCGGACTTTGTCCGCCCGCCATCGTAATGTGCCCCTAAATTCTGGTCGCAATTGCTGGAAAGTCTGTTTAGAACCTGCCTCATTACAGACACTATTCCCCCTTCGTGGCAAGGATCAGTCCTGCACCGATCTACAAAAAAGGCCCAGTGGCGAATCCTGAGAGCTATCGTCTCATCGCTCTCCAAGATGTTGAAGCTAAATATTTTCTTCTTTATTATTGAAAGACCTAGACGCTTAGGCCCGCTCAAAACATCTGATTTCATTTATTCAAACTGATTTTTAACCCATGTTGGGAACCACGGATAACCTAGTAGCAATTAGGATGTTAGTGTCAAAACAGATGCAGAAAAATCAACTCCTTTACAGTTGTTTTATAGATTACAGCAAGACCTTCGTTCATGTACCACAGGAGCTTCTCTGGTCAAAACTCAAAAACGGGGACATCCCAGATTCGCTACTCCGAGGCATTCAATTACTCTACTCCGAACCCTGGGCCAGAGTCAAACTCGATAATAAATCCGCAATCAAATTAAGATTAGGATAGAACAAGTAGTGAAACAAGGGTGCGTTTTGGCCACAACTCTTTTCAATTTATTGATGAGCGAATTGATTCCTGCCCTGGATGCTGTTGTCAGTGATGCTCCTAAACTGGGCAATCTTGCATTATCTCCCTTCTCTATGCTGATGACGTAGTTCTTCCGAATCAAACAGCAAGAGGACTACAAAGGCTGCTTGATGTTTTATTCACACATAGTACTGCAAACGGCATGACAGTAACCTTTGAGAAGACCAATGTTGTGATTTTCAGACGGAAAAAGAACAAACCCGGAACAGGGTACTTCAACAAACACCGCCTATCTACTGCTTCTAGATATAAGTACCTTTGATTGTGGTGAGATGATAAGGGTGGTCACCTAACTCACGAGTACTCCCTCAAAACAAAGTGTGCATCACTGTTCTTTGCATTTCAATCCATTTTTGGACACACTAAGAATCCCACCTTAGAACCTCTGCTGACAATAGTGAAAACCAAGCTACTCCCTATGTTGGCATATGGTTCGGAAGCCTTTCCTGGGAAACTGGGCTTCTTTTTGAATAAATCTCAGAGTCAAGTGTACAGGTCATTAGCTAAACTCCAGAATCATTCTGCAGCAGCTCAAATTAGATTGGAATTCACACTATGCGACCAAGTCTTGGCTAAAAAAGCTTGCACTCTTAAATATCTACATGCTACACATGCTGTCAATGAAGGAACACTGAAAAATGTAATCTGGAAGGAAGTATCCTCAACGAACCATACAGCAGCTCAAAATACTTGGACTGTCACCCTGCATGAAGCATGGAATCTTAAAACAGCTGCAACTTTGTGGAATCAAAATCTCCCACACCAGAACTTTAAAAAGTATTACATCGACTAATCCAAAAAGTATCATTGTACAAGATCGTCGGACTCTCAAGGCCCGAAAGCATGCTTATCTCATACAAAAAAGTTACAACAAAAGAAAGGTTCAAAAATATCTTATAGATACTTTTGCTGTGCACCACAAAATTAAGTACTATCTTATAAGAATGGGAAACTTCACATCACTCAATTTTTTACCACCATGGTCTATGTGCCCAGTATCAACCGAGTGACGGCTATGTGGTCAATCCCACGAGAATTTATCTCACCTTTTCTGTATTTCTCCAGCCCTAATCAACGACCGCAGAAAACTCCTTTGTCCAATATGGATCACACAAGGTTCTCGTACAATTCAAGCAGCAGTAGATTTCCTGCTCAATGACACTCATCCACAAGCTATTTGCGGTCTGATCAAATTCCTAAACAAAACAGACAAGTTGCTCAGAACTGCTACCCTGATGGACACTTGTGGAATATTAAGTGTATCCCTCATCTTTTTTCTCACATGCGTTTTTATGCTTAAAGTCCCGTTGCATGCAAACAAATGCCTACGATTTATACTTTTATCTTGAATAAATACATGAAACAGTTATCTTACACAGAACCTGAGCAAAAACTTGCCCTTGCGGATTGTGCCTACTTTTATCTATGCATCGACACTTTAAGCTTCATTATAATGGGTGCAATAGCAGTGACTGTGGTTTTAACCACATATGTATTACTATCAATTCACTTACAAGATATTGATAGTTTTGTTTTTTATAACTTGTCCAAAGCCATTGTTCAACACTTCCTTTATCGCAAGCAAGTATTTTTACGTGACATGAATTTATAACAACATTTTTAAAATTGCACTGAATTATATTTTTACGATATGTTTTGAAATTACACTTAACTGTGCTGTTTTATAAGTTTTATCAATTTGTAATGACTTTATTTAGCTGAGCAAAAATAAATAAACTTGAACTTGAAACTAGCACTGGTTAGCAGTGGTAAAGTGCTCAGAATTTTCTTAGGCCAGCAAACACAAAGGGGCCGATTCCGATGTCGGACGGACTCAGGTCCGTCCGACATCGTCCAGGAGCCGTAACCGACCGACCTGCTGTCGTCGGTTACAGCCCTGCAAGTACGATGCGACCGAACCCTGTTCGGTCGCACTCGTATACTTCACAATGGGAGCATGCATTCCGAGCGGAATGCATGCTTGCATAGTGAAAAGCAGGGGTGCAGTTCATCCCTGCACCCTGTGGCCGGCACCCCAAGGTGCCTGCCACCGGGTGCAGGGATCAACAGAGGGGCCTCGCACCCATGGGGGCCCTACTGAGGGCCCCCAAATACAGTTGCCGACTGCCTTTTCGTGCCGGAAAGACCGGCACAAAAAGGCAGTGAAATACTGCCATCGTACCCCCTCGGTCGTGAAGAGGCAGCCGGGGGAGTACTGAAGGATTTCCGGACGGCGGTCGGGCTCTCCGAGCCCGTCGTAAGCCATCCGGAAATCCGAGTCGGATTCCTTTCCGACCGAGCCCATCGGAATGGCTCGGTCGGAAAGGAATCCGGCCGGCACGTTCCGGATTCGGTCGGAAGGGCTCCGACCATCGTTCGGTGCCCTTTCGGCCGAAATCGGAATCGGCCCCAAGTTAGGAAAGTGGAAGTGGAAGGCAAACAATTTGGGAGTGACTCTGCAGAGAGGGACATTTTCCAACACACTACTTTGTGCACTACTTGTCCCAGTGTTACAATGACAAACTGGTAACCTTTTTATCAGCATTTTGCCTCTCTTGTGTCCCATTCGGGGTTGCCCATTTCTCTACCCAGGTCAGGCTAATTTCTATAATTAGTAAAGACATTAAGGAACAACCATTATAGAGAATATGATCAATCTTCTCAAAGGAAGTTTGGAGAAAGTCATAGGAAATGGAGCATTTTATAATGCACACTGCCACTGTAGGATTTAAAACAACATTGATATTTTAGGAGATTTGACGCTTTTAGATGCTTTGGGCTTCAGAACAGAAGTGAAAGCCTGGTTGTTGTTATGATCATATGTGCTATTATGAGGCACTATCTCTACTTCTTTTGAAGTGATCTCTTTGCAAGACATTGCCATCACATTCTATGGGGCATATTCTCAAGAACGTGTGATAACTACCGCAAAATTAGCTTAACGCAACTCTTCACATCGCAGTCTATCGCGGGAAAACAACTCCGTGTTAACGTGGTATTCACAACACGGCGGCCCCATGCGACAGTCCCACGATAACGCGTCAAAAGAACGTGTTAAAACTAACACGACGCAGAAAAAACGCGAAACACGAACGCGAAAATAGTAGCGATGAGGCCAATCACGATACAAAAATCAGCGATAACTAGCGAGAGGCCTGCAATTCCCACGCGTCGTGCGGGAAAATGCACCATAAAAGCAGAGTAAAAAAACGGTGAGATGACAATGTACAAGCACAACACCACATCCGTGACGTAGAACAAATGACCATTGTCCCGCATCAAATAGGCATCTCCTCACAGTCACAATGTACATTGACATGCAGTCTGCATGTAAACTGCGCCAATGCTGAAACATGAATGTAACACACAGTGAAACCACATCTCCCCCTCACATTGCAGAGGGACAAGCAACCCCTCCTGCACACAGACGTGTCATGCCCATGATCAATCAATTATGAAAGCGTGGACGAATGTAGGGGCAGTGACTCCCGCTTACGTACATGTTGCCCATGTTGTGGGACTTGAGTCACAGGGGGCATCCCTGCATCATGGTGGTACATATCTGACCCCAAAAGGAGCCCTGTTGTCACCTATAGGACACAAATGGAATGAATTTGGACACATGTGAAACGCCGAAGAGTGGGATTCCCTACTAACTGCGACACACAGAACTGGCAGTTCGAATACATGACACCCTAAACAGCCTCTCTGCACAGAGGTGACACACCCACCATCCATGAACAAATCATAAAATTGTCAGCAATACATGTCGCACTCACACTTGTCTGAGTGATGTGCCTGTACAGATGAGTGACATGCACTCAGGGAATGTGTTTTTTGAATGCATTTATTTGCACATGCTGTGCCTGTGGTCATTTTGTACTGTCCCATTACTGCCAAGGACTGTCACACTGTGACGGGCTCATGTGAAGAAATTGTCAATGATGGTGTTCCTACGGGCTATTCCTGCTGCGGCTGCAGTGGGGTGTGGTCCACCTTCCTCATCTTCATCATCATCGTCCGGTGCATCTGGCACTTGTATCCATGGTGCCTTGTTGTGTACACATATGTTGTGCAACACACAACATGCAACGATCATCTTGCACACAATGTCTGGGCTGTACAGGAGCCTTCCACCTGTGACATCCAGGCACCTGAAACGTGACTTCAACACATCAAATGTGCGTTCCACGATGCCCCTGGTGCGTTTGTGGGCCGCATTGTACTGCCTCTGGGCCTGTGTGTTCGGGGCTCGGAGGGGTGTCATCATCCAAGCACAGAGTGCATATCCTTGGTCACCTGTGACAGTGCAGAGAGACATGAGTCAATAGTTGGTCTGCATGATGTGTTGACAGGCTCACTGGTACATTGGTGTGTGATATATGTGACTTTGTGATTCCTGCATGACATGTACTGCTTGTTGCAAATGAGCGGCATCAATGTGTATTACGTAGCCTCAATGCCGCTCCTCTCTCCCCCGAGCATATTCACTAGTGTGCGCAGCGCGGTTGCATCACTTGCACCCCTATGGCACACTATTGTCATGCCTGTCTGCGCATGTCCACAAGCCTGACAACGACACAGTGATGTCGTGCGCTGAAGGTGGACGGACACGTGTGTGTAGGCCCATGGTAAGGACAGGGCAGACACAGATGTAGAGTTCATGCCTGGCTGAACTCGCCATACGGTTGAGGGTAGACCGTTGGCTTATGCTGCAGAAATAGCAACACACACAACAGTTGGCATGTCTGATCCCTGACCCGAGCGGGCCTGCGCAACCTCAATTACCCCTCAGCCGAGCCCGTACTCCGGGTGCATGCTACATAGCAACATTGTATATTGCGTGACAGGTGGCGCCGACACTACACCTGAGACACACGCATTAGTTACTTCCTTGGCAAGGCCTAAACTTAACCACGCCCAGAGCCACGTGTTGAATGACCACACCCCTACGCCCTACTGCCGTATGCCGGTCCACTCCCTCACGCTCACAGGGGGATCCGACACAGCTACATGTCCCAGGTCTACCCCACTGCCTGAGGTGACAAGGTTGCGCCCGCTGTAAACAGCACAATGTAATGTGGTATGGCCCGGGCCCTCATGCATACATAATGACCACACGGACACACTGAGATTATCCGTGGAACTGGCTACGGGCACGTGCGCTCGACACCTTTTATTACAAGGGTCAAACATCCAGTGACGCCTGTGCTGGATGGGTGTTTGGTAGTGTAAGCCACCTCTCAGGGGTTGGTTGGTGCTGGCAACAACTACAACAGTGATCAGACAATCAGAAGTTCAAAGTACAAACAGCAAGGGTCCATGACTTGAGCTGCACAGAGTTGGTGGCCCCGGATGCACAGCGGCCGGCACAGGCACACCGCCACGGGACGGTGACTTGCGATGCACTGTGGTAGGGCCACGAGAGCTGAGCGGGTCCCAGTTGATGTCCAAGGAGAATGTCGCGGAGTGTTACGGGGGACAGTGGAAGGTGTCCATCCAGGGCATGATGCAGAGGGCAGAAGCAAGCAGAAACAGGCAATATGGAGGAGTTGAATGCTACATTTTCCTTTTTCCCACAATGTCAGTATCAGCTACATGATGATGAAGACAACCCCCAGGCCATAGACTCAGACGCCACCAGAGTTCAACCCGAGAGTGTCCATGACTCCCGTAGCACAGAGTCAGTGGCACCAGAGCCAGAGGGGATGCAGTCTGCGATGAGGCCTGTACAATGATATGAAGTCTGCAATGAACAAATCAAGACTCGGTTCCAATTGTGTGTCCTACTTGACCGAAGTGGGTGCCGGAGGCAGCGTCAGCGTGAGGCACCCACTGTGCAGCCAGCTCCTCCTGGATCTCTAACACACGGCGTTGAAATGGCATGTGGCGAAGATTCCTGGTTGACGGAGGTGGAGGCACCAGAGCTGAGCGGGTGTTTAGCCAGCGACGATGCCGTGTCCTGCCTGTTACGGACTGTATTGGATTGGTGTGAGGCCTGCTGGACTGCTGTGTAGGCCGAAGGCAGAAGTCCGCAAAGGCCCACAGACACATGTGGTCGGAATGCTATGCACAGAGTTGGTGGCACCACATCGAAGGGAGTATAGGGATATAAACGATGTCATAAATATGTACTCTGCCATTGTGTAATCAAGATTCAGTTCCAAATGTGTGACCTACTTGACCGCTGTGTATGCCGGTGGAGTACGTCAACGTGAAAGGAGTACTGAGGGCCTTGTTTGCAGTGGCCGTGATGGTCTGAGGAGGCTGCCAAGGTCACGGGCCTCTGGCTTTGAGCTAGCACCCGCAGTGAGGCCTGGATGCGCAGGGGCGGACGAGACTGGTTCGGGGACCAGCGGCCCGGGCTGTGGCAGGTGCACAGGATCGCAGGCCACACCACTCACGGCGACGGCGTCGGCCTCGTGGCAGGGTAGGAGGCGCCGCCCTGGCAGACACGTTGGGCATTCCGGAAGAGAACCACGCCCAGAGCTACGTCCTTTTTATTCACACCCCTACGCTGGCCTGGCGTACGCCGGGCCAGCCCAATCCGCACATGCTTACAGGGGGGGACGTCACAAGCTACATTTCCGAGAACTTCCCCACTGGCTGGGGTGACATGGTTGTGTCCACTGTCCACAACACTACCACCACCAGCAGTATATGTCGACATGGATATGTCTGTGGTCTGCATACTGCAGTCTGTCCAGCACTTCCACACCACACTTGGCATTGTGTGCATTCTCATTCATGGGTCACTTGCCTCCTTCGCACATGCCTGGTTCCCACCTCTCCCCACATACTGCTATTGTATGGCTGAGGTGCCATGCCATTGATGGCTCATGTACATGGCTAGCTCAGGTTTCCGCAGTACGTTGTGCTGTAGTGTATGGTGGGTGGGCATGTTGTATGTGAGTTTGTAACGTGTGCATTCCCAGAGTTGTGAGTTGCATGATTGTGGAGTTGAGGTGTGTGGTGTGTTCATTTGGTACTTACCAGCGAGCACTGCATTTCCGTAGGTGCCATCCTGGAAGCGCCGGTTGATGATGGACTGTCGGAAGATGTATGAATCATGCACACTGCCTGGGTAGTTGGCGACGACATTGGTGAAGAGTCCCCGGTGGTCCACTATTGCCTGCACATTGATGGAATGCGTGTGCTTTCTGTTGCGGTAATTGTGTGCAGTGTCGGCAGGGGGCACAAGTAGGACATGTGTGCAGTCAATTGCCCCCAACACGTGTGGGAAGCCTGCTATGGCGTAGAAGCCTTGCTTGGCCTCCAGCTGCTCCTGCGCAGTGTGGGGGAAGTATAGGTACTGGGGTACCAAGCTGATGATGGCATCCAGGACAGGTTTGAGGAACTTGGATAGGGCTGGCTGTGAGACTCCTCCGACTCTGGCGGTTGTTGGTTGGAATGTCCCAGAGGCCAACAGGTGCAGCACAGCCAGCAGCTTTGTCTGAGGTGGGATGGTGGTTGTCCGCTGTGTTGGTACCATCAGCCTGTGGGCAATGATGGTCAGGATGCGGAGGATGGTTGACCTTTTGAGTCTGTAGTGGGCAATGACATTCTCTGGTGTCAAGTCTGTGAGGCTGGTGCGTTTCCTGAAGGTCCGCTGTCTTTGTCTGCGCTGCCTCCGTGGTGGTCCGGGGGGTCGGGGGGTCCGGGAGGGGGTGGAGGGCCTGGGTGTGGTGGCAGTGGGTGTTGTGGCCCTGTTGGGGCTCCGAGCTGCATGATGAGTAGCTCCATGGCATCTGTTGTTCTTCAGGTGTGGCTGTGGGCTGGGCTCCCTTTTCTGGTGCAGGTTGTCGTCCGATTTTGCACCAGGTCAGAGCAGGTATTAATTTCCTGCTGCTAACGCGCCTTATCGCATGTTTTGTGATCTTATCGCCAATCTGACTGGTCGTTGAGAATGTTGCGTTGTGGTGTTGTCGCGGATTTTTGCACGGGAACACCTACTCTTATCATATCATGCATATCATTAGCGTTAGGTCCCGGGGTCATCTGTGGCGATGTTTTTTGCGGGTGCTATCGCAGGTAAACTGGTGATACCGGCTGTTTGCACCAGCTTGTGAATGGGGCGATGAATTTATCGCGACTTTGGCTGAGATAAAGTGCTGTTAACTCGGCGATAGTTCCTTGAGAATATGCCCCTGTGTGTTCTAGATCTTGAAGGAAAATTGGTATCCTTTGCATGCTAGAACACCATTGTTTGCAAAGGTATTTCAAGGCAATTAGCTGTTTTGTCAGTATATATGCAGCTCCCTCATCTCAACTAAGAAGTGCTCAATGTGGGGCAGGTGGTAATATTGCCAAATGATTGGCACTGACTTATTGAATGTCGGAAGGATTGTAAGATGCTTTAGGAATAAAACTAAAGACTTGCCAGTTACACATCTCGAAATCCGGTGCTTTCACCCACTAAGTTCAATATTTTGAGAAATAAAAAAAACAGATGTTAAAACTTACAGATGAGCAGAATGAAAAGGTACCTTTGGTCAACAGTCACAGAGAAGTGTCTTTCTGGAGATGGAATCAAAAATATTTAATGAACTCATTGGCAATTTTCCAAATTTGTAGAAACTGCTTTTTAGTTGTCAAAACACTCATTCCCATTTTTAAAGACCTCTGTCAGCAACCTATATGTATTGTCAAATCCACTAAAACATGTTTCTTGTCAATCGTATTCGGCTTGACACATATTTCTAAAATGCACAATGTATCACTCTATTTTCTTGTATTGCTTCAAGGACAACTTCGCCTCATTGGTTGAAGTGTTAGGTCCACCTCCTTTGGTTGACATGCTAGCCCCGCCCAAAGTTTGAGTCTAGTTGTGGCTGTTTGTCACAACTAAATGTAAATGCGACCAAATCGTGTTTATTTCTACTGAGTACAATAGAGGACCAGCAGTTGTGGGACTACTTTTTCTGGCTGTTCAAATTTATCACAGTTATATGGATCTGATAGCAATAAATCTGCCTGAGGACGTTGCCAATACTTGCAAGTTTTGCAGAAAACTCCCACTGACAGCACTGGGGCACGTGGTGTTGGCCAAAATGCTAACCTTGCAGAGGCTCCTCTACTACCTGTATGCCTACCTCTGAGATTCTTTTGATGAGGTAAATGTCATATTAGTTGACTTCATATGGGGATGGCAAAAGCCACAGAATATTGCCTTGGAAATTGAAACTGCCAATGGTGGAAAAAGGGCTCCGAACAAGTATTCGAATTTTGCGAATCCGACTCAGAAGTCTTGTTTCCAACCGAATCGTACACATTTCCAACCGACCTATTACAATACCCGGAAACCATTTGTGCTGTCTGAATCAGTTCCGAAAGGCAGCCAGAGTCTTTCAGATCCGAATCGTACAGCTCTATGGACACGGTTTCCGAGCGAGCGATTACGATGACCAATTCGGACAGCCGTTCCGATTTGGTCTGCCCGACACGAAACGGCTGTTGGAATCTGTCTTTGAGAGCCAGTTGCTGACCCCCTTCACCCGGAGTCGCCTGGTACAGGGTGCAAGGTTTTTCCCAACCACCCCTTCTTATAATGCAAGCCTGTGTTCTCGTTCGGAACACAGGTTCCCATTGAAGTCAATGCCAGTCCGACCGAACGATGTTGAGAAGTATCGTAATCGGTCGTTCGGACTCGCAGAACCCGATTAGTTTGGAAACGATTTCTAGGCCGATTTGATGGGAACAGTTTCCGAACAACATCGTAATCGGCCGCTAAAGGTGAAAAGGATATGCCACCTTTCTGTGTTTGACGAATCGTAGGCACCCTTAGAAGGATGAACAAGAGAAAGGTCTTAAAATGACTTTTTTTCAGTTTTATGCTACTGACTGGGGGCTAGCTCAGTAACAACTTTCAGAGGACAAGATTTACAAAGTGAAAAAGTATGATATTAGAGCAAATATTGTAATCCCGATTCAAACGACAGACTCACTACACTGATCATACTGAGTGAAAATAACCTGATTATTGTTTTTGTTTCAGTGTTTTAACTAGAAGAACTACAAGAGTGAATACAACAAAACATGCACATTTATATTGATAGGCGTTCATTGTTTGAATCCTTATATGAACACTCTAGGCAAACTCCTTGGCAAATTATATTTTGGGACTGATTTAGATCTTGGTGGATCAAGTCCTGATGTTGCTTTTTCAGTGGTTTAACCGCCGGCTGACTTGCTGGTCTGCCAGTAATATTTAGATTTTGGCTGGTCCATAGACGAAAGATCTCCAGAGTCCTGCTGACTCCACCAGGAATTCTCAACCGCGCAGATGGTGGTACAGGCAGAAGCTGCTGCCGGCGGGACTCTAGCCCACATTTTTTCCGTCCCTATTAAGATGTGCCTTTCTGCCATGGAAACTATGACGGGAAGTTCTCCTACTTTGATTTGGCAGAATCAAAGGAAATGAGAGAAAAATTGACCTTTTTCCTGCTTCCTGCTTCCCTCTTCCGTTTCCACCTTGTACATTATCGCCCAGGTCCCTCATTTGCTGCAATGACTCCACCCCACGCCAAACAACTCCATTGTCACTGAGATCATTGATAAGCTACTTGTACAATTGCCCTATGTATTTTGTGTTGTGCTTGTGAGGCCTGTAGGTGTGCATTCAATAGTGTGTGTATGTTGTTTGTGTGGCATGCAATATATACCAAAAAGGAGCATAACACATTCCCTACATATACAATATGACACATTCACAACAGATATTGGTAGTGAGATAATGATGACTAGTACTTACCTGTTTCCACACCACCATGGCCTCACTCCATCAGGACACCACTGCCAGGACACCACCAGCACAACGGAAACATCTAAATCTGATTGGCGCAGAGTTCTTGAGTCCACAGCAGGACGGTGGTAGTCCCACCAAGATCTAAATCAGGCCCAAAGTATCTAAAATGTGTTTCAATGCCAGCCTATGTTAGGAGAAGCTGCAATTTTCAGGTCAAACATTATTTGATTCATGATTCATCTACCTTCCCACCAAATCACTGCAGTTTCCTTCCCTTCTACTTCCAAATGCATATGCATACAATTGTGACTTGGAGCCTTCTTTAAAGTATGGTGGGCTGTACTTCATACTGTCAGGTCTGTGGTGGAATGTGCTCCAAACAATTATTAGAGATGGGAGAGGCACCTTTGTACCTTCTGCAAAGATGCGTTCATAGTGGCTCAAATGGAGGATATATGCAGGTGATATGTCCAATGCACCAACACAGCAATGTTTGTGTTTGAAAAATAAAAACATAATGACCTATTGCGCTGGAATATTCTTTTCAGTTCATGAAAGTCATGAATCCTATTTCTTCTTTGGGACAAGCAGTCTTTACCTGGCAAACTGGAGCAAGAAAAACAAAATGACATTCTTTGATGGATGGCCTAATGTCAGTTGGGCTGTCGGTCAAAGGTTTCCACTGGCAGAGCACGTGTATGCCCTACCATCAGAAACCTGGTGCTTGCCTCGACTCTAATAGAGTAGCGAAAGAGCCTAATTGATGGACATGTTACTCCGCCACATTTTAGCAGACTACTATATCCACCAGGCTGAAAATAAGGTTCCTAGTGCTGCTATGCTGTTACATTTGGGGAAGTAATTGCTTGTCTAAGAAATCAAAAGTACAAATGTAACCATTTACCGTGTACACTGTAGCAGTACGGCATATCAAAATAGGTTTACCTCCAGGTGCAATTTAATAATACCTTTTAGGACCCTCGTAACCGTTGCCGGAAGAATCCAAAGGTGAAGCACTGTGCAGTTAAATGCACAGAGCCTCCTCAAATATATTTACCTTCTATGAAAAATAATAACATTTGAAAAGTCTGAAAGCAGATTTGTACTCAAGTGCCTCTCATAGGATATTAGATACAATGCTAGTGATCTAGGCCAGTGCTCATCCTTTACTGTAGTCCCGACATACATTTCTGACTTATATATATATATATCATTGCTTCTTCCTGTGTGACGTTTACCCAAAAGATCAACTGATGCTAATTACATGTCACCTTATTTACCGAAAGAGTTTTGTGCTAAAACATTCCACATGATCAGCTATCATATTACAATGATATAGAAATAACTATTACACATTTCTCATTTACTAGATTTGGAAAACACCCGAGGCTATCTGAGTTGCTTATACTGCCTTTGGAGTAGCATCAAGTTCCCGTGACCGGCATGGCTGAATTGGCAGCCCTAGAGGGATAGATCCCAAGTGGTTAATCCAACCAGTAACTCACTCTTACCTGTGAAACAATTAATTACATTGTATGCATCAAGGTAAACCAGAATTGAAAGTCATTTGCTAGTTTCTTTACACAGATTATTTCTATCACATACATCTTTCTAAACAGATGCAAAATCAAACATTTTGGGTCTATATAGTAAAGTCGTAATTACCATAATTTGCTATTACAGAATTGCTCAGTTAGACATGGTTAAAATGGCCGATTTAATTGCTAACCGAACATTAACATTACACTGACCAAACCAGGTGAAGAATGCTGATTTCACACATTGTCAACCGAAAGAGAAGTCTAAGTCCAGAGAAGATCAATATATTTGTCTGATTTTGCCCCCACACAAAACAAAGCCTGCAATTAAGGAACCATACGATGGCCCTTGTGAGAAATTGGGTTGTTGATTGACTGGGATGTGAGCCCTGGTTAAGCAACAGCCGCAATCCCTTGCTGAGCGAACCTCAAAAGTCAATAAACTAACCTGTGGTTAACCCTGGGTAGCTTGCCACAAAAAGCTGCTGCTCGGATATGAATTTACCTTAAAGAAATAAAAAGACAAGAGGCGTTCGGCAAAACAGGAACAAGATGGTTTAATTAAACGCAGTGGCCGGGAATGTCTCAACAGTGTGTGTCTGAAGAAAGTCTCTTCTTGTACAAGGTTCGGCTGACATATATACATTTTGTGAGGTACAATAAACCAATTTTACATTCTTGAAAAAGCATCTTAGTCGTAAATAACAAACTTGAACATCTGATAAGGGCACAGATGTCTCTCGACCTCGGGGAGAGAAGTGTGGGCCAGTGTATATGTGACCAGATGTCTGGTGTGGGGATAACGTGATCACTACTCCTCCACCCCCGACATCGCCATAGCCATCCCAGACGGCTATAAGATCACCCGCAGAGACCGCATCAACGCAGTAGGAGGAGGAATCGCCATTGTCCACAAGAACACCATCAGGGTCTCGACCAGCACCGACGACACTCTCAGCACCGCCGAACACATGCACTTCCAGATCCACACGGACCCCAACACCACCCTTAGAGGCACCCTTGTCTACAGACCCCCTGGGCCCCGACCCCAGTTCAGCGACTCCATCGCCGACTTCATCAGCACGCACGCCCTGACCTCTACCGACTACATCCTCCTCGGAGACCTGAACTTTCACCTGGAGAACAACAACGACAGCAACTCCACCACCCTGATCGACAGCCTCGCCAACCTCGGCCTGAGCCAGCTCGTCACAACACCGACCCACTCTGCCGGCCACACGCTTGACCCCATCTTCTCCTCAAGCTCCCACGTCTCCTTCAGCCACACCACGGAACTCCTCTGGACCGACCACCGCTGCATCCATTTCACCTTCCAGAAACCCACCACACACCACCGCACCCAACAGATCCCACGCCGCTGCTGGAGCAAAGTCACCGAAGACCAACTCCGGGCAACCCTCGCTCTCAGCCCTCCCTCCGACCCATCCAACACCGACGACGCTGCCTGCAACCTCAGACGATGGATGGACGACTGTGCCAACACCCTCGCCCCGCTGAAAAAGCTCACCTACAGCGACACCACCAAAAGAGCCAGCTGGTTCACCTCGGAACTCCTAGCTTCCAAGCGTACCTGCCGGAAACTAGAGAAGAAATGGCACAGTGATAAGACACCGGACAGCCACACAGCCCACAAAGACGCCATCCGTAACCACCACCACCTCATCAGGTCCGCCAAGAGAATCTCCTTCAAAGACCGCCTCGACAACAACGCACACAACAGCAAGGAGCTTTTCAACATCGTGAAGGAACTCTCCAATCCCAGCTCCAACACCAACGACATCCCGCCGTCGCAACCCCTGTGCGATTCCCTCACCACCTTCTTTCACCGCAAGATCGCAGACATCCACGACAGCTTCAACACCCAGACAGCCCCAACTAAGATCGTTGCACCAGACCCGCCACACACCATCGACCACGACCCCCTGCCAGCCTGGGCCAGCGTGAACATCGAGGACACCACCAAGACCATGAGCACAATACACTCCGGCTCCCCGTCAGACCCTTTCCCGCACCACATCTTCAACAAAGCCAGCAGCTCCATCGCACCCCACCCCATCAATCTCTCCTTCAAGACCGCGACCTTCCCAGAGAGCTGGAAACACGCAGAGATCAACGCCCTACTCAAAAAAACCAAGGCGGACCCGAGAGACCTCAAGAACTTCCGGCCCATCTCTCTGCTTCCGTTCCCAGCCAAGGTCATCGAGAAGATCGTCAACAAACAGCTAACCCGATACCTCGAAGAAAACAGCATCCTGGACCCATCCCAATCAGGGTTCCGCAGCAACCACAGCACTGAGACTGCCCTCATCGCCGCCACCGACGACATCAGGATCCTGCTGGACAATGGTGAGACCGCAGCCCTCATCCTGCTGGACCTCTCCGCCGCCTTCGACACTGTCTGCCACCGCACTCTACGCGCACGCCTCCACGACGCAGGGATCCGAGACAAGGCCCTGGAATGGACCACCTCCTTCCTCTACGGCAGAACCCAGAGAGTCCGCCTCCCACCTTTCCGATCCGAAGCCTCCGAGATCATCTGCGGCGTACCCCAGGGATCGTCCCTCAGCCCAACACTGTTCAACATCTACATGGCCCCGCTCGCACGCATCGCCAGACAACACGACCTCAACATTATCTCCTACGCCGACGACACTCAACTGATCCTTTCCCTCACCAAGGACCCCCTCGCCGCCAAAGCCAATCTCCATGAAGGAATGAAGGCCGTCGCCGATTGGATGAAGATCAGCCGACTAAAGCTGAACACGGACAAAACGGAGGTCCTCATCCTCGGCTCCAACCCCTCAGCCTGGGACAACTCCTGGTGGCCAACGACGCTGGGAGCAGCCCCGACACCCACCGACCACGCACGCAACCTGGGAGTCATCCTCGACTCCACGCTCTCCATGGCCAAGCAAGTCAACGCAGTCTCCTCCTCCTGCTTCAACACCCTCCGCATGCTTCGCAAGATCTACAGGTGGATCCCGACAGACACAAGAAGAACAGTCACCCAGGCCCTCGTCAGTAGCAGACTGGACTATGGGAACGCCCTCTACGCGGGAGCCCCGGCCAAGCTCATCAAGCGACTGCAACGCATACAAAACGCCTCCGCACGCCTGATCCTCGACGTACCACGCCACAGCCACATCACCCCCACTTGAGGAACCTGCACTGGCTCCCCGTCGACAGGAGGATCACCTTCAAACTCCTCATCCACGCACACAAGGCACTCCACAAAACTGGCCCAGCCTACCTCAACAGACGACTCTTCTTCTACGTCCCCAACCGCCAGCTCCGCTCCGCCGACCTCTCCCTCGCCACCGTCCCTCGCATTCGAAGAACAACCACCGGCGGCAGATCCTTCTCACACCTCGCCGCCAAGACCTGTAATACCCTTCCACTAAGCCTACGACAGACCCAAGACCTGCTGACCTTCAGGAGGCTACTCAAGACCTGGCTGTTCGACCAGTAGCAGCATCCTCTCCCCAGCGCCTTGAGACCCTCGCGGGTAAGTAGTGCGCTCTACAAATTCTGTGATTGATTGATTGATTGACTACGTGTGGTGTGCATGTCATGCCCTGATTGGCTGAGTGTTTCCATCTACATGTGGCATCTAGCTTTGTGTTATTTTTGGGGAATGTGCGCCTTTGGCCAAATGTGTTTCCTTGGGGGCAATTTCCTCTGACCTGTTTAAGTTGCAACTATCTATCTGTAGGATTAATCAGGGTTGCGCGTTTGTCTTTGGGCTAAGTGAGACCCCACCTGTGACCTGTCACTCGATAGGTGTGGGTTGGGGTCACACATATCTCTGACATGGGGTTGATGAGGAGGGTGAATTCTACAGCAATGATTCGAGTTCATTATGACTTCTGAAAATAATGTGGCAGTCATTGATATCATTTTTACTGACATTCTCAGCATTGTGGGTACAGTTGTCATAGCGTACATCGACATTGTCTTTAATGATATTGACATGGCTATGGGTGACTATATCATGGCATACATTAACATTGTTTCTAATGGTAACAACATTGTAATTCGTGCATGGATTATGGTATACTTTGGCATTGTTACTACCAGTATCAACACTGTTGTGTGGGCATAAATTATGACATACATTGACATTGCATTTATGGGAATTGGCATTGTTATGCAGGCATAAGTTATGGCATACATTAACATTGCATCTATGACTATTGCCGTTGTCAAGCCTGAAAATATCATGGTATTCATTGACATTGTATTCACCCATTCCAGCATTCCCCCATTCCAACATTCCCCCTCTACTTGAATTTTTAACTACTCTATCCTCCTCATATGTCATGACCATTATATTATTCAAAACTGTGTGCGTGTCTGTAGTGTCTGTTACTTTCTCCCTAGCTATGTACATGCTACCTAATTTGAGGGCTGCATTTTTACAGCAGGATTGCCCATTTAGGGAGACCACATAGCAGAAGTACAGAAACAAAAATTGGGATTAGTGATGTGAATAGTTTGGACACCCATAGGGGGATCCACAAAAAGATACTATGCAACCACTCCTGCTCCGGGGCACCTCCCTCCTTCTTCATGTCGGCTTGCAGACAATGCAGTTCTTGGATGGTAAGAGCTAATGTCCCGTTGTCCATGTCGTTTCCAGGGATAAAAGTTCAACAGGAAGCACCAATCTTGGCACACACCCCACCCTCCATTGCGGTCATCAAGTTCAATATGTACCCATGTTGCATCACCATATGGCAGATAGCTCTCAGTTCTTCCTTGATACCATTTAGGCCGGGTTCAGTATCAGCTATCATCTTGAGTAATCCCCACCTGGTTATTTGTAACCATCAGGCGTTTGCCTTTGGTTGCATGTTGAAGAAGGGTATTGACCCTCCTGCGTTTACTTGAGTCTCCATGAACAGTCTGCGTTCTTCTCAAATTTATATGTACTTAGCCCAGTCAAAATAATCAGCATTTCTTCTCCTTTGAGCCTGAGGCAACAGAGTTGTTTTCTTCTGTAACGGATGTTGAGACAACTCAGACAGATCTTCTCCAAGGATGAACAGTATTGGGGTGTATATGGTCACGAGGGTGCAGAGGCCCTGCCATCCGGGGATGAGCTGGATGTAGGCAAGGTCACCTCATTGCAAGTAGATATCCATCGCAGTGGAGGTGCCCTATTGCAAGTCCGGTATGTGCAGCATTACACCACAGTTTTTGTTGTTGCCCAATGGTATGCTTCCTTTGCCTCTGAAACACAGAGAATACAGTGTAAGTTTCTGTATAATTCAGGGTTCTCCCTTCCCCTCCGACCATGTGTACCTATTAATCCTGGTATCCCAGACTTCCTGGCACAGGGTGTCTATGCTAGCGTTGGATCCCCTTCCATGGGACTCATTTCTCCCAGTGTGATTGAGATGAGCAGCTCTGCACTGGAATTCCATGTCCGAGGCCCACTTGCCATTAAAGAAGATGGCCCCAAAGACATTAGGGGCCACCCTGGAACAACAGACGGAGGCAGGATAAGACATATTATTGCACTGGTGTGGTGGTCTTGCTACTTCCAGGAACCTCTTTTCTATGAAGTCCCGGGGCCAAACAGTGTCCTCCCCTATAGTGATCCTTCTGCGCATCCGGTCTACCTTGGTTTGGATGTTGGTAGGTTCAGTAAAAAAGGTACAGTGCTGTGGGGTTGGTCTCATACTGGGTGATGTTTACTGTTGTCCTACGGGGTTCTACTCTATTGGGTTATATCTTAGCCCTGATCCTACACAGGTATAGATGGACAAGGCACTTTGCTTTTTCAGGGACTATCTCCTGTAGCCTGTCTGCACCTATGGTGTGAGGTATCAGTGAACATATGTAGCATGACCTGTTCATAGCCTGAGAGCCTAGGTTAGTCATATGTTGGCACCAGGTGTTGTGTAGGACTGCGCTGTGTAGTGCGTGAGGAATGCTAGTGTTTGATTCAGTATAGGTGTACATGAGATGAGAGAAGTCACTGCACATGCATTGTAAGAATGTAGGAGTAGAGTTTATGAGATTAGGCATACGTCTATCTCCAGAGGGGCTTGAGATCACCCCAGCTAAATAGAGCAAAGGTACAAAAATACATAATTTAAAAAACAATTGTAGGCTGTAGGATAGTCTTCGGGGGAGAGGTATGTCGTCTGGGCACCCAGAGGTGTCTTGTCTTGGTGCAGTACAAAAAAATGTCTCTTTAAAAATGATTATAAAAGCCAATTTGTAGACTGTGTTACTTGAGTGGTTGACCTTGTGAAAGTTCTTTTGAAAGCTTTGATCGAAGGGGTGGCGAACTGTCGCAATGATAGTGCACTTGCAGGTTGATCGCAGACCTGTAGGTTAGCTTGGAAAAAAAACATTGTTAGGCTGTTGTTTGAAAAATTCCTGCATTTACATTTTACTGATGCACTCAATGATTTTACTGTGAGCAAATATTTCCCAGTGGGGTACTGAAAGGAGGTGCTAGGATTTTAGGGGAATGGTGAGTTTTAAGCTGATTTAGTAGGTGCTAGGATTTTAGGGGAATGGTAAGTTTTAAGCTGATTTAATGCTGTTTGTATTTTTCGTTTCCCCCTCTCCTTGCTACGGTGGGGACCGTACTCTTCTCCTGTGGGCTACTCCGTATATAGGTGTGATGTTTTAATCGGTGCAGGGGTGTCCTTTTGACCTGCATGTGCTGTGTGCAACTGTGAAGGGATGTGGATGTTTGAATTTTAGGCCAATGTTTCCGTTGACACATGTGCGTTCCTTGGGTCTCTGCATGTGGCGTGGAACAAGGTTTTTCTCTAATTAGGTTGAGTTGCTGGATTACGCCCTTCTTCTAGAAGGGTTTAGAATTTTGGGATGTTTTTAGGTGTTTTGTGCGGGTTCTGGTGGGTGTTTACCTGTGCTTTTGGGCATAATAATTTTAACAAGGGATACTGGAGGTGGTCTGAAGGTTGTGTAAAGACCCCATATGGCCTTGCAGGGAAATGGCTAAAATCATATTTATTTGCTGTGTTTTTTGACAAGAGTCGGGGGTCTCGCTGGGACAATATGTGTTCAGCCTAATGGAGATAATGCTAATGAACTCAATGGGTTTTCCTACAGACTGGGGTCATGTGAATTGGGTTACTTTGGAGTTTTGAGGACATCGCTGCCCTCTACATGTTGAGAAACCCGGCCCCTGATGCCGATGCCCGAGCATTTGCCTCCTTTTGGAACTAAAGCAGTTCCTCCATTTGGTGGTAAACCCTGAGGTGGGTGAAACTCACATAGCCCGCCCAAAGTTGGACTTGGGTGAGTGGTCCTGGGTGCCTGTTTTTATGCAGTAGATATGGGTTTACCCTGCTCCCTCATCAGACTGTCTTCCCCCTGGGGTGTGGTCAGCCAACCCCTCCCTGGAGGATCAACAGCAGTGGGGGCCCTGGGCCCCTGCAGGCATCTGGATGGTGACCTTTGGCGTGGATTCCTGGTTGACATAGTATGGCCGTCCTGAAGGCTGTCTGCGAAGGCTGGTAAGTAAATGTGGCTGGGAGTAGTATGAAGGAAATAGGTTGTTTAGGGGGATGGGATTTTGGACTCATGGCGTGTTTGTACCCTGTGATTCTGCTATGGCATTGCCACCCCAGACAGGCACCCCTCCTTGCCATGGCTGTGGGTCCAGTCCCTGCTGGACTGAGCTCCCTGTCTGTTGCAGCGATTGCCCTGTGATCGGCCAACCACCGGGCCCCTGTTGTGGTGGAGTGGCTGGGGCCTGATTTCCTTGAAGTTGATTGTGCGGTGCATATTCGTTGTTCTGAGCTTGGTTTTTGGGGTAGATGCTCTGTGGGGGACATCCCCTTACTATTACATTCTGATCATGGTACATTTTTAGGTACCACCAGTTAGGCATGTGGCCCATTCTGTGACAATAGCGGCACTCTACGAGGTTGGTTTGGGCCAAGCCTCCCTGACCTCGGCCACTAGGATTGGGTGAATACCCTCTGGGGTCCATAAGTAGAGCTTCCCTTGAGATAGGTGCCATTTTGACATTTGTGGCTAATGCGGGCCCCTCACCGGCGGTCTTTTTCACGTTGTATTGGACCAGTTTGGTGGTGTCTTTCTGGGCCTGTACCTGCTTTTCCCTGTCCTTTTCCAGTCTCTTCTGGTAATAGTGTTGTATCTGGGCCTGTATTTCCCGCCAGGGTTTGGTGTCTAGCCCTACTACACTATCTAATCTGGTCTGGATCTCAGTGGGTAGTTCCCTCCTGAGGATGTTGTAGAAGAATTCAATCTGGGGACCCATGTCGGTCCAGGGCTGTCCTGTCTCCTGCCCCCATTTTTCTTTCATTCTATCTAAGAATTCAGTCACGGTCTCCCCAGGCTTCATGCTCTTTGCCATCAGTCCTCCTACATCTGAGTGGTCAGGAAATATCTCCCTCAGGGCCGTCCAGATCTGGTGTCTGAATGAGTTAAATGCAGCCCTGTCAAGCTCGGTGTTGATAAGCATGACTGTAGGAATGCGGGCTCGGGAGAACACTGTGCTGGTCTGCTTCCCAATGAGGCTACTGAGCAGACTTTTGATGTTGCCTATAGCTAAGTATATACATGCAGAGTTCTTTTCAAAGCATGAGATCTATTTTCCTACCTCTTCCAACAAGGGGGGCAGTTTATTCCTGAGCCCTTCTTTGTCCCTCTGTGCCGAAGGCAAGTAGATGGTTCCTGTGGCACCTTTCTGCAGTGGCGGACAAATCCTGGCTCAGGGTGGCTCAGTCGGTTTCTCCCCGATGTAGAGCTCCCATCGTCTCAGGCATTCCTGCATGTTGGGTTAGTTCACTTTGGATTCCCCCTCCATGCCAAATGCAGTCCTCTGCAATGGCCATGTCCCTGGGTTCAAAGGATCCTTCATCCATCCAAAGACAATTATACTGGTGGCCCTTCCTTTCAGTCCAGCAGGCCAGTAGATGACAAAAAGGCCACGCGAAGGCCTCGCCCTCTTCTCTGGATACTTCTCTCTAGGGTTTGCTCTGGCTGAGCAGTGCATTTGAGTGGAGCGGTGGACGTCCTCATCATCGCTCTACACAGGCATGTGTTTCAATTGCGTTCCTGTGAGGTTCCTGGTCAGCCCCTCTCTTACGTCGACGTCCAGATGATGTGTGTGCTTCTGATAGGGGCCTTCCTTCTGACTCATCCTTGGGCTCATCTCTATGTGGGGGAGGGGAAGTTGTTTCCCCTCCCTGCTGGGCTTCCCAGGGGAGAGTTCTCTCTCTTTCTATCCTTAACTCTCACCTTTCCTCTAACTCCCACCTGGGTAGCCTACTTCTCTCAGTGCTGCATGCTGTTCTTCTCAGCAATGTCTTGGCCTCAAACTCATTCCCCGATGCTTCCTCCATGCCATAGGCCTGCCTTGTTAGAGTGTAGCCTGCGGATCACCCTTCAGAGTGGTATTCAGACAAAATATCGAAGTTAAAATATCGTCATACCAAAATATCGACTCAAAAAAATCGTGCTATGAAAATATCGTCTGAAAGAATATCATTGTCAAGAGTATTGATTTTAAGGTAAGTAATATCAATTTTTAAAATATCGAAGCCATTAATATCGTTTACAAAAATATAGTTGTTTATAATATTGTTTTTTAATTTTTTTAATGTATTTTAGCACATATTTTAAATGCATAGGATGTGAATTTTTCGTTTAATTATTGTTTATTTTTTTTAAATAGTTGTTCAATTTTTACTATTTATGAAATTTAATTTAATTATTTTTTGTAATTTTTAGTACCGTAGCAGGTTGTGGGTTTATAGGGGTACAAGGTGAGAAGTAATTTATTTATAGTAAATTCTAAATTAGTTTTTATTTATTATTATTTATTTAATTGGTAATTAATTATGTTAATTGTGCAATTACATATATATTTTTTTTATTTGAATTTTTGGTGCCGGTTGTGAGGTTTACAAGGATATAGGTTTGGAAGTAATTTAAAATGAATTAAATAATAATTAGTTGTTAATTAATACTATTTCTATAATTGATATTTAATTATGTTCATTGTGTAAATCATTATTTTTTTTAAGTGCTGGTTGTGGTATTTATAGGGGTATAGCGTGGAAAGTAAATGAATTCTAAATAATTGATATTTCGTTTTTAATTAATCCTAATCATTTAATTGATAATTAATTATGTTAATTGTGTATTTTATTTTTTGTATTTAAATTTTAGGTGTGGGTTGTGGGTTGTGTGGGGGTATAGGGCGGGAAGTAAATTCATTGTTTTTAAGTTATAATTAATGTTTAATAGATATTAATTATTAAATTGATAATTAATTATGTGAATTGTGTAATACATTTTTTGTTAAGTTAAATTTTAGGAGTGTGTTGTGTGTTTTGTTGGGGTATATTGTGGGAAGTAAATGAATTATAATTAAGTCATAATTACTTTTTAATTAATGACAATTCGTGTATTGAAAAATATTTATGTTTATAGTGTAAATCATTTGTTTTTTAAAGTATATTTTAGGTGTGTGTTGTGAGTTTTGTAGGGGCATATGGTGGGAAGTAACTAAAATAAAATTGTTTAATAAATATTTTTTGTTAATAAATCATTTTTAAATACAATTATTTATTTAAAGGAATCTGTAGTTATTTATGATATGTATTTTACATTGTCATATCTATTTTCTTTTAAATGCTAATATAAAATATATTTGTATTTTACTATGATTTTGTAGTTATTTTATTGTCTTGAAGAACATTTGTTTGTTTCCAATGTTTCACAGACTGGAGTGGTAATTGTTTACTTTACCTCTCTGCAATACAACACTTTCCCTACTGTTGCCCTCATTGGAGTGGGAATAGTAAATGTTACCCCTCTGCAATCCAACACTTTTCCTCCTGTTCCACTGACTGGAGTGGGAAAAGTAAATTTTACCCCTACGTAATCCAACACTTTCCCTACTGTTGCACTCATTGGAGTTCGGATGTTACTCCTGTGTGATCTAACAGTTTTTCTACTGTTGCGTTGAGTGAAGTGGGAGTAGTAAAGTTTACACATCTTTAGTACAAGAATTAGCTTACTTTTGTTTAAATTGTTGTGGGAATAGTATATGTATTAATGATAAAATGATATAATTTATTTGACATTGTTACAATTTATATTATGTTTTTTCTTGTTTAAAATATAATATTTATAATTATTAATGTTTTTTTAAATATTTTATGTTATTTGTATATGTGTGTGTGTGTATATATATATATATTCACTGAAAAAACCATAGGTTTCAGGCACGTTATAGTTAGAAATTAGCATTTAAAAAACCTTACAAATTCACTGAAAAAAACATAGGTTTTAGGGACAGTTATAGTTAGTTGGACATTGCACTCGTACAAAACCCGTGAAATTCCCCCGTTATAGTTAGTTCAGCTAACTATAACTCGCGCCCCGCAATGCACTGCTGATGACGTCACATATTACATCACTCATGACATGGTCAGTGACATCACTCATGACATCACTGATGACATCTCAAATGACATCACTGATGACATCATCCAGTGACTGTGTGTTTCTGTAAAGTTTAAATATTTTTAATATATATAGGGAAAGACGTATTGAAGAATGAGTGGGTGTATAAGTGTCTGTATGGATGATTTAGTAGGTGCGTGACTAACTCTATAAGTGAGTGATTAAACGTATCTTACTGAATGCATGGGTTAGTGACTAAACTGGGTGAATGTCTGTATCCGTCTGTCTGTTGCTGTGTAAGTGGCTGCATGAGTTTGTGAATAGCTACATGAGTGTCTATATGAGTTATTGATTGGTTGTCTGAGTATCTGTATGGGTGCCTGAGTGTTTGTGTGGGAGGGGTGTGTGCGACTCTGTGCATAGATGTGTGAGTGGGTGATTCACTGGGTGGATGGTTTCAAGAGTGCATCTGTGATAGACTGTATGGGTGGGTAAGTGTGTGTAAGAGTGTGTTAGTGAGTGAATGTATGTCCCAGTGGTACATGTGTGAGTAACTACATATGTGAAAGGCAGTATATATGTGTGTTGGAGTATATAAATAGCTATAAGCGAGAGTGAGTGATTGTGTTAGTGGCTGTATGGATGAGTGTGTGCTTGTATCAGTGATTGTATAAGAGCGTAAGAATGTGCTAGTATTTGTATGAGTAAGTGAGCTGGTGTGTGTATAACTGTATAGGTGAGTAAATGGCAGTGTGTTTAATTATTTGCATGACTTACTAGGTGTGTGAGTACCTCTATGGATGAGTGGCGGTGTTTGAGTGTCTATATAGGAGTATGAGTGCATATGATAGTCCTGTACTGAGTGACCGTAAGTATGAGTGACTGTACGGGTGAGTGAGTGGATGCGTGTGTAGACCTAAGAATCAGTGAGTGGGTATGTAGTTATTGGTGTTGGAGTGTCTATGGTTTTGCGAATGGCAGTCTGTAATTTAGAGTGGGTGTATCAAAGGTTATATTAGGGTGTAAGGAGGGGCATCAGATTATCACGTGGATGATGTCATCAGTGATGTCATCAGTGATGTCATTTGAGATGTCATCAGTGATGTCATCAGTGATGTCGCTGACCATGTCATGAGTGATGTAATATGTGACGTCATCAGCAGTGCATTGCGGGGGCGCGAGTTATAGTTAGCTGAACTAACTATAACAGGGGAATTTCACGGGTTTTGTACGAGTGCAATGTCCAACTAATTATAACTGTCCCTAAAACCTATGGTTTTTTCAGTGAATTTGTAAGGATTTTTAAATGCTAATTTCTAACTATAACGTGCCTGAAACCTATGGTTTTTTCAGTGAATTTCAAAGGTTTTTAAATGCTAATTCCTAACTATAACATGTCTGAAACCTATGGTTTTTTTCAGTGAATTTCAAAGGTTTTGTAAATGACAATTTTTAAATGTATTAATTGTTATATTTATTTTTTTGATACTGATTTACTACATTTTTTAAACTATTTATTTTTAGATATTTTATTTTTTAAATTACTTTGTAATTACATTATACATTACATTACAAAATATACTTTCTCAGAATGAATTACTTTAGTTTAAATACTTTGCAAATGGGCAATAGACTTTTAAGTACAGTAGTTACAGTTGTTGCAATGGGCAACACAATTTCAAACACAATGCAACATTGAGCTCAATGTGAATTTCTAGTTAAATGCAATTAGTTACTTTATGGATTACTTTTCTAACCACAGGACTGGATCCTAGATTCAGTCCTGGGACATCTCCTGTAAACAGTTGAGTAAAAGCGTTTTGGTTACAGTAGTGATTTTTAAGGAATATTATTGTATTTTAAAAGTTGACACTTAGAAACTTTTTCACATAGAATCACCAATGTTATCCTATGGGAGGAAATTCACTTAGCAGGTAAGTAGTGTTATCGTTACTTTTTCTTACTCAGTGGTGGATCCTGGATCCAGCACTGGTGCATCTCCTGTAAACAGTTGAAAGAATGCGTTTAAGTCATACAGGCGATTTTTAAGGAATATTTGTAGTTTGTGAAAATCGACACAAACTTTTCTGCTGAAAACCAGACAATGGATTCCTATGGAGGGAAATGCAAGTTACTGGTAAGTACGGTTAGAATTACTTTTCAGGGTCAGTGCTGGGCTAAAAGATGCAGCACTGGGTTCTCTCCTGATAACAGGTGAGTAAATCGGAATTCGTAGTTCAGCTGATTTTAGAGGAATATTATAAAGTTCCAAAACTCCACACTTAGAAGAATTTCCAAGTGAAACCAGTCAATGTTAGCCTATGGAAGGAAATTCAAGTTACTGGTAAGTACGGTTAGAATTACTTTTCAGGATCTGTACTGGGCTCAAAGATGCAGCACTGAGGTCTCTCCTGATAACAGGTGAGTAAATCGGAATTCATAGTTCTGCTGATTTTAGAGGAATATTTGTATGTTTCAAAAATTGACAGAAACTTTTTCAGCAAAAAGCAGGCAATGATATCTTATGGGAGGAAATTCAAGTTACTGGTAAGTACGGTTAAAATTACTTTTCAGGATTAGTACTGGGCTCAAAGATGCAGCACTGAGGTCTCTCCTGATACCAGGTGAGTAAATCGGAATTCGTAGTTCGGCTGATTTTAGAGGAATATTATAAAGTTCCAAAACTCCACACTTAGAAGAATTTCCAAGTGAAACCAGTCAATGTTAGCCTATGGAAGGAAATTCAAGTTACTAGTAAGTACGGTTAGAATTACTTTTCAGGATCTGTACTGGGCTCAAAGATGCAGCACTGAGGTCTCTCCTGATAACAGGTGAGTAAATCGGAATTCGTAGTTCGGCTGATTTTAGAGGAATATTATAAAGTTCCAAAACTCCACACTTAGAAGAATTTCCAAGTGAAACCAGTCAATGTTAGCCTATGAAAGGAAATTCAAGTTACTGGTAAGTACGGTTAAAATTACTTTTCAGGATCAGTACTGGGCTCAAAGATGCAGCACTGAGGTCTCTCCTGATAACAGGTGAGTAAATCGGAATTCGAAGTTCGGCTGATTTTAGAGGAATATTTGCACAATGGTGAAGGAAGGGGGTGGGGCCTAAGGTGACATGTCTGCAAACACGCCCTGTGGCGCGTTTTAAGTTGGAGAATTAATTCCTCCTCAATCCCGAGGGTCCCTAGAGGCCAACTAGCCCACCAGATACCTCCAGTATGCGCCAGAGAGCTGTGTTGCAGAGAGGTGTTCAGAGGCCACGCCCCTTTTTACAACACTCTGCAACGCAGCTCTGTGGCGCTTACTGGAGGTACCTGGTGGGCTAGTTGGCCCCCAGGGACCCTCAGGATTGAAGGGGATTTAATTCCCCATCTTAAAACGCGCCACGGGGCCTGTTTGCACACATGTCACCTGAAGCCCCGCCCCCTCCCTTCACCACTGTGCAAACGCGCCCCGTGGTGCATTTTAAGTTGGGGGATTAAGTCCCCTTGAATCCTGAGGGTCCCTGGGGTCCAACTAGCCCACCAGGTACCTCCAGTAAGCGCCACAGAGCTGCGTTGCAGAGAGGTGTAAAAAGGGGTGTGGCCTGGACCACCTCTCTGCAACGTAGCCCCCTGGCGCATACTGGTGGTTCCTGGTGGGCTAGTTGGCCCCCAGGGACCCCCAGTATTGAAGGGGAATTCATTTCCCAACTTAAAACGCGCCACAGGGCGCGTTTGCAGAGTATTGCTGGGAGGGGGCGGAGCCTCGGCACGATCGCGTGTTTTTTTGTTTTTTGGAAGGGGGGCTGTGTGGCCCCCCTTCTTTTTACTTTTTTTGGGCCCTGGGGACCCCATCCCCCAGGGCCTGACCCCTTTTTTAATAAAAAAAAAAAAAATGAACGGGAAGGGGGCCGCGTGGGCCCCCCTCCCGTGGCCAATTCCGGCCCCGGGGACCCCATCCCCCGGGGCATGGCCAAATATATATTTTTGTTTATGGAGGGGGGCTGCGTGGCCCCCCTCCTGAGGCCTCTAATGGCCCCGGGGACCCCATCCCCCGGGGCGGCCTTTATTTTTAATTTGTTTTAGATCTTTTAATTATGGGGAGGGGGGCTGCGTGGCCCCCCTCCCGGGCCACTACTAGCCCCGGGGACCCCATCCCCAGGGCTGGCCCTCTCCGTTGGGGACCGTGGGGGGGTCCCCAATGCCCCCATGGTCCCGCCGGCTCCCCGCGTCCTGCGGGAGCCGGCATTGCTTTCCACATGGGGAGCTGCTAAGATGCAGCTCCCCGTGTAGAAAAGCAATCTGCTTTGGTTTTGGAAGAGAGAGCAGGTTTCCTGCTCTCTGTTCCAAAAACCAAAGCAGTTTGCTATGACAGGACGGGAGCCACGAGGCTCCCGTCCTGTCTTAGCAAACTACAGTGTCCCGGGGGTAGGCACCCCGGGACACTGCAGGAGCCGGCCCTGGGGGGTGGCGGTCCCCAGGGCCATCAAGGGCTCCAGGAGGGGGGCCACGCGGCCCCCCTCCCTTCACATGCACAGCCCCCGGGAGGTGGTGGTCCCGGAGGCTCGGGGGTCCGTTTTTTGTGCCGTCGGGGAGGTGGCGGTCTCCAGGGCATGTGGGGGGGCTCGAGCCCCCCCACACAGGTATATTATTTTTTTTAAAAGAAGCCCGGTGGGTGGCGGTCCCCGGGGCTGCGGGAGGGCTGAGAGCCCTCCCGCACCATTTTGTTTTAAGCCCCGGGGGGTGGCGGTCCCCGGGGCTTGGGGGGGCCTTAGAGGCCCCCCATATAATTATTAATAAACCCCCACATGCCCCTGGGACTTGGCCCACCCGGGGGCCAATTAACCACGACGCGCGGGAGCCCACGCTTCGTTTTTTTTTTTTTATCGGCAGGATCCAGCGCGTTTTTTGCCGATTTAAAAATCTTTTTTTTGCAATCTATGGTATTTGGCAAAAGATTGTTAGCAATGCAAATAGGACTTTCCAATATGGATGCCATTTTGACGAAGTCCTTCACTAGTCCCCTTTTCCTTTCCATGTATCCCTATGTATGCAGCAATTTCCTGTCAATCAGTGTGTGAGCAAGCTCGCTGCGCGAGCAAAACGCTTAACTGTAAATTAAAACAACTGCTGTTGTCTACTACTTTCGGGTGATCGTATCATTTTGGACTGCAATTGACATTTGACCAGCGCGCTCCGCCGGCGTTTACGATCCTCTGCACAGGCGTGGAGAAACGGAAGGAGCAAAACACAGATGGATATATAAATATATATATATATTTGTTAATAGTTATTTGTTATACTATTACACATTATTACATTATTTAAAACATTCTGAAATTATAATATGAATTCAAATTATTAGTTTAATAATAGTTTAACTAGATGTAACTTTAAAAAAAATATGTATTTGTTATATTTGTTGAAATATATATTAGATTTATTTTATTTTTCTTAAATTAATTAAATATATATTTAAAAATATGATTTAATGCAACGATAATAATGTCAAAAATATTTATTTTCTGAATATTTTTGTACTTGCCATTATGAGTATAGGATGACGATATTTTTGACATAGATATTTTGGTCACAATATTTTGGTATGGGGATATTTTCATGGGCGATATTCCGTCTGTGAACCCTTCAGAGTCAGATTTTGCAGTTCTGGTGTCCCTGTCTTTCCCTCCACTGGTTGAATCACCTTCCAGGAGAGCCACAAACTTCTCTCTGATCTTAGGGCACCCTGCGGGGCATTCAGGAGCATGTGCTCCCCGTTCGGCTTGGAAGTGATGGACCACTGCCGATGGGTGGGGAGTCACCCAGGGAACGTCCAGCAGCCTCGACCAGTTGATCGGTGTAACCCAGCGCTGCGTCACCTGGGATGGCCGGCATCAGTGAGAGCACATCACTGCCAGTGTATGGTAGGGGAGGTGGAGATGCCTTGCTTACAGACTCTTGGAGGTGTCTTGAAGATGGCTTACAGTTCTAGTAGCGCCTCTCGCTTAGCCTTTTTATATCCTGTATACTTGGTCTGTATGTGAATTTTTGTATGTTCTATAGTGTTGGTGTCGAACGCTCCCCCCTCAGGCCAGGGAAATGCGCATGCTTTGGTATGGGTGTGTCACTTGTGGCAGTGTTTATATAGTTTCCTAGCCTGGGTGAGGAACCTCGCTTGCATGTGGATTAGTGGAGTCTCCAAGAGGAATTGAGGAACTTGTTTTAAGGGTTTTACAAGTTTGAGATTATGAGCTCTATAAAAATTGATGCATTGAGAAAAAGAACATTTGACAGATGAAAAGGACAAATGCAATAAAATAGTAACAACTTGTAACAAAATTGCTATTGTTACTTAAGAGCATTACAAGCTGATTTGTAGCAGTAAGCTACCAAACATAAAATTCTGATCTGGGAAAAAATGGTTATTATTTCATAAAGCATAGACTCATTAACATGACATAACATTTAAACAAGCAACATATTGCAAAATTTAACAGCACCACAACATCAATAAATGCATAAAATGGAAAAATATAAAAGAGACTAAAAGAGTAAAAGATTGACAGAAATAATGATTACTTTGTCCAAAAGCCTTAACCCCCTCCTAGGTCCTTAAACCAGAAGAGAGGGGATGATCCCCGAAATATGCGGAGCTAAGTGAGCCTGTTAGTCTATCACCATCGACTCGGCGGACAATAATAGCATTGATTTGGGCTGAGACAAAGAATAACCTGAAAATTATCGGTCCTCTGTGGTCAGACACAAGCTACACCTTATTTACCAAGGTCCAAATTTTTCTCTAACCTACGAATTACACCCTATATCACACCCAGGGGGTAGTGTGTGCTGTCTGCTTGATGCCCAGTGGTCCAAAAGCAAAAAATCCACCTCCTCACTTCTTTTAGATACTCTTATGGGCCGATTACGATCTTGTTAGGAAGGCCTCCAGACGGGTTCTGGAACAAGCAAATCCGATTCGAAGCCTATGTTTCAGACCGAATCTTCCCCTGTTTGGAATGACCAAGTACAATGCAAAGATCTCGTCCGCGCCGACCAAATTGTTTCCAAACCCGATCATGTCAGTCCGACTCAATCGCATCCAAATCATGCCGCGCAATGGAGCCGGCTTCCGAACGTAAGAGTATGATGCATGATTCAGACAGCCGTATCGACTTGGTCTCAGCAAGATGAAACGGCTGTGGGAATCAGACTTTGTGGGGATGCAGCAGGCCCCCCTTCACCTGGGGCCCTCTGAATTGGTCCTGTGGGGGTACTCATGGGTCCTCCCTTTCCATGCATGCACAGTGTGGTGGCACCATGGGGTGCCCGCCACAGGGTGTACCCTTTTCCCCACCCACTCCTTTTTGCTACGGGAGCCTGTGTACGAGTTCGGTATACAGGCTCCCATAGAGTTCAATGGGAGTCCGAGCGAACCGAGTCCGTCACCATATCGGTGCATCGTATTTGGTTGCTCGGACTCGCGGAGCGCAATTCGCTACGAAAGCCCTCTGGATCCGAGTCGTACGGAGGGCTTTCCTAGCGAGATCGTAATCGGCCCCTTCATGTCAAGGAACCAGTAGCCCCTAAGAAAAACATGTTTAATAAAAATATAAGCCCAACAGTTCAAGCAAAATAAATAAGTAACCCTATACAACACACCAATGGGCTCATTACGATACCGGGAGGAAAGCCTCCGCCTGACAGTTGGAATCTTCCCGACCAAGTCGGAGCCCTTCCGATTGACTCAGTCGGTTTACAGTCCGACCGCCCGATTACGACGGTCACGGTCGGAACGTAAACAAGCCGGACATGCCGACTCGGTTCTACCCAACTCGCAGAGTATTCCTCTCGGTCGGAACCGCACTGTAACCCCCTATGGATGGCGTTTCTGTCATCAGGATTACGAAGTAGGTTTCCAACAGCCTTTCAATGCTGGCCTTTCCGACATGGAAAGGCTGTTGAAAAGTGACTTCCAGGGCACCCCTATTCCCCCGCAGCCTACAGTTAGTGGCCGATGGGGTACCAAAGGTACCCCCTGTAAAACCCTGCCCTGTGTGGCAGGCACCATGGGATGCCTGCCACAGGGTGCAGGGTTATACACATGCACCTCATTTCCCCATAGGAGCCTGTGTTACAGGCAGGTCTTGGGCGTAACATGTGTTCCCATAGAAAACAATGGGAATCCGACCGAAAAGTGTTTGGTCGCATCATAATACGGTGGTCGGAACTGCCGACAGCAAGTCGGTCGGTCAAGAGTCAGAGAGACGGTGTCGGCCAGAGGCTTTCTGCCCGACATCGTAATGAGCCCCCAGGGGTCAGGGGTGTACCTGTTGTGTCACGCCCAATGGTTCAAGCAAAAAAGAGTAACCCTGATATAACACACCAAGGGTAAGGGGTGTACCTGTTATGTCACTCCCAAAGGTTCAAGCAAAAAAAAACTGTAGCTACCCTCACCTTATCTAGCTTGCTGACCAGGTAAAAATGATCCACGCGCTTGTCCTAGTTTGCCATATGCGATATGCTGGGACTAAGGATCAGAAGTAGTCTCTTACCTTGTGATGGCGGCCTGCGTGGATCAACACTGATGCATCACTTCTTCTGTGGCACCCCATGGTGCCCCCCACACTGTGCATGCCTGGAAAGGGGGGACCCATGGGTACCCCTACGGGACCGATTCAGAGGGCCCTGGGTGAAGGGGGGCCTGCTACAGCCCCCCGAAGTCCGAGTCCCACAGCCGTTTCATCCAACTGAGACTGAGTTGATACGGCTGTCCCAATCGTGCATCGTACTCGCTCGTTCGGAAACCGGCTCCATTGCGTGGCACGATTCGGCTGCGAACGAGTCGGACTGACCGAATCGGGTTCGGAAACGATTTGGTCGACGTGGACAAGATCTTTGCATCATACTTGGTCGTTCAGAACTGGTGAAGATTCGGTCAGAGACATAGGCTCCGAATCGGATTTGCTTGTTCCGGAACCCTTCTGGAGGCCTTCCTAGCGAGATCATAATCAGCCCCCTATTGCTTCTAAGTGCTATTTTACTGTTTATTCTTTAAAAAATCAAATCTCAAGTTCTACTTATTGGATTTTAGTTGTTTTGGTCTTGTTATATTTTTTTAATGAAGTTCTACTTTTCTAACTAGGTGTGGAATCTTTTTGTGTGGTTTTTACCCTGTTTACTGTTTGAAGTGTTGCACAAATACTTTACACATTTCCTCTAAGTTAAGCCTGCCTGCTCTGTGCCAAGCTACCAAAGGGTGAGCACATGCACATGTTAATTTAGGGTGCCTGATTCTTCCTCTGACTAGGATTGGTTTTTGCTTGATTACGGTTCATACCCCAGTCAACCTACAACCCAATTTCTAACATAATTATTGTTCATAATATTATTATTGTTGGACCTGCCCTCTCTGCAGGAACACTCCAAACGTTTGCCTTTTTCCCTTCAATTTTTACTGAATTAATTTTTGTTAACCATAGGACCTTGCTCTTCACTACTGCTAACCAGTGCTAAAGTGCTTGTGCTCTCCCCTTTAAATATGGTAAGATTGGCTTACATCTGTTAGGCCTATTTAATTTACTTGTAAGTCCCTTGAAGAGTGGTATACCATATACCTAGGGCCGATAAATTAAATATTATTAGTGGGTCTGCAGCATATATTGTGCCACCCACATAAGTAGCATCTTAAATCATGTCCAAGATCTACCATTGCAGCCTGAATGCAGTTTTGAACTCCCAATTCAACGTGGCAATATTACTCCCTTGCCAAGCATTAAATCCTCTTTTATAGCATACAGGTCGCTCATAATGTAGGCCCTATGTAGCCAATAGGGCTGGATGCATTGTCATTAAAAGTTTGACAATGTACTTTTGAGTTTAACATGCACTGGTAGTGAAAACCTTTTTCACTATTGTGAGGCGTACTTGTCCCATAGTATAACTTTGGGCTACCTGATTACATTTAATAAGTCCTAACATTTGATTGGAGACAGATAGGCATTTCAGGTTTGGTATCTATAACATTGTAATTACAAATCCTCTTTAATGGTAAAGTCAGATTTTAAATTACAATTTTGAAAATGCCACTTTTAGAAATTTGGCATTTTACTGCCTTCTGATGCCTGCAGCCTCCTCTGGGTCACATTGTATTTTTGTTCGCTACTCCATTCCAGTTGGGACCCAACCACATGCAAATCAGTCTTGACCCTGCTCTCCATGGGAACAGTCCAGCCCGAACTGCCAGGCCAAGTCCTCCCTGGACCAGAAACAAGCATCCTGGGACCAGTTTTGGGGTATCACCCCATATCAGCTAGGCTAGCATGAATCCGGTGACATAGCGAGCACGGAACCCACATCTGGGCATACCTTTCCCACTAAGGGGACACATGCAAAAAGAATAGATGATGGACAGAATGCTGAACACATCAAACATTCACCTCCTGTCACAGATATGGGTTAAATCAATTGTTTTTTTGCTCGCTACTCCATTCTAGTTGGGGCCCAGCCAAATGCAAATCAGTATTGACCCTGCTCCCCATGTGAAATTCCAACTCGAACTGCCGGGCCAAGTCCTCCCTGGACTGGAAACAACCATCCTGGGACAGGTTTCGAAGTATACCCCCTCATCAGCCAGGCTAGCCTGAATCCGGTGGTATTGCGAGCACAGGACCCATGAGGTAGGAGAAGGATCGTTCTCCACTATAGTTTCTGTTGATGCGGGGTGTAAATGAGGGTGAGGGAGGCAGAGTGCAGGTGTCTAGAGTGTTGGTGGAAGTTCAGGCGGTGGTTGATGTATGCTGGTCCTTGGTCATGGAGGGTCTTGTAAACATGTGCCAGCATCTTGAATTGGCATCTTTTCTGGATGGGGAGGCAGTGGAGGTCCCTGAGGTGGGGGGTGATGTGGGTCCGTTTGGGGAGGTTGAGAATGAGTCTGACAACTGAATTCTATATGGTCTGGAGTCTCTTCGGGACTTGGGTGGTGATTCCTGGGTAGACCGCATTGCCGAAGTCCAGCTGGCTGGTGACTAGGGCTTGAGTGATGTTTTTTTTTGGTGCTAATGAGGAGCCATCTGAAGATCTTTAGGAGCATGCGAAGGGTATTAAAGCAGGCAGAGGAGACTGCATCAATTTAGCATTTTATGATGTGTTTGCTATTGAGGATAATGGTAAGGTTGCGCGCATGGTCTGTCGGCGTGGGCCCGAGTTCGGAAGGCCACCAGGTGTTGTGATAGAGGGTCACCAGGTGCCTGACCAGGGTGAGCTGGTCCTGTGACAGACCATAATCTTTGTTTTGTCTCTATTAAGTATTTATTGATTACATTTCTAACAGGTGATAATTTCAGTTCTAAGAAGCTTGAAACTAAATTACAATAAGTCCCACATTATGAGTCTGGTGGGATGATCCACCTATATGCTTTTTAATTTTGCTGGGTGCTGGAACGCACCTAGTAAATCCAAATGTGTTTCCATAAATGCGTATTTTCTTTTCCTATTCCTTACAGCAGGAAGAAAATGCAAGGAAAAGTATGCCGAAATGGACTAGGTTAATCCAGGTCTCACAGAAATTCATAGTTTCTGATAATTAGGATGCATATTGGTTTGAGTTGGCATCAATGGCCACAGTAACTCCACCACCAGCTACTTGGTGACTTAGTAATGGTTCCTGAGTAGTGGTTGGTTTAGGCTAAGGCCGTGCTGTGTGTCAGCCGCGTGGCAAAATTACTGGAATTGTTTATTTTCGAGGGGCTACAGGGACTGTTCATAGATCTAACACTGTAGGGCTAAACATACATCACTGAAAGATTGCAAACGGAATAATCTGGAAGGCTTAATGCGCGGGAGGAATCAAAACTGCCTGAACTTGAAAAGAAGTTTTTCACTGAGATCAGAACAGTGCATTGCTGTCCAGTCTATTGAAGGCTCATGAGGACTTCGGAAGGAGGTGCCAAATCTGATTCACAGATTAAATGATTATATGTCTTAAAATTGACATTATTTGCTGATGCAACGGTTAAATTACCATCCCTGTCCCACTCTTATGTTACAAACACATCCATCCTCCCTTCACTAAAAAAATCCACAACCATAGGAAAGCAATGCCTAACATTTTAAAAAATAATAATAAAGGGAAAAAAAAAAGTAATAGGTGGAGTGCTTGAATTAATCTCGCCACTCGTAATTCTATTGGACCGCATTTCAGCCCATCATTTTTTTTTTTCCCACGATGCCAACTCAGAACAGATGCAGACGTATGCAAATCATTCTTGGCCCTCCTCCTATAAGAACAATCCAGCCAGAAATGTCAGGCCTGGTTCCTTCTGAATGGGAACACAAACAACCCCAGACTAGTTCCATCCCAGTTAGAGCTCATATGAGAAGTAGAGCTTGGTTCATGGAGCACAGTTGGCACAGGGCCCATGTCTGGACATACCCATCGCACTTAGAGCATTACAGTAATGGATGGAATGCTTGAATTCATCTCAGTCACTCACAATTCGTCAGGGCTGCATTTCAGTCAATAATGTTTTTGCCCACAATACCAACCCAGACCAGAATCAGATATGTGCAAATCAGCCCTGGTCCTGTTCCTATCAGAACAATCCGTCCAGAACTGCCAGGCCCCTTCTGAATGGGAACACAAGAAAATCCTATGGGTGTTGTGGTGGGCGTTCCACTGCAACACCCATTGATTTTGACGCTTCCCCCTATTTACAAGAGCAGCGTAAATAGGAGGCAGCGCCAAAATTAAGACCAGGGCAAACCTGGTATTCAACAGGCAAAACGAGGTGAAATGCTTTATTTCTCCTTGTTTTTGATGTTTCCATGTGTGCTGCCTTGGGCAGCACAAATAGAAACAGCAAAATGCCAATGATTGTTTATGTGCAGGAAGGTCCCCCTTGCTGCACATAAACAATCATTTAAAAAAAATGCAGTTTTGCAACTTTTATGTGTGCTGCATTAAGCAGCACAAATAGAAGTTGCAAAACAGCATTTAAAGATTATTTATGTGCAGGAAGGGGGACCTTCCTGCACAAAAACAATCTTCCCCTCAACACAGGCACCCTTGCACTATGGTGCAAGGGTGCTTGCGTTGGCGCCAGGCAGCTTAATTTAGCGTCAGTGCAGGGGAAAGCACAGGGCTGCACCATATTCTAGTAAATATGGTGCAGCCCTGCGGTTCTAAAGTGATGAAGCGTGTCTTTAGCCTTCTTGGCTTAATGACACGCTTCGCCACTTTCTTGTAAATACAACCCCAGGTCCTTTAAGTATGGGAACACAACCAACCTCAGGCAGGATTTGTCCTAATTCAGCTTCATAGAGCTTTGTTTCTATGGCAGAGCAATCACAGGACCAATTCCTTGTCATAACCGTTTCATGTAGAGTGTCAAACTGAGGAAAACAAAAAGTTATGGGGGAATGCTTGAATTATTCTAAGCCACTGGTAAGTACCCAGATTCCCATTCCAGGCTACTCTTTTTCCCACCACAATAAAAAAAGCTTTGGCAGAGACATTGGGTCTCTCTTATGAAATCTTTTGGTTTTGCCTCTGCTTTTTTTGCTTTTCAAGCGGCCACCACAGTGGTAATCTTTAAATTTATTTTGTTAAATCATATCAAAATAAAGTAAAAGATGCAGCTGCCTATGTGTGTGCACGGACATGCTCAGGCAGCCATCATGAAATGGGCAAAAATAAATTTTAAGGTGGCTGCCCATCAGGCGGTGCTCAAATTACATGAAAATTGGGGAGGGCAGGGAGTAGTGATTTGTTTTTCATAAAGAGAAAGAGTGGAGGCTGCATGGGGCATGAGGGAGTAGGGAGAGATGGAGAGGACAACATGATTCCCCTTCTGGTACACTGGAATGCAAGATTTGATGTCAGCAGCAGTAGAAGAATACACGTCATCCAATCAAAACACAGTGAGACTGGGCAAGACTACCACAAGAACATGAAATTCATCTACTCAGGGTTAGAGAAGTGAGATAGACTTGAAAGACTTATAATCATGATAAGGGGCTGATACAAAGACCACAGCCCATGTATTGTATTACTTACAATAAGTCTTCAACAACAGACTGATAAAACAATTTACCTAAAAACAAAGACGAGAAATTGCTACTTTTGGTACGACAACCAATCAAAACGTCAACGGAATCGCTACAGTTAGTCTGTGTGCCTTAAATGGGAACATGATATACTTAATTTTGAAATCCCGTTAAAATCACTTTTATTTATTAACTCCAAATTCAGAATCGCAGCCAAGAATAAAACAGAGAGGACAGACTTACTTCTGAAGTCTGTACCTGTCATTCTGTCTTCATCATTCTCGTTTTCATATTTTCATTGGGGTCCCAAGGGAAACTGTTCAACATGGATTTTAGCTCTGATTTTGCATAAAGTATCAAGCATTAGTCTCTATGTGGCTTGCAGTGCGTCTTTTTAGCTTGCAATTAGAATTAAATGAAACCCGTGCATGTTAAATGCAAGTTCAGAAGCATCGCATAATCATCGATCTCTCTCAGGTGGGCGGATGTGGTGGCTTTTCAATCCCATCCTAGTAATATTTTGAATGGTAATGAAAGATATGGTAATTTTCAATCCCTTACCATCACACACACTCTACACTCTCCTCCTCCTTGTTTTTATAAACTTTGGATTAATGGCTCCACTGTGTTTGGAAGCTTCAGATCACATCCCTCATGAACTTTAGTTTTCTTTCCAATATTTTTATTCAATAAATTGTTATCCAGAATTTGTTTTCCGGAATATCAAATATTATGCCTTACGTGCTACCTGATGTTGGGCTTCGTTGATGATAATTGTTTTGCATCCCCCTATTCTTTTGACTGTCATACAAATTTAAAGTAGGTGTTAGGAAATTGAAAAGCACAAGACCTCACAATTTCATTTTTAACTTTTTCGCTCAGTGGCACTGAAGTGTTTCCTTTTCTGTGAAGGTCAACTTCAGACATTTACAACCACCTACCATGTGCCTGCTCTTGTTATCAGTGATGTAATCAATGATCTCATTTGAGATGCCATCAGTGTTGTTATTTAACATGTCATGTGTAGTGTAATAAGTGAGGTCATTAGCAGTGCAATACGGGACACAAGTTATAGTTATTAGTTCTCTCTCACTGTGAGTGTGTATATATATCTATCTATTCTCTCTTTTGATATATATATATATACATATGGATATATATATATATATAGATAGCGATATATATATCTCTATCTATATCAATATATATATATTCACTGAAAAAAAAACAGGATTCAGGGACGTTATAGTTAGGCTGACATTTCACTCGTACAAAACCAGAGAAATTCGGCCGTTATAGTTAGTTGAGCTAACTATAACTCGCGCCCCCGCAATGCACTGCTGATGACGTCACATATTACATCACTCATGACATGGTCAGTGACATCACTGATGACATCAATGATGGCATCTCAAATGACATCACTGATGGCATCACTGATGACATCATCCAGAGACTGGGTGATTTTTAAAAGTTTAAGAATGTTAATTATAGATACACAACGGTGTATTGCAGAATGAGTGGGTGTATGAGTGTCTGAATGGATAATTTAGTGGGTGCGTGACTGACTGTTTAAGTGAGAGATTAAACGTGTCTTAGTGAATGTATGGATGAATGACTAATCTGTGCGAATGTCTGTATCAGTCTGTCAGTTGGTGTGTACGTGGCTGCATGGGTTGGTGAGTAGCTACATGAGTGTCTATATGGGTTAATGATTGGTTGTCTGATTACCTGTATGGGTGCCGGAGTGTCTGTGTGGGTGGGTGGGGGGTGTGACTCCCTCCATGAATGTGTGAGTGGGTGATTCAGTGGGTGTATGGGTTCATGAGTGCGTCTGCGAGGGGATGTATGGGTGAGTGAGTGTGCGAATGGCTGTGTTGGTGCGTGAATGGATGTCTCAGTGGTATATGTGTGAGTAACTACATAGGTGAAAGGCAGTATATGTGAATGTTGGAGTATATAAGTGACTATATGTGAGAGTGAGTGATTATGAGAGTGGCTGTATGGATGAGTGTGCTTGTGTCAGTGATTGTATAAGAGAGTAAGTATGTGTTAGTATCTGTATGAATAAGTGAGGTGGTGTGTGTATAACTGTTTTGGTGAGTAAATGGCAGTGTAATTGAGTCTATATGGGTTAATGATTGGTTGTCTGATTACCTGTATGGGTGCCGGAGTGTCTGTGTGGGTGGGTGGGGGTGTGACTCCCTCCATGAATGTGTGAGTGGGTGATTCAGTGGGTGTATGGGTTCATGAGTGCGTCTGCGAGGGGCTGTATGGGTGAGTGAGTGTGCGAATGGCTGTGTTGGTGCGTGAATGGATGTCTCAGTGGTATATGTGTGAGTAACTACATAGGTGAAAGGCAGTATATGTGAATGTTGGAGTATATAAGTGACTATATGTGAGAGTGAGTGATTATGAGAGTGGCTGTATGGATGAGTGTGCTTGTGTCAGTGATTGTATAAGAGAGTAAGTATGTGTTAGTATCTGTATGAATAAGTGAGGTGGTGTGTGTATAACTGTATTGGTGAGTAAATGGCAGTGTAATTGAGTCTTTGGGTGACTGACTAGGTGTGTGAGTATCTATGTGGATGAGTGGCAGTTGTGAGTGTCTGTATGGGCATATGAGTGCATATATCAGAGGCTGTATTGATGAGTGACTGCGTGTATGAGTGACTGTATGGGTGAGTGAGTGAATGTGTGTAGACCTATGAATCAGTGAGTGGGTATGTACTAACTGGTATTGGTGTATCTATGGTTTCGAGAATGGTAGTCTGTATTTTAGAGTGGGTGTATGAAAGGGTATATATAAGGGCGTGAGGAGGTGCATCAGATATTAAGTGGATGATGTCATCAGTGATGTCATCAGTGATGTCATTTAAGATGTCATCAGTGATGTCACTGACCATGTCATGAGTGATGTAATATGTGACGTCATCAGCAATGCATTGCGGGGGCGCGAGTTAGCTCAAATAACTATAACGGCCGAATTTCTCTGGTTTTGTATGAGTGAAATGTCAGCCTAACTATAACGTCCCTGAAACCTGTTTTTTTCTGTGAATTTCTAAGGTTTTTTAAATGATAATTACTGACTATAACGTCCCTGAAACCTCTGTTTTTTTCAGTGAATTTCTAAGGTTTTTTAAATGCTAATTTTGAACTATGCCTACATAGGTAGGACATGTGCAGAAAGAGAAAGAAAGGCGCAGAAAGAAGCAAGAGAAGTGCAGAAAGAGGCAAGAGAGGTGCAGAAAGAGGAAGAAAGGTGCAGAAAGAAGCAAGAGAAATGCAGAAAGCGGCAACAGAAGTTCAGAAACAGGAAGAAAGGTGCAGAAAGAAGCAAGAGATGTGCAGAAAGAGCCAACAGTGGTGCAGAAAGAGGCCTACTTTGACTGTACTTTACGACAGACTCATACAAAGTAGCCTAATCACTAATCCTTCTCCCAAGATGTCTAAAACGTCACTTTTCTCTTGAAGGTTCACTATTAATCGACTGCTCAGAATGTTAGGCGTACCAAATCTAAATCAGCAATCCTATGCATATCACTGTTGTAAGTCTGACCAAGTTTGTGAAAGTATACATGCATGTCTCTGCTTTTACCGAGTGACATGTTACATAAAAATAAACATAGAAATACTTGAATACCTGTGTTTCAAACAGCATACTCTGTAAATATGTGTACAAAAAGGTGTATGTATTTCTTTCTGCTCATAATACAGGGCACATGGGTATTCAATAGTATATTTGAGAGGTTCTATAATACCTATATACATAACACATGTCTGCCTGTGCAACTGAATGACAGAGCAGAACTGAGAACATTTAACCACCTATAGAAGAAGCTACCCATGTTTTAACCAACATCTTCAGATGCATAACACATGTGCAGAAAGAGACAAGAGGGGTACAGAAAGAGAGATGAGGGGTGCAGAAAGAGGCAAAAGGGATTCAGAAAGAAGTGAGGGGAGCAGAAAGAAACAAAAGAAGTGCAGAAAGAAGGAACAGAAGTGCTGAAAGAGGCAAGAGGGGCGTTGGAAGAGGGGTATGAAAGAGGCACAAGGGGTGCAGAAAGAAGCAAGAGAGGTGCAGAAAGAAGTAGACATATACCTCAGTCACGAGAGCATGCAGACCTTTAAAAAACTTTACAGCTTGCACTTCCCATTTGAGCACATAAAGAGGCAAGAGAAGTACAGAAAGAAGCAAGAGATGTGCAGAAAGAAACAAAAGAAGTGCAGAAAGAAGGAACAGAGGTGCAGAAAGAGGCAACATGGGTACAGAGAGAGGGAAGAGGGGTGGAGAAAGAGGCAAGGGGCTGCAGAAAGAAGGAAGAGAGCTGCAAAAAGAAACAAAAGAAGTGCAGAAAGAAGGAACAGAGGTGCAAAAAGAGGCAAGAGGGTGCAGCAAGATGGAAGAGGGGTGCAGAAAGAGGTACGAGGGGTGCAGAAAGAAGCAAGAGAGGTGCATAAATAAGCAAGAGAAGTGCAGAAAGAAGCAACAGAGGTGCAGAAAGACGGATGAGGGGTGGAGAAAGAGGCAAGCAAAGTGCAGAAAGAACAACAGAGATGAAAAAGGGGGAGAGGGGTGGAGAAAGAGGCAAGAGGGGTACAGAAAAAGCAAGAGAGGTGTAGAAAGAAACAAAAGAAGTACAGAAAGAAGCAATAGAGGTGCAGAAAGAGGCAAGAGGAGTGCAGAAAGAGGGAAGAGGGGTGGATAAAGAGGCACAAGGGGTGCAGAAAGAAGTACAGGAGATGCAGAAAGAAGCAAGAGAAGTGCATAAAGAAGCAACAGAGATGCAGAAAGGGGAAGAGGGGTGGAGAAAGAGGCAAGAGGGATACAGAAAGAAGCAAGAGAGCCACAGAAAGAAACAAAAGAAATGCAGAAAGAAGGAACAGAGGTGCAGAAAGAGGCAAGAGGGGTGCAGAAAGAAACAAAAGAAGTGCAGAAAGAAGCAACAGAGGTGCAGAAAGAGGCAAGAGGAGTGCAGAAAGAGGGAAGAGGGATGCAGAGAGAGGCACAAGGGGTGCCGAAAGAAGCAAGAGAGATACAGAAAGAAACAAGAGAGGTGCAGAAAGAAACAAAAGAAGTGCAGAAAGAAGGAACAGAGGTGCAGAAAGAGGCAAGAGGGGTGCAGAAAGAGGGAAGAGGGGTGTGAAAGAGGCACAAGGGGTACCGAAAGAAGCAAGAGGGGTGCAGAAAGAAGCAAGAGAGTTGCAGAAAGAGACAAAAGAAGTGCAGATAAAGAACAGAGGTGCAGAAAGAGGGAAAAGGGGTACAGAAAGAGGGAAGAGGGGTGCAGAAAGAGGCACAAGGGTTGCAGAAAGAAGGGACAGAGGTGCAGAAAGAAGCAAGAGAAGTGCAGAAAGAAGCAACAGAGGTGCAGAAAGAAGCACAAGAGGTGCAGAAAGAAGCAAAAGAAGTGCAGAAAGAAGGAACTGAGGTGCCGAAAGAGGCAAGAGCAGTGCAGAAAGAGGGGTGCAGAAAGAAGCACGAGTGGTGCAGAAAGAAGCAAGAGAGCTGTAGAAAGAAGCAAGAGGAGTGCAGAAAGAAGCAACAGAGGTGCAGAAAGGGGCAACGGGGGTGCAGAAATAGGGAAGAGGGGTGGAGAAAGAGGCAAGGGGGTACAGAAAGAAGCATAAGAGCTGCAGAAAGAAACAAAGGAAGTGCAGAAAGAAGCACGGGGGTGCAGAAAGAGGCAAAAGGGGTGCAGAAAGAAGCAACAGAGATGCAGAAAGGGGGAAGAAGGGTACAGAAGGAGGCACAAGGGGTGCACAAAGAGGGAAGAGGGATGTGAAAGAGGCACAAAGAGTGCAGAAAGAAGCAAAAGGAGTGCAGAAAGAAGCAACAGAGGTGCAGAAAGAGGGAAGAGGGGTGGAGAAATAGACAAGAGAAGTGCAGAAAGCAGCAAGAGAGGTGCAGAAAGAAACAAAAGAAGTGCAGAAAGTAGGAACAGAGGTGCAGAAAGAGGCAAGAGGGGTGCACAAAGAGGGAAGAGGGCTGGGAAAGAGGCACGAGGAGTACATAAAGAAGCAAGAGGAGTGCAGAAAGAAGCAACAGAGGTGCAGAAAGAGGCAAGAGGGGTGCAAAAAGAGGGAAGAGGGGTGCAGAAAGAGGCACTTGGGGTGCAGAAAGAAGCAAGAGATGTGCAGAAAGAAACAAAAATAGTGCAGAAAGAAAGAACAGAGGTGCAGAAAGAGGCAACAGGGGTGCAGAAAGAGGGTAGACAGGTGGAGAAATAGTCAAGGGGGTGCAGAAAGAAGCAAGAGAGCAACAGAAAGAAACAAAAGAAGTGCAGAAAGAAGGAACAGAGGTGCAGAAAGAGACAAGAGGGGTACAGAAAGAGAGATGAGGGGTGCAGAAAGAGGCAAAAGGGATTCAGAAAGAAGTGAGGGGAGCAGAAAGAAACAAAAGAAGTGCAGAAAGAAGGAACAGAAGTGCTGAAAGAGGCAAGAGGGGCGTTGGAAGAGGGGTATGAAAGAGGCACAAGGGGTGCAGAAAGAAGCAAGAGAGGTGCAGAAAGAAGCAACAGAGGTGCAGAAAGAGAGAAGGGGGTGGAGAAATAGACAAGAGAAGTGCAGAAAGAAGCAAGAGGCGTGCAGAAAGAAACACAAGAAGTGCAGAAAGAAGGAACAGAGGTGCAGAAAGAGGCAGGAGGGGTGCTGAAAGAGGGAAGAGGGGTGCAGAAAGAGAAGAAGGGTACAGAAAAGGCACAAGGGGTGCTGAAAGAAGCAGGAGAGGTGCATAAATATGCAAGATAGGTGCAGAAAGAAGCAACAGAGATGCAGAAAGAGGGAAGAGGGGTGGAGAAAGAGGCAAGAGAAGTGCAGAAAGAAGCAACAGAGATGCAAAAAGGGGAAACAGGGGTGGAGAAAGTGGCAAGAGGGGTGCAGACAGAAGCACGAGAGGTGCAGAAAGAAGCAAAAGAAGTGCAGAAAGAAGGAACTGAGGTGCCAAAAGAGGCAAGAGCAGTGCAGAAAGAGGGAAGAGGGGTGCAGAAAGAAGCATGAGTGGTGCAGAAAGAAGCAAGAGAGCTGTAGAAAGAAACAAAAGAAGTGCAGAAAGAAGGAACAGAGGTGCAGAAAGGGGCAACAGGGATGCAGAAATAGGGAAGAGGGGTGGAGAAAGAGGCAAGGGGGTGCAGAAAGAAGCATAAGAGCTGCAGAAAGAAACAAAGGAAGTGCAGAAAGAAGCAAGGGGGTGCAGAAAGAGGCAAAAGGGGTACAGAAAGAAGCAACAGAGATGCAGAAAGGGGGAAGAAGGGTACAGAAAGAGGCATGAGGGGTGCACAAAGAGGGAAGAGGGGTGTGAAAGAGGCACAAAGAGTGCAGAAAGAAGCAAAAGGAGTGCAGAACGAAGCAACAGAGGTGCAGAAAGAGGGAAGAGGGGTGGAGAAATAGACAAGAGAAGTGCAGAAAGCAGCAAGAGAGGTGCAGAAAGAAACAAAAGAAGTGCAGAAAGTAGGAACAGAGGTGCAAAAAGAGGCAAGAGGGGTGCACAAAGAGGGAAGAGGGTTGGGAAAGAGGCACGAGGAGTACAGAAAGAAGCAAGAGGAGTGCAGAAAGAAGCATCAGAGGTGCAGAAAGAGGCAAGAGGGGTGCAAAAAGAAGGAAGAGGGGTGCAGACGAGACACTTGGGGTGCAGAAAGAAGCAAGAGATGTGCAGAAAGAAACAAAAATAGTGCAGAAAGAAAGAACAGAGGTGCAGAAAGAGGCAACAGGGGTGCAGAAAGAGGGTAGACGGGTGGAGAAATAGTCAAGGAGGTGCAGAAAGAAGCAAGAGAGCAACAGAAAGAAACAAAAGAAGTGCAGAAAGAAGGAACAGAGGTGCAGAAAGAGGCAAGAGGGGTACAGAAAGAGGGATGAGGGGTGCAGAAAGAGGCAAAAGGGATTCAGAAAGAAGTGAGGGGAGCAGAAAGAAACAAAAGAATTGCAGAAAGAAGGAACAGAAGTGCTGAAAGAGGCAAGAGGGGCGTTGGAAGAGGGGTGTGAAAGAGGCACGAGGGGTGCAGAAAGAAGCAAGAGAGGTGCAGAAAGAAGCAACAGACGTGCAGAAAGAGAGAAGAGGGGTGGAGAAATAGACAATAGAAGTGCAGAAAGAAGCAAGAGCGGTGCAGAAAGAAGGAACAGAGGTGCAGAAAGAGGCAGGAGGGGTGCTGAAAGAGGGAAGAGGGGTGCAGAAAGAGAAGAAGGGTACAGAAAAGGCACAAAAGGTGCAGAAAGAAGCAGGAGAGGTGCAGAAATACGCAAGATAAGTGCAGAAAGAAGCAACAGAGATGCAGAAAGAGGGAAGAGGGGTGGAGAAAGAGGCAAGAGAAGTGCAGAAAGAAGCAACAGACATGCAGAAAGAGGGCAGAGGGGTGGAGAAAGAGGCAAGAGGGGTGCAGAAAGATGCAAGAGAGGTGCAGAAATAAACAAATGAAGTGCAGAAAGAAGGAATAGAGGTGCAGAAAGAGGCAGTAGGGGTGCTGAAAGAGGGACGAGGGATGCAGAAAGAGGCAAGAGAGGTGCAGAAAGAGGCAAGAGGGAGGCACAAAGAAGCAAGTGAGGTGCAGAAAGAAGCAACAGAGGTGCAGAAAGAGGCGAAAGAGGTGCAGAAAGAGACAAAAGAAGTGCAGATAAAGAACAGAGGTGCAGAAAGAGGGAAAAGGGGTACAGAAAGAGACAAAAGAAGTGCAGATAAAGAACAGAGGTGTAGAAAGAGGCAAGAGAAGTGCAGAAAAAGAAAGAAAGGTGCAGAAAAAGGCAACAGAAATGTCCTATTACTTACCTGTAATCTTCATTACTCCTGGTCCCGTTGTCCTCGTCCCCTTCATAACTAATGAGATAGTCCTATCTCGCATACAGAAAAAAGAACGAAGGAATGCTGGACCTACCCCTCCCCCTCCCTCTGGGAGTACATAAGCGTACAGGTCCCAGCATTCCTCCTGACAATACCAAGCCCAGATGAAGGCCGGCAAGGCAGGCAGGGAGGGAGGGAGGGAAGCCATGAAGGGGACGAGGACAACGGGCCCAGGAGTAATGAAGATTACCGGTAAGTAATAGGACATTACCCCCAGGTCCCTCTAGTCCTCGTCCCCTTCATAACTAATGAGAATACCCAAGCAGACACCGGCATTCATCAACAAACCACCAGAACCAACAGAAATGCAAAAGTCCAGGGATTTATTGAACAGCAAACACAAGAAATTCAGGAGCACACAGCATGCAGTACACCCAAACCAAAATTAACATCATCCCCCAACAAATTCTGAAGGCGATAATGCTGAATAAAGGTATTAGAGGACGCCCAAGTGGCCGCCCTACAGATCTCAGAAAGGGGAACACCACCAACCTCAGCCCAGGAAGCAGCCATCCCACGGGTAGACCTCCCCTGAACCCCCGCAGGAGAAGGAGACCCAGAAAGAGAGTAAGCCAAAGCAATGACCTGCTTCAGCCAACGACCAATGGAGGCAGAAGAAGCCTTCCCCCCATGAGAAGAAACCCCAAAGGAAACAAAAAGGGAGTCAGACTTCCGAAATTCCGCAGTGCGCTCCAAGTAGAAACGCAACGCCCTGCACACATCCAACAAAGACCAAGGAGGATCCCCCGGAGAGTCCAGATCATACCCCAAGGCAGGTAACACCAACTCCTGAGAACGATGAAACTGGGAGGAAATCTTCGGAACAAAAGCAGAATCCAAACGGAGAACCACCCCATCCGCGGAAAAAGACAAAAAAGGCTCCCGGGCCATCAAGGCCCCCAATTCCTCCAGGCGACGGGCAGAAGTAATAGCCACAAGAAAGACCACCTTGAGAGTCACAAACTTAACGTCCACCTCCGACAGAGGCTCAAACGGAGGAGCCACCAAAGCCCGAAGAACCAAAGGCAGATCCCACAAAGGAAAGGAAGGACGTACCACTGGTCGATGTGAGAAGTTGGCCTGGCATATGCTGTCCACTAATTATAGTGGGCACCTTGCACCAGTCCAAACAACCCCTTATTGGAGATAGGTTAAAGACAACCTTTATTGAAAGCTATCCTAGTGGTAGCTATGGAGAGCAGCCTTCAGGCTAAGTCTTGAAGGAATGTAAAGCAGCTTGTTTTACCAGTCTATAATCTCTTGAGTGACCAAATGAAAGAGCACCACACCAGGTATATATTCAAAATATATGTATTTATTACTAAACACACCCCTCTAGTCTCTTTATGAGGCTAGAGTTCGAAGTACATAAGTTATAAGTTATCAAATCACAGTAATAGCACAAATACACGTTTGGGCCCTAGGGGCGTACCAAACCATATACCAATAAAGTGGTATGCGAACCACGACTGAACTAGACACTAGGCCTAGAGCCTCTAGAAGTGCTTGGACCACAAGGAACCACCCAAGGTAGTGACACAGGGGACCTACGGGAGACGCGTGCAGTGTAATTACACAACCGCGATACGCCGTTGACTTCTATGGAGAAAGTCGGGATCGGGAAATTAGAGAAAGGGACACTTAAAAGAGGACTAGGACAAAACCCTTTGAGATCTAGGACTTTGAAGAGTCTCTACCCATGGGAGCACCGGAGTACTCGTGTTACCTAACCCAGGGAAGACGGGTGCATAGGTGCCTTTCGGGGTCGGGTTTCGTCGTCGATTCGAATGGCGATCTGCTGCAAAGTGCTGCTGGCGGCCAAGAGAAAAGTGTCCGGGTGGATCCAAGAGTGGATCGGAGTTCTGAAGAACCTGAAAGCAGAGGGGACAGAGTCTGGGTCACTAGCCAGTGACCAGGAAGGCGATGGACAGATGCCCACCGATGTCGAGTGCTTCAGGTGCATTGACGGTCATCTTGATTCTTCAGCCACGAGGTCCAGGAGGCGTTTTCGGCAACCAGGAGCAGGAGTCGGGCTGGTACACGATGTCTGTCGAGTGCTGAGGTGTCGGCGACCGGATTGGACCCAACAAGCCTTGGCAACGGCAAGTCTCGGTGATGATGTAGATCGTCGATGGTGCAGACCAGCAAGGTCTGTGGAACTCACCCAGCGAGGGTAAGTGAGGGCAGGCCTGGAGCAACCAGGATGCCAAGTAAGAAAAGGATTGGCCTTAGTTAAGGGCTACTAGCCAACGGGCTAGCAACCGCGAAGGAGCCTCATGACGCCGCACGTGGAGCTGGCTTACAGGACACTCGTGGAGTGGGGGCCAGTGATCTTCGGTGCAGGTAGTGCTGGAGGCTAGGGCTACTCGGATCCCAAAGCACGACTTCTTGGGAGACCCAGAAGATGATGCACTTGCAAATGTGCTCGGTGTCCAGGGGTCACGGTCTCAAGTCACCCACGATAGCCACGGGCCTCAGCTTTGCTGGGGACTCAGGGTAGCCTCGGGGAAGTCTGAAAATCTATTTCTGGTGATGCGATGACTTCGGCGTCCGACGGGAGCTTCAGAAATGCGAACCGGACAGATGCTTCTTTGGTGCCTGCCAAGCAGGGGAGTCACTCCTTGACCCCAAGGGAGATTCTTCTGTCCTCTAATCGTGAGTAGAGCGTCGAAGGTCCAGGATTCAGTTTCAGAGTTTCATCCAGGGATAATCTAAAGTCCTAAGGACTGGGTTCCTATCTTTATACTAAAGATAGGGGTTGGACTACTCTGTGGCCCCACCTATGGGTGGGTCAGGGCAGAGGGGTGGCTACACCCCTTTCCCTTTGTCCAGTTCGTGCCAAAGCAGGGGCTGCAAGCCCCTGATCCGGTTTGAACTGGGGTATGCACAGGGACACCAAATGTGCCCCCAGTGCAGGACTTCAAAGCACACAGATGGTGCTCCCGCCCAGCCCCAATACACATCCTCCTGTCTGGGGAGGTGGTCACACCTCCCTGGGACAGGAAACCTATTGTCCAGGCCTCCCCTGCCGGAGTTTCGTCCAGCAGCAGGAGGCCAGACTCGTGTCTGTGGCAGCAGCATCCATTTTGTGATGCCAGGGCTTTGGAGAGAAATTACCGGGTTAGTCAGAGTTAACATGTCTTTCCCTCTAGAAGGGTGGAATGCTAACACCCCTGCCAGAATTGGCGGGGGGGTAGTATTCCAAGATGTTTGACACCAAACACGACATGTTTAGGTGCAGCCATTCCAAAGTTAGCATTTTACCGCGAGGATATAATGCGCTTAAGAGTATATGGTCAGGCTGCACTACAAACAGCATCAGAGATGGTCTCCGAACGCTGCAGAGGGGCCCTGCTCATGCAGGGGCACCCTCTCACATAGGAACCATGCACTCTGCCTTTAGGATTGATAAGGCCTGCCTTAGGAGTGACTTATAGGTTTATATGTGTGTATGTATTTAGTGATATAGGTAACCTATATCACAGTAAGAGGTGCATGCACCACCTTACCCAGGCTGCAGTAGCTGACCTGTGGTGTCAGGTTGGATGGCCTTCCAGGGGTGGCATAATACATGCTGCAGCCCCTGGCAGGCCTCTGAGGTACCTATGCCCTTGGTACATAGTATACCATATACTAGGGACTTATAAGGGCACTCCAGATCCCAATCAGTGATGTGCCTAAGGCACATGGAAACCATTTTAGAGAGGAAGCAGCTAGGCTGGGGCTCTGATTAGCAGGGCCCCGGCCAGACTAATGTCGAAAAACAGTGAAGCATCAGCAAAAAGTGGGGGTACCCATGTGAAGCAGATCCTACTCTCCTACAGTCGAGACAGAGAAAAACTTCGAAGAAGACGTGAAACCAGATCTTCGAAATCAGACAAATTCCCCCAAGGGGAACGGAAAGCCCGAACAGCAGCCCACTGAGCCCTTAAAGTGGAAACAGCCAAACCCTTCTCAAAACCTTCCCAAAGGAATTGCAGCACCACCTGCAAAGAGCACACCAAAGGGGACAAATCCAGAGCCAAACACCAACGACGAAAATTACCCCAATGACGGTCATAAGATTTGAGGATAGACAGACGACGGGATCCCTGAAGAGCCACTGCTAAATGCTCAGGGAAACCCCTCCGACGCCAACCCTGCCTGTCAACTTCCACACCGACAGACGCAACCTCAGAAGAGACAGCGACGGAGCAGACCGCAGGGGGGAAGGAGACAGAGGAAGAAACAGGGACCCTGTACAGCCAACAACCGCAGAGTCGGAAACCAAGACCTCCGAGGCCAAAATGGAACCACAACTACCACCATTCGATCCTCCCGACACAGGCGGGCCAAAAACCTGGGAATCAGCGCTAGAGGAGGGAAAGCATAGAGGAGCCTGGATGGCCAGGGAATGGTCAGGGCATCCACTCCCCAGCAACCCTCCTGAGGACCCCAGGAGCAAAACCGGGGCAGCTGGGTATTGAGCCGGGAAGCAAAGAGGTCGAGAAAGGGAAGACCAAACCTCCCGCACACAAGCCGAAAAGCCACCGGAGTCAGAGACAACTCCAGAGAGGCGGGGAAACAACGGCTGAGGGCATCCACCACCCCGTTGTCCACGCCCCGAATATGGACCGCCGACAGAGACAACAGATGCCCCTCTGCCCAACAGAACAGGGGGATCACCACCGAGTTCAGGGATGAGGAGCGAACACCCCCCTGATGATTCAGGTAAGCAACCGTCACCGTGTTGTCCGATCTTACCACAACATGGTGACCGAGTAACCGAACCCGAAACCCCATCACAGCCCGGAACACAGCCGACAGATCCCTCCAATTGGACGAACGACGACTCTCCGGAAGGGACCAACGACCCTGAAGGGACAGGGAACCCAAGGTCGCACCCCACCCGAAAGAACTGGCATCCGTAGTCAGGACGACCGGAGAAGACGGTTGCAGAGGCAGGCCCCGCGAGAGATGGGCCGACACCGTCCACCAAAGAAGGGCAGGGCGGACCGAAGGGGACACAGGAAGAAGACAATCCAGCTCGCGAGACACAGGATCCCAGCGAGACAGAAGGTACAACCAGAGAGGACGGAGGTGAAAACGAGCCCAGGCCACAGTAAACACCGTCACCGCCATGAGGCCCAGAAGACGCAACCAGAGGCGAACCGGAAAGGAACCCCCCCGCAGGAACCTCCGAGCCAGAGACACCAACGTCAAGACCCGAGGCACGGGCAGAAACACCCTGCCGAGATCGGTCCGAAACCGGGCCCCAATGAAAGTCAAGTCCTGGGAGGGCGACAGCTGACACTTGGGCAGATTTAGAAGAAACCCATGATCCCTCAACACAGAACACACCACCCCCTGAGCCCCCAACAACAGGGACCGAGATGGAGCATGGATCAACCAGTCGTCGAGGTAAGGGTACACTAGGAACCCCCGAAGATGCAACACAGCCACCACCAGAGCCACCACCTTTGTAAAAACACGTGGAGCAGACCTCAGGCCGAACGGCAGGACCAGAAACTGAAAGTGACGCCCCTGAACACAGAACCTCAGAAAGCGACGGGACCGGGGATGAATCGGGACATGGTAGTACGCGTCCTGAAGATCGAGGGTGCACATGAAATGGCCTGGAAGCACCAACGGAATCACCCGCTGAAGAGTCTCCATGCAAAAAGGCAGACGAACCACCCATTTGTTCAGGGCCTTTAAATCCAGGACCAGGCGGAACCCCCCTGTCACCTTGCGAACCAGGAAAATCCGAGAGTAAAACCCCAGCCCGACTTCCAGAGGAGGAACCTCCTGAATCGCACCCTTCCGAAGAAGAGTATCGATCCCTAGAGACAGCTCGGACCTCCTGGACAGACAGGACGGCCAAGGAGTCGGACGAACCCCCGAGTCTGGAGGAGGACAGGAGAACTCTATGACATGACCCATGCGAATGATGTCCAACACCCAAGCGTCTGAACAGGACTGCACCCAGGCAGGCAGGAAGAAGCGCAGCCGACCTCCTACCAATGATCCGGGATCCCCAGTCATATAGTCAGGAACGCGGCTTGATAGGGGGGGACTTAGCCTTCCTATACCGGCCACGGCCGGAAGAAAACCTTCCCCGTCCCCCAGAAAACTGTCTACGAGAGGAAGGACGGAAAAAGGACTTAGGCCTAGAGGAAACAGAAACAGTAGAGGCCTGCTTAAAAGAAGAAGAATGCTTCTTTTCCTTAAACAACTTATGCAACTTATCCTCCAACTCCTCCCCAAACATCATTCTCCCATTGAAAGGCAGACGTAAAGCGCAAGCCTTCTGGGCAGAGTCAGTCTTCCAGTCCCGCAACACAAGATTGCGACGAGCAGCCACACATGCCCCACTGGAAAGGGCAGAGGCCCGCACCACATCGAAGGACACATCCGACAGGAACTCCACTTGTCTCTCAATATGCTCCAGAAGACCGGAACAGTCAGTAGCATCATCCATTGATTGGTACAGGGACTTGAGATCCGAAGGCAAGGACTGTGAAACATAGGTCCCATAAATGCCAGCACTCAAAGCCAAATGAGAACCAGAATACACCTTCTTAAGGGAGGAATCAACCTTCTTATCAACAGGATCCTTCAGCACCGCATCCTCCGCCAAGGAAGTGCGACCCACCAGACTGGCCACAAAGGAATCAATAGGGATTGAGTCTGGCAAATCCGCAGCCATATCCTGCAAAGGATAAAGTTTAGCCATGAAACGAGGGAGCAAGATCCGATCGGGATCCACCCACTCCCGCTGCAGGACATCCTTAATAAAAGGATGAACAGGCACATCAACAGTAGCAGAGCTTTGAAACTGGTGCAACAAGGGACCACCAGACGTACTGGGAGCCTCACCATCCGGAAACCCCATGTTAGACTTGACATGTTTCAGTAACCCAGCCAACACGTCCTTGTCAATGTACTTGCCCTTGTGCTCAGAATCCCCCAACCACTCAGCCTCGCCACCAGAGGAGCCAGAGGACACCGGACCAGTGCCCTTAGAATGAGCACCATCACCTCCCATCTCGCTAAGAGTCTCCCTGATGAGACGCTTAATTCTGGCATCACCGCACTCCCTGCGACGCCGAGACCTGGCAGGAGAAGGGGAGGAGGAAGAATCAGAGGAGGAGGAGCGCTCCCTATGGCGGCTCTTACGAGCATGTTTCCCCATGTCGACTGTGCATCAGCAACCCAGCCAACAAGGAATCCAAGAGCCCACCAGGAACAGGCGAAGAGTAGAAGAAAGCACCAATGCCCCCAAAACTGCAGAAAGCAAGATATCGGCAGGAGAAAATGACACACAGCCAAAACCGCTATGCGGTACTCACCTGCGCGGGCTCCTAAAAGCTCTCAAATGAAGGAGCCTGCCTCGAAATGCCTGACTTCCGCCGCCCCGCTGAACCCGGAAGACAGGCAACACGACCCGGAAGGCGGAACCACAGCAACCCTCCTTCCGTCGGCCGTACACGCCGCGCTCCCCCCGGCAAAGCCTGGCAAGCCAGGAGGGGCGGCCAGAAGACCCCAGCAACTCCAGGAGGAAAAACGGGGCCTGTACCACACCCCCCAAGCCCGGCAGGGAGGGTGAGGAAACAGCAATAAACACGAGGACACTCGCCCGGCAGCATCCATGTGAGTACACCAGCACAGACAGGAGCAAGAAAGCTCCTGCAACGTTCTCTCTCCGATAGGCAGAGGCAGAAAAAAAGAACAGGAGGAATGCTGGGACCTGTACACTTATGTACTCCCAGAGGGGGGGGAGGGGTAGGTCCAGCATTACTTCGTTCTTTTTTTCTGTATGCGAGATAGGACTATCTCATTAGTTATGAAGGGGACGAGGACTAGAGGGACCTGGGGGTAATGCAGAAAGAGGCAAGAGAGGTGCAGAAAGAAGCAAGAGTGGCTTGCACACCATTAGTACCAATTTAACACCCACATTTAGCAATAAGTAACAGGTGACCATTCTAGGTTTGTAAAGGACCTTCCACCACACTGTAACACTTGTCGCTGAATTTTTGGTAATGTTTGAGCCGTTTGAGCTAGAAACAAGGCTTTTTTTGTTCAAATCTGCAGATTAGGCAGCAGATGATGGATTATGTGGCTAATGTGGAAAATGTATAATTGTGTGAAAGTCGGTGCAGCCAAACAGTTGCATAATTTCAGTGGCCCTGCTCATACCTCTGACTAGGTCCAGAAGTGCTCCTCAGTGATTCCTTCTTTTTTTGTCTCATTGCGTTCATAGTTTAGTTTCTATGGAAACGAGGAAGACTAAACCTGAGGTTACCACTCCACAACACAGACTACCATACCACATAATTACTCTCCATAACACATAATCCCACTCAACATAATTCCTATACACTAAATATCACATACTTTCTATCCACATAATTTCACTGCACAACATACCACATAATTCCACTACACACAACGTAAATCCCCTCCACTCCAAAAAACATTAGTAAAAAACCTTTACATTTACAATGCCAATAGCTCTAACTCTCGCAAATGCGAAACCTACTGCATTGCAAATGCTTCTTTAACTAGTAGTCGCATTTGCAGAGTGGTGGAGAAAGGGTGCTGGGCCTCCGACCAGCGCTCTGGAATTCCGCTGCATAGGACTTACAGGCGGTACCAGGAGGGCTTCTTGGCCCCCAAAGTCCCTCAGGAGTAAAGTGGACTTCATCCCCCAACCTGTAGTGTGCCAGGAGGCGTGTTTTCAGAGTGGTGGAGAAAAGGGGGCATGACCTCCGAAGACCTCTTAGCAATCCCACTGTGTGGGACTTACTGGAGGTAACTGGAGGGGTAGTCGGCCCCCAAAGACATCTTTGGGGGCCAACTACCCCTCCTATTACCTCCAGTAAGTCCCACACAGCAGGATTGCTAGGTTCTCATAGCAGGCCACACCCCCTTTGCCCACCACTCTGGAAACGCGCCTCCTGGCGTGCACTTGGTTGGGGATTGAAGTCCCCTTTGCTTGTGGGAGTCCTTAGGGGCCAACTAGCCTACCTGATACCTCCAGTAAGCCCCAGATAGTGGGATTGCTGAGAGGTGGACACAGGCCATGCCTCCTTTCTCCACCACTCTGCAAACACGCCTTCTGGCGCACTGCTGCTCAGGTGATGAAGTCCACTTTAGTCCTGAGGTCCTCAGGACACAAGAGGACCTCATCGCCCCACCAGCAATGCGCCAAGAGGCGCGTTTGCAAAGTGGTGTGGCCTCGAACCACCTCTCAGCAATGCCACTGTGTGGGGCTTACTGGAGGTACCTGGTGGGTTAGTTGGCCCCTAAGGACCCTTAGGATTCAAGGGGACTTAATCCCCCAATCCAGAACATGCCAGGAGGCGCATTTGCACAGTGGTGCAGGAAGGGGGCGGGGCCTCAGGTGAGATGCCGGCTTCTGCTTTTTTAAAAATTATTGTTAGAAGGGGGGCTATGTGGCCCCCCTTCTCTTAATATTTTGACCCATTTAAAAAAAAAAAAAAGAGGAAGGGGGATCCCCTCCCGAGGCCAATTTCGGCCCGGGGACCCCATCCCCCGGGGCATGGTGATTTACTTATTTATTTTTATTTTAAAGGAAGGGGGCCGCGCGGCCCCCCTCCTGAGGCCATTTTTGGCCCCAAAGACCCCATCCCCCAGGGTTTTGCCTCTTTTTTCAAAATATTTAATTACTGGAGGGGGTCCGCGTGGCCCCCCTTCCCTAGGCCACATCTGGCCCCGGGGGCCCTGGGGAGCTGACATGCAGCTCCCCTTGTCCAAAAGCAATTTTGCTTTGCTTCGTGGAAGCGAGAGCAGGTTTCCTGCTCTCGCTTCCACTAAGCAAAGCAGTGTTTGCTATGGCAGGGGGGGAGCCATGCTCCCGCTCTGTCATTGCAAACTGCAATGTCCTGGGGGTAGGCACCCCGGGACATTGCTGGAGACGGCCCTGGGGGGTGGTGGTCCCCAGGCCAAAGGAAGGCTCCAGGAGGGTGGCCGCGCGGCCCCCCTCCCAACATGTATGTAGCCCCGGGGAAATTGTGGTACCCGGGGCCAGAGGTCTGCAATGGACCCCGTATTTCAATAATTAGTGCCCCGGGGAGGTGGTGGTCCCCGGGGCATTGTGGGGGGGCTCGATCCCCACTACACTTACTATTTCTAATAGCCCTGGGGAGGTGGTGGTCCCTGGGGCTTGGTGAGGCTGCGAGTCCCCCCACCCATAATTAACTAAAGACCCGGGGATGTGGTGGTCCCCGGAGCTAGGGGGGCCCGCAAGGCCCCCACCCATATTTAACTTAAGCCCCGGGGAGGTGGCGGTCCTGGGGATTTGGGGGGGCTTGTGAGGCCCCCCACCCATATTTAACTAAAGCCCCAGGGAGGTGGCGGTCCTCAGGGTTTGGGGGGCCCACAAGGCTCCCCACCCATATTTAACTAAAGCCCCGGGTAGGTTGTGGTCCCAGGTGCTTGGGGGGCCCACAAGGCCCCCACCCTATTTAATTTGAAGCCCCGCAGAGGTGGTGGTCCCCGGGACTGTGTGGGGGGAAAGGAGCCTCCCACGCATTTCAATAAGAAAGCCATAGGGAGGTGGCAGTCCCCGGGGCTGCGGGGGGCCGCGTGTCCCCCACGCACAATCATTTAAGGCCCGGGGAGGTGGCGGTGCCCAGGGCTGCAGGGGCCCCCGCAGGCCCCCGCACCATAATAAAACATTGCCCCGGGGACCTGGCCCACCTGGGGGCTTAAGGAAACGAAGCGCGGATTCACACATCCAGCGTTAATGCCACCGAAAATATAAACAAAAAGTTACTTTTTTGGGACCCCCGGAGCAGGCCTAGGGGGTCAGGGTATTTCTACCCTGCCCCCTTTTCTTGTTCTTAATCCTTTTTTTACCTTTTTCTTGTGACTCGGTTTTACAGAGTCACAAGATGGCTGCCAACACTTTCTGATTTGAAGTGTTGGCAGTCAATCAGAATTAAGCAGGATGATCGGGAGGGTTCGCGGATCCACCACGGTCACCAGATATCGATAATGTTTTTTTAATTTCTCAGGAACTACTGAACGGATTTATACCATTTAAAAAAAAGAACGCTTTCTGAACCAAGAGCTACCCTTTTGCCAAATTTGGTGTAATTCTGGTCAGCAGTTCGGGCTGTAACTTTGTCTAAAGTTTCCTATGGAAATTAACATAGAGAAAACACATTTTGGGACCCCCCTTTTTTCTCAGCCCCCGCTTGTCGAATCACCCCGAAGCTTTCAAGACAGGAGCTGACCTGAGCGAGCCATTACTTTTGAAAATTTCGCCAAGATTCGTCAAACGATGCCAAAGATATTGGCAAAAGAAAAAACTCTATTTGAATAGAAACGAGGTCCTAGCTATAACTACCTACTGGCGACCGCCAGTAGGTAATATATACATTTTCCTGCAGTGGGCCTTAGACTGTCAATTCGATTTGCTTTTAAAAATATCCCTTGTGCACAAGGGCAACGAGGGTAAGGAAAATGTTTTAAATAAAGTTGCAACAAGAACACACATCCCACTGGAGGTAAATAATGGTGCATAACACATACCACAACTCCCAGCATGCACAAGCACTGAAACTCACTCGGGAGGCCCACCTGTGGGCAATTACTTACTAGCATGCAGAGGGGAGAAGAGGGTGTGTTACTACTTCTGTGGACTGTTAGCAAGCCTCTGATGAAAGAGCAGGAGCTCTGAAATGCGTCAGGCTATGGAAAATATTTGGAATGAAATGCCGGTTTGAAAGTAAAGTTTCTGATGAAACATCCTTTGCTGAGTGCGTCTTCAATTTTTGGACAACACTTTGGGAACATATATATATATATATATATCACAGGACTTCGCCACACATCATCCAATCATCCTAAAGGAGGTGTTGTTTACATAACGCGCATGCGGAGTGCCTTCTTGTTTATAAAGTGCTAGTGCTATAACTCGAGACCAATCACATGTTATACTAATAGACATAGAAGAGTTAATTCAAGTTTAAACACGTCATAACGTCACCAGCTGGACAGTAAATACATTAAATAAGAAAATGTTGGCATAAATAATTTCAAAAACCTGAAAAACATGTAAATATGTTAAAAAGGCAAGCCAATACATTATTTTACGCTTTTTTATAGAGGTATACAATTATATCTAATGTCATTGCTGAAAATAGGTGATTCATAACATGCTAGTGCATTTTATCAACTGTAAACAGTAAAAACCAAATCTGTTATTACCATTAAAAATAATAAATAAAGTTATACCTCAACTTATCCAGATGCTGTTACTGTTTATTAATGTAAAGTGCTGGTGCATAACAATGAAGCCCACAGTGGGCATTAAATCGAATCTTCTGTTGCTATGATAAAGTGCAAGGGCTAAAAGTGCCAGCCAATTGAACTGATCACGGTTCATAAAGTGCTAAGTGCTAATATTTGAAGACTTAAAAGTAAGGAAGCATGTGAGCAACTTTAAAATTTGTCATGAGCAATTAATCTTATATTTGTGCAATTGAGCAAAGAAGAGACTGAAGTTTTTTAAAGGTAGGTGTAAAAATCCTCACTGGAGTTAAGACCAAGAAGTGTCTTTGTGTCTAACTCCAGGATATACCTAGTTTCCAGCTGGCGTAAGCGAGCCTCACGGTTGCCTCCTTTTCTTAATGGCGGGATTGTGTCTATCACATAGTATTTGAGATATTCTGAATTTTTACTATGCGTGTCCTTGAAATGTCTCCCAACCGGGTACGTTGGATCGCAATTGTTGATAGCCCTGATGTGCTGGAGTATCCTCTTGTGGACCTGCAACCTGGTACTGCCCACGTATCGCAGGCCACATGGACACTCCAGCACACATATTGCGTACTCCGTCTTGCATGTTAACAGCTTCGTGATAGGTACTGGTTCTGATCTAAATGGGCTGATGTAAGATGTTTTGCTACTAGCGAATCTACATGCTTTGCACGAGGAACATTTCACAAATCCCTTATTTATATATAAATTTGACAACCACCCACCATGTGCTTGCTGGTCACGCTATTATCTGTCATGTCATCAATTATGTCATTTGAGATCCCATCAGTGTTGTTATTTAACATGTAATGAGTGATGTAATAAGTGAGGACATTAGCAGTGCAATTCGGGACACAAGTATTAGTTAGTTAACTCTCCCTCACGGTGTGTGCATCTCTCTCTCTCTCTTTCTCTATCTCTCTCTCAAATATATATATATATATATATATATATATATATATATATATATATAAATATATATATATATATATATTATCTACTGGCGGTCACCAGTAGATAGTTATAGTTAGGACCTATTTTCCATAGGAAATTTGCAACATTCTATTTCCAATACCTTTGGCGCCGGTTGACGAATCTTCGCGAAATTCTCAAAACTTATGGCCCGCTCCGGTCTGCTCCTATCCTGAAAGTTTCGGGGTGATTCGTCAAGTGGGGGCCGAGAAAAAAGGGGGGTCCCAAAACGTGTTTTCCCCATGCAATTTTCCATAGGAACCTTTAGTTGCAGCTACAGTCCGAACTGCTGAACGGAATTACACCAAATTTGGCAAAAAGGTAGCCCTTGGTTCAGAGTCGTGCCTTTTGCTTAAATGGTGTAAATCCGTTCAGTAGTTCCTGAGAAAATCAAAAGTAAAATCACATATATATCTATGGCCACGTAGGGTCCGCGTACCCTCCCGATCACGAGCTGCATGCTAATTGGCTGTCAAGTGGCTGTCAACACTCCAAATCAGGAAGTGTTGGCAGCCATTTTGTGCCTCGGTAGGCACAGAAACAAGTCGCAAAACGCAAAAAGGGGGCAGGGTAGAAACACCCTGACCCCCTAGGTCTGCTCAGGGGGTCCCACAAGGACCCCCTGGGCAGAAAAAAGCATTTAAAAAAAAAAAAAAAAATCGGCGGGATGCGCTTGGGGTGCGCGGATCCCACCATGATAAAAAAAAAATTGAAGCGCGGTCTCCCGCGCTTCGATGCTATTTTGCCCCCGGGTGGGCCAAGTCCCGGGGGCATGCGGGGGTTGCCTTATATTTTATGTGGGGGGCCTCTAAGGCCCCCCAAGCACCGGGGACCACCACCCCCTGGGGCTTTAAATAAATAATGCTGGCGGGGGGGCACACGGCCCCCCACAGCCCCGGGGACCGCCACCCCCGGGGCTTATTTATTAAAAAAAAAAATGACCTGTGTGGGGGGGCTCCAGCACCCCCACACGCCCCGGGGACTGCCACCTCCCCGGGGCACCAACAAAATAAATGTGGGGGTCCGTTTCGGACCCCTGAAGCTCGGGGACCACCACCTCCCCGGGGCTATGTAGATGTTGGGAGGGGGGCTGCGCGGCCCCCCTCCTGGAGCCTGTGGTGACCCTGGGGGCTGCCACCCCCCAGGGCTGGCTCCTGCAGTGTCCCGGGGTGCCTACCCCCGGGACACTGCTGTTTGCAATGGCAGGACGGGAGCCTCGCGGCTCCCGTCCTGTCATTGCAAACTTGCTTTGCGTCATTGAAGCGAGAGCAGGAAACCTGCTCTCGCTTCAATGAAGCAAAGCAGATTGCTTTTCCATAAGGGGAGCTGCATGTCACCAGCTCCCCTTATGGAAAGCAATGCCGGCTCCCGCAGGACGCGGGGAGCCGGCGGGACCGTGCGGGGATTGGGGACCCCCCCACGGTCCCCAACGAGTGGCCAGGCCCCGGGGGATGGGGTCCCCGGGGCCATTAGTGGCCCGGCAGGGGGGCCACACAGCCCCCTCCCCAAAAATAAAATAAAAAATAAATAAATAAATAACGTAAAGGCCAGCCCCGGGGGATGGGGACCCCGGGGCCTGAAATGGCCTGAGGATGGGGGCCACGCAGCCCCCCTCCAAATATTTATGTTTTTAAAAAAAGAGGGCATGCCCCGGGGGATTGGGTCCCCGGGGCCAATAGAGGCCCAGGGAAGGGGGGCCATGCGACCCCCTTCCCGTTTAAAAAAAAAAAAATCCTCAGGTCCCGGGGGATGGGGTCCCTGGGGCCAAAAGTGGCAGAGGGAAGGGGGGCCACGCAGCCCCCCTCCCATACAAAAAAAAAATAAAAAAATAAAAAAAAGACCAGCATTGTGCCGGAGGCCCCGCCCCCTCCCTGCAGCAGTCTGCAAACGCGCCCCCTGGTGCGTTTGCAGATGGGGAACGAATTCCCCTTGAATACTGGGGGTCCCTGGGGGCCAACTAGCCCACCAGGAACCTCGAGTATGCGCCAGGGAGCTGCGTTGCAGAGAGGTGTTCAGAGGCCAAGCCCCTTTTTACACCTCTCTGCAACGCAGCTCTGTGGCACTTTTTGGAGGTACATGGTGGGTTAGTTGGACTCCAGGTACCCTCAGGATTCAAGGGGACTTAATTCCCCAACTTAAAACGCGCCACGGGGCGTGTTTGCACAGTGGTGAAGGGAGGGGCGGGGCTTCAGGTGACATGTGTGCAAACAGGCCCCGTGGCGCGTTTTAAGATGGGGAATTAAATCCCCTTCAATCCTGAGGGTCCCTGGGGGACAACTAGCCCACCAGGTACGTCCAGAAAGCGCCACAGAGCTGCGTTGCAGAGAGGCGTAAAAAGGGTGTGGCCTCTGAACACCTCTCTGCAACGCAGCTCCCTGGCGCATACTGGAGGTACAGTGTGGGCTAGTTGGACCCCAGGGACCCTGATGATTCAAGGGGACTTAATCCCCCAACTTAAAACGCGCCACGGGCGCGTTTGCACAGTGGTGAAGGGAGGGGGCGGGGCTTGAGGTGACATGTGTGCAAACAGGCCCTGTGGCGTGTTTTAAGTTGGGGGATTAAGTCCCCTTCAATCCTGGGGGTCCCTGGAGTCCAACTAGCCCACCAGGTACCTTCAGTAAGCACAACAGAGTTGCGTTGCAGAGAGGTGAAAAAAGGTGCGTGGCCTCGGAACGCCTCTCTGCAACTCAGCTATGTGGTCCTAACTGTAGGTACCTGGGGGGCTAGTTGGGCCCCAGGGACACTCAGGATTCAAGGGGCCTTAATCCCGCAACTTAAAACGTGCCACGGGGCGCGTGTGCACACATGTCGCCTCAGGCCCCCCCTCCCTTCACCACTGTGCAAACGCGCCCTGTAGCGCGTTTTAAGAGGTAGTTTTAATCCCCCTGCCCTATTATGTACTAGGGACTTACAGAGGAGGTCATGCTAATCACAGGGGTACCCCAATGCATAGTATTCCCTAGTGTATGTAGGTGTTTTCACTGTATTCTAAGTGTGTTTTAGCATAGCACTGGCTCTGGTTACTCAGAGTCAGTTACCACCAGTACACGTCGGAAAAAGTTGTGGGCACAGGATGATTTTGGAACAAGGCCTCTTTCTGCTCCTCTGTTGGTTCTTTCTGCACATCTTTTGCTTCTTCCTGCACTTTTCTTTGTCTTTGTGGACTTCTGTTGCTTCTTTCTGCATTTCTTTTGCTTCGTTCTGTGTCTTTTTCTTCTTTCTTCACATGTCCTACCTCTGTAGGCATAGTTAGAAACTAGCATTTAAAAACCTTTGAAATTCACTGAAAAAACCATAGGTTTCAGGCACGTTATAGTTAGAAATTAGCATTTAAAAAACATTTGAAATTCACTGAAAAAACCATAGGTTTCAGACACGTTATAGTTAGAAATTAGCATTTAAAAAACCTTTGAAATTCACTGAAAAAACCATAGGTTTTAGGGACGGTTATAGTTAGTTGGACATTTCACTCGAACAAAACCCATGAAATTCCCCCGATATAGTATAACTCGCGCCCCCGCAATGCACTGCTGATGACGTCACATATTACATCACTCATGACATGGTCAGTGACATCACTGATGACATAACTGATGACATCTCAAATGACATCACTGATGACATCACTGATGACATCATCTATGTGATAATTTGATGCATCTTCTCACACCCTAATATAACTTTTGATACACCCACTGTAAATTACAGACTGCCATTGTCAAAACCATAGACACTCCAACACCAATAACTACATACACACTCACTGATTCTTAGGTCTACACACACATCTACTCACTCACCCGTACAGTCACTCATACTTACGGTCACTCAGTACAGGACTATGATATGCACTCATACACCTATATAAACACTCACACACTGCCACTTATCCATAGAGGTACTCACACACCTAGTCAGTCATGCAAAAAAATAATCACACACCCATTAACTCACCTATACAATTATACACACACCAGCTCACTTACTCATACAAATACTAGCACATTCTTACGCTCTTATACAATAACTGATACAAGCACACACGAATCCATACAGCCACTCTCACAATCACACACTCTCACTTATAGCCTTTTAAATACTCTAACACACATATATACTGCCTTTTACATATGTAGTTACTCGCACATGTACCACTGAGATATACATTCACTCACTAACACACCCATACACACACTCACCCACCCAAGCAGTCCATCACAGATGCACTCTTCAAATCATGCACCCAGTGAATCACCCACTCACACATCTATGTACAGAGTCACACACACCCCACCCACACAAACACTCAGGCACCCATACAGATACTCAGAGAACCAATCAATAACCCATATACACACTCATGTAGCTATTCGCAAATCCATGCATCCACTTACACACCAACAGACAAACGGATACAGACATTCACACAGTTTAGTCAGTAACCCATTCATTCAGTAAGATACGTTTAATCACTCACTTGTAGAGTCAGTCACGCACCTTCTCAATCATCCATTGAGACACTTATACACCCAGTCATTCTTCAATACGCCTTTGCCTATATATATTAAACATATTTAAACTTTCTAGAAACACACAGTCACTGCATGATGTCATCAGTGATGTCATCAGTGATGTAATTTGAGATGTCATCAGTGATGTCATCAGTGATGTCACTGACCATGTCATGAGTGATGTAATATGTGACTTCATCAGCAGTGCATTGCGGGGCGCAAGTTATAGTTAGCTGAACTAACTATAGGGGGAATTTCACAGGTTTTGTACGAGTGAAATGTCCAACTAACTATAACTGTCCCTAAAACCTATTGTTTTTTCAGTGAATTTCAAAGGTTTTTTAAATGCTAATTTCTAACTATAACGTGTCTGAAACCTATGTTTTTTTCAGTGAATATATATATATATAGATATATAGGTATATATACACATAGATATATTTTGATATCTATATATCTCTATCTCTATATATCTATATCTATATGAATGGTGTCATTTGAGATGTCATCAGTGATGTCATCAGTGATGTCACTGACCATGTCATGAATGATGTAATATGTGACGTCATCAGCAGTGCATTGCGGGTGCGCGAGTTATAGTTAGCTCAACTAACTATAATGGCCGAATTTCTCTGGTTTTCTCTATAACGTCCATGAAACCTGTGGTTTATTTCAGTAAATTTCTAAGGTTTTTTAAATGCTAATTTCTAACTATAACATCTGTGAGAAGTTGGCCTGGTATATGCTGTTCACTAGTTAAAGTGGACACCTTGCACCAGTCCAATTCGACTCTTATGGTAGGTAGGTTTAAGACAACCTTTATAGAAAGCTATCCTAGTGGTAGCTGTGGAGAGCAGCCTTCAGGCTAAGTCTTGGAGGAATGTAAAGCAGCTTGTTTTACCACACAACCTCTTGAATCACCAAATGAAAAAACACCACACAGGTATATATATCAAATATATGTATTTATTACTAAACAACTCTCTACTAATCTCTTGTGAGATTAGAAGATAGGAACATATGCACAAATCACCGTTTCACAATAAATTAAGCACAAATATGGCTGGGGCCTAGGGGCGTACCAGACCATATACTAAAAAAGAGATTTAAGAACAACGACTTGCAAAGGGACAAGACCTGGGGCCTTCAGAAGTGCTGGGGCCTCACGAAACCACCCAAGGCAGGTAAGTAAAGGACCCACGGGGGACGCGTGCAGTGCGTGAACACAGGCGCGGATCGCCATAGACTTCAATGGGGCAAGTCGCGGTTGGAAATTAAGAGTTTAAGGGCACCTCGGGAGTAGCTACAAGCAAGTCACTTACAGGGTAAGTAGTTCTAGGGCCAACACCCACAGGAGCACCGTAGTGCTGGAGTTACCTCACCCAGGGAAGCCGGGTGCATAGGTGTCCTTTGGTGTCGGGTCGCGGCGTCGTTTTCAATGGGAGCCAATGAAGACTTGCTGCTTGTGAAGACAGAAGAAGTGTCCGGTGGAATCCAAGCCTGGATTCGGAAGAAGGAAGACCTGAAAGCAGAGGGGACAGTGTTCAAAGTCACTGGGCAGTGACCCGGGGCAAGGAAGATGAATGCCCACCGTCGTCGACAGATTCAGGTCATTCACAGGTGTCTTGACTCTTCAACCACGAGGTCCAGGAGGTGTCGAGGATAGCCAGGAGCTGGATTCAGCGTGACCCTCAAAGTTTGCAGATGACTGTGGTGTCGGCGACCCGATTGGAGCCAACAAGCCTTGGTAGCAGCAAGTCTTGTGGAAATAGTGAAAAGTCAATGGTGCAGACCAGCAAGGTCTGGGGAACTCACCCAGCAAGGGTAAGTCAGGGCAGGCCTGGAGCAACCAGGGGAGCCCTTTGGTTCTGTAGAAAAGTCTTCAGGGAACCCACAAGCTGGCTGGCAAAGGATTGCAAAGACGCCTTGGGAGGATTCCTTCAACAGGGGCCCACGGTCACTCGGGATGGGGTAGGCCTCTGATCTTCGGAGGGAGTTCTGCTAGAGGCTGGCACCACACGAAGTCCAAAGCAAAGGTTCATAGAACGTTGTGAAGGGGTTGCACTTGACAATAGTGCACATTACCCAGGGACTGCGGTTCCACGTCACTCGTGGGGTCCACTTGCCTCAGCTTCTCTGGGGACTCACGATGGCCTTGGAGAAGTCAGGAAATCCTTGTCTTGGGCTGCAGGGACCTCGGGCTCCGGCGGGAGTGGCATAGTTTGTGACCATTGTTTCAGTTTTTGGTGCCTGCCAAGCAGGGGAGTCACTCCTTGACTCCAAGGGAGATTCTTCAGTCTTCCAGAGGTAGTGGAACGTCAAAGGTCCAGGATTCTTCAGTAGAGCATCATCCAGGGAGATCTAGTTTGCAATGGCAAGGGTTCCCTACCTTATACTAAAAAGGAAGGGAGGGACTAGCTCTAAGACCCCACCTATGGGAGGGTCAGGGTAGTGGGTGGCTACACCCACTTCCCTTTGTCCAATTTCGCGCCAGAGCAGGGGCAAGTAGCCCCTGAGCCGGTTTGAACTGGTGTATGCACAGAGGAGCCTTCTGCTCCCCCAGTGCAGGACTTCAAAGCACTCTAGGAGTGCACCCACCCAGCCCCAATACACTAAACCCTGTCTGGGAGGTGGTCACACCTCCCTGGGACAGGATACCTATTGTTGGGCTTCCTCCACTGCGAGTTTCGGTCATTAGCAGGAGGGCAGCCCAGTGTCTGTGACTGGTGGCATCCATTTTGTGATGCCAGGGCTCTTCAGGATTCTACCGCGTTTCCACAGTAGGTACATGTTATCCCTCTAGAAGGGTGGAATGCTACCCCCGCCACCAGGCTGGTGGCGGGGGGGGGGTAGTATTCCAAGATGTTTGACACCAAACACAACATGTTTTCGTGCAGCCATCCCAAATTTAGCATTTAACGCGGGGTTATAATGCGCTTAAGAGTATATGGCCAGGCTGCACTACAAACAGCATCAGAGAAGGGTCTCCGAATGCTGCAGAGGGGCTCTGCTCATGCAGGGGCACCTTCTCACATAGGAACGAAGCACTCTGCCTTCAGGATTGATAAGGCCTGCCATAGGAGTGACTTATAGGTTTATATGTGTATATCTATGTAGTGATATAGGTAGCCTATATCACAGTAAGGGGTGCATGCACACCACCTTACCAAGGCTGCAGTAGCAGACCTGTGGTGTCAGATTTAGTCTGCTTCCCAGGGGTGGCATAATACATGCTTCAGCCCCTGGTAGGCCTGTGAAGTACCTATGCCCTTGGTACCTAAGGTACAATATACTAGGGACTCATAAGGTACCACAGTATCCAATCACTAGTTCACCTAGAGTGCACTCCAAGTCGTTTAGAGAGAACAGAGAGGCTGGGGCCCTGATTGGCAGGGTCCCATCCAGACTATAGCCAGAAACCAGTGTAAACATCAGAAAAAAAGTGGGGGCAACATAAGAGGCAGATCCTACTCTCCTACACAACCCCCCCCAAACGCAGGGACACTAAACTAACCTTGACCAGTTGAGTCTTCGTGCTCTAAGTGGAAATACCTTGAGAGTCCATCTGCATTGGCATGTTGGGTCCCAGGCCTATGTTCCACTGTATAGTCCATCCCCTGTAGGGAAATGGAACACCTCAAAAGTTTTGGGTTTTCACCTTTCATCTGTTTAAGCCATAGGAGGGGCTTGTGGTCAGTCTGAACTATGAAGTGAGTGCCAAACAAGTATGGCCTCAGCTTCTTCAGGGCCAACACCACAGCAAAGGCCTCCCTCTCTATAGCTGACCAACGTTTCTCTCTAGGGGTCAGCCTCCTGCTAATAAAAGCTACTGGCTGGTCTTGACCTTCATCATTCAGTTGAGACAGTACAGCTCCCACACCCAGCTCAGAAGCATCTGTTTGGACAATGAACTTTTTGGTGTAGTCTGAACTCTGTAAGATGGGGGCAGTGCACATGGCCTGCTTTAGGTCTTCAAATGCCTTCTGACAGCTAGCTGTCCACTGAACCTTTTTGGCATTTTCTTTGAGGTCAGATCATTCAAGGGGGTCACTATAGATCCATATCCCTTCACAAACCTCCTATAGTACCCAGTCAGGCCTAAGAAGGCTCTCACCTGTGTCTGGGTGGTTGGAGCAACCCATTCCATTATGGTTTGGATTTTGCTCTGTAAAGGCTGAACCTGGCCTCCACCCACAAGGTGGCCCAGGTACACAACCTGACTCTGCCCTATCTGGCACTTAGTGGCCTTGATAGTGAGGCCTGCTTTCTGCAGAGCCTCCAAAACATTTCTGAGGTGGACCAGGTGATCCTGCCAGGAGGAACTAAAGACAGCAATATCATCTAGATAAGCTGAGCAATAAGTTTCCATCCCTGCCAGAACTTTGTTCACCAACCTCTGAAAAGTGGCAGGTGCATTTTTCAATCCAAAGGGCATCACCACAAAGTGGTAGTGCCCACCAGGAGTCGAAAATGCTGTTTTGGCTTTTGCATCATCAGCTAACCTGATCTGCCAGTAGCCAGCTGTTAGGTCAAATGTACTCAGATACTTGGCTGAGGCCAAAGTATCAATCAGCTCATCTGCCCTTGGTATGGGATAGGCATCAGTCCTGGTGACTGCATTGAGGCCTCTGTAGCCTACACAAAACCTCATTTCTTTCTTACCACCCTGGGTATGAGGCTTGGGTACTAGGACTACTGGGCTAGCCCAAGGGCTATCTGAAGGCTCAATCACACCTAACTCCAACATTTTCTGGACTTCAGTCCTGATACAGTACCTGACATGGTCAGGTTGCCTGTAGATTTTACTCTTGACAGGCAGACTGTCTCCAGTGTCCACCTCATGGGTGCACCAGGTAGTCTGACTAGGGGTCAGGCTAAACATATGTCTGTACTGTTGCAGAACCTGTCTGCACTCAGTTTGCTGATGGTCAGTGAGGCTGCTTGCCAAAGCAACACCATCTACTGACCCATCATCAGGGTTCTGTGAGAGCAGGTCAAGGAGAGGGTCACTCTCCTCCTCCTGGTCCTCATCAGTTGCCATGAGCAAGCCCATGTCAGCCCTGTCAACATATGGCTTTAATCTGTTGACATGGAGCACCCTCAGGGGGCTCCTGGGAGTTCCAAGATTCACCAGATAGGTGACTTCTCCCTTTTGCTCAACTATTGTATGGGGGCCACTCCACTTGTCTTGGAGGGCTGCTGGGGCCACAGGCTCCAACACCCACACTTTCTGTCCTGGCTGGTACACAGTCAGCACAGCCTTTGGTCATGCCAAGCTTTTTGTAATTCTTGGCTGGCCTCCAGGTTTTGGTTGCTTTTTTCATGTATTCGGCCATCCGGGAGCGGAGACCAAGTACATAGTCCATCACATCCTGTTTGGGGGTTTGAGAGGTAACTCCCAGCCCTCTTTTACCAAACATAATGGACCTCTTACAGGATGCCCAAACAGAAGCTCAAATGGGCTGTAACCAACCCCCTTCTGTGGAACCTCTCTGTATGCAAACAACAGGCAGGAAAGAAGAAGGTCCCATTTCCGCCTAAGCTTCTCTGGGAGTCCTTTAATCATTCCCTTCAGGGTTTTGTTGAAACGTTCAACCAACCCATTGCATTGTGGGTGATAGGGGTGGTGAACTTATAAGTTACACCACACTCCTTCCACATTGCCTTCAGATATCCTGACATGAAGTTTGTATCTCTGTCAGAGATGACCTCCTTTGGGAAACCCACTCTGGAGAAAACTCCAATGAGGGCTCTTGCCACCACAGGGGCTGTGGTGGTCCTCAGGGGAATTGCCTCTGGGTACCTGGTGGCATGACCCACTACCACCAGGATAAATCTGTGCCCAGATGCAGTTTGAGGGTCAAGGAGACCAACAATGTCAATCCCTACCCTTTCAAAGGGTACCCCCACCACAGGTAGTGGTATCAGGGGGCCTTTGTGGTGCCACCTGCCTTGCCACTGGCTTGGCATGTGACACAGGAGCGACAAAACTCCTTTGTGTCCTCTGACATATGTGGCCAATGAAAATGTGGAACAAGCCTGTCCCAGGTCTTGTTTTGGCCCAAGTGACCTGCTAAAGGGATGTCATGTGCTAGGGTCAAGAGGAACCCCTACACTTCTGAGGTATTACCAACCTCCTGGTGGCTCCAGGGGCTGGATCTCTACCCTCAGAATATAGGAGTCCCTCATCCCAATAAACTTTATGGGACCCACTAGCACTCCCAGCAGCCTCAGCAGCAGCCTGCTGTCTGAGGGGTTCAAGAGAGGGGCAGCACTGTTGCTCCTTACTCAGATCTTCCCTAGAAGGGCCCCCTGCCCCCAAGAACTCAACCTGATCAGGCTCAAGTACCTCTGGGGCAGTTCCTTCTTCAGGATCTGCTCCTCCTCCCTCAAGAGGGGAATCAATGATCTGAGACAGAGGGAAGGCACTGCCTTAACCCTACTGCTCCTCTTCTTGGGAAGCATCTGGTCCATTGTTTCAGGATCCAGAGCTGGTTCAGTGTCATGCATTTTGGCCTGTGACCTGGTCACAGCAAATACCTCTACAGGGATGCCTAACATCTTAGCATGACTCCATAACTCTACTTCAGACCAGGCTGAAGTTTCTAGATCATTGCCCAATAGACATTCTACAGGGAGGTCTGCACTGACTACAACCTTCTTGAGGCCAGTTACCCCTCCCCAGGAGAAATTCACAACTGCCAGACTATGGTTGGTCCTGACATTGCTTGCATTGGTCACCTGGTACATTTCGCCCAGGATGATCTGTCCAGGGTCCACAAGATCCTCTGCCACCATGGTGACACTAGCACCTGTGTCCCTAAATGCCAAAGCCTGTTTGCCATTTATTACAGGCTGCTGTTTGTATTTGCCCAGATTACTGGGGCTCACAAGGAAGGACATGTCCATGTCTCCATCACAAATCAGCATTGCCTGAGTGGGTACTCTGACTAGGCCAGAGTCCACTTCAGAACCCAGGGTCAACCCTACTACACCCTTATTCTGAGTACCACCTCCACCAGTAGCTGAACTAGGGGGAACAGTTGCCTTAGGGGCAGGAGTGGTGGTGGTTTGGTCTTTGGACTTGTTACAATCAGAAGTCCAGTGCCCTTTCTGTTTACGGAATTTGCACCAGGGCTTCTTTTGGCCTTTTCCCTTGTTGGATTGTGACTCCCCACCAGATGCAGATTTTTGGGGCCCTTGTGAAGACTTCTGGTCCTTTGACTTATCCCCACTTTTCTCAGAGCCCTTAGAATCCTGCTTCTTTGTGTTACCCCCTTGGTTCTGGGTTTTCTGCCTCACCCTGGTTCTGACCCACTTGTCTGCCTTCTTTCCCAATTCTTGGGGAGAGGTCAGATCTGAGTCCACCAGGTATTGATGCAACAACTGGTTCTGGCAATTATTAAGGATCTGTTCTCTCATCATTAGATTATACAATCCCTTGAAATCAGTAACCCTACTGCCAACCAGCCAACCCTCCAGAGCCTTGGTTGCACAATCTACAAAGTCAGTCCAGTCCTGAGTCTGTGCCTTCTGGGTGTCTCTGAACTTCAACCTGTACTGCTCAGTGGTTAAGCCAAACCCATCTATCAGTGCACTCTTCAGGACTTCATAGTCATCAGCATCCTCTTCTCTAACAGTGAGGAGCTTGTCTCTACCTTTATCTGAAAAGGAGAGCCACAAGATTGCTGCCCACTGCTTTTGGGGGACCTGTTGTACTCTACAGGCCCTTTCCATAGCAGTTACCCACTTATGGATATCATCCCCACTCTGGTAGGGAGGAACAACCTTGCTCAGGTTCCTATGGTCTGGAATATATTCTCTGCCTCTAGGGACACTGTTGCTGCCACCAGGGGTTCTAACCCCTCTTTTCTAGAAGCTCTCTGGAGCTCCAGGACTTACTTATCTAATGCCAACTGCTTGGTTTTGAGGGCAAATCTTGCTTCCTCATACTGCAGCAGTTTGTACATTCTGTCAGAGGAGGTCTCTCTTGTTGGGTAGTAGGAGTTCCTCTGGTAGACAGATTCTCTGCCAGAGTGATAGGAGTGTTCAGATTCCCTAGAAAGGGACCAGGGCCTCTCCTCCACTATGTCAGTTCTCTTAGGGAGAATTCCTCTGTCCTGTTCAGACCCCTTGGGACATGGCCCTACAATCACAGAGTCTTGGTCATCCTGACGTTCATCATCTGACCCAGACACTGTAATTGACCCACTCACTGATTCAGACCCATTAGCTCCTAGAGCTAATCTAAGATCATCTGCTGTCAGCAGATCTATCAGGTGTAGTGTGGAGGGACTCTGTCCTAGCTTCAGGTGCCTTGCAGCACACATGGCTCTCAAGTCAGAGAAAGCCATGTCCTTATACTGAGGCTGAGTGGATCCACTGGGTCCACCCTTCAAGGACATTCTAGTGTTGTGCAGTGTTGTACTACCTACACTAGTTTGTGGCCTACTGATACTAGCTTGAGCTGTAGAAAGGGTGTGCTATCCCTTGGCACACAGCTCTAAGTTCAGTAGAACTTATTGATACTAAGCTTGACTTTATATGTACCTTGAGTACCTATAGTGGTTTTCAGTTAGTAATTCAAATAGAGATTTTCTGGTAAAACAATAGCAAGCTGGAATCCCACACGCTGCCACCAATGTGAGAAGTTGGCCTGGTATATGCTGTTCACTAGTTAAAGTGGACACCTTGCACCAGTACAATTCGACTCTTATGGTAGGTAGGTTTAAGACAACCTTTATAGAAAGCTAACCTAGTGGTAGCTGTGGAGAGCAGCCTTCAGGCTAAGTCTTGGAGGAATGTAAAGCAGCTTGTTTTACCACACAACCTCTTGAATCACCAAATGAAGAGACACCACACAGGTATATATATCAAATATATATGTATTTATTACTAAACAACTCTCTACTAATCTCTTGTGAGATTAGAAGATAGGAACAAATGCACAAATCACCGTTTCACAATAAATTAAGCACAAATATGGCTGGGGCCCTAGGGGCGTACCAGACCATATACTAAAAAAGAGATTTAAGAACAACAACTTGCAAAGGGACAAGACCTGGGGCCTTCAGAAGTGCTGGGGCCTCACGAAACCACCCAAGGCAGGTAAGTAAAGGACCCACGGGGGACGCGTGCAGTGCGTGAACACAGGCGCGGACCGCCGTAGACTTCAATGGGGCAAGTCTCGGTTGGAAATTAAGAGTTTAAGGGCACTTCGGGAGTAGCTACAAGCAAGTCACTTACAGGGTAAGTAGTTCTAGGGCCAACACCCACAGAGGCACCGTAGTGCTGGAATTACCTCACCCAGGGAAGCCGGGTGCATAGGTGTCCTTTGGTGTCGGGTCGCGGCGTCGTTTTCAATGGGAGCCAATGAAGACTTGCTGCTTGTGAAGACAGAAGAAGTGTCCGGTGGAATCCAAGCCTGGATTCGGAAGAAGGAAGACCTGAAAGCAGAAGGGACAGTGTTCAAAGTCACTGGGCAGTGACCCGGGGCAAGGAAGATGAATGCCCACCGTCGTCAACATATTCATGTCGTTCACATGTGTCTTGACTCTTCGACCACGAGGTCCAGGAGGCATCGAGGATAGCCAGGAGCTGGATTCAGCGTGTCCCACAAAGTTTGCAGCTGACTGCGGTGTCGGCGCCCAATTGGAGCCAACAAGCCTTGCTAGCAGCAAGTCTCGTGGAAAGAGTGAAAAGTCAATGGTGCAGACCAGCAAGGTCTGGGGAACTCACCCAGCAAGGGTAAGTCAGGGCAGGCCTAGAGCAACCAGGGGAGCCCTTTGGTTCTGTAGAAAAGTCTTCAGGGGACCCACAAGCCGGCTGGCAAGGGATCGCAAAGATGCCTCAGGAGGATTCTTTCAACAGGGGCCCACGGTCACTCGGGATGGGGTAGGCCTCTGATCTTCAGAGGGATTCCTGCTAGAAGCTGGGACCACACGAAGTCCAAAGCACAGGTTCGTAGAACGTCGTGAAGGGGTTGCACTTGACAATAGTGCACGGTACCCAGGGACTGCGGTTCCTCGTCACTCGTGGGGTCCACTTGACTCAGCTTTGCTGGGGACTCACGATGGCCTTGGAAAAGTCAGGAAATCCTTGTCTTGGGCTGCAGGGACCTCGGGCTCTGGCAGGAGTGGCATAGTTTGCGACTGTCATTTCAGTTTTTGGTGCCTGCCAAGCAGGGGAGTCACTCCTTGACTCCAAGGGAGATTCTTCAGTCTTCCAGAGGTAGTGGAACGTCGAAGGTCCGGGATTCTTCAGTAGAGCGTCGTTCAGGGAGATCTAGTTTGCAATGGCAAGGGTTCCCTACCTTATACTAAAAATGAAGGGAGGGACTAGCTCTAAGAACCCACCTATGGGAGGGTCAGGGGAGTGGGTGGCTAAACCCACTTCCCTTTGTCCAGTTTCGTGCCAGAGCAGGGGCAGGTAGCCCCTGAGCCGGTTTGAACTGGTGTATGCACAGAGGAGCCTTCTGCTCCCCCAGTACAGGACTTCAAAGCACTCTAGGAGTGCACCCACCCAGCCCCAATACACTAAACCCTGTCTGGGAGGTGGTCACACCTCCCTGGGACAGGATACCTATTGTTGGGCTTCCTCCACTGCGAGTTTCGGTCATCAGCAAATGTGACTGGTGGCATCCATTTTGTGATGCCAGGGCTCTTCAGGATTCTACCGCGTTTCCACAGTAGGTACATGTCTATCCCTCTAGAAGGGTGGAATGCTACCCCCGCCGCCAGGACTGGCGGGGGGGGTAGTATTCCAAGATGTTTGACACCAAACACGACATGTTTTCGTGCAGCCATCCCAAAGTTAGCATTTAACGCGGGGTTATAATGCGCTTAAGAGTATATGGTCAGGCTGCACTACAAACAGCATCAGAGAAGGGTCTCTGAATGCTGCAGAGGGGCTCTGCTCATGCAGGGGCACCCTCTCACATAGGAACCAAGCATTCTGCCTTCAGGATTGATAAGGCCTGCCATAGGAGTGACTTATAGGTTTATATGTGTGTATCTATGTAGTGATATAGGTAGCCTATATCACAGTAAGGAAGTGCATGCACCACCTTACCCAGGCTGCAGTAGCAGACCTGTGGTGTCAGATTTAGTCTGCTTCCCAGGGGTGGCATAATACATGCTTCAGCCCCTGGTAGGCCTGTGAAGTACCTATGCCCTTGGTACCTAAGGTACCATATACTAGGGACTCATAAGGTACCACAGTATCCAATCACTAGTGCACCTAGAGTGCACTCCAAGTCGTTTAGAGAGATCAGAGAGGCTGGGGCCCTGATTGGCAGGGTCCCAGCCAGACTATAGCCAGAAACCAGTGTAAACATCAGAAAAAAAGTGGGGGCAACATAAGAGGCAGATCCTACTCTCCTACAATGTCCCTGAAACCTATGGTTTCTTCAGTGAATTTCAAAGGTTTTTTAAATACTAATTTCTAACTATATTGTCCTTGAAACCTATGGTTTTTTCAGTGAATTTCAAAGGTTTTTTAAATACTATTTTCAAACTATAACGTCCCTGAAACCTATGGTTTTTCTAGTAAATTTCAAAGGTTTTTTAAATGCTAATTTCTAACTATAACGTCCCTGAAACCTATGGTTTTTTCAGTGAATTTCTAAGGTTTTTTAAATGCTAATTTCTAAGTATGCCTACAGAGGTAGGACATGTGCAGAAAGAGGAAGAAAGGCGCAGAAAGAAGCAAGAGAAATGCTAAAAGAGGCAACAGAAGTCCAGAAAGACGAAGAAAAGTGCAGAAAGAAGCAAGAGATATGCAGAAAGAACCAACAGAGATGCAAAAAGAGGCCTTGTTGCAAAGCCATCCTGTGCCCCCAACTTTTTGCTGATGGGTACTGGTGGTAACTGACTCTGACTAACCGGGCCTGGAGGCAGTGCTGTGCTAAAAACACTTAGAATACAGTGAAAACACCTACATACACTAGGGTACACTATGGGTTGGGGTACCCCTGTGATTGGCATGACCTCCCCTGTAAGGCCCTAGTACATAATAGGGCAGGGGGATTAAAAGTACCTCTAAGTCAGAGGTGCAGAAAGAGGCAAGAGAAGTACAGAAAGAAGCAACAGAGGTGCCGAAAGAGGCAAGAGAGGTGCAGAAAGAAGCAAGTGAAGTGCAGAAAGAGGCAACAGAGGTGCAGAAAGACGGAAGAGAGGTGCAGAAACAAGCAAGAGAAGTGCAGAAAGAGGCAAGAGAATTGCTGAAAGAAGCAACAGAGGTGTAGAAAGAAGCAAGAGAAGTGCAGAAAGAGGCAAGTGAGGTGCAGAAAGAAGCAAGAGCAGTGCAGAAGGAACCAACAAAGGTGCAAAAGGAGGCAAGTGGGGTGCATAAAAAGGTAGGAGGGGTACACAAAGAGGCAAGAGAGGTACAGAAAGAGGCAGGAGAGGTGCAGAAAGAAGGACAAGAAGTGCAGAGAGAAGTAACAGAGGCGCTGAAAGAGTCGCAGAGTGTGCAGAAAGAGCAAGAGAAGTGCAGAAAGAGGCAACAGAGGTACAGAAAGAGGCAAGAGAGCTGCACAAACAGACAGGAAAGGTGCAGAAAGAGGGAACAGGGGTGCAGAAAGAGGCAAGAGAGGTGCAGAAAGAGAAAAGAGGGATGCAGAAAGAGGCAAGAGATCTGCAGAAAAAAGCAACAGAGGTGCTGAAAGAGGCAAGTGAGGTGCAGAAAGGGGCAAGAGATCTGCAGAAAAAAGCAACAGAGGTGCTGAAAGAGGCGAGTGAGGTGCAGAAAGAAGAAAGAGAGGTACAGAAAGAGGCAAGAGATCAGCAGAAAAAAGCAACAGAGGTGCTGAAAGAGGCAAGTGAGGTGCAGAAAGGGGCAAGAGATCTGCAGAAAAAAGCAACAGAGGTTCTAAAAGAGACAAGTGAGGTACAGAAAGAAGCAAGAGAGGTGCAGAAAGAGGCAAGAGGGGTGCAGAAAGAGGCAAGAGCAGTGCAGAAAGAGGCAAGCGAGGAACAGAAAGAGGCAAGAGAGGTGCAGAAACAGGCAGGAAAGGTGTAGAACGAGGGAAGAGGGGTGCAGAAAGAGGCAAGAGAGGTGCAGAAAGAGAAAAGAGGGGTGCAGAAAGAGGCAAGAGATCTGCAGAACAAAGCAACAGAGGTGCTGAAAGAAGTAAGTGAGGTGCAGAAAGAGGGAAGAGCTGTGCAGAAAGAGGCAAGAGAATTGCTGAAAGAAGCAACAGAGGTGTAGAAAGAAGCAAGAGAAGTGCAGAAAGAGGCAAGTGAGGTGCAGAAAGAAGCAAGAGCAGTGCAGAAGGAACCAACAAAGGTGCAAAACGAGGCAAGTGGGTTGCAGAAAAAGGTAGGAGGGGTACACAAAGAGGCTAGAGAGGTACAGAAAGAGGCAGGAGAGGTGCAGAAAGAAGGACGAGAAGTGCAGAAAGAAGTAACAGAGGTGCTGAAAGAGTCGCAGAGGGTGCAGAAAGAGCAAGAGAAGTGCAGAAAGAGGCAACAGAGGTACAGAAAGAGGCAAGAGAGGTGCAGAAACAGATAGGAAAGGTGCAGAAAGAGGGAACAGGGGTACAGAAAGAGGCAAGAGAGGTGCAGAAAGAGAAAAGAGGGGTGCAGAAAGAGGCTAGAGATCTGCAGAAAAAATCAACAGAGGTGCTGAAAGAGGCAAGTGAGGTGCAGGAAGGGGCAAGAAATCTGCAGAAAAAAGCAACAGAGGTGCTGAAAGAGGCAAGTGAGGTGCATAAAGAAGCAAGAGAGGTACAGAAAGAGGCAATAGAAGTACAGAAAGAAGCAACAGAGGTGCAGAAAGAGGCAAGAGAGGTGTAGAAAGAAGCAAGAGCAGTGCAGAAAGAACCAACAGAGGTGCAAAAAGAGGGGTGCAGAAAAAGGTAGGAGGTGTACACAAAGAGGCAAGAGAGGTACAGAAAGAGGCAGGAGGGGTGCAGAAAGAAGGAAGAGAAGTGCAGAAAGAAGTAACAGAGGTGCTGAAAGAGGCAAGAGAGGTGCAGAAAAAGACAGGAAAGGTGCAGAAAGAGGGAACAGGGGTGCAGAAAGAGGCAAGAGAGGTGAAGAAAGAGAAAAGAGGGGTGCAGAAAGAGGCAAGAGATCTGCAGAAAAAAGCAACAGAGGTGCTGAATGAGGCAAGTGAGGTGCAGAAAGGGGCAAGAGATCTGCAGAAAAAAGCAACAGAGGTTCTAAAAGAGACAAGTGAGGTACCGAAAGAAGCAAGAGAGGTGCAGAAAGAGGAACTAGAAGAGCAGAAAGAAGCAACAGAGGTGCAGAAAGAGGCAAGAGGGGTGCAGAAAGAGGCAAGAGCAGTGCAGAAAGAGGCAAGCGAGGAACAGAAAGAGGCAAGAGAGGTGCAGAAACAGGCAGGAAAGGTGCAGGAAGAGGGGTGCAGAAAGAGGCAAGAGAGGTGCAGAAAGAGAAAAGAGGGGTGCATAAAGAGGCAAGAGATCTGCAGAAAAAAGCAACAGAGGTGCTGAAAGAAGTAAGTGAGGTGCAGAAAGAGGCAAGAGAGGTGCAGAAAGAGGCAATAGAAGTGCAGAAAGAAGCAACTGAGGTGTAGAAAGAGGCAAGAGAGGTACAGAAAGAGGAGAGAGAAGAGCAGAAAGAAGCAAAAGAGGTGCTCAAAGAGGCAAGAGGGATGCAAAAGGAGGCAATAGCAAAGCAGAAAGAACCAAGAGAAGTGCAGAAAGAAGCAACAGAGGTGCAGAAGGAGGCACAGAGGGTGCAAAAAGAGGCAAGAGAAGTGCAGAAAGAAGCAAAAAAGGTACAGAAAGAGGCAAGATTGGTGCAGAAAGAGGGACGAAAGGTGTAGAAAGAAGCAAGAGAGTTGCACAAAGAGGGAAGAAGGGTGCAGAAAGAGGCAAGAGGGATGCAGAAAGAAGCAACAGAGGTGCCAAAAGAGGCAAGAGAGGTGCAGAAAGAAGCAAGTGTAGTGCAGAAAGAGACAACAGAGTTGCTGAAAGAAGCAATAGAGGTGTAGAAAGAAGCAAGAGAAGTGCAGAAAGAGGCAAGTGAAGTGTACAAAGAAGCAAGAGCAGTGCAGAAAGATGCAACAGAGGTGCAAAAAGAGGCAAGAGAGGTGCAGAAAGAGGAAGGAGAGGTGCACAAAGAGGCAAGAGAGGTACAGAAAGAGGCAGGAGGGATGCAGAAAGAAGGAAGAGAAGTGCAGAAAGAGGCAAGACAGGTACAGAAAGAGGCAGGAGAGGTACAGAAAGAGGCAAGAGAGGTGCAGAAACAGGCAGGAAAGGTGAAGAAAGAGGGAACAGGGGCAAAGAAAGAGGCAAGAGAGGTGCAGAAACAGGCAGGAAAGGTGCAGAAAGAGGGATCAGGGGTGCAGAAAGAGGCAAGAGAGGTACAGAAACAGAAAAGAGGGATGCAGAAAGAGGCAAGAGATCTGCAGAAAAAAGCAACGGAGTTGCTGAAAGAGGCAAGTGAAGTGCAGAAAAAAAGCAATAGAGGTGCAGAAAGAAGGAAGAGAAGTGCCGAAAGAAGTAACAGAGATGCTGAAAGAGGCGCTAAGGGTGCAGAAAGAGCAAGAGAAGTGCAGAAAGAGGCAACAGAGGTACAGAAAGAGGCAAGAGAGGTGCAAAAACTGGCAGGAAAGGTGCAGAAAGAAGGAACAGGGGTACAGTAAGAGGCAAGACAGGTGCAGAAAGAGAAAAGAGGGGTGCAGAAAGAGGCAAAAGATCTGCAGAAAAAAACAACAGAGGTGCAGAAATGGCAAGTGAGGTGCAGAAAGAAGCAAGAGAGGTGCAGAAACAGGCAATAGAAGTGCAGAAAGAAGCAACAGAGGTGCAGAAAGAGGCAAGAGAGGTGCAGAAAGAGGAGAGTGAAGAGCAGAATGAAGCAAAAGAGGTGCTCAAAGGGGCAAGAGGGATGCAAAAAGAGGCAATAGCAAAGCAGAAAGAACCAAGAGAAGTGCAGAAAGAAGCAACAGAGGTGCAGAAGGAGGCATGAGGGGTGCAGAAAGAAGGAAGAAAAATGCAGAAAGAAGCAACAGAGGTGCTGAAAGAGACACGAAGGGTGCAAAAAGAGGCAAGAGAAGTGCAGAAAGAAGCAACAGAGGTACAGAAAGAGGCAAGATTGGTGCAGAAAGAGGGAAGAGAGGTGCAGAAAGAGGCAAGAGAGATTGCAGAAAGAGAAAAGAAACAGGTAGGAAAGGTGCAGAAAGAACCAACAGAGGTGCAAAAAGAGGGTAGCGTGGTGCAGAAAAAGGTAGAAGGGGTACACAAAGAGGCAAGTGAGGTACAGAAAGAGGCAGGAGAGGTACAGAAAGAGGGACAGGGGTACAGAAAGAGGCAAGAGAGGTGCAGAAACAGGCAGGAAAGGTACAGAAAGAGGGAACAGGGGTGCAGAAAGAGGCAAGAGAGGTGCAGAAAGAGAAAAGATGGGTGCAGAAATAGGCAAGAGATCTGCAGAAAGAAGCAACAGAGGTGCCGAAAGAGGCAAGAGAGGTGCAGAAAGAAGCAAGTGTAGTGCAGAAAGAGGCAACAGAGGTGCAGAAAGACGCAAGAGAGGTGCAAAAATAAGCAAGAGAAGTGCAAAAAGAGGCAAGAGAGTTGCTGAGAGAAGCAACGGAGATGTAGAAAGAAGCAAGAGAAGTGCAGAAAGAGGCAAGTGAAGTGTACAAAGAAGCAAGAGCAGTGCAGAAAGATGCAACAGAGGTGCAAAAAGAGGCAAGAGGGGTGCAGAAAGAGGTAGGAGAGATGCACAAGGAGGCAAGAGAGGTACAGAAAGAGGCAGGAGATATGCAGAAAGAAGGAGGAGAAGTGCAGAAAGAGGCAAGAGAATTGCTGAAAGACGCAACAGAGGTGTAGAAAGAAGCAAGAGAAGTGCAGAAAGAGGCAAGAGAAGTGCAGAAAGAAGCAAGAGCCGTGCAGAAAGAACCAGCAGAGGTGCAAAAAGAGGCAAGCGGGGTGCAGAAAAAGGTAGGAGGGGTACACAAAGAGGCAAGTGAGGTACAGAAAGAGGCAGGAGAGGTACAGAAAGAGGGACAGGGGTACAGAAAGAGGCAAGAGAGGTGCAGAAACAGGCAGGAAAGGTACAGAAAGAGGGAACAGGGATGTAGAAAGAGGCAAGAGAGTTGCACAAAGAGGGAAGAAGGATGCAGAAAGAGGCAAGAGGGATGCAGAAAGAAGCAACAGAGGTGCCGAAAGAGGCAAGAGAGGTGTAGAAAGAAGCAAGAGAAGTGCAGAAAGATGCAACAGAGGTGCAAAAAGAGGCAAGAGGGGTGCAGAAAGAGGTAGGAGAGATGCACAAGGAGGCAAGAGAGGTACAGAAAGAGGCAGGAGATGTGCAGAAAGAAGGAAGAGAAGTGCAGAAAGAGGCAAGAGAATTGCTGAAAGAAGCAACAGAGGTGTAGAAAGAAGCAAGAGAAGTGCAGAAAGAGGCAGGTGAGGTGCAAAAAGAAATAAGAACAGTGCAGAAAGAACCAACAGAGGTGCAAAAAGAGGCAAGAGGGGTGCAGAAACAGGTAGGAGGGGTACACAAAGAGGCAAGTGAGGTACAGAAAGAGGCAGGAGAGGTACAGAAAGAGGGACAGGGGTACAGAAAGAGGCCAGAGAGGTGCAGAAACAGGCAGGAAAGGTACAGAAAGAGGGAACAGGGGTGTAGAAAGAGGCAAGAGAGTTGCACAAAGAGGGAAGAAGGGTGCAGAAAGAGGCAAGAGGGATGCAGAAAGAAGCAACAGAGGTGCCGAAAGAGGCAAGAGAGGTGCAGAAAGAAGCAAGTGTAGTGCAGAAAGAGGCAACAGAGGTGCAGAAAGACGCAAGAGAGGTGCAGAAACAAGCAAGAGAAGTGCAGAAAGAGGCAAGTGAAGTGTACAAAGAAGCAAGAGCAGTGCAGAAAGATGCAACAGAGGTGCAAAAAGAGGCAAGAGGGGTGCAGAAAGAGGTAGGAGAGATGAACAAGGAGGCAAGAGAGGTACAGAAAGAGGCAGTAGATATGCAGAAAGAAGGAAGAGAAGTGCAGAAAGAGGCAAGAGAATTGCTGAAAGAAGCAACAGAGGTGTAGAAAGAAGCAAGAGAAGTGCAGAAAGAGGCAAGAGAAGTGCAGAAAGAAGCAAGAGCTGTGCAGAAAGAACCAACAGAGGTGCAAAAAGAGGCAAGCGGGGTGCAGAAAAAGGTAGGAGGGGTACACAAAGAGGCAAGTGAGGTACAGAAAGAGGCAGGAGAGGTACAGAAAGAGGGACAGGGGTACAGAAAGAGGCAAGAGAGGTGCATAAACAGGCATGAAAGGTACAGAAAGAGGGAACAGGGGTGTAGAAAGAAGCAAGAGAGTTGCACAAAGAGGGAAGAAGGATGCAGAAAGAGGCAAGAGGGATGCAGAAAGAAGCAACAGAGGTGCCGAAAGAGGCAAGAGAGGTGCAGAAAGAAGCAAGTGTAGTGCAGAAAGAGGCAACAGAGGTGCAGAAAGACGCAAGAGAGGTGCAGAAACAAGCAAGAGAAGTGCAAAAAGAGGCAAGAGAGTTGCTGAAAGAAGCAACAGAGGTGTAGAAAGAAGCAAGAGAAGTGCAGAAAGATGCAACAGAGGTGCAAAAAGAGGCAAGAGGGGTGCAGAAAGAGGTAGGAGAGATGCACAAGGAGGCAAGAGAGGTACAGAAAGAGGCAGGAGATGTGCAGAAAGAAGGAAGAGAAGTGCAGAAAGAGGCAAGAGAATTGCTGAAAGAAGCAACAGAGGTGTAGAAAGAAGCAAGAGAAGTGCAGAAAGAGGCAGGTGAGGTGCAAAAAGAAATAAGAACAGTGCAGAAAGAACCAACAGAGGTGCAAAAAGTGGCAAGAGGGGTGCAGAAACAGGTAGGAGGGGTACACAAAGAGGCAAGACAGGTACAGAAAGAGGCAGGAGAGGTACAGAATGAGGCAAGAGAGGTGCAGAAACAGGCAGGAAAGGTGAAGAAAGAGGGAACAGGGGCAAATAAAGAAACAAGAGAGGTGCAGAAACAGGCAGGAAAGGTGCAGAAAGAGGGATCAGGGGCAAAGAAAGAGGCAAGAGAGGTGCAGAAACAGGCAGGAAAGGTGCAGAAAGAGGGATCAGGGGTGCTGAAAGAGGCAAGAGAGGTGCAGAAAGAGAAAAGAGGGGTGCAGAAAGAGGCAAGAGATCTGCAGAAAAAAGCAACAGAGTTGCTGAAAGAGGCAAGTGAAGTGCAGAAAAAAAAGCAATAGAGGTGCAGAAAGAAGGAAGAGAAGTGCCGAAAGAAGTAACAGAGATGCTGAAAGAGGTGCTAAGGGTGCAGAAAGAGCAAGAGAAGTGCAGAAAGAGGCAACAGAGGTACAGAAAGAGGTAAGAGAAGTGCAGAAACAGGCAGGAAAGGTGCAGAAAGAAGGAACAGGGGTACAGTAAGAGGCAAGACAGGTGCAGAAAGAGAAAAGAGGGGTGCAGAAAGAGGCAAGAGATCTGCAGAAAAAAACAACAGAGGTGCTGAAAAAGGCAAGTGAGGTGCAGAAAGAAGCAAGAGAGGTGCAGAAAGAGGCAATAGAAGTACAGAAAGAAGCAACAGAGGTGCAGAAAGAGGCAAGAGGGGTGCAGAAAGAGGAGAGAGAAGTGCAGAAAGAAGCAAAAGAGGTGCTCAAAGAGGCAAGAGGAATGCAGAAAGAGGCAAGAGCAGTGCAGAAAGAACCAAGAGAAGTGCAGAAAGAAGCAACAGAGGTGCAGAAGGAGGCACGAGGGGTGCGGAAGAAGGAAGGGAAGTGCCGAAAGAGGCAAGAGAGGTGCAGAAAGAAGCAAGTGAAGTGCATAAAGAGGCAACAGAGGTGCAGAAAGACGCAAGAGAGGTGCAGAAACAAGCAAGAGAAGTGCAGAAAGACGCAATAGAGTTGCTGAAAGAACCAACAGAGGTGCAAAAAGAGGCAAGAGAGGTGCAGAAAGAGGAAGGAGAGGTGCACAAAGAGGCAAGAGAGGTACAGAAAGAGGCAGGAGGGATGCAGAAAGAAGGAAGAGAAGTGCAGAAAGAGGCAACAAAAGTGCAGAAAGAGGCAAGTGAGGTGCAGAAAGAATCAAGAGCAGTGCAGAAAGAACCAACAGAGGTGCAAAAAGAGACAAGCGGGGTGCAGAAAAGGGTAGGAGTGGTACACAAAGAGGCAAGTGAGGTACAGAAAGAGGCAGGACAGGTACAGAAAGAGGGAAAGGGGTACAGAAAGAGGCAAGAGAGGTGCAGAAACAGGCAGGAAAGGTACAGAAAGAGGGAACAGGGGTGCAGAAAGAGGCAAGAGAGGTGCAGAAAGAGAAAAGATGGGTGCAGAAATAGGCAAGAGATCTGCAGAAAAAAGCAACAGAGGTGCTGAAAGAGGCAAGTGAGATGCAGAAAGAGGAAAGAGATCTGCAGAAAAAAGCAACAGAGTTGCTGAAAGAGGCAAGTGAGGTGCAGAAAGAAGCAAGAGAGGTGCAGAAAGAAGGAAGAGCAGTGCAGAAAGAACCAACAGAGGTGAAAAAAGAGGCAAGAGGGGTGCAGAAAAAGATAGGAGGGGTACACAAATCAATCAATCAATCAATCACAGAATTTGTAAAGCGCACTACTTACCCGCGAGGGTCTCAAGGCGCTGGGGAAAAAGGGGGGGGGTGCTGCTACTGGTCGAACAACCAGGTCTTGAGTAGCCTCCTGAAGGTCAGCAGGTCTTGGGTCTGTCGTAGGCTTAGTGGAAGGGTGTTCCAGGTCTTGGCGGCGAGGTGGGAGAAGGATCTGCCGCCGGTGGTGGTTCTTCGAATGCGAGGGACGGTGGCGAGGGAGAGGTCGGCAGAGCGGAGTTGGCGGTTTGGGACGTAGAAGAGGAGTCGTCTGTTGAGGTAGGCTGGGCCAGTCTTGTGGAGTGCCTTGTGTGCGTGGATGAGGAGTTTGAAGGAGATTCTCCTGTCGACGGGGAGCCACTGCAGGTTCCTCAGGTGAGGGGTGATGTGGCTGTGGCGTGGTACATCGAGGATCAGGCGTGCGGAGGCGTTTTGTATGCGTTGCAGTCGCTTGATGAGCTTGGCCGGCGCTCCCGCGTAGAGGGCGTTCCCATAGTCAAGTCTGCTGCTGACGAGGGCCTGGGTGACTGTTCTTCTCGTGTCTGTCTTGATCCACCTGTAGATCTTGCGAAGCATGCAGAGGGTGTTGAAGCAGGAGGATGAGACTGCGTTGACTTGCTTGGCCATGGAGCGCGTTGAGTCGAGGATGACTCCCAGGTTGCGTGCGTGGTCGGTGGGTGTCGGGGCTGCTCCCAGCGTCATTGGCCACCAGGAGTCGTCCCAGGCTGAGGGGTTGGAGCCGAGGATGAGGACCTCTGTCTTCTCCGTGTTCAGTTTTAGTCAGCTGATCTTTATCCAATCGGCGACGGCCTTCATTCCTTCATGGAGGTTGGATTTGTCGGCGAGGGGTCCTTGGTGAGGGAGAGGATCAGTTGAGTGTCGTCGGCGTAGGAGATTATGTTGAGGTCGTGCTGTCTGGCGATGCGTGCGAGCGGGGCCATGTAGATGTTGAACAGTGTTGGGCTGAGGGACGATCCCTGGGGTACGCCGCAGATGATCTCGGAGGCTTCGGATCGGAATGGTGGGAGGCGGACTCTCTGGGTTCTGCCGGCGAGGAAGGAGGTGGCCCATTCCAGGGCCTTGTCTCGGATCCCTGCGTCGTGGAGGCGTGCGCGTAGAGTGCGGTGGCAGACAGTGTCGAAGGCGGCGGAGAGGTCCAGCAGGATGAGGGCTGCGGTCTCACCATTGTCCAGCAGGATCCTGATGTCGTCGGTGGCGGCGATGAGGGCAGTCTCAGTGCTGTGGTTGCTGCGGAACCCCGATTGGGATGGGTCCAGGATGCTGTTTTCTTCGAGGTATCGGGTTAGCTGTTTGTTGACGATCTTCTCGATGACCTTGGCTGGGAACGGAAGCAGGGAGATGGGCCGGAAGTTCTTGAGGTCTCTCGGGTCCGCTTTGGGTTTTTTGAGTAGGGCGTTGATCTCTGCGTGTTTCCAGCTCTCTGGGATGGACGCGGTCTCGATGGAGAGATTGATGATGTTGCACAGGTGGGGTGCGATGGAGCTGCTGGCTTTGTTGAAGATGTGGTGCGGGAAAGGGTCTGACGGGGAGCCGGAGTGTATTGTGCTCATGGTCTTGATGGTGTCCTCGATGTTCACGCTGGCCCAGGCTGGCAGGGGGTCGTGGTCGATGGTGTGCGGCGGGTCTGGTGCATCGATCTTAGTTGGGGCTGTCTGGGTGTTGAAGCTGTCGTGGATGTCGGCGATCTTGCGGTGGAAGAAGGTGGCGAGGGAATCGCACAGGGGTTGCGACGGCGGGATGTCGTTGGTGTTGGAGCTGGGGTTGGAGAGTTCCTTCACGATGTTGAAAAGCTCCTTGCTGTTGTGTGCGTTGTTGTCGAGGCGGTCTTTGAAGGAGATTCTCTTGGCGGACTTGATGAGGTGGTGGTGGTTACGGATGGCGTCTTTGTGGGCTGCGTGGCTGTCCAGTGTCTTATCACTGTGCCATTTCTTCTCTAGTTTCCGGCAGGTACGCTTGGAAGCTAGGAGTTCCGAGGTGAACCAGCAGGCTCTTTTGGTGGTGTCACTGTAGGTGAGTTTTTTCAGCGGGGCGAGGGTGTTGGCACAGTCGTCCATCCATCGTCTGAGGTTGCAGGCAGCGTCATCGGTGTTGGATGGGTCGGAGGGAGGGCTGAGAGCGAGGTTGCCCGTAGTTGGTCTTCGGTGACTTTGCTCCAGCAGCGGCGTGGGATCTGTTGGGTGCGGTGGTGTGTGGTGGGTTTCTGGAAGGTGAAATGGATGCAGCGGTGGTCGGTCCAGAGGAGTTCCGTGGTGTGGCTGAAGGAGACGTGAGAGCTTGAGGAGAAGATGGGGTCGAGCGTGTGGCCGGCTGAATGGGTCGGTGTTGTGACGAGCTGGCTCAGACCGAGGTTGGCGAGGTTGTCGATCAGGGTGGTGGAGTTGCTGTCGTTGTTGTTCTCCAGGTGAAAATTCAGGTCTCCGAGGAGGATGTAGTCGGTAGAGGTCAGGGCGTGCGTGCTGATGAAGTCGGCGATGGAGTCGCTGAACTGGGGTCGGGGCCCAGGGGGTCTGTAGACAAGGGTGCCTCTAAGATTCAAGTGAGGTACAGAAAGAGGCAGGAGAGGTACAGAAAGAGGGAACAGGGGTACAGAAAGAGGCAATAGAGGTGCAGAAACAGGTAGGAAAGGTGCAGAAAGAGGGAACAGGGGTGCAGAAAGAGGCAAGAGAGGTGCAGAAAGAGAAAAGAGGGGTGCAGAAATAGGCAAGAGATCTGCAGAAAAAAGCAACAGAGGTGCTGAAAGAGGCAAGTGAGGTGCAGAAAGAGGCAAGAGATCTACAGAAAAAAGCAACAGAGGTGCTGAAAGAGGCAAGTGAGGTGCAGAAAGAAGCAAGAGAGGTGCAGAAAGAAGGAAGAAGTGCAGAAAGAAGTAACAGAGGTCCTGAAAGAGGCGCGAAGGGTGCAGAAAGAGCAAGAGAAGTGCAGAAAGAGGCAAGAGATCTGCAGAAAAAAGCAACAGAGGTGCTGAAAGAGGCAAGTGAGGAGCAGAAAGAAGCAAGAGAGGTGCAGAAAGAGGAAAAAGGGGTGCAGAAAGAGGAGAGAGACGTGCAGAAAGAAGCAAAAGAGGTGCTCAAAGAGGCAAGAGGGATGCAGAAAGAGGCAAGAGCTGTGCAGAAAGAACCAAGAGAAGTGCAGAAAGAAGCAACAGAGGTGCAGAAGGAGGCACCAGGGGTGCAGAAAGAAGGAAGAGAAGTGCAGAAAGAAGCAACAGAGGTGCTGAAAGAGGCACGAAGGGTACAGAAAGAGGCAAGAGAAGTGCAGAAAGAAGCAGCAGAGGTACAGAAAGAGGAAAGAGTGGTGCAGAAAGAGGTAAGAGAGGTATAGAAAGAGGCAAGAGAGTTGCACAAAAAGGGAAGAGGGGTGCAGAAAGAGGCAACAGGGGTGCAGAAAGAAGCAAGTGAGGTGCAGAAAGAGGCAAGAGAGGTGCAGAAAGAGGCAAGAGAGGTGCAGAAACTGGTAAGAGAAGTGCAGAAAGAGTCAAGAGAATTGCTGAAAGAAGCAACAGAGGTGTAGAAAGAAGCAAGAGAAGTACAGAAAGAGGCAGGTGAGATGCAGAAACAGGTAAGAAATGTACAGAAAGAGTGAAGAGAAGTGCAGAAAGAGGCAACAGGGGTGCAGAAAGAAGCAAGGCAGGTGCAGAAAAAAGCATGGGAAGTGCAGAATGAAGCAACAGCTGTGCAGAAAGAAGCACGAGAAGTGCAGAAAGAAGCAACAGAGGTGCAGAAGGAGGCAATAGAACTGCAGAAAGAGGCAAGAGAGTTGCAGAAACAGGCAAAAGTGGTACAGAAAGAGGGAACAGAGGTGTAGACAGAGGCAAGAGAGGTGCAGAAACAGGTAAAAGGGGTGCAGAAAAATGCAAGAGGGGTGCAGAAATTTGCAAGAGAGGTGCAGAAAGACTCAAGAGCAATGCAAAAGAACCAACAGAGGTGCAAAAAGAGGCAAGTGAGGTGCAGAAGGAGGCAAGAGAACTGCAGGGAACAGGTGGGCAGACTGAGGCAAGAGAGGTTCAGAAAGAGGGAAGAGGGGTGCAGAAAAAGGCAAGAGGGATGCAGAAATTTGGAACAGAGGTGCAGAAAGAACCAACAGAGGTTCAGAAAGAGGCAAGAGGGGTACAGAAAGAGGCATGTGAAGTACAGAACGAAGCAAAAGAGGTGCAGAAAGAACCAACAGAGGTGGAAAAGGAGGCAAGAGGGGTGCAGAAAGGGGTAGGAGAGGTGCACAAAGATACAAGAGGGGTACAGAAAGAGGCAGGAGGGGTGTAGAAAGAGAAAGAGAACTGCAGAAAGAAACAACAGTCGTGCTGAAAGAGACAAGACAGGTGAAGAAAGAAGTAACTGAGGTACAGAAAGAGACAAGAGTGGTGCAGAAAGAGGGAAAAGAGGTGTAGAAAGAGGCAAGAGTGTTGCACACAGAGGGAAGATGGGTGCAGAAACAGGCAAAAGAGGTGCAGAAAGAAGCAAGTGAGGTGCAGAAAGAGGCAAGTAAAGTGCAGAAGGGGGCAAGAGAACTGCAAAAAGAGGCAAAAAAGGTGCAGAAAGAGGCAAGAGAGGTACAGAAAGAAGCAAGATAAGTGCAGAAAGAAGCAACAGAAGTGCAGAAAGAGGGAAGATGGGTGGAGAGAGAGGCAAGAGGGGTGCAGAAAGAAGCAAGACAGGTGCAGAAAGAAACAAAAGAAGTGCAGAAAGAAGGAACAGAGGTGCAGAAAGAGGCAAAAGGGGTGCAGAAAGATGTAAGAGGGGTACACAAAAAGGCAAGAGAGGTGCAGAAAGAGGGAAGAAGAGTGCAGAAAGAGGCACGAGGGGTACAGAAAAGCAAATTAGGTGCAGAAAGAGGCAAGTGAGGTGCAGAAAGAGGCAAGAGAGGTGCAGAAAGTAGAAGAGATTTGCAGAAAGTATAATTGTGCGAAAGTCAGTGCAGCCAAACAGTCACATAATTCCAGTGGCCCTGCTCATACCTCTGACTAGGTCCCGAAGTGCTCCTCAGTGATTTCTTCTTTTTTTGTCTCACTGAGTTCATAGTTGAGCTCCAAAAAACATTAGTAAAAAACTTTTACCTTTACAACACCAATAGCTCTAACTCTCGCAAATGCAAAATCTATAACATTGCAAACACTTCTTTAACTAGTAGTCACGTTTGCAGAGTGGTGGAGAAAGGGTGCTGGGCCTCCGACCAGTGCTCAGGAATTCTGCTAAGCAGGACTTACAGGAGGTACCAGGAGGGCTTCTTGGCCCCCAAAATCCCTCAGGAGTAAATTGGACTTCATCCTCCATCCCGTAGTCTGCCAGGAGGCACGTTTGCAGAGTGGTGGAGAAAGGGGGGCCTGGCCTCCGAAGACGTCTTAGCAATCCCACTGTGTGGGACTTACTGGAGGTAACAAGAGGAGTAGTTGGCCCCCAAGGACATCATTGGGGGCCAACTACCCCTCCTATTACCTCCAGTAAGTCCCACACAGCAGGATTGCTAAATTCTCATAGCAGGCCATGCCCCCTTTGCCCACCACTCTGCAAACATGCTCCCTGATGTGCTCTTGGATGGGGATTGAAGTCCCTTCGCTGCTGGGGGTCCTTAGGGGCCAACTAGCCTACCTCTTACCTCCAGTAAGCCCCACACAGTGGGATTGCTGAGAGGTGGACACAGGCCATGCCCCCTTTTGCCACCACTCTGCAAACGCGCCTCCTGGTGCGCTCTTGGTTGGGGGATGAAGTTCTCTTTCCTCCTGAGGGTCCCTGGGGGCCAACTAGCCCTCCTGTTACCTCCAGTAAGCCCCATACAGCTGGATTGCTGAGAGTGCTCAAAGGCCACGCCCCCTTTTTACACCACTCTGCAAACGTGACTCCTGGGGCAAGTCCACTTTAGTCCTGAGGTCCTCAGGACACAAGAGGACCTCATCGCCCCACCAGCAATGCGCCAAGAGGCGTGTTTGCAGAGTGGTGTAAAAAGGGCTAGTTGGGCATGTTTGCACACATGTCACCTCAGGCCCCGCCCCCTCCCTTCACCACTGTGCAAACACACCCTGTGGCGCGTTTTAAGTTGGGGGATTAACTCCCCTTGAATTCTGAGGGTCCCTGGGGTGCAACTAGCCCACCAGCTACCTCCATTAAGCGCCACAGAGCTGCGTTGCAGAGAGGTGTAAAAGGGGCGTGGCCTCAGAACACCTCTCTGCAACGCAGCCCCTGGCGCATACTGGAGGTTCCTGGTGGGCTAGTTGGCCCCCAGGGACCCCCAGTATTCAAGGGAATTCATTCCCCATCTGCAAATGCGCCAGGGGGCGTGTTTGCAGAGTGCTGCAAGAAGGGGGCGTGGCCTCCGGCGCGATGCCGGTCTTTTTAAAAAAAAAAAAATTTAAGAAGGGGGGCTGTGTGGCCCCCCTTCTTTTTCAAATTTATTGGCCCTGGGGACCCCATCCCCCAGGGCCTGCCCCCTATTTTTTTTTTTTTTATTTGGAAGGGGGCCACGTGGCCCCCCTCCCGAGGCCTTTTTTTTTTTTAAATTGTTTTGGAGGGGGCTGCGTTGCCCCCTCCTCAGGCCACTTATGGCCCCGGGGACCCCATCCCCGGGGCCGGCCTTTGTTTTTTTATTTATTTTTTAAATTTTGGGGAAGGGGGCCGCGTGGCCCCCATCCCGAGCCACTTGTAGCCCCGGGGACCCCATCCCCTGGGGCTGGCCCTCTCCGTTGGGGACCGTGGGGGCCCCAATCCCCACGGTTCCGCCGGCTCCCGCGTCCCTCGGGAGCCGGCATTGCTTTCCACATGGGGAGCTGCTAAGATGTAGCTCCCCGTGTGGAAAAACAATTTGCTTGAATTTTGGAAGAGAGAGCAGGTTTCCTGCTCTCTCTTCCAAAATTCAAAGCAAGTTTGCTATGACAGGACGGGAGCCGCGAGGTTCCCGCCCTGCCATAGCAAACTACAGTGTCCAGGGGGCACCCGGGACACTGCAGGAGCTGGCCCTGGGGGTGGTGGTCCCCAGGGCCATCACAGGCTCCAGGAGGGGGGCCGCGAGGCCCCCCTCCCAACATGTTCAAAGCCCCGGGGAGGTGGTGGTCCCCGGGGCTCGGGGTTCCGAAACGGACCCCCACATTTAAATTCTTAGTGCCCCGGAGAGGTGGTGGTCCCCGGGGCGTGTGGGGGGGCTCAAGCCCCACCACACAGGTAATTTAATTTAAAAAAAAGAAGCCCCGGGGGGTGGCGGTCCTCGGGGCTGCGGGAGGGCCCAGTGCCCTCCCGCACCATTTTTCATTCAAAGCCCGGGGGGTGGCAGTCCCTGGGGCTTGGGGGACCTTAGAGGCCCCCCACACAATTTTTCAATTAACCCCAGCGTGCCCCCGGGACTTGGAACACCCGGGGGCCAAATCACAAAGAAGCGCGGGAGCACGCGCTTCGTTTTTTTTTTTCACGACGGGATCCGCGCACCCTGCGCGCATCCTGCCGATTCTTTTTTTAAAAAAAAAATGCTTTCTTTGGCCCTGGGGTTCCTTGTGGACCCCCTAAGCAGGCCTAGGGGGTCAGGGTGTTTCTACCCTGCCCCCTTTTTGCGTTTTGCACACTTGTTTCTGTGCCTCGGTTCTACCGAGGAACAAGATGGCTACCAACACTTCCTGGTTTGGAGTGTTGACAGCCAATTAGCATACAGCTCGTGATCGGGAGGGTGCGCGGACCCTCCGCGGCCATAGGTATATATGTGATTTTACTTTTAATTTTCTCAGGAACTACTGAACGGATTTACACCAAAAGGCACGATTCTGAACCAAGGGCTACCTTTTTTCCAAATTTGGTATAATTCCGTTCAGCAGTTCGGGCTGTAGCTGCGACTAAAGGTTCCTAAGGAAAATTGCATGGGGAAAACACGTTTTGGAACCCCCCTTTTTTCTCGGCCCCCACTTGACGAATCACCGCGAGACTTTCAGGATAGGAGCGGACCGGAGCGCCCCACGAGTTTTGAAAATTTCGTGAAGATTCGTCAACCAGCGCCAAAGTTATTGGGAATAGAATGTTGCGGATTTCCTATGGAAAATAGGTCCTAACTATAACTATCTACTGGCGATCGCCAGTAGATAATATATATATAAATATATATATATATATAATATATATATATAATATATGTATATATATATACATATATATATATCAACCAACAAACAAGGTTAAGTCCGACCTCGAAAACCGCACCGGCTGTGAAATTAGCGTGCGCTGAATCTGGACTGTTTGTTGGCATATATATATATATATATATATATATATATATATATATATATATATATATATATATATATATATAACCTACTGGCGGTCACCAGTAGGTAGTGATAGTTAAGACCTAGTTTCCATAGGAAAAGCGTTTTTTGTTTGCCAGTAACTTTGGCGTCGTTTATCAAATCCTCAAGAATTTTTTTAACTTTTGGCCCGCTCAGATCAGCTGCTGTCTTGAAAGTTTCGGGGTGATTCATCTTGTGGGGGCTGAGAAAAAAGGGGGGGTGCCAAAACGTGTTTTCTCCATGTTAATTTCCATAGGAAACTTTAGACACGGCTACAGCCTGAACTGCTGAACGGAATTACACCAAATTTTCCAAAAAGGTAGCTTTTGGTCCAGAAAGAACGCTTTTTTTTAAATGGTGTAAATCCGTTCATTACTTTTTGAGAAATGTAAACATTTACAGATATCGATATTTGAGAATTGTGAGATCTGATTGGCTGAACCCTCCCGAGCACGAGCTTGTTTCTGATTGGCTGCAAACCCTACAAACAAGGAAGTGTTGGCGGCCATCCTGTGACTCGGTTGAAACGAGTAGGAAGAAAAAGGGTGAAAAAAGAAGAAAAGGGGAAGTGTAGGAACAGTGTGACTCCCTAGTGTGGTCAGGGGATGCCACAGGGACTCCAAAGGTAAAAAAAACATTTTTTTTATATATATTATCGGCGGGATTCACGTAGGGTTCGCAAATCATGGTGGGAAAATAAAATGAAGTGCAGTGTTGCGCACTTTGTTTAATTAAGCCCCCGGGTGGGCCAGTTCCCGGGAGCAATGTTTAGTTATGAAGTGGGGGCTACTTCCGTGACGGGGACCGCCACTTCCTGGGACAAATATAATGATACGGGGGAGCGTCCCCCTAAGCTCCGGAGAGCAGTACCTCCCCGGAGCTATACATAAAATGTAAGCGTGGAGGGGTGAAGCTTCCCCCACGTTGTCCCGGAGACCACTACTTCCCCTGGGCATTTATCAATTAAAATGTGGAGGTCTGTTGCTGAGTGCCGGCCCCGGGGAGCCTGATGTTCCCGGGTCTTTAAATTTGATGGAGGCGCATCGCGCAATGTGTCTTGAGGAGCTTTGCATGGCCCTGGGTATCGCCATCTGCGAGGGCCGGTTCGAGCAATGACCCGTGGTGTCTATCCCCGGGACATTGCAGTTTGCTATGGCAAGGCGGGAGCTCTGCTCCTGCCCTGCCATAGCAAACGTCTGCTTCGCTTTATGGAAGCGAGAGGAGGAAATTTGCTCTTGCTTCTATGAAGGGAAGCAGATTTGCTTTTGGGCAAAGGGAGCTGCATGTGAGCAACTGCCTTTGCCCAAAAGGAATGCTGCCTCGTGCAGGAGGCGGGGACCTGGGAGAGACCGCGTGGGCATTGGGGCTCCCCCGCGGTCTCCAAACGTTGTGGCTAGGCCCCGGGGGATGGGGTCCCTGGGGCCTAAAATGGCTCGTCTGTGTAATAGAGTAGCTCTAAAAAGAGCCCTTGTTTTCATTATGAGTTTTTTGGAGCAGCATGTAAGTGCCGATGCACAGCTTGAGGTTATTGAGAAAAACTCAGTTTCCTTGATCTGTGAAATGAACTCCATCACTTCTGTAGATGTCATCCATATCAAAACATAGATTTTTATAGCTGGAGCCCATCCTATGGTCTCTGAGGTAAGCAGAAAGAGCTTTATTAACATTCTTCCTAGCTTTCTCATTCTATGGACAGAATTGATTTGACCACTTCCATTTTTGTCTTTGGCATATATTAGAGTATACAAAGACTGTGTGAGGGAAAAGCAACATCAATTGTGCAAAGGTATCCTTCATTAGCATTTCCAAACATACCCCAGTCAATGTGCCTAGGTCATTGCCACCACAGTGCACAATCATGAGGTCAGGGGGCTGGAGATGCAAAAAGGTTTTAACCAAAGGCAACAATTGGTGCCACTTTAATCCTCTCTGTGCAAAACATTTAATATCCACATTTTGCAAACCTAGGTCTTTGTCAATCCCTCTGTGTTCAGCATAACTTTTGCACCAGAAAACATAGCTGTGCCCTATGATCCATACTGTAAGCATCTTGAAGGGATGGGTGGAAGGAATCAAAAGATGTCTGTAGCTGATGTAGTCTGTTGGTAAAATGAGAGATATGTCAAAAGGTGGAGAAGAAGCTTTTTTTTAGAAAAGAGACAATTGATTGACTGATGAACAATTGTGCACAGAAAAATAGGATGCATGTTACTTTCGTGAAAAAGCATGTTTGTGATTGGTTAATAAAAAATGTTTGAAAGGTACACTACATACGATACGATAATACGTGCAGAAGTCATCCACACCTGCTACTTGCATTTGCAAGCTACTGTTCTGAATTAAAAAATATGGTGAACTTGTGATCTGCACCTGCCACCTACCGTTGAATGTTGCAGAAACTGTTGGGATGAAATATGGTGAACTTGTGATTCGCACCTGCCGTTGAATGTTACAGAAACTGTTGGTATGGAAACTGGCATTAAGGAGAGTGGAGGAGGAGTTCAAACAAATGTGGTATTAAAATATGAAATGCATTTAATTACAAGTGATAAGCTATTAAAGTTAGTTTTTCAAAATCAGTAGTATGTTTAGAAGAGGTGTGTTGTTCTAAATTTGCAGTAGTGGTATTGGAAATACGTTTCTGAACTGTCGTAAGGGTTCAGGGCTCCATGGCGATGCAGCAGTGTGGGGGAGCCTCTACTCCACAAAATTTGAGAACCAGTTTGGGGAGTTTTAGAAGACAGTTAGAGAGGGTTAATATGAGTAACCAATAGAAATGTGTTTTGCAATTTGAAATAATGAAGGAACGATTTAGATTTTTTACTTACATCTATTTCTGTGCTGAAAGAGAGGGAAAGTTTGCCATTACTGGTTTTACCTTGATGAGAGTGCTCCATTACATTTATTGTGTAAGAAAGAATATATTGCATACATTTCTGACATTTGAAAATCAGCAAAACTACTACAGAGGTGAGTTACAAATTTATAAGGTGTGTTATGTATTGTGTAGTAGTGGTTAAGTCTTTGGAGTGATATTTTTAAGTTTGAAAAGAATTTATTTAAAAAAATAACATATTCTTACAGAAGTGTGCTGTTTGACGTTTGATACGAAATGTACATAGACTGTGAGTAGTTGCTGAATAGTCGAGGTGCAAGATAAAAGTGAGGTTTATGCTGGTAGAGGCATTATTGATTAAGGTACTTTGTATGACTGTGTGGAAAAGTACGGTTGAAGTACCTCGTATACATTTAGGTGTCTTCGAGAAAGAAAGAGTGCAGTTTGTCGTAATGAAAGGAGTGCATGCTTTTGTGAGTGAGGTACAGGGTTGAATTGGGTTCCAAAATCAGCCAGGGCAAAGTAAAGGAAATGGCGCACGTTTGCAGATTGTGGCTTGTCAGAAAATACTGGGGGAAGGGGATTTCCAAGAGATATGTTTTATTAACTTGAGGGAGATGAAAAAGAAATGGAAATGTTGTCTGCAGACTTTGTGTTTGGACTTTTCACACTGGTGAGCTACATCTGAATATTAGTGAAGGTAACTGTCAGACTCCGTGCTCGTGCAGAATGTTCGTACATTGGCGCACGTTTGCAGATTGTGGCTTGTCGGAAAATAATGGGGGGGCTTTATAAGAGATATGTTTTTTTAATTTGAGGGGGATGAAAAAGAAATGGAAATGTTGTCTGCAGACTTTGTGTATGGACTTTTCACACTGGTGAGCTAAATCTGAATATTAGTGAAGGTAACTGTCAGACTCCGTGCTCGTGCAGAATGTGCGTACATTGGCGCACGTTTGCAGATTGTGGCTTGTCAGAAAATACTGGGGGGGCTTTATAAGAGATATGTTTTATTAACTTGAGGGAGATGAAAAAGAAAAGGAAATGTTGTCTGCAGACTTTAGTATGGACTTTTCACACTGGTGAGCTACATCTGAATATTAGTGAAGGTAACTGTCAGACTCCCTGGTCGTGCAGTATGTGCGTACATTAGAGGGCTGGCAGATCGAGAGACTGGGAATGACACATCCCTTGACCCCTCTCCTCCTCCTCCCCCCAATGCTTCCTCCCCCTCCTCGTTTGTAAAAGGAAGGTAACAGAGGCTTATCTGCTTAAAAAAATACCACTTAGACCCTCACTGGGCTGCTGGTACTACCTGACCAGCACAGAGAAAGTCCCAATCGCCTTCGATGCTACACAAAAAAGCAACACACAGTTTCAACTTATATACCTGCGCATTGTACATTGCCCGTGTGCACGGATTTATTTATACTGGTGAACTATACGTGAATATAAGTGAAGGTAATTATCAGGCCCTGTGGCTGTGCAGAATCTGTGTACAGTAGAGGGTACTGCAGATCAAGAGACTGGGAATGACACGTTCTTGACCCCCCTCCCTCCTCCCCACCCAACGCTTCCTTCTTCCCCGTTTGTTAAAGGAAGGTAACAGAGGCGTATCTGCTTCAAAATATATCAGTTTAACCCTCACTGGGCTGCTGGTACCACCTGAACAGGAGAGAGAAAGTTCCAATCGCCTTCCATGCTATACAAAAATGCCGTTCACATTTGCAACTTACATACTGGCCCATTGTACATTGCCTGAGTGTTTGTCTTAGTAGTGTGACTTTGTTGAGGTATGTGTATATTTCTACTTGTATTTTCACACGTGTTATGCATCAGAAGATGCAATACCTATAAAACACAGGTATACATTTATTTGTATGTTTCTTTTATGTTTGATACAACTACCAAAAGGCGCAGACCGATGTATGCATGCTTTGAGTAATATTGTGAGACTTACAACTGTGGCATCTGAAGGGTTTTTGCTTTATATTTGGTAGACCGAACACTCTCAGTAGTTGCTCAGTAGTGAAGATGCAAAACAAAAGTGAAGTTAAAGACATGCTGGCAAAGGGATTAGTGATTATGGTACTTCGTATGAGTCTTTGGGAAGGTATAGTTGAAGTACGCCGTATATATTTAAGTGTCTTCGTGAAATGAGTGTAGTCTCTCATGTTTAAAGGACTGCATGGTGTTGTGACTGAGGTACAGGGTTGAATTAAGATCGAAAATTGGCCCGGTCAACGTAAGAGAAATGGCCACGATTGCAGATTGTGACTTGTCAGAGAATACAGGGGGGGGGGGCTTTAGAAGAGATATGTTTTATTAATGTCTGGGAGAAAAAAAAAAAATGGAAATGTTCCCTGCACATTTTGTGTACGGATTTGTTCACACTGGTGAAGTACACCTGAATATAAGTGTGAGGCTCCCTGCCCGTGCTGAATCTGCATATATTACAGGGCCGGCAGATGGAGAGATTGGGAACGACACGTCCATCGACCCCTCCCTCCTCCCTTCAATGCTTCCTCCCCCCGTTTGTAAAAGGAAGGTAACAGAGGCCCATCTGCCTTGAAAAATACCACTTAGCCCTTCACTGGCCTGTTGGTGGCATTTGTACAGCACAGAGAAAGTCGCAATCGGTTTCAGTGCTACACGAGTGCAGTGTGTCATGTTGAAAGGAGTACATGGTCTTGTGGCTGAGGTACAGGGATGAATAGGGGGTCTACAATCGGCCCGGGGAACGTAAAAGAAATGGTCCACGTTTGCATATTGTACCTTGTCAGAAAATACAGGAGGGGGGCGGGCTTTACAAGACACATGTTTTATTAACTTCAGGGAGATAAAAAAATGTGATGTCTGCAAACTTGGTGCACGGGTTTGCTCACACTCGTGAAGCACACGTGAATATAAGTGAAGGTAATTGTCAGGCTACCTGCTCGTGCTGAATCTGTGTACATCAGAGGGCCGGCACATCGAGAGACTCAGAATGACATGTCCCTTGAGCCCTCTCCTCCCCCGCCCTAATGCTTCCTGTCCCCCCGTTTGTAAAAGGAAGGTAACAGAGGCCCATCTGCATTGAAAAATACCACATAGACCCTCACTGGGCTGCTGGCGGCATCTGACCAGCACAGAGAAAGTCCCAATCAGCTTTTATGCTACACAAAAAAGCCGTTGCAACTTACATACCGGCCCAATTTACATTGCTCGAGTGTTCGTCTTAACAGTTTGACTTTGCTGCAGTATGTCTATGCTTCTATATGTATTGTCACACGTGTTATGCATCGGAAGATCCGAAACCTATAAGACACAGGTATACATCTTTTTGTATGTTTCTTTTAAGTATGATGCCACTAGGAAAAGGCACAGACAGATGCATGATGCTTTCTGTAATATGGTGAGACTTTCAACTGTGACATGGAAAGGGTTTCTGCTTTGTATTTGGCTAGGCCCAACACTGTTAGTAGTTGCTGAGTAGTGAAGGTACAAAAGACAAATGAGGTCAAAGACATGCTGGCAAAGGAAATAGTGATTATGGGACTTCATATGAGTCTTTGGAAATGTATTGTTGAAGTATGCCATATATATTTAAGTGAATTGAATAGGGTTTTGATATTTGAAATAATGAGAATAGCAATGTAAATAATTGCTTACTAGTTAATATCAGTAACCATATTAGTAATTATTTTAAAATATTGAATTGATGTAAGAAACTATTGAAGCTGTTTGTTTTTCAGAAAATTATTTTGTTTGGATCACAAATTCAAGATGGCAAGAAAAAATGAAAAGAGAAGAAAACAAAAAAGACAGATCTACTTACAGAAAAGTAAAGAGACTGCGTTACAAACAGATGACAATGTTACTAAGGATAAAGTTTGTTCTGGTAAGAGCCCTAAACACTTTCTTAAAAGAGTTGTCAAGAATTTACATGAACACACTAGGAATGAAAGGAAAAAGAAGAGTTTTCAACAAAGCAGAAGGAGAATGACATTTCAAATGGTAAAAGAACATTAGTTTTTGGAAAAACAACAGATGTTACACGAAGACAAAAACAATTTCAAGAGATTCGACAACGACTCTTTCGAAGTAGAGTAATTCAAAATTTATTAAAAGATTGTAAGAAGTATAAAAGAAGATTACTAGTGTATAAGAAGAAGCAACACATCGAAAGTGTAGTAGATACTGCTTTTGAATTGAAACAAAAATTATTTATATTAATATTGAAGAGAATGAAAACATTGGATAAAATAATGAAGTTTCTGAAAGAGAAAATCAAAAGAAAAAGACTTGTTAATAGAAGTAACTTTTGTAAAACTTTCACTGGTGAATGGAAGCACACTTCTACTACTGAGCCTTTCTTTAATGAAGAAAGCTACTGTCAACAGAACACATTAGCGTTTTCTGTTGATACTAGGGGTCAATGGTACCAAATGGTAGATGGTTGTCCCATTGCAAAAGAAGAAATGGTTGTTAGGAGTGCAGAAGAAGTAAGCTGAGGAAGTGCAAGGGAAGCGTACACAAGCTCCTGTATGTAAGTGGGATTGTAGAAGTATTCGACAGGAGTCTATTTACATTGCGAAAATGTTTACAACAGTATGCAAAAAAAAGTGTTAAACAGAAGATTAGGTTGTTACAAGGACTAGATCCATGTAATGTAAGAGAATATAGTAAGTCATGTGGACATTCTCTGGCTTGTCTTTCAAGAACTGTGTGTAAAAGTAGTTTTCATCACTTAAGAATGTTAGCAGTACAGTACTCAGAAATATGGAAGTTAGTAAGGAATGTGTACTATGTAAAAACTCCTTCATTATGTTTAAGTGAACTGAACACAGCTCTTTTACATGGTTGTTTATCAGATGTACAAAAAATTTGTGATGATATACAGTTTCGTTCTTTTGGTTCAGAACAGCATATTGAAGAACATGGGAAAGAGATTAGTATTAATGAGTTTGTAGAAGAAATTACAAAGTTTAAGACGGTGTCTTCTGAAAAACTAAACTATGTTTGTATTTATTGTCGACGTACCCATTATAAAAGTCAAATTAGGAATGTTAATTTAATGTAAATTTATATTTAAAAAGTGAAAAGGAGAACAATGATAAGTGGCAGCAATTTGGAGCTTACTTGTTGGTGGAAGGTCAATTTGAGTTGGCTACTGATCAACTTATTTGTAAATATTGTTACAACAAATTAGAAGAGAACAAAATGCCAGCTAGAGCAGTACATAACAACTTAGAGTTAGTAGCTATTCCAGAGGAATTGATAGATTTGAATACATATGAGTCAGTTCTTATTCAATCTGTTCACCCATTTCAAGCTATAATTCGTATGAGCCTAAAACAGGTAGACTGCCACCAACAGATTTACAAAGAGGTCTGAAAGGAAGAGTTTTGTACTTACCTTTAGATTTTAAGAATAATCTTGAAATTGTTGGTGGAGACAAAGAGGATAATGAGCCAGTAGTTATTCTAGTAAACCGTGTGCCAACAAAGAGTCGAAAAATATGGCAAGAGTTTGTAGATGTTAATAAACTTCTAAAGGCTACGTTATATCTTGTAGAGAACAATATTTATTATAAAACTGTAAATGTTGATGAACAGGTAATAGGTTTAGAAGATGAATCAGAAATTTCAAGTGGCCAAATAGAGAAAGTGGACAAGTCGAGGAGTGAAGAGATTTATGAACATTACACAATACATCCTCTACATTCAAAAGAAGTGATAGGAAACAGCATTGAATTATTTCAAATGAAAAAAGCAAGGGGAACTCCAATGAGTGTATGGGAAAAGAGCTTAAAAGCTCGTCTTTTTCCACAGCTGTTCCCCACTGGAGAAGGTGGACAATTTGATAAGCGACCCGTACCGATTCAAGCTTCAGAATACCGCTTGACAAGATTATACTCTGAAGATCCTAGATTTCGACAGTGCATTCCATATATATTTCATCTTCTGTTTAAAAGTGATTTGTCTTCTCTTTCATATGCAGTGAACCACATACTTAAAACGGGAGTACATCAATCACATGTTTCTGCAAAAGAATTCATGGACAAAGTTCAACAAAGAGATGAAAATTTAGAATCACAGTTAAATAATTTGATGGCATGTCAACGTGGTACCAATGAATATTGGTTTCGTCATCATGGTGAACTTAAGTGTATGTTAATAAACTTAGGTTCACCAACCAACATGTTTCAAGTCTATTTTTTATTTGCATAGTTACTGAAAACCATTGCAACATTTTAAAATAGCCAATAAAACTGGTGTTGTACCCCGGTAAAACCTATAATTCACATACTAAAATGCTGTACAGAATTCCCCTGACTGTGGTTAAAATAGACGATGTAGTCCATTAATGTGGATCAATATTCGCGCAGTAAAGGGCAGTGCAGTCATTAAAGTGCAGTGCAGTCATTGAATACATTACAAATACCGAAAATACAGGTAGTCAGGTGCCGTACAGTGCATACATGTTTGGCAGTGACACCTAATAGATTTGGCACCAGCTGAAGTTTTATACATTAATAAGGTGCTCTTTTTGTCTTGCAGCAGCCAGCTTGTGAGCTGATGGCTACATCGGCAGTTTATTACTGACATTGCTGATGTTGGATTGTCAGTTTAGGCATTTTTTGTTCAGCCAGCATAAGAAATGTTACCGTTCTGCAGTTCAGTTGTGTGGCCCCCGGGTCAATACATGCCAGCACCGCTTGCCTCCTGGTGCGGATTCTTTTATGCTTGAAAGGGGCCTTTAACAGCTGTGACCTCTCTTGCTGCAGCTCCTAGCATGTGCAGATTAAGTGCAGAATGTCTCCTTGTCCTGTATCGCACAGCCTGCAAGTGCTTTGTGTCGATGCCCTCAACCAAGGTGGAAGGTGCTGAGTACATGGAAGAATGCCCAATCTGTGCCGTAGGAATTTCATTTTTAATGGTTTCGGATAACCCTGATTGAAATATTTTTGAGGTGCAGGTGTTTTATAGGAGTCTAGGATCATACAGGCATGAGATCTGGTCGAGAATGTTGCCTTATCCTCCACCAATGAGAGACATTTTACGCACTTCCCGACCAATTTTTGGAAAGTTAGGTGGTAAAGCTGTGTGTTCCAGAGCTCGGAGAGTCTGGTAGTTTCCAGAGATTCCTGTAGGTAACTTCTTGCGCAGGAGGTTTCCCTGTGCTGGAGTTCTTGCCATAGCAGTTGGTTTAAGGAGTTTGAGGTGGAGGTTCTGATCCTGTTCCAGCAGATAATGTAAGATCCATGCCTAGCCAGGGATTGTTTTAATAAGCCGAACTCCAGCCTTATTTGAGCTGGTGAAGTATAGGACGGGAGGCAGAACATGGTTCTGTATGCTTTAACAAGTGTGCTATCCAGTAAGTTGGCATCTCTACCCCACATTGCTTCGCTGCCATAAGTTATTGCAGGGAGTAATTTGACTTGTACTACCTCCAGGAGCGGGCTCAGTGTAGGCCTCATCAGTTTATTTGCGAGATTTTTCATCGATATTGATATGACCAACCCTTTCCTTCTAATTTCCTCTTTCTGGCGAGTGAATGCCCCTTCTTGATCAATGATAACTCCTAGGTTCTTGTATTCAATTGTTGATTCAAGCTGTGTACCTTCCAAGTGCCATCTCCTCTGCTGTTTGCTTTTGTTGTTTATTGTCATTGTCTGTGTCTTACTAAAGTTGATTTTTAAGTTGTTCTCTGTGGCATATTTCTGCATTTCGGTGAGTAAATGTTGGAGACCAACATAGGTATGGCTGAGCAGCACTACATCATCGGCGTACATTAGATTGGTCAGTATTTTGCATCCTCGCCTAGGTGCATGTGAGTTGCAGGTGTTAAGAGCTTGCAGAAGGTCAGCCATAAGTAGGTTGGACAGGGTGGGTGTGAGCACGCAACCCTGCTTCAGACCTTTAGTTGTAAGGACTTATGAAGAGAGGTGAGTCCCGCTTCCCAGTTTCACCTGAACCCAGGTGTCTGTGTGGAGAAGTGCCAGGATGTTTAGAATGGCCTGTGGGATTCCCCAGCGCACGAGCTTCCCCCACAGTCTGCCCCTCTCAACGTTATCAAATGCAGCACTGAAATCGATAAAGCATAGATGAAGTGGGAGGTTAGCAGTCTTGGCTGCATCAATGAGTAGGAAGATTGCGAGGATGTTTGTTGTTGTGCCTACTGTTTTGCGAAAGCCTGTCTGGGTTAGCTGAATTATCTCCTTATCCTCTGACCAGGCTGTGAGATCCTCTAAGACAGTGCCCGCAAAGTATTTTGCTTCATTGTCAATCAGTACTACCAGACGGTAGTTGCTCGGCTGGGCCTTGTCGCCTTTCTTGTGAATCAGAGCAATTGCTTTTCCATGATTCTGGTAGTCTGCTTAGTAGCCTGACTTCCATGAAAAGAGGTTGCAGGATGACCGCCCAGTCAGCCGCCTTAGCTTTGAACAGTGCCGGTGGGATGCCATTTGGTCCAGGAGCCCCTTCTTTTCTCCCTTTTGCGATCTGTTTTTCTATTGAGAGTAGTGGTGGATCGCTGGCCTCACAGGCCGGTGTGATGTCTGTCTGGTGTGTTCGGCCCTGGCATCTCATTGTGGCCCGTTCCCAAGTGTTTATCTATTGACAATCTGTTAGTGTCCGGAATGTAGGCGCCTCCCGTTTGATAGTTAAAATGGTTAGATAAGAATTTAACCCAGATTTCTTCTGAGATATGTGACGAAATTCCCTCGTAGTGGGGGTGGATTATGTCGTTCACCGTTTTCCAGAAGCGGACGCTATCATTATGATTTATGTCATGAAGAAGTTTTGCCCAAGTTTCATTGTCTTGTCCTTTATTGATTTCCCATTTCAGTTTTTTGAGTGAGGTCCTTTGATTCCTCAAAAGTAAACGGGTGCTTGTGGCCCCTGGGTGTCTTCTCAACGTTCTTAAGGTGCTGTTTATTGATTTTTTTAGAAGATTGAGGAGGTCTCTTTGTGATTTTGGGGTCCTGTTTCTCCTGCTCGAGACCTGGGAATGATCTTCTTTAGTTGAGGGGGCGGTCTGACATTGTAGTAATGTGGCAGTAAAGTATTCCCATTGGGATATTTGGTCATTTGAGCCTATTGCTCGTGACTTGAAAAGTTCAATTGCTGCACCTGACAGGGACTCTGCGTTAGATGCTGCGCATTTGATCCTCCTTAAATTTGTGGTGTAGATTGGCCCCAAGGCTAGTTCTCGCTGGATGGGGTTAGCTGCAGTGGCTAATAGCATCATTTCTTGTGGACGGTGGTCGCTCTCCCCCTTGTTCCCCATTCTGAACCCCAAGGTGTGTGGAAACAGTGAGAGGCTTACAAACGTATAATCTAGTATGGAGCTTGTTGTGGAGGAATAGTATGATGGAACAGGAGGCCAGTCTTCGGGGAATCTACCGTTGAGAGCTCTGAGATTTAGGTGTTCTAAGTCTTCCAGGAGCCGGCTTGTCTTGCGGCTCTTGCTTCCATGTGTTGGTGCACATTGGGTCAGGATGTTGTAGATTGAGGATTGGATACAAGCCCCCCCCCCCGGTTTGCCAAAGAGGTATTGGTTTAAGTCCCCAGGCAGGATATAATTTGAGATTTCCATCTCGGTTGCGTACTTTGTTATTTGTTCAGTTAGCCTTTTTGAATCTTTCGCTTTTTGTTTTGGGTGAATGTATGAGTTGACAAAAACCACCTTTGTTTGATCGCTGGAGGGAGATTGTGAGCTTGACTGCTATGATACCTGCTGAAGTGGAGCCCACAAGCACCGCCGATGTTATGCCCGTCGTGGATACATATGTTGCCAGCCCCCAAGAGCAATGTCCAAATTTGCCTCCCTTTCTGGCCGATGTGGCGAAGCACATGAAATCTTGTATGTGATGCGTGTCGATGAGCCAAGTTTCCTGCAGCACGATTATGTTGAAGGCCTTGACATATTGCAGGAATTCCGGATCCTCGGTTTTTGTAGATAGACTGTTAATGTTCCACGAGCACAGGCGGAGTGGGATGTCCTTAGCTCTTGTGCCACCTTCGTTCTGCGTGAAAAGTCAATACTCCTCAGTGCAGGTGGTTATGGTCCGGGTGATTGGCCCTCTATGTGAAGATCGGCTCCGAGGTGCAGTTGCTGCCCACGCTCTTTCTTCTCAGTCCGCCAGCGCGCTGTGCCTCTGTTGTGGAGATCTTCCCAGAGCCCCTTTAAGCACAGAGTTTGTGCATCCATATGGTTTTGTAGGTGCAGGACTTGTACTGCTGGCTAAAAGAGGTAACGGGTATCCAGGTTTTTGGTATGGGATGATGTCGATGCCCCAGGCTTGAAAGATACACTGTTCTTCTAAAAGTTTCTTGGCGATTTCCATTGATTTCCTTGTGGCCTTAGTGACCTCTGGCATTGAAGGGTTTGCTGAGTGGATGAACTCTATAGAGAGTAAGTCAGTTGATCTCAGGCCAGCAAGAGTTGGAATTGCCTGTAATAGCCTTATGGTGTTGCCTCTATTTAGAGTGTCCTGGTGACCTTTGGAAATATACGTGGGATGAAGAAGCGTGACCTGTGTTTCCTGCTGCGTTGTTCTTGGTGGGTGTGTTGGCTGTGGTTGGTCCATGACTAATGCCGTTGTTCCAGGTAGACCGGTGAGGCTAAATTCTTCCTTTGGCTGGATTTCTGCTCCCTTGATCATTGATCTGAGTATTACATTCCTTGGCTTTGTCTCGGTTGTTATTAGGCCAGAGCATGCCTGCTTTGGGTCTTGCCCGGTGTTCTGTACTTCCTGGGCTGCGTGCTGCCGGCTGGAGCAGTCATCAATCAGTGGGGACTGGTTTCCCTCATTGAGCGAAGTGTCCCAGTTCGACCTAGTTTTATTATCCGAGTGTACACCAACATGGTTTGTAACACTTAGCTGTGCTGAAAATGCATGGGAATATTTACTTGAATTTCTACGAGAAGCAAATTCAAATATAAAAAATATTGAAATGAAGACACCTGGAGAACTGTGTTCATTGGATCCTGTAAATGTGTGCAGGTATTTTAACCATAGGTTTCAAACTATGATGTCTTTTATCTGCAATAAAAATAAGTTTCCTCTTGGAGAAGTTATTGATTTTTTTGTGTGAAAAGAGTACCAAGCCAGAGGGGCTCCACATATATACTTGCTATTATGGATAAAGAATGCTCCAAAATTTGGAACGGATACTGATGAACCAGTATTGTTGTTTATCGAACAGTATGTTACCTGTGACATTCCAAGAGAAGGAGGAGAAAAGAGCTTGAGACAACAAGCTTTACATTTCCAAAGTCACCGTTGTGGAAATACTGTCGACGAAAATACAAGTATAAAGGAAAATGTTATACCAAGTGTTGGTTTAGATTCCCACGTCCAGTAATTTCTAAAGGAAGAGTAAATTCTTTTTTGTCAGCAGTAAAGCATACAATAACTCGGAAATCTCCCAAGGACACATACAACTTAAAAAGAACAGAACAGTGAAAGTATATTAATGACAACAATCCAGTTATTTTGAAAATGTGGAATGCAAACATGGACATTCAATAGGTTGCAGATAACTCAATTGCTGTTGCACGCTATGTTACATCATATGTAACGAAATCAGAAAAGACAGAGATGAAAGAAATGTGGGAAGAAATTTCACAAGAGAAGAACCTTAGCAGAAAATTGTACAGCCTTAGCTTGAAAATGCTTTCGCACCGAGAAATTGGATCCTATGAATGTTTGAATCGCTTGTGCTCTTCCAGTTTATATTCAAAGTCACGAGGAATCATTTGGGTAAGTTTAGATCTTGCCTGTACATGAAATAGAGTATTGAAAACATTAGAAGAAATCAAATACTTAGCACTGAATAAACCAGAAAGTACAGAAATAGTACAGAAATTCTTAAAGCTAATATGTTGGAAACATACTATCCCAAAAGGAGTCCACATCTGAAAGAGCTATGTCTGTACGAACCACTTCAACATTACAGCTTTAAAAGAAATGTTACAGAAAATATAAAACAAGGAAAATATGCAGTAATCGGATGTGATGGATGTTTAGTAAAACATGCCAAAGGAAATCTTATTAACCACAGAAAACTCAGTTGTGAAACTCCAGATAAGGGAGAATTTTTCTATTTAGCACTTCTGCAACTGCTCAAGCCATGGCGTAGCGAAACTGAATTACTTGCAGATTTTGACTGCTAAGAAGATTCTTTGAATGCATGTAAAGATAGTATTCAATGAACAATTGTCCCTACATATCTACAAATGATAAATGATGAAATTGAACAAGAAAACACTAATGCAGCTGAAATAGCTAAAGACAGTTCTCAAGATAGTCAAAGTTCTGGTCCACTGAGTCAAGATCCACTGGGACAACCAATAATCGAAAATGAATCAGCAATAGCCATGAATGAAGTAGAAATTGCAATGCAACAAGCACAAGAGTATAATATTACGTTGGAAAACTTAGAAGAACAGCTAAATATTGAACAAAAATAAATATATCTACAAGTGACAGAACAGATACAACATGGTTTGTTACATGAAAAAAAAGAACGTCAATGTTCATTATTTAAACCTATTCTTATGTACATCAGTGGTCAAACTGGAACAGGTAAAAGTTTTTTAATTAAAGTTTTGACCAGTTATCTAAAGAAAACTACAGATTCACATTTATCTTGTGTTGTAACAGCTCCAACTGGATTAGAAGCATGCAATATCAAAGGGACTACTTTACATAGATTACTTATGCTACCAGTTAAACATGATAATAAATTGGAATATCAGAAGCTGTCTGGAGATGCTTGTTATGAAGTGTCAAGAGTGCTGAAGAAAATGAAACCTTTAATCATTGATGAGGTGAGCATGGTATCAAACTTAATGCTTGCCTTTGTACACTTGAGAATGCAACAGGTTTTAAAAACAGATTATAATGTTCTGTTTGGAGGGAAACATTTAATTGTATTTGGAGATCTACTACAACTAACTCCTGTATAAAGGACAACCAGTTTTTAAAACACTTGTGCATGAAGACACTGGGAAATCTTTGGGAAGTATTGGAAATGTGAACATTTGGTTACATTTTGAATGTAAAGAACTTATAAAGAATATGCGACAAGCAAGTGAAGAAGATTATGGAAATATTCTTAAAGATATAAGAATTGGTGTGTTGATGAAACATGGTAAAGAAGCTTTAGAAAGTCGGCTACTAAGGAACTTGTTTAGAACTGAAAACACAACAGCTGAAGTAATGTACAAGAAGATTGGAGAAAACAAGTCTATAGTTTGTCTAATGCTTACAGTACAAGAGTGTTGTACATTCAATCAAGAGCTTCTGAAACTGGAAAAGCAAGAAATAGTTCGAATTTTAGCTATTTATAAAATTGAGCACCAGGGAGTGACTATTCTTCTTTCAGGGAAACTACAGACTAAAGTTGACTCTTTGGAAAAGTCTGTATCTAAAACTGCAGGTTTAGAAAAACTTTAGATGTATGTATAAACTGTCGGGTAATTTTGCGGCGTAATTTGAATGTAGAAGAAGGTTTAGTAAATGGAGCAATGGGAAAAGTTGTTGATTTTGTAAAATATCAGAACAGAGATGGAATGGAATTCTTGAAAATAAAATGTGATCAGATTACAGAGGTAAGACAGATTGGGCGTTGTGTTGTACATTTTTGCTCATAAAAGACGTGTATGTTAGCAGAAAACAGTTTCCTCTGTGTTTAGCATATGCAGTAACTATTCATAAATCTCAAGGCTTAGTATAGACAGTGCTTTGGTAAATATTGGATGTACAGTGTTCAAAGAGGGAATGGCATATGCTGCATTATCTCGAGTAAGAACATTGTCTGGTTTGTATTTGATTGATTTTGATGACAAAAAGGTTAGTGCTGATGTGAATTGTGTATAAGAATATATTCGTTTAAGAAGAATTTATACACCAGATTTAGGTGAATATCCTATTTATGAGAAACGTGTTGTGTGTCCAAAATGAAAATATGTTAAAGAATCAAGTGAGGTTGTAAAAAAAAATTGAATAGAAAGTTAAAGGTGTAAAGAAACAGAAAATGGAAAGTGTTGATGACGTTGTGGGATACTAGTTGGAAAATAGTTCAGGTAACACTGTTATGCTAATGTGATTCTGAATGTTGTGTTTTATCTACAAGATCTTCATCACAAAATCATGGGAAATCATAAAAAAAGATTCTGTTCTTTATTATGTCATGTATTTCAACACTTGACAACTGACAGAAGTAAAATCCATACTGCTTCTGGTATTCGCCATCTCTTGGATATATGTACTGGTTCTTTGACCTTCACTCTTAATATACAACAAGATGCACAAGAATTTCTCATGCTTATGCTTGGAGTATTAGAAGATGAAGGAATACAGATTGAAAACTTATTTGGACTAAGTTACAAATGGGATCATAAATGGGAACAGTGTTCATTAACTTCCAGCACTAAAATCGACACAGAACGATCCATATACTTAACGATACCAGACTGCAAATCAGTACCTTTTAACAAACTAGTAAAAGTGGCAAATCATGATATGAAATATTCCCATTGTAAATCAGAGATGTTATCTACATTACACATAGAAAGATATGGAAAATATCTGATTTTAATGCTACAACGTTGTAGAGCACATGGAAGAAAACTGGAAAGCAAAATTAAAAATTTTGTTGCAAGTCAAATATCTATTTCTGGAAGAACTTTTACAACAGTGGCTATTATTTTCCATACTGGCCCTACTATAACATCTGGACACTATACTGTGTATGTAAAGTGTAATAAAGGATGGACACATTGCAATGATGCCCACTTGGAATTAAAACCGAGATTACCTTACGAATTACCCACTTCATATTTGATATTTTTTAAGCCAATGTTTTGAATACATCATTCGGCCTATTGGAAAGATGTGAGCACGCGTTATCGAATTCATATTGGATATTTGGGAACCCAAACTTTTGAATACATTATTCGGCCTATTGGGAAGATGTGAAGAGACAGTAGAGAGCACTGGAAACAATTACTAATTATAATTAGTGTTTGGACTATTATTTGTGCTGATTGGTATTGCATTTGGAAATATTGCATTGAAAAGCAAATAGTTTACATATTTGTTCTCTATGTTTTAGGAGATGTAAATGATTGTACATTTTGGAAATGTTCTTGAGATAAATAAATGACGTACTGTACAAGAAGGATGTAATGAAAAAATTGTAACGAGGAACACATACAGCTACACATATTGAAAATAATGTTGTACGCTGATTTGCTTTTTTTTCAACAATAAAGTAGATTGTTTTTTTCCCCGCTGTTTCATGATGATACTACATTGTCATCACTGTGTATAGTGAAGTTAAGTGGAATCTGAGAACAGCAAAAAAGGGAAAATTAAAATGTTATGTAAATCTTAAATTATGTTGTGGTCTTAAAAAAGTAATAGTATAATTTGTGTAATACATTACATTACATAACAGTTTTCTTTTTCTTCATTGTACGCAGTGGTGAACTTTGAAAAGAGTTTTAATGATGAGTAGGACAATAGTACTGTAAAATAGTTCAAGAGAGTCATGTTTCTAAATTACGTAAACAGGTAAGATTACATAAGATAATATGTATGATAACGTAAAAGAATGTTTGAAGAACATTTATATGTTATTTATTTAAAATTTAAGTTATTTTTGATCCTTTATAGTATTGGGTAAGTTTGGTCGTGTAGCTGATGCAATCTGTTAGGTAGGTACTCTTTTACACAAACAGTACGTATGTTCTGATGTAATCTCTGTAGCACAACTTTAGCATTAAAAGCAATAATCCAGGCACTATGTTTTAGTTTTTCCATTTGCACAGGCACAACCTATGCACTGATGGTGTCACCCAGACAGTACTCCTGCACTTATGCATTCACCAACAGAGTAGACATGTTCTCATGCGATCAACCAGGCACTAGTGTTGCATTCAGCCATTCAGTCAGACACTACCCATGGAGTAATACATTCACTGAGGCTGTTGCAGAGATTCTAGCTAAGATGCAAGTATGTGTACAATTATGGGACCTTACTAGGTAGGAACTGAGTCATCCTAGTACCTGAGTGCCCATAAGGCCCGGACCAACTTGTTATATTGTGTTATTTGCTGTCCTAATCCCTTAGAGAGAAGTAAATGATTAGACAAACCAGAACACAACATTCCCACATGTCTCAGGAATTCTGTTAACAAGACACACTCTTTAACTGTCACTCTTGTATTTGTAACATCTGACAGAGACATGAAACATTTAAAAAAATGTATTTTTAAGTAATATGGCGTAATGTGCAGTATATGTGCCACAAGAACAATAAAAGTGTATGATAGAAATATAATCATTATAGCAGTGACTCGATATCTGATAAAGGGAGATGTCACCATAAACAGAGAATGGAGAAAAGACTATCTTGCGTAACCTCCCTTTCCCTGCTAAAAAGAAGTATTATTATATAATAGAACATCTGAGAGCTTTGTCTGCAGAGTACATAAGTTTGAATATAGATGGTAAATGTAAATTACAGAATCTTTTTCGCTGTTCTCCTTGGAAACGTTTCTCTCCAACTGTGTGTGTCACTTATTCGTATATGCTAATTGTATCACAGTATGGGTGTTCAACAACAATTTCAGTGTTTTTTTTTTATACAAGTGCTAGGGCCTGACCACAACAAAATAACAAGGGATACTGTTTATCGACTTTGCCCACAATGTTCAATTTAAAGTTCCGAAAAATGCTCAACAGAAACACAGCAGAGAGTTCTCATGTGAAAAGTACGAACGAGGTATTTAGTAAAATATACATTTGTGTTATCGAGCGCAAAAGCTGGGTAATGGCTACACAGCTGATGGTAACATAGGGAGGTCGATAATGTCCGCAATGTCCAGGTCGGCCGTTTCGTTGGCCAGCTCTGTAACACCCAGTCGAACAGAGCGCAAACATAAACAGAGCAAAACCGAGTCTGTAAAGGTGAATTCGTAGAGACAGTCAATATCTCAAGGTCCGCAGGGAATGAAAAGCGAAATGAGAAAAAGTTAAAAAAAAACAGTGTTCTTGAATTGTAGAAATAAGAGGCCATCAAATCGGGGTACCATGCGCACCTATGGAGACCCATCTAAATTCAAGAACTCACAAGCACCGTGAAATGTAACCAGCTCCAAAAGGTCATCCGCACCTCTCCAAGCAAAGAGGGTTGCCATCCAATTCAGCAAGTCGAAAGAACAGACATGGTCATCGTAATCTTGTGCAAGCAGAAGCATGTCAGGGCAACCTGTGAGATATTCGATGATACTCTGCTGCAAAAGGTGCTCCGTGTGAACGTACGTTCCTCCAGTTCCACCTTATTGCTCGATAAAATGCATCCATCATGCGTGTGTCTCCGGAACAGTCGTGGTCATGAGCCAGCAATGGTCTCACCAACAGTTCATAATCCAGGTGAGCACGTGAAGTAGTGGAGAGGCAGACATGCTGGTCGTATTCAAAGGAGCAGCGGAGACAGTAGAACACAAGTTATAAGCAGGTGAAATACACATAGCGGAAATTCAGCCTATAGCTGATGCCAAAAGTCGCCAATGGCTAGCATCCAAAAAGTTGTAGCATCAGTTCACGGTACAGCTGCAATTGGCTTGGATGGGGTTCAAGCACAGGACGGGCAGCCATTTCGTAGTAGGAGCTAAAGAACGAGCACTACGCAAACCAGCAACAGCACCAAGGAAACCCACCAAATACTTTTTCAAAATTAGAATGAATAAAATCCAGTTTTACTCTAAAATAGTCTGAAAAGAGATAACCAGGGGGGAGATGACTAATTTAAAAAAATGTGGTAGGCCTTCGGTTTCAGAGTCATTAAATATTTGGCGTATTAATTCAGCAATATGTAGTGGGAGATCGGTATTGAGCAGTGACTCAATGTCACTTGGTGGTTTAGCCACCTGCTATCTGAAGGTCAAACAAGCTGATGTGAGAGCCACTTCTTGTTGAAACAATAGCCCTTTTAGTCAGTGTACGTTATTAAAAACTGTTTTCAAAGTAGGAATGGAAGGCCATACCAAACTATCTGTAGTCCCATGTGGGGGAGAACATAAGACATTGATGCAGCATGTAACACGTTATGTAAAAGTTGGTATGTACAGGACGACTGCTCGTAAGCTACAGCACTTGTGGTTATTTGGGATAAGATAATTGGTGTTGAAAAGCACACTGAGCGTGGGAATAACAACAGCTACTGGAGTTTGTTTCAAAAACTGTGTAAATTACGGGCAGAAAGTCACAATCTCCGTATACTTTAACTTGTTTACAAACTAAAGGATGATGAACGGAAAAAACACTGTGGTTCTGTGTTAGGAAAACTTACTTATCTTCATTCTGACAGCAAAAGCAATGAATCCAATTCATGAATATAAGTAGTTTCAAGGGAGATAAATGTACGAACGGGGTAATGTTTTCTGCAATCAAGGAGGCAGTGTTATACACACATCCAATGAATCAAACATTACCAAAGCAATCATGCAATCACCCAGTTTCTATTCTTGCACTTAAATAATCACTCAGGCAGTACCACAGCACTCATCAATTCCCTCAGGTAGTACCCATGCACTCATACCATGACCCAGGAATTACTCTGAAAGTGATCTTTTTACTCAGGCAGTTTCCATGCACTGTTCTAAACAGCTAGATATTATCTTTTCACTCATATATTCACTTAGGCAGTAGCCATGCACTCATAGAATGAAGTAGGCACTACTTCTACAGAAATTCAATCACGGATTACTTATGCAGTCAGGCACTACTCTTGCACTCAAGGATTTGTTCAGGCACTATGTATGCACTCATGAATTTCTTGAAGTACAATCTATGCACTTATACATTTAGTGAGGTACAACGCAAGCATTTCTCCAATTATTCTGGCAATACACTAGCAGTCATAGAAACTGTGAGGCAGCACTGTCACAGTTATTCTTTCACTGCAGGAGTATGCATGTATTTATGTAATCTGCTACACAGTTCACTAATACTCAGAGAATGCCTTACACAGTATAAAAGAGCTTATGGAATCATTCAATAACGCCTCGCCCGCCTTTCATACTATTAATAGTAATTATGGACAGTTGGATTTATCAAACAATAGTAAAAAAATAAGTTAAACATTTTTTCCTAAAATTTGTTTTTCATTTGAAAAATCTGTGATATAATATCACACTGTACAAAATTGCACACAAGAAAAAAATGTTAATTGACACAAATAAGGATATAAATGATACAGTAGGTATGTTATATATTTGTAAAAAACTGTATTAACATTTGTAAATTTTTAAAGATATTTAAACAATGAGAAACGAAATAGTAAAAAAGATAAAATATCTCCTAATAATTTTTTTAAAAGGAACACTGAAAAATCATACATAAAACCAAAGGTTACAGAGATGTTACATTTAGGAATTTGTAGTAAAAAACCTTGGAAATTCACTGGAAAAACCATAGGTATGAGGAACAATATAGTTAGGAATTATCATTTATAAAAGCTTAGAAATTCACTGAAAAAACCATAGGTTTCAGGGACGTTATAGTTAGGAATTAGCATTTAAAAAACCTTAAAAATTCACTGAAAAAACTATAGGTTTCAGGGACGTTATAGTTTGTAATTAGCATTGAAAAAACCTTAGAAATTCACTGAAAAAAACACAGTTATACAGACGTTATAGTTAGTTGGACATTTCATTCATACAAAACCAGAGAAATTCGGCCGTTATAGTTAGTTAAGCTAACTATAACTTGTGCCCCAGCAATGCACTGCTGATGACATCACATATTACATCACTCATGACATGGGCAGTGATATCACTGATGACATCACTGATGACATCTCAAATGACATCACTGATAACATCACTGATGATATCATCCACCTGATCAACTGATCCACCTCCTCACACCCTAATATAACCTTTGATATACCCACTCTAAAATACAGACTACCAATCTCGAAACCATAGTTACACCAATACCAGTTAGTACATTCCCGCTCACTGATTCATAGGTCTATACACACATCCACTCACTAATCCATACAGTCACTCATACACGCAGTCACTCATCAATACAGCCATTGATATATGCACTCATACACCCATACAGACACTCACACACCGCCACTCACCCATAGAGTTACTCAAACACCTAGTCAGTCACCCAAAGAATCAATCACACTGCCATTGACTCACCTATACAGTTATACACACACACCACCTCACTTATTCATACAGATAGTACCATATACTTAGAGGGTCATTAGGATGGCGGTCGGAAAATCACCCCGACCGCCATGGAAGCGGAAAACAACCGCCCGCCGGCACCGTGGAGAAACCGGCGGCCAAATTAGGATCAACCGCCAAAAAACACCGACCGCGGCGGTACGGGGGGAGCAAAAACCGCCCGTAGCGTGCGGAGATGGCCAAAACACATCCGCGGCAGACGGATCCGCTGAGCAAAAACACCAACCCGCCGCAAGGATAGCGGAGACACCGCACGGCAAATTAGGATATCCCCGCTGGTCCCGCGGCACGTTCCGCTCTTTCCGACCGCCGCGATCGCTAACAGTGATGAATGGGAGAGCATGCGGAAGAGCTGCAGCAAAGCCACCGCCACGGACGCTCCGTGACAAATTTGGCGGACGAATCAAAAATCCCACAATAAGGCCACAAAGTGCCCACACCAAAGTAGCCATGCCACCCAAAAACAGAAAATACACCCCAATGACACAACATTGCACACAAAACAAAAATTACAAGGACAACCCACACAACACACCTGAGAGCACTCCCACATGTGGACACACCCACATAGCAGAGCATAAAACCAGCCCCTTCCTTGACCACAATCCTCTGCACTAAGCCACAACTGAAGGGCCCAACCCCTGAGAACAAAGGATAGGCAAAGCTACACACCATCACCACTCACACCACACACAGCACCACCACCACTTCCACACCTGCACCCCTAACCCCTTTGCACATCACACACCATACACATCACCACCACCACCACCACTTACACCCCTGCACCTACAACACCTCTGCACATCACACACCATGTCAACACATAAAATGCCCAAATTCACAGAGAGTGAGTTGAAGGTAATGGTAGATGAGATAGTCAGAGTGGAACCACAACTGTTTGGTAGCCTGGTCCAACAGACACCATTAGCCAGAAGGACTCAAATGTGGGCAAGGATAGTCCAGAAGGTCAATGCAGTAGGGACCATCCCAAGATCCAGAAAGGAAATCATGAAGCGGGGGCATGACTTGAAGAGGGTTGTCAAAGAGAGGAGGACCAAGAACCGTCAGCTGGCTGACAAGACTGGGGGTGGCACTCCCATACCACCAAAACCATTCACCCCATGGGAGGAGAAGGTGCTTCCCATACTGCATCCAAAGAGTCTCACAGGAGTACCCGGGGGAGTGGAGGCTGTTAAGTACAAACAAATGACTACCACCACACTGCTATGTACTGCCTTGCACAACTACAAAGATACACCTCCTAGGACCAATTCCATTCATCTGCACCACACACTCACTAAAACATGTCTCACAGATCCAACATCCACCCCCTCCCAAACACCACCAATGTACCTAGCAACATTACCATGGGTGCATGTGCACAGGCCGCCTGCACTGCAACTCCCACCATGCCTCCTTGTCCCACACCTCAGCAGGATGGAGCACTCCCCCACCCAGAAGCATGTGTCACCATTACATCCCCAACAACAAACTTAAAGGTAGGTAGCCATCTTGCCATGGAGGGCTGTGTGGGGGAGGGAGGCCTGTACTACTACTCCCACCATGCCCCCTGTCCCACACCTCAGCAGGATGTGGCACTCCCCCACCACCACCCAGAATCATGTGTCAGCCATTACATCCCCAACCACCAAACTTACAGGTAGGTAGCCATCTTGTCATGGAGGGCTGTATGTGGGAGGGAGGCCTGTACTACTACTCCCACCATGCCCCCTGTCCCACACCTCAGCAGGATGTGGCACTCCCCCACCAAGAAGCATTTGTCAGCCATTACATCCCCAACAAACAAACTTACAGGTAGGTAGCCATCTTGTCATGGAGGGCTGTTTGGGGTGGAGGCCTGTACTACTACTCCCACCATGCCCCCTGTCCCACACCTCAGCAGGATGTGGCACTCCCCCACCCAGAAGCATGTGTCAGCCATTACATCCCCAACAAACAAACTTACAGGTAGGTAGCCATCTTGCCATGGAGGGCTGTATGTGGGATGGAGGCCTGTACTACTACTCCCACCATGCCCCCTGTCCCACACCTCAGCAGGATGTGGCACTCCCCCACCCCACCCAGAAGCATGTGTCAGCCATTACACCCCCAACAAACAAACTTACAGGTAGGTAGCCATCTTGTCATGGAGGGCTGTATGTGGGAGGGAGGCCTGTACTACTACTCCCACCATGCCCCCTGTCCCACACCTCAGCAGGATAGGGCACTCCCCCACCCAGAAGCATGTGTCACCATTACATCCCCAACAAACAAACTTACAGGTAGGTAGCCATCTTGCCATGGAGGGCTGTATGTGGGAGGGAGGCCTGTACTACTACTCCCACCATGCCCCCTGTCTCACACCTCAGCAGGATGGAGCACTCCCCCATCCAGAAGCATGTGTCACCATGACATCCCCAACAAACAAACTTACAGGTAGGTAGCCATCTTGCCATGGAGGGCTGTATGTGGGAGGGAGGCCTGTACTACTACTCCCACCATGCCCCCTGCCCCACATCTCAGCAGGATGGGGCACTCCCCCACCCAGAAGCATGTGTCACCATTACATCCCCAACAAACAAACTTACAGGTAGGTAGCAATCTTGCCATGGAGGGCTGTATGTGGGAGGGAGGCCTGTACTACTACTCCCACCATGCCCCCTGTCTCACACCTCAGCAGGATGGAGCACCCCCCACCCAGAAGCATGTGTCACCATGACATCCCCAACAAACAAACTTACAGGTAGGTAGCCATCTTGCCATGGAGGGCTGTATGTGGGAGGGAGGCCTGTACTACTACTCCCACCATGCCCCCTGTCCCACACCTCAGCAGGATGTGGCACTCCCCACCCCACCCAGAAGCATGTGTCAGCCATTACATCCCCAACAAACAAACTTACAGGTAGGTAGCCATCTTGTCATGGAGGGCTGTATGTGGGAGGGAGGCCTGTACTACTACTCCCACCATGCCCCCTGTCCCACACCTCAGCAGGATGGGGCACTCCCCACCCAGAAGCATGTGTCAGCCATTACATCCCCAACAAACAAACTTACAGGTAGGTAGCCATCTTGTCATGGAGGGCTGTATGTGGGAGGGAGGCCTGGACTATTACTCCCACCATGCCCCCTGTCCCACACCTCAGCAGGATGGGGCACTCCCCCACCCAGAAGCATGTGTCAGCCTTTGCATCCCCAACAAACAAACTTACAGGTAGGTAGCCATCTTGTCATGGAGGGCTGTATGTGGGAGGGAGGCCTGTACTACTACTCCCACCATGCCCCCTGTCCCACACCTCAGCAGGATGGGGCACTCCCCCACCCAGAAGCATGTGTCACCATTACATCCCCAACAAACAAACTTACAGGTAGGTAGCCATCTTGCCATGGAGGGCTGTATGTGGGAGGGAGGCCTGTACTACTACTCCCACCATGCCCCCTGTCCCACACCTCAGCAGGATGGGGCATTCCCCCACCCAGAAGCATGTGTCAGCCATTACATCCACAACAAACAAACTTACAGGTAGGTAGCCATCTTGTCATGGAGGGCTGTATGTGGGAGGGAGGCCTGGACTACTACTCCCACCATGCCCCCTGACCCACACCTCAGCAGGATGGGGCACTCCCCACCCAGAAGCATGTGTCAGCCATTACATCCCCAACAAACAAACTTACAGGTAGGTAGCCATCTTGTCATGGAGGGCTGTATGTGGGAGGGAGGCCTGGACTACTACTCCCACCATGCCCCCTGTCCCACACCTCAGCAGGATGGAGCACTCCCCCACCCAGAAGCATGTGTCATCCATTACATCCCCAACAAACAAACTTACAGGTAGGTAGCCATCTTGCCATGGAGGGCTGTGTGGGGGAGGGAGGCCTGTTCTACTACTCTCACCATGCCCCCTGTCCCACACCTCAGCAGGATGGGGCACTCCCCCACCCCACCCAGATGCATGTGGCATATAATGGATCACTCCAAATAAACAAACAGCTAGCCAGACATATTAATCTGTCTTGTGCCACCACTGAGCAGGATGCAAGCCTCCACCACGCACACACAGATGTGTCACAAAACAAAGACAAATGCTAACACACAACAGGCAAGTAGGCAGTACGTGCACCTAGCCATTTGACACAAAAAGAATGGTGCCATATGACAACACCAGTCCTCTCAATGTACAAATATGCACACCGATCATATTGTCACGCACAGTGTGCACACAGCTAAGCAAAGGAAACTGTCACAGCAACGAAAGTGTGACACACCAATGCACATGTAGAGGAAAGACTGGGAACAATCATGCACAGCAATGAATGACAGGTTCAGTGCCATGGGGCCAGAGTAACAATGACCATATGAACAGTAAGAAAGCATGGTATGTGGTACCAATCCAGATATGCACGTGACAAGACAAAGGTATGCAGGAGATGACAATGACCAGGACATGCCCAGATGTGACGGCTGACAGGTCATAAAAATCCACATACAGTCTGCACAAAAATCATATTTAGCGCAAGGCCCTAGATGTCAACATGTCCCTGTAATCACAAATCATGCACGTGGCGCATGGTACATATTGACACCACACACCATGGACAAGAAATGCATGTACCACCGCAGCATGTCAGGAGGCACAGTAGTGCACATAGGAAACAATGTGATGATCAGTCAACTGTGTAGTGTACTAACAGTGAATGACACAAATCTTACGTGGTGCACCCCAATGACCATTTCCCATCTGATCCACAGGTGACCAAGAATTGACTGCAGAGGACGACACCAGCAACCTGCAGGGCCAGTCTACCCCCACCCCCCTCCCCCCCGGAACATCGACTCTCGGATGTTGACTTCCAGGAATCTTCGGGCGAGGAGACTGAGGCCGGGCCATCTGGTGTTGCAGGGCACAACAGGTCCCAGGACCCCATCGTCCCCCCCACCACACCTGCAGCTACAAAAACCAATCTGCAGGCCCCTGCTGTTACGTCCGGTGCGTCCTGCACCACCACCACAGCCACCAGTGGTGCCTGCAACACCCTCCCTGTCCCACAGGATGACCACCCCACCCCAGCAACTGCGGAGGGCAGGGAGAGGATGTGTAGTCCAACAGTGGAGATGCAACCGGTCCGTGGCAGCTGAGCAGGTGGGAGGGGCAGGGTCACCCACACACGAACACAGCCTGGGACCGAATCCCTGGACCACATCCACAGAGTCCTTGGGGCATATGAACAGGCCCAGGGACAAACGGCCCGGTCCGAACAAGATTCACGTGAGCTCCTCCTGCTGATGAGGTCCATGGACACCCGCATGGGACAAATTGTGGACCTCTTGGGCCAACTAGTGGCGGTACTGAGGGACAGGCCTGCGCCACAAACAACACCTCCCCTCCCACTGGTGGTCTGCAGGATGACAGTTCACCATCCTCCCCTGCAGCCACAGAGAGTGGTGAGTCCTCAGACCCCACTGGCCCTATAGCAGAGGCCCCCCCTGCCAAACGGAAAAGGGGCCGTCCGAAGAAAACCCTGGGAGTATCTCTTGGCAAAGCACCTGCCAAACGCCAGTCACCAGCCAGCCATGATGGCAACCCTCTGCACCACTGCATTGACTTTTTGGACTGTCCTTCCCCACACTGCCTTGTGAATGGCATCTGTCTGTTGGACTGGGTCACCACACCTATGTGGTGACCACTCGATTATCTCATTTATCATGAATGTCAACTCACTGCTCCACTAATCACCTCACTGTCAATGTACCCCCCCACCACATGTCACCTTTGTAAATAAACAAATCCTTACACACATGTTGTTGTACCTGCACCGTCTTTATTCCAGGATGTACAATTTTCAACAGGAATACAATGTACCAGGGGACGGAGTGTATGTAGGCAAGGAGAGGTCAAAGGCACCTAGGAAAACACAACAGAACAACATTCACTAGTCTGGGTGTGGCATCACAGACATCACACAACACTTCACAACAAGAACAACCCACATGCACACATAACAATGGGCAACAAGTGCCAACATACACATCCTGTAGATGTTCAGAAATGAACTGTCCCATCAACATTGACAGCAAACACTGAGTCTACAACTGGCTGCTGTCACAAATCTCACTTACACCTCACAACAACAGCAACATCATCAGACAATGGGTACGTTGTACATTGTCACCCACCTTCAAGTGAAGTAGCGGGTGATGAGCTGTTGACGCAGGTCAACACCTTCCTCCTCTCCACTGTCATCAACACTGGACACGGGTTGGTTTGCACGCGGGGGCCTTGGCTGCTCATCATCATCCAGGAGCAGGGGAATCTCCTTGCGAATGGATAGGTTGTGGAGCATGCAGCATGCCACTACAATCTGACACACCTTCCTGGGCGAGTACATCAGTGCCCCTCCGGTCTTGTCCAGGCAGCGGAAACGTGACTTCAGCAGTCCAAAGGTACGCTCCACCACACGACGTGTCCTCCCATGGGCATCATTGTAGCGGACATCAGCTGGTGTCCTGTGGTTCCGCAGTGGGCTCAGCAACCAAGGACGGTTGGGATATGCAGAGTCACCTATGTGTGACACACAAAGAAACATTGCAATGTTGCAGATGCAGAGGACAGCAGGTCACACACACAGCATGCCAAATGACTAGGCATACTCACCCACAATCCATGCACGCTCAGGAAGCAGATTGGCCATCAGCTGGGGTACAATGCTGCTACGCAGGATGTATGAGTCATGGGCCGAGCCTGGAAATTTTGCACACACGTGTGAGATGATCATATCTGCCAGGCATACCACTTGGACATTTATGGAGTGGTAATGTTTACGATTCCTGTAGATGTGCTCACGGACCTGTGGGGGCACTAGCCCAACATGGGTGCAATCAATGGCACCAACTACATGGGGGATGTGTCCAAGGGGATAGAAATCTCCCTTTACAGCTGCCAATTCTGCCCCCCTGGGGAAAAGGATGTATCTGTCCTTGTAGATCATCATGGCGGACAGAACATCCCGCAGCACCATGCTGAACATGGGTTGTGACATCCCACCTGCCTCGGCCACCGTGTTCTGGAATGATCCAGTTGCAAAAATATGCAGTGCCGCCATCACCTTATACGTTGGGGTGAAAGCTGTTGGATATGTTCGGCGAGGCTGCAGGTGGGGCTCCAGCAAATCACAAAGGGTCTTTAGGGTGGCTCTATCCAGGCGGCATTTCCAGATGATCGCCTCATCCTCCATGTCTGCCAGCACTGTCAAGTGACGATGCAGATTTGGTCTCCTTCTAGTTGAGATGAGAGTGGACACATTGTAATGCAATACATCATGGGATGTGCACAGCATCTCACATCATGGCTGACACAACGGCAACAAAGAATGTCATATGAATTGAGTCACAGACCAGCTGACATGTAGGGACCCCTTCAACTACACAAATCACACACTTGTCAGATTACACACAGCAAGTCCCCCAAACAACACCTCGGTCAAAGTGAATGGACATTGGGATATGGCCACATTCCCCATGGGCATGCCTGGGAGTCTGTCATCCTGCACATGTGTGACAAGGCAACCCCACGGTATCCTACCTAGCTGCTGTACATGACACATATTCAGGCGTCAATTGAACCTGGCACACCTCAACAACACAATGACCACAGTCTGAGCATCAATGACGAGTGTGTGCATGATCTAACATGAGAGGACATGCTAAAACAAACATCAATTGTGGAAAAAAATGCTGTGATTGACAATGCACATCAACACATTGACATGTGTGCACATTGTATTGTCCATACCAACACTGTCCTGTAGTGTAGTGTAGTGTACTGTAGGTGCGGTACTGAGAGACAAGTGATGCCCAAATTGCGGTTGGCATGCTCCGCCACCCAAATGGCGGTGCCTCATGTGTGTCTATGGCACCCAAATTGCGGAAACTACCGCCTGGCCCCTGCGGTGTGTCCCCACCATGGTCCATGCCATTACAGCCAAAGGGCTCCGCGATCGCGGAAGCTCGATGCAATTTTGAAAATAGCAGTAGGCGTGCTACACCACCGTGGTGCCGGTCATTGGATGCAATCAAAAGATGCAATACCGCGGTAGCGCCCGCCTTGCCCCTGCGGTGTGTCACCACCATGGTCCATGCCATTACAGCCAATGGGCTCCGTGATCACGGAAGCTCGATGCAATTTTGAAAATAGCGGTAGGCTTGCTACACCACCGCGGTGCCAGTCATTGGATGCATTTGTAAAAGGCTGACCTGGCAGACCAATTGCAGCAGCCCAGGACTACTGGAACGACACCAGGGGGCAATATATGTGTGGGAGAGTGCCCAGAATTTCCACTGCTCACAGAGCCTGCTGCCTGAGACCCTCACCTGCTGCTGCCTCCAGGGACTGCTGCCTGAGACCCTCACCTGCTGCTGCCTCCAGGGACTGCTGCCTGAGACCCTCACCGGCTGCTGCCTCCAGGCACTGCTGCCTGAGACCCTCACCTGCTGCTGCCGCTGCTGTCTCTAACCAACAGTGATGTCAAGGACAGAGAAGATCCGTGCCAGTCCCTTCACCGGCGAGGAGCTTGAGGTCCTGGTGGACGAGGTGCTCACACAGTACCCAAGGCTATATGGTGCCCCAAATGTCGTGGTAAGTCTTCCACAGTGGGTATGAGAGTGCAGGGGGGGCACACATGTAGTCGGTCTGATGCAGCATGTGCATGTGAGTGTGGGTTTGTGTCATGCATTGACTAACTTGCATTCCATTGGGTGAAGGGGTGTGTACCCTACTCCTCAAGTCTCCCTGCCTGCACATCAAGATTTGAGGGACATGTCTTGTCTTGTCAGCCATACAGTGAAGCAGCAAGTTGGTGATGGAGGATTCAGGCCAGTCATTGCTAGTGTGCATGTCTTTGCGTTTCCCTGTTGTCCATCTCAGTGTGAGCCCACCTGGCCTGCACAGTCACCGCCCAATCCAACAAGAACACATCACTGACTGTACAGAGTGTAACATGTTCATTTTCAAATTTGACTCCCCATCAATGTGCCAGGTCAACCCTGTAGATTGCACATGACTGGCACTGTGAGAAAGGACGTGGGTTTGTGAGATCATGTCCCTCAATGTGATATACATGACTCAGTGGGCTACTCGCAGTGCATTTTCGTTGACACATGCGCATTGTCGGACACAGTGGGTCTCGCCACATACACATGTTGTTTTGTGACGTATGTCTTGCTCTACCTAAAAATGGTTAGTAGATGTGGGCAGAGTACACATGGTCTTCTGTGCTGGCATCCTGCTTGTACATGAGATGTGCAAGTATTGTGTCCCCCTTATACATGCATGCATTTACGTGTGATTCTCACATGCAGATGTACCATGTGAAAAGCATTTCTGTCTCTGCATGTGAGATATGTGGATTTGTGATTAATCTGTATCATGCTACTGTCCTGAGTGATTTTGTCACATGACACTGTGTCACTGATGTTTGCCCCTCTTGTCTCCCATGCCTGCAGCTCAAGGTGCACCAGCGTAAGGCCGTGTGGAGGGGCATTGCAAACAAGGTGCGTGCTCTGGGAGTATCAAACCGACGGCGCACCCACTGCCACAAGAGGTGGGATGACATCTCACGGCTGACAAAGAACGTTGCGGAGATGACACTGGGGCGGATCCCTTGCACTGGCCGGATGGCACGGCACAGCATGACACCACTAATGTGTCGCATCTTGGCCGTGACCCACCCTGAGCTGGATGCACGATTGAAGGAGCATCAGCAGGCAATTAGGGGTGAGTGTACTGGGAAGGGTGACTATGGCTGTGTGTGGCTGAATGTGTGCACAGCATGTGCCAGCGCTGGGCGATGTGATGTTGGTAGTGTGATGCAGTGGCCTGTGAGTGTCAGCTTGTGCTGGGTGCAGATGTCATGCATGTGTCCTACCTGTACTTAACACTGGGAAACGGGTATGGGGCATTTGAATGGCATTGTGGGTGGTGTGAGACAGGTATGAGCTATCTGTGTTGCTGTTGTAACGGAGCCACATGCATGATGTTGTGCTGTGTGGTCATCACATTGCTCACTTTGTCCTGGTTTGATAGTGTACACGCACTGTTGTGATGACAGAGGTGGATTTGAATGATGTAATTGCACAGGGTGGGGTGCAACATGTAGATCTAGACATCTTAATGGTTGTCTGTAATGCATATGTTTGTTCTGTTGCTGCCACTGCACTGACCCTACATCTCTCTCTCTCATGCAGCATCTCCCGTGGTCACGGAGGAACATGGGACGGACACCAGTGGTGGGGAAACTAGCACAACAGCTGCAGAGGAGCCCTGTGAGACAGATGTGACCAGCGCCTCGGAGGGGGACAGGAGTCTTCTGGAGGAATCACAGCCCGAGACGCAAAGTACTACGTCATCTGATGCCAGCGGTGATGCAGACATGTTGGCGGGCACAGGGAACGGGGACTCTGCATCATCTTCCACCACACAGCGTGCAGTGCCCACTCTCCCAGCCACTTCCTCTGGTGCTGCCCATGTTCGCACCACTAAGAGGGGAAGGGTGTCCTTCACAGCCGGCACCACAGCCCCTGCCCCGGTCCCCCCTGCTGCCATCAGTGCTGAGTCTGTGGACCTTTTGCACCAGCTGTGTGTAGGCCAGACAGCTCTCCTCAATGCATTCATGGACCATGACAGTAAATTGGCTCAGGTGGTTGCATTCATTGAGGGCATACATTCAGACGTGGGTGGGCTGCACCGGACTGTCCAGTCATTGTCCACTGCAGTGACATCAGCCCTTCAACTGGCACAATCTGGGAGTCCAGCGAAAGTCCCTTTGTCCACACCCATGCCAGTGGCCATGTCGGATGACAGTGACCACGCTCCACAGACCTCTAAGTCACGATACAGCACACATAGCACACAGCAGCAACAGAAGCCCAAGCGGTCCAGGCCGCAGACACCATCCCCACAGATGACCAAAGCCACCCCAGTGCACACAGACAAGAGCCCATCAGGCAACACCAGGGGACAAAGAGCCAAGAAGCAGGCGTCAGGGTCACGTGCCTCAGGGACATCCCCAGCCAAGGACTCTCCTGTCCCGAAAGCGTCTCCCAAAACCAAACATTCAATTTCCATGCCCACTGAGAAGGTGGTGAGTGCCAAGGGTAGGCATAAGAAGGGCTGCAAGTCCGATTCACCCACTACCTCCACTCCCATAGCAAGCCCAGTGAAGCAGGGATTGGAGGGCACTGTGGGGGGACCACCTGGTAGGCAGGGGATGGAGGGGCAAAGCCAGGGCCATGCAAAGCGTTGCGCAGGTTCAAGCACATCACCAGAGGGAGGGCCAGCGTCTGCACCTGCTGCAGCCTTGGTGTTGAGTGAGCCTGATGTGTCCACGCCACTTCACATTGTTCCCAAGACAGTGAAGCCATTGCGACTCCCCAAGAAGTGGAAAAGCACCCCTCCACAATCTCCCATCCACACTGTCTCATGTCTGCATGACTCCACCTCCACGTGCCACTACACCACCTGGTCCAAGCAGCCCTCCGTTTTGCCTAAACACTGATAGGTATACCTCAGCTGTGCCTCCCTCTCCCCAGTCATGTGCTCCAACTGGGCCCGACACACAGCCAGCTCCCAGTACGACTGACAGTCAAGTCTGAGTGTTGGTCGACCTCACACGCCTGTCTCTCACACAGCGTGGCCTGTGCTGCACATCGTCACACCCCAGACTGTGTTGCTGACCATGGTTAGGGTACAGTTGCAGACATTCCCTGTGCAGCTTCTCATGGACTCACTCTGCACTTTGTCCTGCCCACTGGCCTTGCAGTTCACTGCTGTGTGCCCCCTGCCTGTGCAGCTTCTCATGGACTCACTCTGCACTTTGTCCTGCCCACTGGCCTTGCCGTTCACTGCTGTGTGCCCCCTGCCTGTGCAGCTTCTCATGGACTCACTCTGCACTTTGTCCTGCCCACTGGCCTTGCCGTTCACTGCTGTGTGGCCCCTGCCTGTGCAGCTTCTCATGGACTCACTCTGCACTTTGTCCTGCCCACTGGCCTTGCCGTTCACTGCTGTGCCCCCCTGCCTGTGCAGCTTCTCATGGACTCACTCTGCACTTTGTCCTGCCCACTGGCCTTGCCGTTCACTGCTGTGTGGCCCCTGCCTGTGCAGCTTCTCATGGACTCACTCTGCACTTTGTCCTGCCCACTGGCCTTGCCATTCACTGCTGTGTGCCCCCTGCCTGTGCAGCTTCTCATGGACTCACTCTGCACTTTGTCCTGCCCACTGGCCTTGCCGTTCACTGCTGTGTGGCCCCTGCCTGTGCAGCTTCTCATGGACTCACTCTGCATTTTGTCCTGCCCACTGGCCTTGCCGGTCGCTGCTGTGTGGCCCCTGCCTGTGCAGTTTCTCATGGGCTCACTCTGCACTTTGTCCTGCCCACTGGCCTTGCCGTTCACTGCTGTGTGCCCCCTGCCTGTTCAGCTTCTCATGGACTCACTCTGCACTTTGTCCTGCCCACTGGCCTTGCCGTTCACTGCTGTGTCCCCCCTGCCTGTGCAGCTACTCATGGACTCACTCTGCACATTGTCCTGCCCACTGGCCTTGCCGTTCACTGCTGTGTGGCCCCTCCCTGTGCAGCTTCTCATGGACTCACTCTGCACTTTGTCCTGCCAACTGGCCTTGTCGTGCACTGCTGTGTGCCCCCTGCCTGTGCAGCTTCTCATGGACATGCTCTGCACCTTGGACTGGCCACTGGCCTTGCTGTTTTGCCCCTGCCTGTGCAGCTTCTCATGGACATGCTCTGCACCTTGGACTGGCCACTGGCCTTGCTGTTTTGCCCCTGCCTGTGCAGCTTCTCATGGACATGCTCTGCACCTTGGACTGGCCACTGGCCTTGCTGTTTTGCCCCTGCCTGTGCAGCTTCTCATGGACATGCCCTGCATTTTGTGCCTTGCTATTATCTACTCTTGTTGCCGATCTGTGCAATTTGTGAATAAAGACAGTTGATCCTGTTGTCTGTTTTGTCAGTGTCCTTACTGAATAAAGTTATTTTGCTGTGTGTATATGGTTTACTGTGCCACATGCTGTGTGTGCCACTTCAACCTTGCCAATTTCTTTACTCACTTACTCTATTTTTTGCAGGGGTGAGGGACTTCAGTTTTTCCTGACCCTGATACTTGTGTGGGCAATGTATTAGATTTGAGGTGTGATGCAGTTGTCATTGTTTGTTCATGTTGGCTGTGTTGTACACATGTCAAGTTGTGGTGCACTGCCAGCTCAGAATGGGATTCTGTCCAGAGGATTGCAGGCATGCTGGCCAGGCTCATCATGTATGTGTGTTCTTATTTTGTGTGCCCAGTAGTGTATGTGTGTGGTCATCTTGTGATGGGCAGTCATCCTAATCCCATGGGTTTCTTTCAATGTGTGCTCTTGGATGGTCAAGAAGTGTGCAGTGTGAAGGTCTTGACTTTGTCTGGAGTGTTGATATGTGTGTGCCCCTGCATTGTCAACTACACACATGTTTCACCCAGGATGTGTGTGCCTGTTGTTTGGATTGTTTCTCCCTGTGGATGTGTTTGTATGCACATGTGTGAGTTGTATGTTGTGCAGTGTGCAGTGTGTTTGTGTGTCCATGCAGTTGTGGCTGACTCCTACTTGTTATTTCTGTCACTTGTGAGTATGCAGTGTGTGTGTCTGTCAAGTCAGTGTTGTGTTTTGTTGTTCATCCATCTGTCATGTTACTGTTTGTGGAGACAGTGCAGACCTGCTGATCCACACTGCCATTGTGGTTGTGTTTTCTCATGCATTGCTGTCACATGGTGCCTGTTTGCCTCCAGTATGTGATGTTGTGCGTGGTGTCTTGCCATCCCCTATCTGTGCTTGGGATGCCTACCCATTGTGAGTCTGCACTCCCTCTATTTGTGTATGGTACACTCCTGCCATGGCACTTCACTTGGATGTCTGCTGTCCCCTTGTTTTACATGTGTGTGTGCCTCCCCATCACTTGATATGTTACACTGTGCTTTGTGGTGCAGTTCTTTGGACAGTGGCAATGAGCCACTCAGGACATTTCCCCAATGGGTTCTGTGTGATGTTCTTGGGCTGTTTGTCAATCATGTTTGCTCATATGCACTTCAACTGTGTGTGCTGCCCAGTCCCCTGATCAAGTTGTTTCCACCTTTCTGTGCCAGACTTGTGCATCTGTTGGTGTTGTGTTGCATGTATGTGTGTTTGCTGTGGTACTGCTTCACTTCCTGTGTGTGATGTTGTCTTTGTGCTGTGCTGATTGGTGTTGTGTGGGTTCATGTTGTGTCACTGATTTCTGTGTGTGGCTGGTATGCTTGTTGTGCAGACAATGCTTGTTGTGCGTGCAGTGCTGTGGGGGTATGTTGCCTTGTCATTGGCTGGTATGCATCCACTTATGTCCTGCTGTGTTTGCTATGTGTTCTTTTTTGGCTGTGCATCTGTTGTTTGTTTGCTGTGGCTGTGTTTATCTGTGATGGTACACTTCTTGTCTGTGTTGTGGTATGTTGTGTGTGCATTGTTCCTGACTGATGGGGTTGTGCACTCCTGTTGTGTCTGTGCTCCCATTGCCTTTCCACATTTTTGCTGCACAGGGCATGTCTGTTCTTGTTGTGGTTCTGTGTGTGGGTCTGTTGGGTTATGTGTTTGTCTGTTGTTTTTGTGCAGACATTGGTTCTGGCATCCCTGTGTGTATGTGATGTTTGTGGCTACCCCAAGGGAGTGTGACTGTTTGTCTGTGTATTGCCTGGACATTATTGTCACCCTTCTGTTTGTTTGACACTGGTGTTGTGTGCTGCAGATGTGAGGGGGGGTATGTGTGTGGATTCCTACTCATGTTTGACAGTCATGGAGTGTGTCAATGGGCCCTGTGTGTTGTGCTGCTGGAGTATTCCTGTGAAGTATTTGTATACATATGTGTGGCTGTTCACAGTTTGACTTCAGGGCCTTCATTTCATCCTTGTGCCTCTACATGTGTTGCCTTGCTGTCTCCTTGGGTTGTTGCACTGTGCTGTCTGTGGTTTGACTTCAATCACTATGCAAACAATGTGTGATTAGGTGGGCTGGGGGTGTTGTTCTATGTTCCTTGTCTTGCATGTGCTGTACACATGCTTGGTGGTTGTCTCCTTGGCCTTCCATTTGTGTGCACCTCACTTTGGCTTTCCTGTTTTGTGTGCTCCATTGCTGGTGGCATGTGGTATGTGTATGTGTCTGTGTGTCAGTGTGGGGTATGTGTGTGTCCAGTGAGATGTTTGTTCCTTGTATGTGTGTGTGTCCATTTGATGCTTGTACTGAGTTTACTTGCCATTGGTGTGGTGTTGTTGTGGTGTGTGTGTGTAGCCCTGGCCCTGTGCTTCTATGCTGTGTGTTCCTGTGCAGCCACTCCTGCTGTGGCTGTGTCCCTATTTGTTTTGTGTGTGGTGCAGGGTGTGGTGTCACCTGGCTTGTTGTTGTGCATGGGGGTGCACACGTGTGGCACATGGCATGTCCCTTCAGTGGGGGGCTAGTGTGTGAGGGTAGAGTAGTGGCCCTGTGGTCTTTGTGCCCTGCCCATGCCTGGCGCTGGCCCAGCCTTCTGCATTGTGCGCATGTATTCCCTTGTCTTCACCGCTGCGGGGACGTGGCTGTGACATTGCCGCACGATCGCGGTCGATGTGTGACCTGGATGCGGAGGGGTGTATTGGTGGCAGGTGGGTCATGTGTGTGTGCACTTGGGGATGTGTTCCTATCCCCACCAGGGTATCTGATGTGGTTAGGGACCCTGTGCCAGTCCATGGTTTGTGTTTTGTGGTTGTGTGTGGGGTTGTGTTATTGCGTACCTGCGGCGGCGTCCGCGACAGTCCATTATTTGCTGGTGAAGTATCAGGGACAGCACCGGGAAAACGTGGAGTGCTGGGTCCATGGCGGTCATGTCCGGGCGCTGTGGGCTGGTTCTCTGGTTTCGCGCTCTGCTGTCGAGTTTCCGCCGTGTAGGATTGGCCGGTTTCTCTGCTGCGGTGCGACTGGTTGTTTGGAGCATCCTAATTTGTGGACCGGAGCGGACGTCATTCCGCACGGTGGTGTGTCTCCATTGGCTCCCACCGCCACGCTTGCAGGCGCACTTTGATGGCGGTTCGCGTCGCACGGCGGCAGACAGGAAATGGTCTATGTTTGTCCATTCTAATATGGCGGACGTGAGTACCGATGCTCGCGGGCGGAAAAATGCATTTTTCCGCACCGCCTGCACCGCAGTGGTGCCACCGCCCGACATCCTAATGGACCCCTTAGTCTCTTGTACAATCACTGACACAAGAACACACTCATCCATGCAATCACTGTCACAATCACTCACTCTCACATTTAGTCACTTATATACTCCAACACTCACATATACTGCCTTTCACATATGTAGTTACTTACACATTTACCACTGAGACATCCATTCACTCACCAACGCAGCCATATGCACACTCACTCACCCATACAGCCCCTCGGAGATGCACTCATGAACCCATACACGCACTAAATCACCCACTCACACAACCATGCAGGGAGTCACACACACCCTCACCCACCCACACAGACACTCAGGCACCCGTACAGGTACTCAGACAAGCAATCATTAACCCATATAGACACTCATGTAGCTACTCAGCAACCTATGCAGACAGTTACACACCAACTGACAGACTGATACAGAGATACACACAGATTAGTCATTCACCCATGCATTCACTAAGACACGTTTAATCACTCACTTATACAGTCATTCACGCACCCACAAAGTCATCCATACAGACACTCATACACCCACTCATTCTTCAATACACCTTGGCGTATGTATAGATAACATTTTTAAACTTTTCAGAAACACTCAGTCACTGGATGATGTCATTAGTGATGTCATTTGAGATGTCATCAGTGATGTCATGAGTGATGTCACTGACCATGTCATGAGTGATGTAATATGTGACGTCATCAGCAGTGCATTGCGTGGGCGTGAGTTATAGTTAGCTTAACTAACTATAACGGCTGAATTTCTCTGGTTTTGTACAAATTAAATGTCCAACTAACTGTAACGTCCCTGAAACCTATGTTTTTTTAGTGAATATATATATATATATATATATATATATATACATATATATATATATATAGTAAACACAGCACATCTCCAACCTCCAGCCGGCGAAATAGAGAGGAAATGGACTCCGTTAGCAGATTTGGCAAGATTTTATTCTTCACACACCTCCGTCAGATGCGTTTCGAGCAACGCAGTCCCCTTGTTCACTATATATATATATATATCTTTGGTGCTGACGAGGAGCCATCTGAAGATCTTTCAGAGCATCCAAATAGTCACCAGTAGTTAGTTATAGTTATGACCTATTTTTTTGACTTGCCTATATCTATGACGCCAGTTGAGTAATCTTCACAAAATTTTCCCCGTTGATTGGAATTGCACCAAATCTGGCAGAAAGGTAGCTGTTGGTCCAGAAAGCAACCATTTTGTAAATTGGTGTAAATCCCTTCACTAGTTTTGGAAATACTCAGGGAAATCTAAATTTGTATATATAGGGATGCGGATCCTCCGAGGATCCGACAGTCCCTGTGCTAAAATTTGATTGGCTGCCAGCACTTCAACCAGGAAGTGTTGGCAGCCATCTTGAGCCAAGTCCCACAAAAAACATAAAAAAAAAAAAAGAGGACAGGGTAGGAATACCATGACCCCTAACTGTGGTCCTGTGGTCACCCTGTGACCCCACAGGGCCAAAAAGCACTATCTCCTGCGCTGGTTTTTCTTGAGGTCCCCTGGTGGGCCAGGTCTCAGGCCAATAATTAATTAATGAAAAAAGAGTTAGTGCAGGAAAATTGCTAAGTGTTAACCCTTTCCATGCGTCGGACGCGCAGGAGCCGTCGACGCATAAGTGCTCATGTGCGTCGGATGGCTCCCGCGCGTCCGCAGCCATGGCACAGGGAATCTCTCTGGTGGGGGTGATGGAGCAAGGTTTCAAAATTGAAACTTGCTTGTATGCAATCCTCCTCATAGTATTAATTTATTAAACTTGTACTGTCAATACTAATCTTTGCATTCATAAACACAAAAGGGATAGACGCTTGCCTATGTGTTTTACTAATGAATAACGCTTGTCTATAAACCAAGATGGCCGCTAAAGCGCGGGAACCTCAATGCGCATGTCGCAACCTGATCACATGGTGTGACGTCTTTCTTTGCTTGGCGGGAAACTTCTGCTTCTGCGCAGTGTGCACTAAAATGGCCGCTAAATGTTTTCACATGCTTAAGCTTGCTCTCATGTCATTATTAAATTGTCGTTTTCTTAACGCTACTAATGCAGGATAGTATTATGATTAAATGGGAATAGATTAGGGAAAGTGGGTATACAGTGAAACATTTTATTTGTGATTTTAATATTTTCTTCTTGCACTTTTAGTAATTCGTAAACTTGGGCCTGGGTTGGTGTCTTGAAACTCGAGAGACAGATGGTTCTGCGCATGTGTCCTGTCTGCCTGCCAAGTGAAGTCAACTTGGACGTCTCCCAAGGCCACGACCTATTGGCCGAAGATGATGTACTCAATGTTTCCGGCGGACAAATTGTTACTTTTCTCCTGTAAAATGTATAACATTTGTCGTGAGACGGGTGGGAAATAAAGTGAATGTATTAATTTGAAGGGGCGGGAAGCTAAAAACAATAGGCTTCACAATTTAGGCCAAAATTGACATGGTGCGAGAATCCACCCCCTGTCCCTGTCCAATCAGAAGTAGTGGTCTCATAATGTTAGCAACATTAAGGGGAGGTACATGGGCGTAGAAGGGTATAATAGAATATAGCATTAGTAATTAGCTAGCACAGACTCTCAGAACATACAGAAGAGCTCCAGGCTGCCATGCTGATCGGTTGCTGACTGAATTCCTGTCCGGAAGAGGTCTTGAGGAGGGGGCGGCGGAGTCCATTAGACAGGAGAATTGAGGAGAAGTCGAGTGTCAGAGAGGGGAACGGCACAGGCGTTGTTGTAGAGAGGTTACCGGTCCTGTCCTGATCCTGGAAGAGGTCTTTGCTCTTCATCCTTCCTGGGTCCTATCTTTTCCAACTCCTTGGCCAAGGGGCTTGGTTCTCGCATTTTAGGTAAATATACTGCAACCTTTAGTTGCGCTGCTGTCTCTATTCTCTCCCTTTCTTTAAACACCGTCATTTATTAGCAAAATCATTTTTATGCTTTTTCTTGGGTATTACAATCAAGTACCGTGTTTCTGTATTTTACTCTGCTAAAACTTTAGATAAACATTTTAAAACTTCCTGACTCAGTGATTATTTCAGGATTAGGTATTATAGTGAATGTCACTCATTTTAAAATTCCCAATTAGCAAAGGATCCATTGGTAAGTTATTACTCTTCAATCAGAAGGTAATTGGTAGCAGGGATTTTGATAAAAGAGTACATCTGACACCCAGCGTAAGTATTAGTGTAGTGTGAATATATGGGCCCAAGTGAGTATATGGTGTATGAATGCTGTTGGCTAATATTGCGCTGGATCAGGGGCACCAGAGGGATTCCCTTTTTCTGCCCAACAGCCTGGGGAGCTGGGGAAGCTCTTCCCCAGCTTCCCAGGCTGTTCCTGTGGTTTCCCTGAACTGGTGATCAGCGCACACGTCGCGCTGACGTAATTTCAGTGAAACCAAAACTGAAATGAGCCGATAGGCTCATTTCCATTTCACTTTCTATGTGCTTAGGGGGCTATCTCAACCCTCTGAGAATGTAGAAAGTCAGGAGAGGTATCATTGGAAAGGGGAGAATCTCCACTTTCTAATGGTACCCCTCCCTAGTGTATCCCTGCTTGGGGATTGCCCCAGAAGGGCAATGCCCAAACAGGGATCTACCCACTAGGCACCAGGGAGGGGGAGCGGCCCCTTGGGCAAGGGCCTTTGGTCCCTCCAAAATTAATTGGGGAAAATCAGTCTTTCTGCCCCCCTGGGGAGCAGATGGGGCAGTAGTCCCCAGTCTGCCCCCCAAAGGGGTCAGGAAGCCCACTAAATGCCAGGGATTTTTTTTTCATTCAATTTAGGGTTGGGGCTGCCCAAGATGGGCATGCCAATGCCCCCAACCCCCCAGCAAAACTCCAGTCTTTCTGCCCCCTGTGGGGGGCAGATAGAGGCAGAAGACCCCGATCTGCCCCCCGGGGTGAAGAAAGCACACTAGGCACCAATTTTTTTTTTAACGTATATAGGGGTGGGGCTGCCCAAAATGGGCATGCCAATTCCTCCATCCCCCCAAAGAATTCCACAGTGTGTCTGCTCCCCTGGAGGCACATGGGGGCAATAGCCCCTGATGCCCCCCAGGGGAGAAGAAAGCCCACTAAGCACCATGGTTTTTTTTCTACATAGGGGCTGCCCAAAATGGGCATTCCAATGCCCCCACCCCCCAAAAAAAGAATCCACAGCCTCTCTGCCTCCCCTGAGAGGCAGATGGGAGCAATAGCCCCCGATCTGCCCCCCGGGGGGGGGGCAGGAAGCCAACTAGGCACCAGGAATTGTTTTTTTTATATGAAGTGGTGGGGGCTGGCTAAAATGGGCATGTCAATGCCCTCCACCCCCCAAAAAATTGCCACAGCCTTTCTGCCTCCCCGTGTGGCAGATGGGGGAAATAGTCCCTAATCTGCCCACCAGGGGGACAGAAAGCCCAGTGGGCACCAGGGATGTTGTTATTTTTTATACATAAGGCTGGTGGCTGCCAAGAGTGGGCATGCTAATGCCCCCACTGCCAAAAAAGGCTTTCTGACCCCCTGAAGGCAGATCGGGGCAATAGCCTTTATCCTCCCCCCACGGGGGGCAAAAAGCGCACTAGGCACCAGAGATATTTTTGTGGGCATGCCAGTGAGAAGCCCCATAGGGAAGGATTGCTCCCTTTTTATTAGGCACACATTTTGGCTGTTTCAGTGATATTTCTATTCTCATCTGCACCCAAGTGGCGGCAGAAAACCTCTAGAAACCAGGGAGAGTTTGTGTGTGTGTAAACTGGAGTTTGGCTGACGGTCTGCGTGTACTGACCTATGGCTGGTATTTTGCTGGCAGTGTGTGTGGACCTGCACTTGGCTAATGGTGTGGGTGGACTCGCGCTTGATGACGGTGTGTGTCGATTGGCACTAGCCTGGTGGTGTACATGAAGTGGTGCTTGGCTGGCAGTGTACCTGGACTGGGGCTTGACTGGCTGTGTGCATGGATGGTGCTTGGCTGCAGGTACGAACTGGTCGTAGCGGGCAACAGACATTTACCCGGTGGGTCTGAGGGGAGTGGGCTGGTTTTCTGGCAGTGGGGGGCGGTTTTGTCACTAGGAGCTTGTTTTGTAGCAGTGCTGCAATATCGGGCCCCAGTAACAAAAGCAGGAGCTGTACTTTTTACTATCACTACCCCCCTCCCAGGGCCAGTCAAGTAGCAATCTGCCAGGGCTGGTTGCTGTTCCCAGTCTGGCCCTGCTTTGCTGGCAGTGTGTGAGGATGGTGCTTGGCTGGCGGAGTGCGTGGGTGATGCTTGGCTGGTGATGTGCAATGATATTGCTTGGCTGACTCTGTGCATTGATATCATTTGGCTGGCGGTGTACATGGATGACGCTTGGCTGGTGGTGTGTGGATGGCACTTGACTGGCGGTGTGCGTGGATGGCGATGTGCGTGTACTGACTGTTGGCTGGCAGTGTGACTTGCATGCCCAGACGTGGGTCCCAGGCTCACTGTGCCACTGGAATCAAGCTATCCTGGCTGATGAGGGGTGAAACCCCGAAACAGGTCCTAGGATGCTTGTTTCTGGTCCAGGGAGGACCTGGCTTGGCAGTTCGGGCTGGACTGTTCCCATGAGGCACAGGGTCAAGACTGATTTGCATATGGCCAGGTCTAAACTGGGGTGGCATGGCGAGCAAAAGAATGATGGATTTAACCCAGATCTCTTGACTGGGGGTGAATGTTTTGATTTGTTCTGCATTCCGTCCATCAATTGTGTGTCTTTTGCTTTCTCTCCCCAAGTGCACCGGGTATGCCCAGACGTGGGTCCCGGGCTCACTGTGCCACTGGAATCAAGCTATCCTGGCTGATGAGGGGTGAAACCCCGAAACCGGTCCTAGGATGCTTGTTTCCGGTACAGGGAGGACCTGGCTTGGCAGTTCGGGCTGGACTGTTCCCATGAGGCACAGGGTCAAGACTGATTTGCATATGGCCAGGTCTAAACTGGGGTGGCATGGAGAGCAAAAGAATGATGGAATTAACCCAGATCTCTTGACTGGGGGTGAATGTTTTGATTTGTTCTGCATTCCGTCCATCAATTGTGTGTCTTTTGCTTTCTCTCCGCAAGTGCGCCAGGTATGCCCAGACGTGGGTCCCGGGCTCACTGTGCCACTGGAATCAAGCTATCCTGGCTGATGAGGGGTGAAACCCCAAAACCGGTCCTAGGATGCTTGTTTCCGGTCCAGGGAGGACCTGGCTTGGCAGTTCGGGCTGGACTGTTCCCATGAGGCACAGGGTCAAGACTGATTTGCATATGGCCAGGTCTAAACTGGGGTGGCATGGTGAGCAAAAGAATGATGGATTTAACCGCTTCGGTGCTCATGACGAGACCAGCTCATCATGAGTCACAGTGGAGCTGTGCTCATGACGAGCTGGTCTCGTCATAATGGCTGCGCTCCGCCCACGAGGGATTAATTCCCCGCCTGTGCGGGAGAATTAATCAGTGGGCGGGGTCGTGACGAGACCAGCTCGTCATGCGCACAGCTCCACCGTGACTCATGACGAGCTGGTCTCGTCACGAGCACCGCGGTGCCGCGCTCACCCCCCCCTGCACCCGTGGGGGAATTACCCCCGCAGGGAAGGGGTTATCCCAGATCTCTTGACTGGGGGTGAATGTTTTGATTTGTTCTGCATTCCGTCCATCAATTGTGTGTCTTTTGCTTTCTCTCCCCAAGTGCGCCGGGCATGCCCAGACGTGGGTCCTGGGCTCACTGTGCCACTGGAATCAAGCTATCCTGGCTGATGAGGGTGAAACCCCGAAACCGGTCCTAGGATGCTTGTTTCCGGTCCAGGGAGGACCTGGCTTGGCAGTTAGGGCTGGACTGTTCCCATGAGGCACAGGGTCAAGACTGATTTGCATATGGCCAGGTCTAAACTGGGGTGGCATGGTGAGCAAAAGAATGATGGATTTAACTCAGATCTCTTGACTGGGGGTGAATGTTTTGATTTGTTCTGCTTTCCGTCCATCAATTGTGTGTCTTTTGCTTTCTCTCCCCAAGTGCGCCGGGTATGCCCAGACGTGGGTCCCGGGCTCACTGTGCCACTGGAATCAAGCTATCCTGGTTGATGAGGGGTGAAACCGGTCCTAGGATGCTTGTTTCCGGTCCAGGGAGGACCTGGCTTGGCAGTTCAGGCTGGACTGTTCCCATGAGGCACAGGGTCAAGACTGATTTGCATATGGCCAGGTCTAAACTGGGGTGGCATGGTGAGCAAAAGAATGATGGATTTAACCCAGATCTCTTGACTGGGGGTGAATGTTTTGATTTGTTCTGCATTCCATCCATCAATTGTGTGTCTTTTGCTTTCTCTCCCCAAGTGCGCCAGGTATGCCCAGACGTGGGTCCCGGGCTCACTGTGCCACTGGAATCAAGCTATCATGGCTGATGAGGGTGAAACCTCGAAACCGGTCCTAGGATGCTTGTTTCCGGTCCAGGAGGACCTGGCTTGGCAGTTCGGGCTGGACTGTTCCAATGAGGCACAGGGTCAAGACTGATTTGCATATGGCCAGGTCTAAACTTGGGTGGCATGGTGAGCAAAAGAATGATGGATTTAACCCAGATCTCTTGACTGGGGGTGAATGTTTTGATTTGTTCTGCATTCCGTCCATCAATTGTGTGTCTTTTGCATGGATTTCCCAGCGGTTTCTTACCCAGAATCCCCCACAAACCTCAAATTTACTTACAAAGCCACATTTTCCTCACATTTTTGTGTGGGTAAGTTGTAGGATCACCACACAGGCACAAATATCCCACTACGTAGCGTTCCCCTTGGTCTCCTGAGAAAAATGATACCTCACTTGTAAGGGTGCCCAAAGTAGCGTCAGCCTAAAAACATATAAGCAAACTGCCCTTTTGGATCCACTTTGGTCCCCCCCTCCATCTCTACACGTTTTTGTCCCTTCCATGTCATAGGCACTTGGCCCATCCACACAAGTAAGGTATCATATTTATCAGGAGACTGAAGGGAACGCTGAGTGGTAGTAAATTTGTGCCGTGCACGGGCCTCTGCAATCGGGATCACAGGCCCAAACAGCACACCTCTGCCACCCTCCCAACCACAGCGGCCCTTCCCACTGTGAATGGGAGCGCATAGGTTTTGATTAGCAGGCAGCACTCAGAGAAATAAAGGCCTGCAGCAAGCCAAAGTGTGCCCCCCTCAACCCCCAAGCCTGCTTTAGAACACACACATGCATAATGTGCCCTTGAAGCAGGGCTGGGTCTGAGATAACCTCATCCTTTCTCTTGTAGGTCCAGACATATGTAGGTCCAGACATATGTAAACAGAGAGTATTTTGTAGATTTAAGTTTGAGCATCTCAAGGCTCTGTGCACGGAAGCAAGAACCCTATTACACCTTATACGGAGAGGAGCGACCGATCTCGGGTAGAAAACGTGTGCAGTGGGCATGCGTTTTAGGGTCGTTGAACACAGACTGTGAACTTAGCATAATTAGGTGTTCAAATTTCTACGGCACAAGTAACATTGTTTACAGAGATTTCGATGACTAATTGGCATTCATAATTGGACATTTGGATATGTAGGATATGAACATTATATACCTTGTTGCAATATAAAGAGCATTAATACCACTTGTGAAATTGTGCGACAGAACAATGTGGAATAAATAAATAAATCTGCAAAATCCATTTTCACATCAAACACTGAACTTCATTGTTGTTGTGCATAATCCTATTATCTGGCATTTGTATAGACAAATATATGCCCAGTAAAAGAGAGCCCGTTCTCCAAGAACACACTTCTCAACCTTTGCTATAGATGCTCAACTATTACACACACGCACAAAATACACACACATGCACAAAGCTTGCTTTTTGGACACATTGTCAACTTTCTACATTCTGAAATATGCCTAGCTCTCAAAAGAGCCCCCATTGGAGGGTATTTTTCTACTCACTTTCAGTGAAAATGCCAGTTTCCTGCACCCAATCACAGACCCACTGAGACACTCATTCACTCACTCACAGACTCACTTAGAGGCTCATGCAACCAGTCATGTACCCACTCAGACACTCATGCATCCACTCACAGATCCAGTCAGAGACTCATGCACTCACTCACAGACCCACTCAGAGTTGCACGCACCCACTCACAGACACACTGACAGACTCACGCACTCATTCACAAACACACTCAGAGACTCATGCACTCAAAGACATACTCAGATACTCATGCACTGACTCACAGACCCACTGAGAGACTCATATACTCACTCACAGACCCACTCACAGACTCAGACACCCACTCAGATACTCATGCAACCACTCAGACACTCATGTACTCACTCAGACAGAGACTCATGCACCCACTCACAGACCCACTCAGATACTCAGGCATCTACTCACACACCCAATGAGACACTTATACCGCTTCTCCCAGACCCACTCAGAAACTCTCACACCCATTGACAAATCCACTCAGACCATCATGCACTCACTCACACACTCACTGCGAAGGTTACTGGTTACAGTTAGGAAATAAAATGTAAAAAACCTTAAATGTTCTTAAAAAACAAATGTTACAGGGACGGTATGGTTAGAAACAAACATTTAAACCTTAGAAAAATTCACTGAAAAAACCAAAGGTTACAGGGACGTTATAGTTACAAAATAGAATTTAATAAAACCTTAGAGAGTCACTGAAAAAATCAAAGGTTACAGGGACGTTATAGTTAGGATTAGATTTCACTCGTACACAACCATTAAAATTCAGCAGTTATAGTTACCTGAGCTAACTATAAGTTATGCCCCTGCAATGCACTGCTTATAACCTCACATATTACATCACTCATGGCATGGTCAGTGATATCACTGATGAAATCGCTGATGACATCTCAAATGACATCACTGATAAATCATATTATTGTATTATTCTAAATTGGGAAGTAAGATTAACATTTAGTTATGCAGTCAATCTTGTGTCTACCTGCATTTCTTGCCACTCCTGGTGACCCCACTATGGCGTGGGAGGATTGGAGAGAAGCTTTTGAGACTTATTTAGCAGCCATAGGTGGGATGACTGTGTGGCGAAGGGAAAATGGCAGTGCTTACGCATAGTTTAGTAGTGGAAGGTAGAAAGGTACTCAAAAATTGATCAGGGAGAAGTAGTCACTCTGACAATGGTGACAATGACTCCGACAAAGATGAAGAATTGGATAATGAATATGTATTGGCAGTGAAAGCATTAGTGGAGAATTTTGGAAAAGAATAGTGTAGTGGTAGAGAGACATACACTTGTTTCCAGGGCACATTTATCTTGTGAAACTATCGACCAATATTTGGCTGAATTGCAAATTTTTGCAGGAACATGTAGGTTCAAAGATCTTCAGGAGAAGATTATCAGAGATCAGTTGATAAATTGTACTTCAAATATTAGAATTCAAGAAAAACTGCTGAGGATGAAAGATCCTACACTGGAAAAGTCTATTAATATTGCAAACGTATAGAGAATGCTTCTTGTTATGTTGAAGAATTTTAAGGCAAGGAAGGGGCGTGTATTATTAATGATGATGCTATGAAGCAGAAAACCTTGCAGGCCTCAGGCAAATTTGGAAGTAAGGATGATGGTAAACTAACGTTTTTAGGCAGTTTCGACAAGAGAGTGTGTTATAGATGTGGTAACATTTAGCAATTGTTCAGCCATAAAGGTAAAGTGTTTCAAATGCAAAAAAATGGACATTGTTCCAGTGTGTTTAAAAGAGATAGGAGTGTGAACATGGTATGTGAGGTTGGTGAATCAAGCAAAGAAAGGGTAAGTGTCATGTCTTTTAGGATAGTCCCATCGATGTATACCCCATTTTTACATACATTGTCCCATCCACATGACAATAGCAATTCTAAATAGGTGACCTTTTACCTAGTAGCTCCTGTCTCCTCGACATCAGGCTCTACGTATTCTATCATAATCCCTGTACCTTAAGTACATAAACATGTATCTAGGCACGGCAGATTTATTCTGTATAAGGGTCATCACTTTTCCATTCTTGGCCAACAGCCAGCTGTGAATGATCACACTTGTTTGGAAAAGCATCAGTGATTGTTTTCAAAACATTTATGATTGTTTTCAAAACATCCATGTTTGTTTTAAAAACATATTGATTCTAGAAAATACCCTGGAGTGACCACTTTAGTATAAAAGACCCTCACTCCCCCTACAAATTAGAGGAGAATTCCTTCCAGGCTGAGACGGGGGTCCTACATGTCGAATCTCCGACATGCAGCGGTCTGAAATCCCTTGCGGGTTGTCATCCTCGATGCAGAGATGGGGTCCTTCATTCCAAACCATCAGGTGAGAGGGCTGGTTCATCCCTAGGGGTTTCTTGGCTACAGATACACATAGCTATTCGCATATACAGCTACACATCCAGGTTAGGCTAGGTACATTTAGGCAAATTACTTAGGGAAGCGCATTTTAGGAATATGCAAGTGCTACTGTTTTTATCTGAACTGCTTACGCTCATCTTATTAGCACGCGAATAGCTCAGGGGAAGACGAAGTTGCAAACGTTCTTAACATCACAGAGAACTGCAGACATGCAGTAACTATGACATTATTAGAACACAGCGTACCAGCAACTGGTGACTGTGTTACCTTTGTGATTGAGTCACACACGGTGTTCGGATAAGAGGCATTCTATTCTTGGGTTCAGTTCCCTCCTGCAGATCCGGTGAATAAATTGTTCCACACATACATTTTAGCTGAACCACCGGAAGAATACATTCCATACAAAGACATTGATGTCTCATTAACTTACCAGCAGCATAAAAACTGGTTTAAAGGCGCCCTCCCACATATAACGTCTGTTGTGAGACTCGGTCCGCTCAGCAGAGAAGGAGCAACCTGGCAGGTCTTAGCGACATACACTCCTCATCCCGAGATAGATACACTACCAGTGGATGAAGTCTGACTAATATACAAAGACATAGTCAGGTTATACAGACACATTGTACAGTTCGTCATGTGAACATGAACATTCCAACCTGCGACAAATGCTCCAGCTGGTCCACATCAGACTCCACCTACAATTAACCCACAGACACTGAAATCAGTAATAGGCACAATTTCTTTCAAATGGAAGCAAATTCTGTTCTGGATAGCACAAAAAATTGCACTGCTGGACGCAGTATTTCCCCATATGGGTCTGCAGGACAAACATAGAATGCTAACCATTTGCTTGCCAATGGGGATGGTTCCCTCGATTGAGGATTGTACCACTTGGGGAACAATCTTTGCTGCCATTTACATCAGAATACATGGTACTCCTTCCTTAGCAGTTGTTCCAGAAGTATTGAAACAAATACAGATTGAGTACAGGGCAGGACCTGCCCTGGACTTGGGAATAAAATTGATGGGTAATTTTGCCCAAGTCTCTGCAATAATGCTGAGCAATATAAAGGGGGAAGCAGCAGCAGTGGCCATGCACAGCCGCCTAAGGGAAATAGCACCTAGAAATAGGGAGCGAGAATTACCAAAAATTATCAAAGAAACCTATGCTGCATTAGGTAGAGATAATTTGGGAACCAAAGCCGGGAAGCCACAAATGGCAGGTAGTGCCGACAAAGACAACTCAAAGCAAGAACCTGCTTTTTCCAAAAAGAAATGGGAAAATAAAAATTCTAAAAATAATAATTCAGAAAAGAATTCACGATCCGGGGTGGTTCTCCCCAATGGGAGTCCTCTGAAAAGAGGTACAACCTTAGGAATCATGATAACATTAGGAAACCTGACAGGTATCAATACACTGATACACGTTCCTTTCGTTCCTTTCAGGGTTCATCAAAAAACTCAGAGAAGAACGGGCGATCTGAACAAAAAACAGAAGATCGACCAAGAGAAAAAAGGGAAATACATCGCACTTCAGATTACGTTATCAAACAAGAAGAGCAACATAAAGCAAAACCTCAATTCAAGTAGCTGGCTTAAAAATTAGAAATGCCCAGGTTACTGAGGACTCAGCTTCTGAACGGCGAATGGGCTCTGACGAGGCTAGACAGCGCGGCAGAAGTAACAATAGCTCGCCAGAACCTGAAGGATTTTCTGGTGACAGCAGTATTGAATGAACACATCACGGTGGAAACACCAGATACAGGAGTTAGTGTCCTGCATACACTGTATGAAATTACACTTCAAATAGAGGGGGACATCTCAAGGAAGGTTAAAGGTCTCTTTTGGGAGAATTTGACCTTTGGATATGACATATTGCTAGCAGAAAAATATTGGCCACCTGAATTTGTGATGGAGTGCCCAAAAGGTGAAAGCGTCATTTTGCCCGCTTTCTCTGACCTCGTTCCAGAATCTTTAAAACATTCATACGCGCAGGAGTGGGTGCTAGCGCTAGCTCCGGCGTTCAAACTGAAAGAGGAAGTGGACATGTTGGTAGCATGTGAATCGGAGGAGGTTGATGATGGGCTGTGAATGTTGTGGTAGAACCTTATCGTCCACCAAAATGTTGTGTGGAGATTTGTTGTGTGCAGGTGACAATGTGGGCTGATTTGTGCTCAGCATGTACTTTAATTGGTAAAGGTACATGGGATAAGTTGGAAGTATAGGATTTGGAGAAAGCTTGTGTGGTACCTAAAGGTTATTGTGGAGTGAAGTTGCCCATTATTCGATGCTTTTCATCAGAATTATAATTTAAAGGATGGACTGCATTAGGACATGTTTATGCTGTAGAAGAAGGCAGAACATTGTTGGGAATGATAGAGCAAAGGGCACTAGGAATCACATTAGACCCCATTAGCAAGGATCACAGTTTGGTGCTAGAAAATGTTGAAACATTGCAATGGTAACAGAAGTTTCCCAATTTGTTCAAGAAGGATTTGGGATCTTTGAAGAAATTTGTCCACAAAATTGTTTTAAAGAAAGAGGCTGTACTGGGGGTACATAAATTGTGGAGTATACCTTTAGTTTTGAGGAGTTCATTGAGGAAAGAGTTGTACAGGTTGCAAAAGATTAATATGATAGAATCAATTGAATCGTCAGAATGGTTGTGCTGTCTTGATTACCCATTAACCTTATGGAAAGATTAGAATGTGTATTGGTCTCAGGGATCTTAATAGGAACATTTGGTTGGATCACCATCCTCTACCCAACATTAATGAGATGATTGACTAGTATGAGTGGAGGGTAGTTTTGTTCCACCCTTGACTTGTCCAATGCATATCATCAAGTTTTGCTGCAACCAGAATCCAAACATCTAACTTCATTGGTGACATCTGAAGGTGATTTCCGTTTTGCCTGGATGCCATTTGGCTTGGCTTCAGCATCAGCGGTATTTCAACATGTCATGCAACAGTTGCTGGGTGAGTCAGAAGGAGTAATGTTTTTCCAAGATGATGTGGTAATGTGGGAAATGACAAAAATAATCATGACAGGTTCTTGAGTAAGGTTTTGGAAATTTTAGAAAAAGCAGGATTCATTGTGGTAATTGATAAATGTAATTTTGCTGTTAGGGAAGTTGAGTATTTGAAACATATCATTTCTACTGAAGGAATAAGACCAAATGTAAAATTGATGGAGGAAATAGAAAAAGCACCATGTCCTCAGGATAAGGATCAATTAAGATTATTGCTTGGTTTGGTAGAATATTGCAGAAAATGTGTTGATCACTTTGCTGATAGAGTGCAACTCATGAGAGCGTTGATGAAAAAGGGACAGAAGTATTACTGGTCATCAGCTTGTCAAAGTGCGTTCGATGATATCAAATATTGCATCATATAAACTGTGGAACTTAAACCATTTTATCATAGCATTATATATGATCACACCAGTATGCATGGATTAGGTGCTCTTTTAACACAGGTGAATTGTGGGCAAGATAGAATTGAAGCATTTGCTTCTAAGACTCTGAGCGATGTTGAGTTAAACTTCTCCACCATTGAGAAGTAACCGTTGGCATGTTGGTGGGGTATCCAACATTTCAGGATCTATGTGTGGGATTCAGAATTGGGACCATAAACCATTGATTGATTTACAACAAAGGGGGGCTAGCAAAGCAATGCTATGAATAGCAAAGTGCTTTATAGACTGAAAGAATTTGTGTTTGTGGTTTGTTGTGTTCCTGGAATGTGAATGGAAAAACGTAGAAGATGATTGGGTGGCAGCTGAGGTGAAAAGCTCTAGTTTAAATGCAATAACTGCAAGTGAGGGGAAATGTAAGATTGAGGAAGACGAAGAAATGTAGAAGGTAATAGAATATTTGCCACAACAAGAAGTTGGAGAACGGGATCTGGATTCTGAACTGTCAAATTATAAATATGTTTGGCCGGAGTTATCATATTTGGATGGAATTGTCAGTCGTGGGGATAAGTTGTTAGTGCCAAAAGTATTGAGAGAAAGATTAATGATGTACATGCAGAACTTGGGGGTATGTCTTCCATGAAGAGGAAGTTAAGGCACAACATTTGATGTATGGGAGTGGATTGTGATGTGGAGAGGTTTGTAAGAGGTTGTATAGCTTGTGCCTGAAGTGACAAAAATCATCTGGTGAGAGAAACCCCTGTAATACCAGTACATTTTCCCAAAGGGTTTGGCAGAAGGTGGCAATAGATGCATGTGGTACATTTGAGTTGATGGGAAATGAGAAGAAATCGGCTTTGGTGCTTATGGATTGCTTTTCAAAATGGCCCAAAGTGTGCTTAGTAAATGAAGTAAAAACTAAGGTGATGAAGGAATTTTGTGAGTAAGTGTTTCAGTAGAGAGGGATATCCTGAGTTAATCATCATTGAAAATGATCCACAGTTTATATCAGAAGGATTTGGAAAATATCTTAAACAGAATGGTGTGAAACATAGGAGAACTGCAATAGGGCATCCATGTGAGAATGATCTGGTGGAGCGAGTTAACAGAGTACTGGGTGAGAATGTACAGTTGTTGATGCAAAATGTTCTGAATTGGAAACAAGTAAACAATGTAATATGAAGTTACAGTATGACTCCTCATTCCACTTCAGAGGAGTCTCCATGTGTGTTGCTGAAGGGTCATATAATTTATAGGAACAGTGGTCCTTGGTGAAGAACTAATATAAATAAGCAATCAATATAGACTAGAATCAGTGCTATATTACTACTATCCAGCCGGACAGTGAAATTTAATGAATAACAAAATTAAAGATCTGAAAAGAACAAATAAAGTGGGACACAATCCTGCGTCCAACACATTACAAAACACATACATTGACTAAAACAAAACATTCAGGTAGGGCAAGAAAGGCTTGTTTGCAATGTGAACAATTAAACAAGCAAAATGAAAACAACAACCGTTACACTTAAATATCAATTAAGATTGTGTGCACGATGTTCAAGCAAGTCGACGACGCTTCGATCCCTTTGCAACAATATTAGGATCATCATCAGGACAAAATTAATGCAAGCCTGAAGAACATGAAGCCAACAGTAATGTGGCAAGAAGGTCTTGAACAGCCAGGAATGGGTGGAGGCACGGATAACAAGCCTTTAATTATAGGAAATAAGCAGTCCAATGCTGGTGTTGAATAATTGTTAGACTTGGAGCCAAGATGCGGCAAGGAGTCCTAAGCTGATCCACGACCGAAGGCCGCAGTGGGCCTGTCTGGTTTACACGAGTGGTAAAGGACTGAATTATGTTCGTTAAGGGGATGAGCGGTACGCGGGGGCGTGGCCGATGAGAACCTGTGCGAAGGTAACCAAGCCAGGAGCTCAATGGCTGCAATACTGTATGTGTTTTGTAATGCGTTGGACGCAGGATTGTGTTCCACTTTATTTGCTCTTTTCAGATCTTTAATTTTGTTATTCATTAAATTTCAGTGTCCGGCTGGACAGTAGTAATATAGCACTGATTCTAGTCTATATTGATTGCTTATTTATATTAGTTCTTCACCAAGGACCACTGTTCCTATAAATTACTGATACCCAAGGTCCTTGTTTACCACATTGGGTCCCCTTGTTTTTGTTTAAACATGCTGAAGGGTCATTTGTTATGCTCAGAAGCAAGGTTGGATGTGCAAAGGAGAAATGCATAGTGTTGACATGGCAAAGTTGCAGCAAATGGTCGTAGAAAAACAAGGGAAATATACGGATGATTGTAGCGGCAAGAAAGATTTGGAATTTAATATATGAGATTTTATCAGTGTCAAGCTTTTATCAGGCGCAAAAAAGGGTACAACCAAATGGTCAGTGCCAACAAGGGTTGCAAAAATTGGAAGGCAACCAGCCAATTTTGAAGACTGGATGAAGTGGAATGTAAGAAGTGTTGTTAAATGTAATGAGATGGAAGAGTCGAAAGGAGGAGAATTGCAGTTGCGCAGTGGTACTGATTAGCATAGGGTGGAGCAAAGAAGTATGCATAAAGAACCATTACTTTTAAAATTCAAAGATTATGTGTAATCATAAATGTTGGTTTGGGCGCACACTCCTATGAAATGTGTTCTGACAATAGGTAGATTAATACATTAAGGGTCTGATTATGTGCCTGCGGTGGCATGGCTACTGCAGGGAGCTTGGCGGCCCGACCAAACTATTAAGAGTTGATTTGTTTTGCTGTGTGAGGACCTCTTCCACTTTGCTGACACCACAGCGGTCTCAGGCCCACGGCGGTGGGAGAGCGGGCCAATGATGCTGTGGGAGGCTCAGACTTCCTGTCAAAGCAACCACCCTTTTACGAGTTGCCTCACAGCCGGCGAAAGTGTGGCTGTCCAACCCCTGATTTGCCTATGGCTGGGTCTGAACTGGGGTGGAGAAGTGAGCTAAATAACGATGATGGATTTAACCTAGATCTAATAGTGACTGGGGGTGAGTGTCTGAAAAGTTTCAGCGCTCTGTACATCATCCTATTGTGTTTGCATTGTATGCCCTAAGTTGGCAGGGCATGCCCAGACATGGGTCCCTGCCAACTTTGCCATTGGATTCAAGCTAGTCTGGCTGATGAGGGGTGTTAACCCAAAACCGGTCCCTGGAGGCTTGTTTCTGGTCCAGGGAAGACCTGGTTTGGCAGTTGAGGCTGTACTATTCCCATGAGGAACAGGGTCAAGACTGACTTGCATATGGCTAGGTCTGAACTGGGGTGGCGAAGTGAACTAAATAACGATGATGAATTTAAATCAGATCTAATAGTGGCTGGGAGTGATTGTCTGAAAAGTTTCAGTGCTCCGGCCATCATCTTATTGTGTTTGCATGATCCAACTCCTGCACCAGATGCAGCGGAAAGTGAGGGATATAAGCAGGAAACTCACCTCTACAAACCACCACACTTCCTGTGCCGCCATGGAGGACATCCCTCCATCATGCCGCTGCTCTACCCTTCCGATCACATCCAAAACAGACACCGTTGCGGAAAACATCACCACTAAGTCACACAACTTCATGTCCCCATTGTCTCCTCTGCAAAACGGTGCATCTCCGTGGCCCAGCCAGTGGAACTGGGGTCCCCAAGTATATCATTTGTTTACAGGTGCCTTGCTCGTTATTGTATATTTACGACATTCCAATTCAAAGTTGAAGGGTGCTCTCACAGCTTCAATCATTGGAACAACACAGGCACACCATACACAAATGGAGATATGTCATTATTTTATTTAAAGTAAAAGTGATGTCTGCATTAATCTGTGACTCACAACACCACCTCTTCCACAACATCACACTGATCAATGTCACACACGCACAACTATCAATCTTACTCACTTCTCAGCCTAGTCACTACTGAACATCACAAGTCGGGCAGCTTACCATTTCACAAGTCTGGATAAAGTCACATTGAAAGGACTACAACTACCATGAGGCCTTGCCATTCTAACTCAGCACAAGATGCCTCAATCAATATGACACAATCACAATGGACACATGCCTGCTTCCGTCATTAGCTCAAACAAACATCAGTATGGAAGTTTCCACAAAGTAAAACAGACCTTCTATGCTACAAAGCTGTAGTTGACTCACACATATATCCCACAACAAAATGCAATGTCCTTCAATGGCATAAAATAGAAGCATTGGGAAAAACATCATAAGGGCACGTTCGAAACACCACCTGCAGGATACCAAGTCCACCATCGGGGTAACTAAGAACGCCTGGGCCAGTGGGCCACACTACAACTAGCACATGCCTGACAAACTACATGAGCACTGAACCTGTGAACTAACAGTTGTCAGGGACAACCAATAGTATAACAAAAGTGCCACACATGTGTAGGCAATGATTAAGTGAAACTTAGGAACGCAAACAGCATCCAAAGCATTTGGCACACATCTACAGTAAGTAGCTGAAAAGAACACACTGCTCAATGAACACATGTCCATGCAGAACCAAAAATAAAGCAATAAGGCCAATGGCCAGTCCAAAATTCCAAATGAGGCTCAGCACATTGCTGTACCACTACACTTGCCTAACATGACACTGCCAGGGAAACCTCCTCAGGAAGGAGCATCTATTGGGCAGGCCAGGCACCTCAAGAAATAAAATAGGGAGAGCTGGGTTCTGTATTGGGAGGGGTTGGGTCGACAGTAGAAAGGGGGGCAGTGGTCGGGTGAGGGAAGGCCAAAGGGAACCTGAGGGTCTTCCATGGTAACCTGGGCAGGTGGGATGACAATGAGTGGGCTTTGGGAGTTAGAGGAGTTGTATGTCTCTGGCATGGGGGTGCCTGTTGTTGGTGCTAGTGTCTGGGGGTCTGATGTTGGTTGTGTCTGGGCTGTGTCTGTTGGTGCAGGCTCTGTTGGTATGCGTGTGCTGGGGCTAGTGAGTGTGGTGAGGGTCAATTTGGTGGGTGGGTGTTTGCTTTTTTGCTGCGTTTGGGGGGTGGTGTGGTGCATGTGGATGTTGGGGTGTGTGCTTCTCTTTGCATCTGCATGGGACAGGCATGGTTACAGGGAATTGGGAAGGAGAAGAGGCAGGAGGTGGGGTGGAAGAGTGGGCAGGGGGGGAGGCTGCCATCATTGAGGAGGCCATAGCCTGAAATGACCTCTTTAGGGCAGACATACTACAGTGAATGCCCTCCAGGAACTCCAGCATATGTGCCATAACACTGGAGTGCCCCTGAATGGCACTCGGCAGTGAACTCTGTTCAACAGAGATATGTCTCAGGGAGTCAAAGGAGACGTTCCTCTCCTTACAGGGGAGCAGCGGGGAGGGTGGAGAAGGGAGGGGATGTGGCGGACAAGGTTGGTGTGGACACAGGTCCTGGGGGTCTGCCACCACCACAGAGCTGCCACTGGAGGACGACTCAGAAGATGAAGATGTTACTCCTTCCTCCTACAGGGCATGCTCCTCACCCTCTGTGCCAGGGTCTGCATCGCTGTCAGTATCCTGACCAGAGCCACTCTGGCTAGCTTCATCCCCAAAGTCACAGGCACAGTCTTACGTGCTTTCCTCTGTCGATGCTGAAAATACAGTGCAAATAGGTGTAAGGCATCTGCGTAAACTCCATGCACAAACAGATCTCAACATTAACAAGATCAAATGGGCACAGAACAGTCCACCAACAAGGTCTCCTAAAACTTGCATGAAAACAAGTTGGGCTTAGTTTTCCTAGTAGCAGATGTACAGATATCCATGGCACCACACCCAACCTACAGCTACGGATATCCCCACTCCACATTGCTCTTGGTGGCAACATCATCTGCAGGTTGCATGTCTATAACTCAACTTAACTTTGGAAGGCCTAAGTTGTTCAGCTAAGCTCCTGGCAATGAATATGAGGTGTCACCTGTGGCCAAATGAGAAGGCACATGGAACTAACCAAAATAATATGCACACACAAAAACATGCTATTACAGTGTTCAAACACCCACACTGATCAAACCAAGGCTGCATATCACTCACTCATGCATGTCGTCAGTCAGTGAAAGCACTTTTAACAGTGGACATGCATACTCCACATTACTCCACACTTCCACATCAGTGCTATTGAGGATCAGTTTGTAAGACACAACTGTAACTTCACAAACCATCAAATAGAGAGCTTCAACAGTAGGACATGACTAATACGAGAGACCAATGTAACTACATATGTCTAACAAACTCACCCATGTCTACACATGCCTGTCTGTGTGTACACATCATCCTGGATTCCCAACATGAAGAAAAATTGTTATTCACACATTAGCCAAAGCATTCTAATGTGGATGACTCTCATCCTCAACCTAGATAGACCCTTACATCATAGAACATATCCTTGTGCAGATGAAAGCAGGAAAAGCTTACAAGCTACACATGCCATCATGCAGGCTGAAATACAGATGGCACTTGTGCTGTTTTATCATCTCGCAATGCAGTACATACCCCACTTACCAAGGCAAAATCTGGCTCTTAGGGCCAGATGTACGACTGCTATAATTTGCGACTTGCAATTTGCACCATTGTGAGTCGCAAATGACTCGCATCGCAATTTAGCGAGGAGACTAATTGCGAGTCACTAAGTGCTTGCAGATAACGGCCGTAGCTAAAAAGCCAGTTTAGTGTTTGCAAATAGTGAACGCGGCAGAAAAGGCCATTTTGTGGTCGCAAATAGTGACCGTGATAAAAAAAAAGCTGAAACACTTCCTGGGAGAGAAGAAGGACCCAAAACAGGAAGTGGTGTCCCTGGAGGATCCTGAACAGAATTGTAGCACATGATAAGGTGCAGCAACAGACTCCAACACTGCAGGCAGGCTCCCAATAAAATCCTAAGATGTTCAATAAGTCCAGTTAGAAGGCAGACAAGAAGCGTCTGCGCAAACTGAAATTCTCCATAAAGGAACTGGACATACTGATAGAGTAATGCTGTAACAACCACAAGCAGCTTTTTGGGAGGGCATCTCACACTGTCCCAGAGACAGTCAAAAGAAAAATATGGAGAGAGATGCAGCTGTGGATTAATGCCCTGGGTGTGGATGACAGGTCCCTGGATGATTTAAAGAAAAGGTGATACAACTTGCGCTCCAGGGCTAAGGACAGGATGGCAGCATGGCTGTGTGAAGTCCAAGGGACAGGAGGAGGCTCATCCAAAGTTTCAGAACCTTCTGCAGCAGAGGCTATGGTTGAGAGTACCCTGGAGAGAGATGCAGTGGTGGGTTTTGGGACCCTTAACACATCTCTACCTCCACCACCCCCTGGTAAGTGTGAAATGTGTACCATGTTAACATTTTAGCCAAAAGCCTGCTCCCCGCATGCTTCCACACACCCACACCCAACTACATCTAGATGCTCCATCTACATGAACCAAAAAGTCACAGTTGGTGCATTATGGGAAACGTAGTCAGTGACATAAAAAAGTGCAGTTAAGGACTGACATGAGCTGAATGACATAGTACCACCACCGAGATAGTGACTCACATATTTTTTATTTATTTTCATATTTGCAATATATATACACCTCTGGGAGGAGAGCAAAGGGCAGATGATTCTGATGAAGCCCAGGATCAGGGCCAAATGGATGAAGGGCAGGATGACGGAAAATCAAGTGAGCCAAGTTGCTCTAATGTCCATGAAACATCTGCATCCAGGTCCCCGCAGGATCCAGTGATTGTCATCCCAGCAGCCAGCACCATCCCAACGTACTCCGGTCACCAGGATCCGGCTGCTGCATCTGACACAGCAGTCAGGTAGGCGGCTGCAAGCTAGGATGCACTCTCTGTTATTCTGTAGAATGGCATTTTGGTATTTTCTAGCTCCACATCATCCCTAGGCAGGTAAATGTGTTGGTGTGTGTGGTAGAGCATGGCATCTAAGAAATTGTGGAAGAAACACGAAAGCACACTCTGCCACACCCCTCCATCCACTGCCATCTTGGTAACTACCAGTGGCAATAGGTGGATGAAGCACAACATCTGGACATGTGTGGGGATTGCATTGCTGTGCTGGGTTCTGCTTTTGAGTTGTGGCTTCAAGGTGTTTATTAGATCTAGGATCA